>VDFB02000003.1:448388836-448421340 GCA_007258455.2 Sequoia sempervirens | reverse complement strand
TGTATGTTTAGGGAGATGGATTTCTTTCTTGGGCTGCAAATTAATCAAACAGAGAAATAAATTTTTATTTCATAGTCTAAGTATGTAAAAGAGATGCTGAAGAAATTTGGGATAGATGGTTCCAAATTGGTATGCACTCCTATGGTGACTGGTTGCAAATTGGGAAAATATGATGATTCACCTAAGGCTGATCAGAGAGAGTATAGATCTATGATTGGTGGACTGTTGTAATTGACTATTGCTAGACTAGATATTATGCATGTAGTCTATCTCGTGGCTAGATTTCAAGAAGATCCTAAAGAAACACATGTTGCTACTATTAAAAGAATATTCAGATATTTGAATGGCACTCTAGATTATGGGTTATGGTATCCTAGAGATACTGAATTTACATTAAGTGCTTATACAGATGCAGATTGGGTTGGATGTGTAGATGAAAAAAAGAGTACAAGTGGTGGTGCATTCTTTCTTGGTTGTAGATTGGTGGCATGGTTGAGTAAAAAGAAAGATTCAGTTTCCTTGTCTACTGCTAAAGTTGAGTATATTGTTGTTGTACACAAGTTTTATGGATGAAATAAAAATTGAAAGATATCATAGTAGTATATGATGATCCTATTTCCATCTTCTATGATAACACAAGTGCAATTAACATTTCAAAGAATCTAGTGATGCACTTGAGGACGAAGCATATATCTATCAAGTACCATTTCTTGAGAGATAAGGTTGTGGAGAATGAAGTAAAGCTTGAGTATATCTCTACAAAGGATCAAATTGCTGATATATTTATGAGGGCTCTTCCTAAAGATACTTTTGAGTATCTCTTAGAGAAGTTATGGGTCATTTCCCCTCCTTTCTTGAACCATATGCATATGGAGATGCATTAGTCCAATGGATCAATGGATCTATCTTTCTTCTGGGCTGATGTTTTGGTGGCTACCTCTCAGGAGGAGCAGGTAGTGTCATGTGTTGTCATTGTATGAGTATTCTTTTTGCTATGTCAAAGGGGAAATCAATGCAAAATATCTTTTTCCTTTTCCATTGATGTCAAAGGAGGAGAGGAAGAATGTGAAAAAGGAGAGAGGAAGAATGCGAAAAAGAAAAGAGGAAGGATAAAAAAAGAGAGATTATCTACTAAGGGGGAGAAACAAAAACAAAAATCTTGAGAAGTGTAATCAGAGCCAATATGTTGTCTTTGATGGTTTTTCACATCATGTGTTGCCATCAGTGACAAAGGTGGAGATTGTCATTGATGTCAACTAGTCAATTTATTGTCAACTAGTTGCTATTGTCATTGATGTCATGGTTGTAGGTTATTGGCCGTATATGTTGAGGATATTGAGAAAATTATATTGAAGAAAGGTTGCAAGTGTTCAATGGTTGCTCCAAGTTTTGCTTTGGGATTTTCTCTTATGTTTGTGTGATTTGGATATGTTGTTCATGGTTGTTGGAAGTTGCTATATCTAGATTTTTGGCTCTTGATTCATTGTACAGTGCGAGTTATGACCACCAATTTTGAACTATGGTTTTATGTGTTCTAGTTGAGGTCTGGGAGAAAATTTGTTGGTTCAGATTTCTCTTTGGTGAAGTCTTATGACTTGTGGTTGTAGAGTTGAGTTGTTATGGTTGTATTGAAGACAATTTTGGTGTCTAGAAAGTTCATGCTTAATTTCTTTATGTGTTTTACATTGGTTTGGCCAACCTTGTGTAGAGCACTACCTTTGGAATTGATGTAGCATGTTGGATCTATTTGGGTCCTCACCAAGCATGTGTTTGGGTTGCCCTCATTCTAATTCCACCCTAGGCTATTTTGGTGTTGACCTAATTTGAATTTGAATTTTGGGTGGCTGACTTTGGATATGTTTGAAAGTTGAAGATGGTATAAATACAAGATGAGTTAGTGGTGAAAAGAACACACACAAGAGAGACAAGTGCAAAGAAATAGAATAGATAGATGCAAGATTGATACAAATCAGTGAGTGTGTGTGATGTGAGTGAGGAAAATTAGTGTGAAGCCTAAATATTGAGTTTTTAGATGTAGTGAGTAGAAGGTGTAATCTATCATTCATGTATGTATGTGAGTGGTTGAGAAAATTGTGGTGGATTTCTCTATTGCATTGAGATTGTCTTCTATTTGTAACGTATCTCTTCTATCTTCTTTGTATCTCTGTGGTAGTGAGCCCTCCGAGTTGTTAGCCCTATTGGATAGTGATTCTTAATCTAGATAGTGAGTCCTATTCTAGACAATGAGTCCTTGTTCTAGTAGTGAGCTTTGTATCTCAGGCAGTGAGCCTTTTGTAATCGGTCTTGATATTCTCTATAGTGTGAGTTAATCCTCATCATGGTTTTTCCCTCATTAGGTTTTCCACGTAAATTTGGTGTTGTGATTTTGTGATGGGTTTTAGTTTCTTCACTTATGCTTAATGTTTATTCATTTAAGCAATATTAAGGAATAGTTCCAGTGAATGATATAAAGGTTTTATTTTTGAGACAATTGATTCACCCCCCTTCTTAGTTGTCCTATCCAACACACTACTTCCTTATTTAGTGGCTAGTTTCTAGTCACACAGTGATGTGATGTGCAATTTTGAAGATTGTAAACTTTATTTCAGTTATTGATGACTTTTAGTTTACTTGTGTGGGCTAGAAATTATTATTCCATCTTGATTGTATTAGTTTAGCCACTATTTGTGAAGTTAACTTTCACATAACTCTTGTAGTTACATTTGGTTTAGTGTTGCAATTATGCACATTTAATCATCTTATTATTGAATTGGAAATTATTTTTTTGATACTTATGATTTTATGGTGCCTAGACTAGAATCTCTTTTGTTTTTAGGTGGTAGTCTTGTGCTATAATGTGATTCCTCACTAGGTCTACAGAGAATGACTTGGTTGAGTGAATATAAGGAGAAAAATGTAGGGATACTTGAGGATGGGGGTATGTGTGGAATGTGTTGATGGCCATGAGACACTACCTTCCTAGTGTGTGATTATCTCTTGGAGGTTAAAACCATTACATAAAAAAGAGGTAGGTAACTTGTGGACATGTATGGAAGGAATCACCAATTACATGTAGTCCTAACACCATTATGCCACAAATTCTTGGTTGTTTTTGAGAACATTGTGATTCCATTATCTATATGTACACTATGTGTGATTAAATTATGATGTGGATATTATAATGTGTTTGGGAATGGATGTTTTTCTTAGATATAGGTGCATATGAGTTATTGGGAATGTTAATCATGCTTTGAAAAAGTGAATTATTATGTTTGTATTAAAAAAATGAATATTGACTATGCTATCTTGTTTTATGTTGAGATCTTATGAGTAAGGATTGTTTTGGAAAATGATAGTGGTTATAAGAAAATTGGTTATTATGTATTCCCTCTATTCTATTCAATGATGAATTATGTGTAATATTTCTTATCTCGTGGGTAATGTGTGATATATTTGATGTCAATAAAGAAGGAAAGTTGATGTGTGGTGTGCTATCACCTTGACCTTCATGACTTCTAGGAGTAAGTTAATTTCTAGTGGAGGAGGATGTAGTGCCTACCTCTCCCTAGAATATGATGTTAGTGGGAAAATTGTACTTGATATATGCTTAGGTGTTAGATGATCATATTTTAGCATTATTGTTATATGTCTTGATTCATACTTCCTCTATGGTTATTTAATTGTTGTTCTTGATTTAAATGGCACAAAAGTGTGAGTGTGATTTGATTCCAAGTCCCTTGAAAAGGGAATGAATTTATTTAAATTTGGAGATGTTCTTGGGATGTGTGCATGATATTGGATTTCCTGAGTGATTATTAATATGGTTTGTCTCATGAATATATGCATTAATATAGATATTCTAATTAAATGATGTCATGAAATTTATCATTTTAAATGAAATGAAATTATGGATATGATGTGGTACATCATGGGGTATTTATGCAATACTTTGGCTATTTATATGTATGGAGTAGGTATGCTTGATGTGTGTGTTGAGTGGTCACAAGTACTAGTACTTGTCCACTTGGCTCCACAAGTTTTTGTATACCCTAATGATGGTTATAAGGAGATGTCACATTGGCCATTTATTGTTTTTCCTTATCTACCATACTCAATCCAAGTGTGAGACCCTTGTTATTTTACCCATTTTGACACAGATACCATTATTGGTATGATTCCAGATACCATAACCCTTTTTTTGGATTTCCCGTGAATGTGTGGTTGATGTTTTGTTAATTTCCCATTTCTGTAATTTAATTCAATTAAATGCTCATATGTATTTAATAGTGAATTATAGGCTAAATGATATTGGGAAATGAATTTAACTAATTTTTGGGACTTGGGGGTTATTTGTGGGAATTTTAAATGGATGAATGGAAAAATTGAGTTATATTAATTTAATTTGATTTGAATCTTGATTTTTTTAAAGTAATGTGAAATATGCCTTATATATATTTAAAATGTGATTTCAATATGGAATAGTAAATTAGAGTGAATGTTAATGTTTTATTCTAGATTTTGGGAAATCAGGGATTAATGTGATTAATTAGAAAAAAAAAATATTATTTTATTGGAAAAAGAAAAGGGGTTATATTTTTCATTTTATGTTGTGAAATTGGAGGAAATTTGGAGAGGAAAAACCCTCTTTCCTCCAAATTATCATTTTTGTGATTGGGTGAGAAATAAGAGGAAAAATTGAGTGGGATCTACTGCATCAAGATAGGAATGGGAGGGAGAGCATGCTTGTATGTGGAATCATGCATCTGCAAGGTATGTTCAAAGTTTTGCTCGTTCCAGAGTTTAGTTGAAAATGAGGTAGGTTTTCCATGTGTTCTCAAATGGTTGTTGTTTTCATTTTGAAAGGTTGCAAATGAATTGGTGTGGTGTTAGAACATCCCAATTCCTTTTATGGATCAAGAGGGGTGTTGGGAATATTTTCCACCAAATGGTATTCTTAAAATTTTAATTTTGAATTTTTGATTTTTTGAAGAATTTTCATGGTGGTTTGTAAAAATTTTATGGTTTTTGCATGGAATATTTGGAAAATTTGAAGGTTTTGCATGAAAATGAAGGAATTTTGATGTTTTGAAATGATGGAAATTAGTGAAATGTGTTAATATTCATTATGGAAAAATGCTACTAAAATTTGATGAAATTGGAAATTATGTATTGATTTGTGTGCCTAACTTGAGTTTGACAAATGTGTCTACTCTAAGACTTAGAAAATTTTCTATGTGATTATGTATGGTTTCCTCTATTGGTGGATGTGCCCCAATGTGAGTGCTTATGTATTATATTATGTTCATGCCAATGGATTTGTGATGTGGATAATTGTTTGATGCTTGATTGTCTCTGCTATTCTTGTGTGATATGCTTGATAAATGTTTACTCTGTGATTGGAATGAGTGTATACCCTTTTAAAATGTTTCTTGTGTAAGTGTGTTTGGGACTTGTGTCATATCCTAGCACAGTGGGAGTGAACCTTGTTGGTTTCATGCAGCAGGGTGGCGTGGAAACCTATTGGGATTATGGAGCCCTGCAAAATGAGCATGAAGTATAGATGGTTTGTTTTGGTTGTTACGTGTTTTCATTGATGTCAACATGGTGAAAATTGTATGGGAAGCTTACTTGGTTCACTAGTAGTTGCTTTCTATTGGAAGTGCTCTTGGGAGATGAACTAGTGCATTAGTATTTGAGTCTGAAATTCACTGCAAGGAAAGATGTGACTTTGAGCTCTTAACAGTGTTATTATGTCTCATTCAGACATCTATATCCTGGATCTTGAGAAGTTTTGTGTAATGAGTAGAAAGTTATCATTGACAAAGTTTAGCTTTGTATTCCTCTGTTGCTCAACAATTTAGTGTGGGAGACTCCACATTTTCTTGAGAACATTCTAATGTCGTGGTTCTAATGGTAGTCTCTATGATGGTAGTATGATGAGAAATTAATGTATTATCAAATCTAGAAGGTGTTTTCTTTGGGGTTTGAATGATGGTTTGGAGCTCCTATGGATAAGTCTTGTGGATAATTCCTAGTCCTGGCCGACCTAACATATGACATTCATTAAAGAGACTAGATATATTTTTGTGGATGTTTTCTATAGTTCTTAGCCAACTTGATATAATGCACTACATGGATAAAAATGTATAATAATACATGGTGCTGACAAGAATGTTTTGATCATTTTCTTTCATCCAATTAGGTCGACCTAATTGATGAATGAGATACACTTGTATATATATATGTAAGACTCCTTGTTGGAAAGAGTGGAATTAGAAGTAGAAGTAGAGGTAGTAGTAGAGAAATGGGATGGAAGAGGATGTGAGATATGCAAAGAAGAAATGTAAAGGAGTGGTGAAATGTGAAGAGGAACATGCTAGCCTAAATTATTTATCAGTCGAGGATCAAAACAAAATTATTTGATCGATAAGTGTGGTAGTACTTGTTTTCAGACCTTCTTTGCAACTAAACCCTACACATAGAAGGTGTATTCTATCAGTTCATTCTTTGGTAGTGAGCCATACCTTTGTACCTTGGCGGTTAGCCATCTTTTGTATTCAAGTTGTGAGCCTTTCAAGGACAGTGAGTCTTGGCAGTGAGCCCCGTAATATCTTGTATCTGGATATAATATATTGTGAGTTAATCCTCACCATTGTTTTTTCCATTTTGGGTTTTCCATGTAAAAAATCTTGGTGGTCATGTGTGTTGATGCATTGATTTGATTTCATGTTCTTTGTTGCTGATTCAATTACACTTAAAATAATGTTTACATGGATTTTATAAAAATGGTTTTATGGAATACTGATTCACCCACCCTCCCAGTATTCCAGATATTCAACAATTGGTATCAGAGTTTGTTTCCTCTAAAAGATCCTAATAGCTTGAGGAAGGTCCCAAAATTTGAATATAAGAATTTTTTTCCTCCAGAAGAGATCTCTACTAGATGCTCAAAAGAAATTAAAAATATAAAGAATAAGATGAATGAAGCAAATTAGTGTATCAAGGATCTTAGGAGAAGATATGAAGATGCTTGTGATCAATTGGGAAAAGAACATGATGAGATCACCAGACTGCTACAAAAGTTGGAAGAAAAGAAAAGATTTGAAGTATAGTAGCAGGTTAAAATTCAAAATGAAATGGATGAATATGTCAAGCTTGAAAAAGAAAAATATTTCTTAAGATTATATTTGGAAAAGGCAAGATGATTTGAAGAAAAATTTAAGATAAGCTATGCTATGCTTGATGAATTGATTAGTTCTTAAAGACTTGCAATGGATAAAAGTGGTATAGGGTTTGAAGGACAAAGTTCAAAAGTGAAGCTACCTCCTGACAAGAGGACTTAGTACAAACATGGAAAAATCAAGAACTTAAGATGCAATTCTGGAAAGACTCCTATTAGACAACCTTATACTCAAAGGTACTCCTCTTTCAATGGTGTTTTTCATTTCTACAATAAATTTTGTCATAAGGAAAAGAACTACAAAAGTAGAATGAATGATACTCTATCATTCTCTGGAAAATGTCTTAAGTGAAAAAAGGTTGGACACAAGGATAATTAGTGTGAAAAAGGATTGAACAAAAGGAAGTATGGAAATAAGAATGTTGGTTGTTGTGATTACAACAATTCAGAATGACCTACTAATAATTGCAGAAGGAGAAAAAATCGCTATCTAGTAAAGAAGCATGAACAAATAATTGATCCAAAAGAAGAAAAGAAATGAAAAGAATTTGGAGAAAGGAAGGAGAATCCAAGCAAGTTGAATCAGAATCATCTACGTCATCTGTGCCAACTTCTAGTGTAGATACACCTGTGAAATTTTAAAACCGACAATGGCTAAGGGGGAGAAATCATTAGAAAATATAATAAACCCCCTCATCGATACTTATGTCACACCATGATAGAAGTATATTTAATATGGTATCAAATTCAAGGAATTTTTTAGTCGCATGTGTGAGGTATGAAATCTACAAAATTTGAAAAGATGGAAGTGCACACAAATTTAGAGGTAATCTACCTACAAATTGAAGCATTTATTGCAAAAGCATTCAGAATGGAAGAAATAAATTCAAATGCATTGAAGAAGTTGTATTCAAAAGGAATATGTATTCTTTGAGAAGCATGCAAGGGAAGTTTTGAGAAACTAGAGAAATTTAGTATTTTAGGGTTTGAAGGAAAAAGATCGAAGTGGATTCAAGTGTGCTCTAGAAGCTGGATATATGTCTTGTTCTTTGTTAGCAATTATAGAGGTATTTTTGTTTATCTCTCTTTTTGATATGGGTAATTCAAAGGTTATGAATGTTTTAGATAGTTTGCAAGTCAATTTGAGGAAACATTTGAAAATTCTATTAGAAGATTCAGTTGGTGCATTCTCTTGCATTCCTCCTAGAGTGTTTCCCACTGAAGATATCTATGCATTTTTTTATAGTAAGATGGAGGAAATGTCACTAGTTCAGTTAAGTGTCCTATGGAAGAATGAATTAGAAGAAGATCATGATGCTTACAAAATCTTAGTTGAGAAATTAGAAGTATGGAAGAAAGCCCCTTTATTTGAATTCGACAAGAAGTACATTTGAATGGCTTTGAGAAAAATTCATGATGAATATGGATTGTTGAAGCACATTTAATCACTAAAGAAGCAATCAGAGATGTGATTGGTTTGTGTTCCTCTAGACCAGTTCCCAAATGGAATTCTATGTATGTTCAAGAGATAATTGAGCTGTTTGGTGCAACCCTCAAAGGAAAAGAACTTGTGTTGATAACAATTAAAGACTCGGCCATTAGGTATTCCACGATGGTTATTAGTTACAAAGTCTTCCTACATATCAATGACCTCACAGTTTCTATTGTTGTTGTCTATACTACTGTTGATATGGTTAGAAGAGGTATGGATTATGACTTTTATGAAATTCTTCGAATACATCTTTTGAAGAATTTGAAGGAAATCAAGAAGAAAAAAAGAAATACTTTCCGATAAGGAAATTTGATTGTCTATTTACCCTTTTACTTCTTGAAAGAGTTATCGGTAATAGGAAGGATAGAATGGAAAATGCAAAACCTATTTCCCATCAAATCAAAAATTTCATGATAAACCTTGGTGGTTTAGATGCTCAAGAGACTACTCTTGCTGCATTCTTTGGAATTTTTCAAATGAAGATGAGCAAAAGATCAAGGATTCCAAGAAGTGTAACATAAAGGTACTTTAGAGAAATTAGTTTCCTTGTTTTTATTGATTTCTATCATATAGAAGCTATTGAACCCAAAATGGTGTGGATATTTGAGTTAGAATATGAAGTGTCTGAGGCTGAGATAGATCACTATGCAAGAATTCTTTTAGAGAGCCCTAAGAAACCCAATGCAAAGATTCCTCCGGTAGTGCAACTGGAGTAGGGAAAAAGAGGGAAAGTGTTGTTAAATAAGAAGTTGCAGAAGGTAGTGAATCAGAAAGAGCTCAACATGAGCATGAAAGTATAAAAATTCAAGAATATTTAAAAGAATTACATAAGGTAATTCTCGGTGCTAACTTTGACTCATTTGTATTTGATATGGAAAATCTCATAAATATGATCAATTCTTTGAAGGTTTATATCTCTAGACTAGAAGTGCATGCTGGGATCAGGTTTGCATAAGATAATTTAGAAGATATTAAGAGAAAATGTGTAGATGCACATTGAAAAGTAATGAAGGAATTAGAGAATGTACAATTTTGTGAGGAAGAGGCTTAGGAATTTCTTTCTTTCTACCTAAATTGGTCTAGCAATACATTAAATATAAAAAATAAGATAAGGAATAGTGAAACTTGAATGAGTACCCAAGCTGATATGTACAAATTAGTTGAAGATAGAGACAATTAGAGGTGGTCCTACATTGTGCATCTACAAGATACATTCTTTTCTTTGTAGGGTCAAAGAATAGAAGTAATCAAGAAGTTTTTGGCACTTAGGGATATGGTAAAGCTCTAGCATACGCCTATATCTATTGCTCTTAACATTATTGGTAAACTATCAAAGATTAATCTTATACCCAATACTTAAGCAGATGGTATAGAGTATTTGCCTAAGCTTGAAATATTACACACGACTCTTGTAAGTGTGAAAGAGACATGGGAAGAAGGGAAAGCCTCATAGAAAGATACCCTAAATAATCTCAAAGGTTCCTCATCCTTAGGTTGATACAATTTTTTTATTCATATTTGTTTAGTTGATTTTTGATACTAGACCCCATCCTTTGCCATTGATGTCAAAGGGGGAGAGATAACGATAGATAAAGGGAAAACCATTTTTGAGAAGAACAATTTTGATAGAAGGATTATTCAGTTGTCTTACATCAAATTTGTTTTTCAACATGCATGTTGTAATCAATTCCAAAGGGGGAGATTGTTGGGATTATGGAGCCCTACAACATAAGCATGAAGTATAGATGGCCTGTGTTGGTTGTTCCTATGTTTTCATTGATATAAACATGGTGACAACTATATGGGAAGCTTACTTGGTTCACTAGTAGCTTCTTTCTATCAGAAGTCAGAAGTCATCTTAGGAGATGAACCAGTGTGTTGGTATTTGAGTATGGAATTCACTGCAAGGAAAGATATGAATCTAAGCTCTTAACAATGTTATTATGTCTCATTCAGACATCTATATCCTAGATCTTGAGAAGTTTTGTGTAATGAGTAGAAAGTTATCATTAATAGAGTTTAGCTTTTTATTCCTCTATTGCTTAGCAGATTAGTGTGGGAGACTCTGCATTTTCTTAAGGATATCATTATAATGCTACGGTTCTAATGGTATCCCTATGATGGTAGCATGATGAAAAATTGATATATTATCAAATTTGGAAGGTGTTTTCTTTGAGGCTTGAATGATCGTTTGGATCTCCTGTGGATAATTCCTAGTCTTGGCTAACCTAAGGTATGAAATTCATTAATAAAACTAGATATATTTTTGTGGATGTTTTCTATAGTTCTTAGCGGACTTGTTATAATACACTACATGGATAAAAATGTATAATCATATATGGTTCTGACAATAATTTTTTGATTATTTTTCTTTCATCCAATTAGGTTGACCTAATTGATGAATGAGATACACTTGTATATATATATGTAATATTCCTTGTTGGAAAGAGTAGAAGTAGAAGTGTAAGTAGAGGTAGTATTAGAGAAAGGGGATTGAAGAGGATTTGAGATATGTGGAGAAGAAATGTAAAGGATTGGTGAAGTGCGAAGAGGAACATGCGACCCAAAATGCTTTATTAGTCGAGGATCATAATAGAATTGTCGAGTGACCACTAAGTGTGGTAGTACTTGTTTTTAAAGCTTCATTGGAACTGAACCCTACACACAAAAGGTGTATTCTATCAATTCATTCTTTGGCAGTGACCATACCTTTGTACGTTGGCGGTTAGCCATCTTTTGTATTTAGGTTGTGAGCCTTTCAAGGATAGTGAGTCTTGTAATATCTTGTATCTGGATACAATATATTGTGAGTTAATCCTCACCATGGTTTTCCCATTTTGGGTTTTCCAAGTCAAAATACTGGTGTTCATGTGTGTTGTTGCATTGATTTTATTTCATGTTCTCTCTTGCTGATTTAGTTAGAATTGCAATAATGTTTAGATGGATTTTATCAACATGGTTCTATGGAATACTGATTCACCCCCCTCTCAGTATTCTGGATATTAAACAAAACCACTATTGGGGTTCAGAGGTTTGAGGAGTGAGTTTAGCATCAATATCCTCTTCTCTTCATTCATTCATTTATATTGGTTGGATAGAATGTAATTTAATAGATTAAAGACACTTGATTCCTTTAAATATGTAATCTCAATCTAATTGTAAAATAATTTTTTAGTGGACCTCTCTTGTGAGATGGCTTGTAATTCATTTTTAAAAATTAGAGTCTAGCCTAGTCACGTGTCTCGATGTTGGTGCTGAGCATGATCATAAATTCATGTAGTGTAGAAAAATGTATTACTTTACATTTTCACACTATGTTTTCATCTTGTTAATTAGCTAGACTTAATTAAGCTTATAATTGCCTAAATCATGCATTCCTAAGCCTTATTATTCCTATTTTCTGAAAGGGAAACTTATATTTAACAATTTCCATCATTAATTTAAACACCTTGGAAATTGTGTGTCCTAGATTTAGGTCCCAAGACCCATTTTACCAAGGGAAAATGGGCCCTCCCTAAGTTCCAAGACCCAATTTTTAATATGTTTTTGATAGTATTTTAATAATTCAAATTCAAGTTTCAAATGTTGGCTTGTGGAATTTTTGAGAAATTAGATAAACACCTATAAATAAGTAGTTATTTTATCAATTCGAATATAAGAATTAAGAGGAAAATTTCACAAGAGAAAATATTATGTCAAGAGCATTGAAGAGTAGATTTATCAATCATTTACAACAACAATCAATATTATATCCTCATGTCAAATTTTATGCATCTTCATGTCATGTTTTGGAAATAACATTGTGATGTAGGTTTCAGGAATTCATGTATCAAATCAAGTGTGAAATCAAGAATCCAATCAAGCCAATTCATGCATGATCCAATCCTTAGAGTGATGTGTTATACTTCAATCCTCTAAGGGAAGCCATTGAGGGTTTGGTGAGTGGTAACATAACATTTCTTATTCATCAAACCCCTTTCATTTTGTAATTATTTCACTATCAAGGTTTAATTACCAACATGGGGTTTGACAAAGGAAAACCCATATTCACCCAAAAACAAACCATTTTTTCTCCTCTCTTTGTATGGGTAGATTTACAGGTGAAGAAGGATTGGAGATTTATTGAAAGATAAATTTTGCAAAGTTGTCAACATTGTTGTCAAGCCATGGAAACTCAGATCCCAAATTTATTTTTGACTTTTTGGTAGTGAAACCTAGGGGAAAAAAAACTCAAATATTATAAAAGAGGACCCTAGAATCTGAGAAAAATCCTTGTACAAAGACCCATTCACACTTGGGTGAATGATTCCATGTAGGAAACTCATAACCCACTCTTTTGGGAAAGTTTTCCATGTTCTACACTTCCTAGATTTTCCATAAAATTATTGTTTTTGTTTATGTTATTGTATTTATATGCATTTCAAGTGTTAGGTCATGCATTTTATGTGCTATAGTTCTTTGGTCATTATGGATCCTAGAAGCTAGGAAAAATCCTTTTACAAATACCCATTCACACTTGGGTGAATGAGTCCTTGTAGGAAACTCAGAACCCACTCTTTTGGGTAGGTTCTCCATGTTCCACACTTCTCTAATTTGCCAAAAAATTACTGTTTCTATTTCTGTTATTATAGTAATTTGCATTTGTGAGTGTTAGGTCATGCATTTTAGGTGCTATAGTTCTTTGGTCATTATGGTGGGAACGTAATAAGCACATTTTTAGAAAGGTTTCCTTTTCATTTCAGAATATTCAAAGTATAATTGACAAATCAATTTTAGAATCAGTTAATGCTTATGTTCCAAACTCTAAGAATGTTAGTTCTCTCTTCATGGCCTGGAATGATAGCATTTTGAAGAGTTGAAAAAATATAAGCCTATCATTTAAAGACAGTCTGAAGTAGCCACCCAATTCTAAATTTGATAGGGGACATGTTAAATGGAAATCTCTGATCTCAGGTTTTTTTAAGTTGAATTTTGATGGTGCCTCCAAAGGAAATCCAAGAGTGTCTGGGGTGGTGGTTTGTATTAGGGATTTGTGTGGGGTTTTGAAGGAAACCAAATCAATTGTTCTATCTTTAGGTACTAATAATTTAGTAGAGGTAATGGCAGTCCTTCATGGTTTGAAACTAGCTAGGTAGTTAGGTATATCCAAAATTCATATAGAATGGGATTCATTAATAGTTGTGAATGCATGCAAAGAGAGATCATGTTTTAACTGAAATTTAAAGTATGTAATGCAAATTATTTCAGGGTTACTTGATAAATTTGATACCTTTCACATTTCACATGTCTACAAAGAAGGGAATTGCTTAGGAGATCATCTAGCAAATTTGGGGTGTGAAAGACAGGAAGTGTTTATTACAAAGGATAACTTCAAAATAGATGCCTTCCCAAGGTTAGCAGATTTGGTGGTGAGAGAAAAGTGTGCTTTGGGGATTTGAATTCATGATTTCTTAAAGTAGTTGTTAGATCATTTAAGTTCATTTTTCAATTCTATCCTAAGCAACATCCACTAAGTCCATGTGATTAATGTGTAATCACTTCAAATTCAAGATAAGTTTTTTCTAATAATGTGAAATCATGATTTAGTTGGTACAATTTGAAGCTTTTCATATAAATGATGAAATTAGTTCATTAAATCAAGGTGTTGATTTGCATAAGATCTGGAAAATCTACCAAGAAGTACTTCGTGCAGTGATATCAAATGTGTTTGTTAGAAGTGTCATATTTATCAAGGTGGTTTGGTACCAGTTTGCTGAACGATCATGTGAATGATAATCATCAGCATCAAAAGTATTTGAAAAAGGATCTGGTCAAGTGAGTGAAGGAAATTTTCTTTAATTGCTAACTTTGGTTGGATTGTATGCAGGTAGAAACTTGTACATAGCACTCCCTATAATCATGATGATGCATTAATTTTGTGACAAGTGAAGCGTCTTAGGTGTGCTAGAGTTGGGAACAATTAATGGTAGCCAAGGACACAGTAACATATACAAGTTGGTGTCATCCTCAAACAAGTGTGCAAAGGATAATTTATATCATTCCCCAGGCTTGTTTACATTTCAAGGAAATCTTGTGAATATTTGTAGAAGGGTTTCATAGTTTCAGGTATGCATCAACAATTTTCTTTAGAAGAAGGATAAATTTAGATTTGTAGAGCCTATGGTTGGAGGAAAATGGAGTATTTTCCATGAAATTACAACATCTGGGTACCTATTTTTTATTAGGAACTACCTTTTTTAGAAACAATTGGTGATGCTCAACTCACTCAAGTTTTTAAAACTCATTGTTATCAATTCAAGAAGAGTGTGAAAAGGATTGTTGGGGATGAGATTTTGTACCCATAGGCACGAATGGTAATTTTTCCATCGTAGATAGTTTCTATATTTATTTCCAATGCATTTAATTTGTTGCAGTCACTACCTCATCTTTAGTTAATTGCTAACAAAGTAGCCAGGGAAGTTTTTTTGCAAGACAATAGGCTTCTTAAGGGGGTGCAAGCTTATGACCTATGGAAAGGTCAAATTCAGATTGGTGGTCTTTTTTCGTACCATTTTCTTCTTATGGTAATGTGTATATCTGTGTTTTAGATGCTATCAAGAATACTTTGGAAATGTAGAGTTCTAGATATCTACAATAGGCATTGGATAGGCACATTGGTGTGGTTGGTGAAGATTTAGCTAAAATAATTAGGATGAAAACCAATGCTTTCTTAGCTCTTCTTGTACACATTCAAAATGAGCCACGGGTTGTTGTCACTCTTGAAATAAACAGAATCCAAGTTCTTGATGCAGGAGCATCCAGTGGTGTAAGGGCAATCTTGCATCACCCAAAAATAGTTAGATTTCAAGTTTCTCAGTTTTTAGATGTTTTTAAATTTTTGGATACCCTTTTCGTCATAATGAAATTCCCAATTTACAGTTTTTATTTTCTATTCCTGGGTTGAAAGATATTGTAGTTTTAGTTTCCCAGATTTGCACTTGAAAATCTTTCGAGTTAGATTTGAGGCACTTAGAGTTCTCAGAATGGCCCCAAAACTTGTGAAAATTGGTGTGGCAGATTTGAGCACGTTATTGACTTTGAGACCTTTCCAACAGTTCAAATGGTTCGCAAATCGGAGTCCTGGATCAAAAGTTATGGCCTGGGGAAGTTGGTGCACTTTCTAGAAGATACAATTGCAAATGTTCTTTTGAAATTTGAACTTCAAGTCATAATTTTTTGGCGCCAAACCGCCTAAACTCAAATTTGAATGTTGTTTTGGCTCCAAACAAAAGAGGAGCTCTATTTATGGGAATATTTCTATTTTTTGGGTAACTTTTTGGGGACAAGCTCGCATATTGCGAAAGGGTGATTCTGTAGCTTTCTGTAACTTGCATATGTTGTAGAACTTGGGGATTTGAGATCCTCTACATGTAAGAAGCTCTATTTTCTAAATAATAAAATTATTCTCTTGTTTTTGGGTTATTTTCTAAGTCTCAAGCTGCACGCTCATCAAGTGGTATCAGAGCAGGTTTTCTTGAGCATGTGGACAAATCGCCGATCGTGAGGTAGTTCGCACCAAGACCGTGGTTATGGGTCAAGGTCAAGAAATATACCTCTAAGAGTGATGCCTGGTAGGCATGGTGGTGCCAGAGGTGGTCGAGGGGGCAAAAATGTTGGTGGAAGAGATGCACTGGCAGCCCTCCAGAGACAGATTGACGCATTACAAGAGTAGTTGAGAAGAGGGTTAAACCCGAGGGAGGAAAGTGAGGATGAAGGAGAGGAAGAAGGTTCAAATGTAGAAGAGGAAGAAAAAGCAATTGATCAAGACCAAATGCGGCTAATAAGGGTCATTTTGAAGATCGGGAAAAGACCAAGAGTAGAAGTCCCTAGTTATTCTGGAAGTCTAAACCCGGAAGAGTTGATCGACTAGATCAACAAGCTAGAAGAATATTTTAAGTATGAGGAAATAGAGGACCCAGATTGGGTTAAGTTTGCAAAAAAGAAGCTAAAGGGCCATGTCAGTATTTGGTGGAAAGAGGTCCAGTTGGAAAGAAATCAAAGAGGAAAAGGAAAGATCACCAAATGGGATCGCATGGTAGAGAAACTGAAGAAGTAGTTCATACCAGTGGACTACGAGTTAGATATGTTGAAGAAATTGCAAGGGTTGAAGCAAGGAAGTTGTAGACACCTAAAATTGGTCTGGAGAATCTAATTAATTGAATATGACTTATTTGATTAATTAATCTTAAATTCTTCTACTTAGTAAATAAATAGAAATATTTATTTATATTAAGTTCATTTATTAATTCTTCTATCTTCTCTCCTAATTAAATATACAAAATTAAAAACTTTGTTTTACTTAATTATTATCATTTTCATCATATTATTTCTCTCTTAATTAAATAAATGAAATTAAAAACTTTGTTTTATTTAATTATTATCATTATTGCTTCTTTTATATTTCTATCATAAATTAAATACACAATTTGAATAATTTGTGTTATTTAAGTCACATTTCTTCTTAATTAAATAAAGATCTCTAAAATCTTTTATTTAATTATCATTCTCCTTTTAATTTAATAAACAAACCCTATAGTTTGATTTATTAAATTATTTATTCCTCTTTTGCTAAATTTAAATAAATAAAAATATTTAAATTTATGCATAAATTTTACCACTATTCACTCACCAATAAAATTAATTTTCAAAATTTAAATTAATTGCACTGCCATTCACGGGAAAAGCTTCAGGGACAAACCTGCAGGAAATTCTCTCAACAACCTTCCACCCACCTTCCCTTTTATCTTGCCTAGTGTTTTCATGGGGAGAAACCATCCTCCATGATCAGCTCCATCTTCTCATCCCATGCCTTTCAATTCTCTAGATGGAATCACAGCCCCTCATCCCGTATTCCTGTGCAAATGTGCTGCCGTGAAAGCTATAAATATAGCTCTTGGGCTACAAGAAATGGATCCCAATTTATGCAATCTTACTCTGCAGGTTTCCAAAGCAATCAAGCATCCAAGCAATCAAGCATTCAAGCATTCATCCAGCATCCATCAAGCAGCAATCAAGCATCCAGCATTTGCAGTCATGGCTGCCATTACAATAAGATTTGCATATTTAATCATATAGGAATATAATTAGTTCATTTTCTCATTCTCTAAGTGTCATTTCAATAGTTTAATTAGCTTACAAATCTGAGAGCTAAGTAGATTAGAGAAATCTTTAGAGTTAGAGAGCAATAGGATAGATTTCTGAAGCTTTTTAGTTTAAATTAGTTTAAATTTATTAAACTTTAGATGCAATGTCCTATTTAGAAGCGTAGATGCATTGTTTAGTTTGTTTTCCCCATTCTACCGGTTACAAATTGGCTCCCACCATGGGGCTTAACCCCATATTCTGCTTAATTTTTGAAAATTGTGTCCTACAGGTATCGGCATGAAAGTTTTCGCGAAACCGTGACTTCTTACAGCGCACCGGGTTTCTGTTACAGCACGCCAGGTTTCTGTTACAGCGCACCGAGTCACTGTTCCAGTGCGCCATGTCACTGTTCCAGCGCGCAGAGTCACTGTTTCAGTGCACCACTTTATTATCGTCAAAATCATTTTTTTATCTGGATCTGACGCATCTGCGGCCAGATTCTATTTCTGTCTATTTTCTTGGTTAAAATTTATCAATCCTAGGATAGAAATGGATAAAATTTATCAATCCTAGGATAGAAATGGATAAAAATTGATCAATCCTAGGATAGAAACTTCACAATTTTCTTTTGGGATTAAAATTGAACATCATGTTTTTATGGAGCAATATCTCCATATAGATTAAATCATTTGTCTTTTGGGTTTTAAAAAAGAACATCTTTGCTGTGATTAGGTGATAGGTTTATGCTCTCCCCTTAACTGGGTGTATCAGAATACCAGACTCACTATTACTTTACTTATTTTCAAGCTTTTTAAAACCTTTAGACAGGCCTGCCATAGTGGGAAAAAGTACTCACCCTACAGGAACGACCTGAGTGGGGACAGCCAAAAGCCATGGTATTCCAACCCACTTAAAAATTTATGTGAATTTGGGGAAACCCTCTTTCAACGGAAGTGTGCAGGATAACCATCCCCAAAATCTTTGTTCTAAAGATTGGGAGGTCTCTCGAGGGAGTTTATCCATTTTCCGCTCTGAACGGAAACCCTATCTAAGAACCTAGAACTAGAAGCACGCTTGTTAGTTTCTAAACATTGTAATACTCGGCATTGCAGGGGCGGGGAAGAATCTACCCTCAAGCACTCACCATATAATTTCCAAGGACTGTTTGCTCAGGGGATCCGGTATCCACTTTCGTCACTCTGAGTACGCACCTGGAAAAGACAAAAACACGGGCACCCTCTAGGGGGTGACATGGCTGTGTGAGTCGACGCAATTCTAAGCTGTGGGCCGTTCGAGTATATAACGATGACCTTTTGTCTCTAGGAGTGAGTCTATCTGAAGTGTTTTATCTGTTATAAACCAGTAAAAATAAAAAAGAATCATGCTTGATTCTTAAGAACATACACTATCTGTTTAGATTATAGGATTTTTTAAAAAAACAACCATTCTATTCTTGCTTGTTGTGTTTTCTCTCATTAAATTCAGATAAGATCATCACAAAAAAAAAAAAACAAAAAAATCCTCAAAATCAAAACACTTGTGGAATTCTCATGATTAAAGATTGGGTATCCACCAAGTTTGTCAAGAAATCTCTTGTCAAACGAATCAGAAAACCAAAGAAAACACTCACATACAAACAACTTTTGAGAAAGCAACGATTTCTATATCAAAGCAGGAAAGTTCTACTCCAACATAGGACTTTTATTCATATGTATCACGATTTCTCTAGAGGTTATACGGACGACTATGCTGTAGCTCCCTTAGATTCACAAGCATTTTATCAAAGAAGAGCTCTTAGGCAACATCACAATCACAGTCAAAGAATTCGTCCAAAATACATCCCACAACCAGCCATACAATACGATACCAGACCAAGTGAGTTTCATAGAATAAGATAGTTTCTGTCTTAGCACCTCCGGTCTCTGTTTTAGCATGTAGAGTCTATGTTCCAGCGCGCAGAGTCTCTATTTTAGCGCTTTCAGTCTCTGTTCCAGTGCGTAGCTCCTCTATTTTAGTGCATAAAGTCTCTATTCCAGTGCTTTAGGTCTCTGTTTCAGCGCATAGAGTCTCTATTCTAGCGCGCAGTGTCTCTATTTTAGGTCATAAAGTCTCTATTCCAGCACTTTAGGTCTCTGTTTCAGCGCGTAGAGTCTCTGTTCTAGCACGGAGTGTCTCTGTTTTAGCGCTTCAGGTCTCTGTTCCAGCGCATAGCTCCTCTGTTTTAGCGCGTAGGGTCTTTGTTCTAGCGCGTAAAGTCTCTGTTTTAGCGCGTAGGGTTTCTGTTTTAGCGCTCCAGAAAGTCAGAAAAATAGAGAGTTGGTAAGATAGTTTGTCAGTTTGCCCATATCGATAACAAGGTTTTCACCAATCCAGAACATTTTTTTCCACAGTCCAGAACATTTGGGTCATACAAAAGGAAAAATTTACCCTTACACCTAGATCTTGAAACATCTTGCAAAGTGTCATTATCACCAAATCTGAGATTTTCTGTCAAAATTTCCCTATCAAGGATTTTTATCATCATTCCATCATGAAACTAGACACGACTAAATCAGATTTTAAATCAAAAACCTCGACACTTCAATCAAAAATCCAAGATCAAAGTCTAGAGTAAAACTCTAACGTTTGTATGCCTATTTTCACACGATCAGCATATCAAAAACAACAACAAGAGGAAAATGAAAGAATAGCAGCCATGGCTGAAGAAAACCCTTGGGGACGATATAGCAACACTGATCCTCTCACTAACTCACATGAGAAGGAAATAACTGTAGAGGAAATTGAGAAAGTTCAACAAGACCCTCATTTCCATAAATTTATGGAAAAGATGCTAGAGCAAGATATGGAAAAGTATCTTTTATTATTAGCTGATAAAGGTGCTAAGCTTCCTAAAGACTTTGATGTCAATCAACTCAAGGAAACAAACACACCCAAGACAACTAATGTGGAAAACCCAAATCAAATAGATGCTTTGACAAAACAAATCCAATAATTACAATTACAGTTCCAAAATATCCAACAAGGGCCAACAAAGAGATATTCCTTACAAGACATTTGCCCTTATCCATTCGATTCAAGCATTAACATGATACCGTTTCCATAGTATTGTGAATACCCAACGTACAACAAATACAATGGAAGAGCCGATCCATTTGATCACGTACGGGAATTTCGAGCCATGAGCATAGAGTTCGCACACGAGGACTCTTACTACGATTATTTCCAAGAAGCTTAGGAAACACTTGCATGGAGTGGTTTTCTAAATTAGAACTTGGGATTCAATCCTTTGAAGAACTAATCAATAGGTTCATAACACACTTCTCATTCAACATCCAACATGGGGTAACCTTAAAAGAACTCTACAATACCAAACAAGCAAAGGGTGAAAAGTTTCTTTCCTTTCTCCAACGATGGAGAAGGCTATTTTCTAAATACCCTAGATCCATTCCTGAAGAGGAGAAGATAGAGATGTTCATTGATAACTTAGTGGATAACATGAATTACAGATTGGATTTACAATGTCCATCTACATTTGAACAAGTTATCGAAAAGGGGCTCAAAATCGAAGAGGCTCTAATCAAAAGAGGAACGATCAAACACTTCATTGAGGGTTCAAACAATAACAATTCCCCTAACAACAACAACGAAAAGCCAAGATTTTGGAAAAAGAACAAGAATAATGATACCATGCTCGATACACACACATCTAAACCAGTATTCACCTTGACGCCAACCACTACAAACAAACAAAACAATGGTTTTAATGTCAAACAAAGTAGTGATCAAGGAAATAATCAAAACAGTGGAGAAACAAAAACCCAATCATTCCAACGACCATCCAATAAATGAAAATTCACGCCATTAGGACAATCATTGGAATTGGTTCTCAAAGAAATTTTAGACGAAAAACTCATTCAAGTACAAGAGGCTAGAAATTGGGACCCTCAAGTCAAACCATCATGGTGGAATGACTTACATTACTGTCACTACCATCAAAATAAAGGTCACATGACTGAAAATTGTTGGCAGTTAAAACATGCAGTAGAAGACCTCATAGATCAAAAGAAAGTATTTGTAGAGGGACACCAAACAAACAAAGATCATACAACATTCAAAAATCCTCTACCCAATTATCAGAAGGGAGAATCCTCTTCCACAACCACCAAAGGCAAGAACGTCGGTTATGTTTATGACACAACGATTCTTTGTTTTTCTGCTGCCAAAGAGGATGAAGAGTTATGCAATCAAATCAATCAGAACAATGACATTACATCTACCAATTTGGTACAACATATGGACAAATCTAAAAACCAAATTAATGTAATTACACTCAAAGGGAAACAAGAGTACCGACCGGTTAATGCCACAACAAGGGCACAATCCAAAGTTATATTGAAAGGAGCATCAATATCATCCCCATCTGTGGATCCTCCCTCTAATCAATATAATCTCATCGATCAATTGCAGAAAATACCGGCACAAATATCCATCCTGGAACTTTTAAAAATTTTCCCATCACACAAAGAGGTTCTTGAACAAGCTCTTGTATCAACCACAGTACCTAACAATCTGGATGTATGTCAGTTCCAAGCTATGGTGGGACATCTATCCGCACCTCATTGCCTTTCATTCTCTGAACATGATGATGTATCACTCACCCATCCACATAATTCCACTCTTCACATTGAAGTCCTCATCCATAAACGCCGTGTAAAGTGTGTCCTGATAGATGGAGGGGCTGGTTTAAATATTTGTACCTTAAAGCTGATTCGTCCACTAGGATACTCAGATGAAGCCATTGATACAAGAAGAAAAATCACAATCAAAGCATATGATGAAGAAGAAAGGTCCTCTAAAGGGTTGATCATATTACCCATTCAAGTGGGGCCTATTGTCCAAAAAGTGGTTGGCCAAGTCTTAGATAGGGAACTGACATACAACATACTATTGGGACGCCCTTGGATCCATGATATGCAAGTAGTACCTTCTACCTATCATCAATGCTTGAAATTTCCCGTCAATGGACAGGAGGTAACAATCACAATAGACTACAATGACACCCAAGCTTGTCATACATTGAAGACATCTCAGGATACATTCATACCTCACAATGGAGAAGTTATCACATCAGATGGTGAGCAACAGCAGAACTTCATATCAAAATGGCTTCCAAAACAACAAAAATCACAAGAGATAAGGGTGGTACAATCTAACCCTTCAAATGTTGAAGAACAGTTGGCTCCACTCTCACATCAATTCACCAAGGAAGTACAGATAAGTGACAAAGGAATAAGTGAATATGGTGTTGGACACTCATTTCATCTATCACAAATGTTACCCTCCTTACAAACGTATGGACAACCATCTACAATCACCCAAAAGTCAGAACAATCTACAACAGCATTAGATGGCAGATTTGTAAAAGCGGGGAACTTAGATGAAGAATCAAAAGATAAGGCCATACTAAACTGGCTTTATAAGGATGAGGAAGCCTCTACTTCTACAAGTAATATCATAGAGACAAATCAATATGGAAAGGGAAAAACTATTCTAGAGAAGATGGGATATTTAGGACAGGGACCTCTTGGGTTAAGGAAACAAGGCATAACAGAACCAATCCAGCCTCTTACGCTCCAACATAAGGATAAAACGGGACTAGGATATACAGCAGAACAAGGATCTCTTGATCGAGGGAAACAAAGTATAAAAGAACCAATCCAAATTCTCGCAATTCAACAGAATGGTAGAACTGGACTAGGATATACTGAAGGAGCAAGAGAAGAAATCACCAATAAAATTGAGGAGCGTATTCTTCAAATATGGGATAACTCTGAAACAGATTCAAATGAATATGAGTGGGACAACTTATCAAATGTTTCCTATGAAGATATTCAGATTGACATTATCAAAGAGTATACCCCCAAACGTGAAGAGGGTCAAAGCTCGAGTTTTAATCCTAGTCTTTGAATCACAAAATTTCAATGACTCAAGTGAAGATGAATGGACATCGATTGAGATAAATGATGTGGAAGAAAATAACTTTGTAGGCCTCAACATAACCATTAACAACCTAGACGAAATTTCCGTCTGAGCTTTCACAATCACTAACCTCAACCCATCTAATGATTCATTGCCTTTACTGCATCCCAAGCTTATCGAATGGGAACCCCAACACCCTATTGATCTCCCTGTTTTTGACAATGATTCTACCATTATTAATTACCTTTGCTGTGAGGAATCCGATACTTGTTCTACCAATACTTCTTTTAACAATGCTTTTAGGCAGGAGGATGCCAAGCCTTCCAGTTGCAAAAATATGAAAGAAAAAAATGGATCTAATGGTGAAAACCATTCTAGGGTAGTATTTGATCCTAAAATAGTAAAAACAAAGAACGCATCCAATGGTGAAAACCTCATTGAGGCACCAAAGGAAGGAAGGTTTGACATCCTCCCACAACATTACCATGAAAGATCATCAGTGTTGATAGAACCCACACAGTCTCTTGATATTGGCACAGCAGAGAAAGCAAGAATACTCCACCTAGCAGCATCCCTGACAGATACAAAAAGGCCAGATTTTATCAAATTCTTTGAAAAACGATACATCAATTTTGCTTGGTCATACTCTGACATGCCAGGCTTAGACACAAATCTCATTATGCATCACTTGTCCTTACCAGCTGGCACTAAACCAGTAAAGCAAAAGCCGAGAAAAATGCATCCACATGTTGCATTATTAGTAAAAAATGATTTGAAGAAACTACTAGATGCTGGATTTATCAGATCTATTGATTATGCAAAATGGATATCCAAAATTGTACCTGTTTCAAAGCTAGATAAAACCATTAGAATATGTACTGATTTCAGGGATTTAAATGGAGCATGTCCAAAGGATGATTTTCCTTTGCCAAACATAGACATGATCGTAGATCTAACAGCTGGCCATCAAATGCTATCACTCATGGATGGATTTTCAGGATACAATCAAATCAAAATAGCTCCTAAAGACCAAGAAAAGACAACATTTACATGTCCATGGGGTACCTTTTGCTGGAACGTCATGCCTTTTGGGTTAAAGAATGCAGAAGCTACATACCAGCGAGCTATAAAAACAATCTTCCATGACATGATGCACACCTTCATGGAGGACTATGTGGACGACATCTTAGCCAAATCTTACACCAGAGAAGGACATCTTGAGATACTGGGCAAAATATTTGACAGGTTGGAGAAATTTAAAGTCAGATTAAATCCCAAGAAATGTGCCTTTGGAGTAACATCGGCAAAACTCCTTAGATACATAGTTTCTACAAAAGGAATTGAAGTAGATCCAGCAAAAGTTAAAGCCATCATGGAAATTCCACCTCCTAAGAATATCAACACATTGAGATCTCTACAAGGCCGACTACAGTCCATCAGAAGATTCATCTCTCAACTAGCAGATCGATGTCATCCATTCAACCATCTTTTGCACAAAAATGTGTCTTTTAAATGGGATGAACAGTGTGAGAGTACTTTCAATCAAATCAAGCATTATTTGATGACACCACCAATCTTGGTGCCACCCGGTGAAGACAAGCCATTGTTGCTATATATCGCAACAATGGATATCTCTTTAGGAGCCTTGCTAGCACAAGAGGACAGAGAAGGAAAGGAACGGGCAATATACTATATCAGCAGGACACTCAATGGACATGAAGTAAACTACACCTTCATTGAAAAATCATGCTTAGCAGTAGTATTTGCAACACAAAAGTTGCAACACTATATGCTCACTCACACGGTCAAGCTCGTTGCAAAAATTGATCCTCTCAAGTATTTACTGAGCAAAGCAGCTTTAACAGGAAGGTTGGCAAAGTGGGTCATGCTCCTCAGTGAGTTTGACATTCAGTATGTTGAAAGGCGAGCTATCAAAGGACAAGTCATCGCCGACCAATTAGCAGAAGCTCCATTATTAGACTGTCATCCTATGACCATGGAATTTCCTGATGTAGATATCCTCAACATTACAACACAACCATGGCAACTCTACTTCGATGGATCCTACACACAACATGGATCAGGGGCAGGAATTTTATTTGTTACACCTCTTGGGAACACAATTCCAAGATCTTACAGGCTTACCTTCCGCTGCACTAACAATGTGGCAAAATATGAAGCTTTGATCCTTGGAATTAAAGTGGCTATTGACTGGAAAATCATAGAACTACAGGTGTATGGAGACTCCCAGTTGATCATCTATCAGGTCAATAATGATTACCAAACTAAGGATGACACACTGATTTTATACAAGAGACTGGTAGATGATCTAAGAAAATACTTCATAGAAATCAAATTTGAGCAGATACCAAGATCAGAGAACAAAGTAGCAGATGCCATGGCCACAATAGCATCTCTACTACAGATGCCTGAAACGCAAGATCGTTATCGATTTATTGTAGAACAAGTATCAAATCCTGCATACGCAAACCATAAGCCTTTTGGATAGTGCCCAATCTTCCATTTATGGAGACATTTATACTTATCTAAAAGATAATATCTTACCACCAGATCTTTCTCACAACCAAAAGCGCAACTTCATACGCCAATCCGCCAAACATACCATTATTGCTGACACCCTTTACCGTCGAGGCCTAGATGGTACTCTTTTGCATTGTTTAGAACATAACGAATCCGCTTCCGCTTTACATGAGGTCCATGAAGGAATTTGTGGTACACATTCAAGTGGATTATCTTTAGCCAAGAAACTCCTTCGTTTGGGGTATTACTGGCCACACATGGAGCAAGAATCTTACTAGTTTGTTAAGAAATGCCAAAAATGTCAAATTCATGGCAACCTTATACATGCACCAGCACAGGAGCTCCATCCATTTGCAACTACATGGCCTTTCTGTCAGTGGGGATTAGACCTGGTGGGGAAAATTAACCCATCTTCATCTAATGGACACAAGTTCATTATCACAGCAACCGAATATTTTACAAAATGGGTGGAGGCAGTTCCCTTAACCACAATCACTGGGAAGCAAATATCATCTTTCATACTTAATTATCTCATTTGTAGATATGGGATACCCCAGTCGATCATTACAGATAATGGCAGACCTTTCAAGAACCAAGATGTCCAAGAGTTGTGTGAAAAGTTCCACATCCAACATCGCTTTTTAACCCTGTATTACCCTCAAGGTAATGGACAGGTAGAAGCTTCAAACAAAACAATCCTAAAGATTCTCAAGAAGATTGTAAATGAGGTGGGGCGTGATTGGCACGTTCAGCTTAACCCTGCTCTTTGGGCTTATAGGACTAGCATCAAAACACCAACAAGAGCTACACCATATGCTCTTGTTTATGGATCAGAAGAAATATTACCCATCGAGGTAGAAATTCCATCCCTTCGAGTTTCACTAAAGGGACTCATTTCAGATGAGGATTATAGGGTCTCTAGACTTCAAGAATTAGAGCTACTTGATGAACGTCGACAACAAGCTATTAATCATTTGACAACTTATCAACAAATAATGTCTAGGAACTATAATCATAGGGTTAAGCCTAGAGTCTTCCAGATCGGAGACTTGGTCCCACGGGAAAACCCTAGAAATCAAGCAGACAGAGAAAAGAAGGGAAAGTTTGAACCCAACTGGATAGGGCCTTATGTTATCATATCAGTCTATGGATTAGGAGCATACCGGCTGTCTACACCAGAAGGAGACATGTTGGAGGAGCCCATGAATAGCATTCATCTCAGGCGATTCTACACTTGAGGATATCTGGTGCATGGTCAAATAAAGTTGTCTTGATGAAAACCTGGCAAACAAGTGTCATGATGATAGAAAAGAGAGAGAAAAACAAAAATAAAAAAAATAAAAAATAATAAAAAATAAAATAAAAAGAAAAATACAAAGAAAAGGAAGGAGGACACAATAAAAACAAGTGATGAAAACCTGGCAAACAGGCGTTACTTGTGATTTTCACCAAACTCCTCTATCTATTAGGTACAGTTTTGTTACGATTGTTTTCTTTCATATCATTTCCATCTATCATTTGAGATAATCATTATCGCTATCCATATCATAGCAGGAATATCATGTTTTACCCTGGCTTGGGGGCAACATCCTAGTGTTATATGGTACAAATAGACTTTCAGCTTACGGGGAAATCCCTCAAAATCCAAAAACATCAGAAAATCAAAATCCAAAAACATCAGAAAATCCCTCAAAATCCAAAAACATCAAAAAATCAAAATCCAAAAACATTAGAAAATCAAAATCCAAAAACATCAGAAAATTGAAAACACAAAAATAGAGTCTGCATCAATTAAGAGTGGAGTCTATGTCAATCGAACTACGTGGTCTCTGCGTGTATAACGTAGGAAAGACTAATATTTGATTAGTCCCCGAGACCCTAAGATAGGTCACATCATTTGGTCAAACGCCTGAGAATATCATGCAAACATCCGCACACATTTCAACACTAATGATCTAATCTGAATAATGAGTTGAAAATACATTAAGTAGAATTTGAATTGTGGTTCTTTTCATTTTATCATTTGATTATCATTTCTTTGGAGCTACTCGATGATGTATTAAACTAGAGAAGCAAGGAAGGATAATGATACCTTTTATTTGTTTGTTGTTTGTGAGTTAGTCATTATGATTTTGTGAATTGTCGCGAGAAGTGCTCTACCAAGTATCATGGATGACATTTCGATTCACTTAAAAAAATGATTAATTCTTGTTTGTTTATGCAAGAAATGCTCAGTTCATCATTGGTCTATCTTATACCTTGATGCTTGTGTTCGCTTGCAATATCAAATATCATGAAAGAAATACTCAGGTCATCATTGCTCTATCTCATATCATTGATGCTTGTATTCGCTTTCAACATTTTAAAAATAAAGCTCAGTGATGATACAAAGCAGAATAAAAATATTATTGAAATGACACTCAGGTCTGCATTGATAAAATAGGATTGCATGGTTAACATAGATTACATTCATAATAATACATCTACAGAGTACTGGTTGCACAAGTTACAAAGATTCATTCACAAATGATGTTATCTTTTCTTATTAAAGATTGAGTATACTTGACACATACAATTTTCATAATAACATGCATATAAAATCATTTCTTCATCTCATCATAAATGTCACAATAAACATCTCATTTCATGGCATCATATACACGTTATGTTACATCATTACATTTTCATCATTCATTTACATTCATCTATATACATCATTCATTATTCATCCATACATCATTCATTTACATTCATTTATATACATCATTACATACATCATTCATTTACATTCATTTATATACATCATTCATATTCATCAATACATCATTCATTTACATTTCATTATCTTTACATCATTCATTTTCATTTCCATCTCATATATCATACACTATTTACATTTTCATCATACATCATTCATTACATTCTATCCATTCACATTTCATTAATATCTCATTTCATTTATATCATTTCATTACATTCTATCCATTCACATTTCATTAATATCTCATTTCATTTACATCATTCATTTACATTACATCCATATATCATTTTATTCACATTTCATATTTCATTTCACTTACATCTCATTTATATACATCATTTATACTCTTACATCTCATTATATATTTCATTCCTTTACATCTCATTCATTACATACATCATTTCACTCACATCTCATTTTATATATCATATATAACATATCATTTTATCTATCACATAACATCTCATTATACACATCAATCATTTATATCTCATGCTATATTACATTGCATCCAAATATCATTTCATTTACGCCTCACTAATATCTCATTCATACATCATTCATTCACATTTTCATTTCATTCATCATTCATTTACATCACATTTTATTTATCATACATGGCATTTCATTAAGAAAGGAAATATATCATCAATATCATATCACATCATCATTAATGCATCCATACAAGCTAGTACAATAAATCATCATAAAACATAAAAATATCAATGCATCCATCACATCAATCATGTAGAATACATCATAAAATCAATGCATCCATCACATCAATCATGTAGAACAAATCATAAGATCAATGCATCCATCACATAAATCATGTAGAAACGTATCATAGATCAATCGAACCACTGCACATATATACCTCATCAAGTGTCAAGTATACAATGAAGTCTGAAAAAGATGAAAATAACATCATATCAAAAATGGCTATACATATCTCTCAAAAGGATATACAAATGATCTCAAGTGGTGCTACCACCAGAAGGAGCAGGTCTCGCACCAGTATCAGTACCACCACCAGATGTCCTAGGATCTCTCGGATCCCTCAGAAGAGGATGTGTCACACCTCTGCTCACTATCCTCGAACGAGTCCTCTTTGAGAGGGACTGGGCATAACTAACTCTCTGCTCTAGGGGGCAAAGCTCATGATAACGGCTCCTGTAGAACTCAATCTTAACACCTGCCCACATGGCCTCTCGCATGTAATCTGCCACAAAGGTCCCATCTGCCACTCTCTGCAACCTCTCTGCCATAGCCTGTGCTATCTCGGCTGCCCGTCTGATAGTATCTCGCTCTGCAGTCAAGGTTGTGATCTGTGCCTGAGCAGTGGTCAACTGTGCTCGTACACCTGCTAGTTGAGCCTGTGTTGTCGCTGCTGCCTGTAGAGCCCCATCTCTCTCACCAATCAGAGAGGTAATCTGTGTATGTGCAGTAGCTAGCTGTTCCTGCATCTGAGCCCGTGTCTGTGCTAGCAAACCCTACACCTATGCTAGCTGTCCCTGTAAGGTCTGAACCTGCACCTGTAGACCTGCAACCACTGATGGATCTGCCAACGGGGAAGCAACAGCCTGCCTCTTACGAGGCGCACTAGAAGTTGGCTCTGAAGTACCTGCCATGCTCGGTCTCCTCCCATCTCCACCATCATCATCACTGCTCTCCTCACTGCTCTCACTGCTCTCATCACTGCTGCTCTCACTGTCATCATCTCTCCCTCATCTCTGACCAACCTGAACACCCCCTGCTGGTGCTGGTGCTGGTGCTGGTGCTGCCACTAGTGCTGGTACTGGCTCATCCGGGATAGTAAAACGTGGAGGAGGGTGCAAAGCCAAGTACTCTCCATACTCGGGAGTAACAGGTGCCTCGACAATGTCCCGTCGAACATCCCATGCTGATGGCTGCAGAGCATGGTAACCCTCAACGAGTGCCCCATAAGGCAAACTAGGGCCCCAATCATCTATCCGACGTCGTCCATAATGTGCCACTCCCTGTGGCATACACTACACGATACTATACTGCCTGTATATGCGATGAAACAAGAATCGCTCCAAGATCCTGGGGTTCTTCCGGATCAAATACATCGAATCAGACAAGAACCCCAACTCAATATCATCATCATCCCAGACATCACAGTCCAAATAGGGACGCCAGGTCACTGCCTCCACATCATCAATAATCCGCCTCCAATACTCTAGCTTACCCATCATATGTTGGGTAGGCCTGCCTCTATATTGAAACACATAAGGCCTCGACACTGGTCTCGCTAACACTGGTACGGGATGCGTAATAGCAATATGCTCCCATGCCCATACCTGAAGAAGTGTAGCCCCTGCCGATAAACTGCTGCCTCCAAGGTACACAATCCAGTGTAAATCATGATACAACTGGGCAAGCATGCACATGCCCTAGGCATATCTCGTCCAGTGGGCCACCAGACCCTCTAATATCTGACCCCATCTGAGAGATAGACCCTTTGAACTCTTATCAGGACAAAGGAATCCACCAGTAAAGCCAGCCAAAACTGAAGGAATTGGGGCATACGAATCATGCATCTCTACCCAAGGAATCCACTCTCCCGCAATCTGCGGATCCTGAAAGACTCTCCGCATAGCCTCTACCCCACCAACCTCCTCTAAATCATGCACTACAATCTCTCCAACAAAAGGAATGCGAAGAATATGCCATACATCCTCTGGCATCACAGTCATCGCACCAGTAGGTAAGTGAAAGGTGTTGTGGTCACTATGCCACCGCTCTGCTAAAGCTATCAACAGACCCCTATTAAGTCTAATATGGGGCATATCAAGTAACGTCTCTAGACCGCAATCAGTAATATGTTGTCTCTCATCTAGTGAGAGTCGCGGTATCATATCAAATGGCCAAGGGAACTACTCTCGCACCTGGATGACATCCAAATGCTCTTGTTATCATACAAAGAGAACATTTTAATCAGAATATCAAAATATCAGGAGGTTATCAAATTTTCAAAGGAAAAATTGTGCGTTACCTATCAAACTATCAATTTATCAAGGAACCCTCATCTATCAATCGGGTTCATTCCTTCAGAAAGTTTAATTATTCCTCGCCTATCATGAGGGTAATTATTATCAATCAATAGATCTCGCTCATCATGAGATTGTTTACCATATATTTTAGTCAAGATCAAACTAAAATAGAAGGAATCAACAACAAAATTGACAAAAAATCAAAATACACAATGTTTCATCAATCTATACCTCCGAGCAATACAAAATCAACCTAAAACACTAAAATGGCTGTCGCGGTACAAAATCTTATGGACGCGCTACAAAACCAACCTAGCGCGCTAAAAAATTCGGCGCGCTATAAAATTCCACTGACGCGCTACAGATTTGACCCTGCGCGCTAAAACTCCTGACGCGCTACCCTAATGCATG
>VDFB02000003.1:448334944-448383406 GCA_007258455.2 Sequoia sempervirens | reverse complement strand
TTTTCCTCCACCATCTGAGACGTGACGGGGTCACTTCTCAAATTACCTTGGGTGTCTGATGCAGGAGCATCCAGTGGTGTAAGGGCAATCTTGCATCACCCAAAAATAGTTAAATTTTAAGTTTCTTAGTTTTTAGATATTTTTATATTTTTGGATACCCTTTTTGTCATAATGAAATTCCCAATTTACGGTTTTTATTTTCTATTCCTGGGTTGAAAGATATTGCAGTTTTAGTTTCCCAGATTTGCACCTGAAAATCTTCCGAGTTAGATTTGAGGCACTTAGAGTTCTCAGAATGGCCTTGAAACTTTCCAAAATCTACATAACGGATTTCAAACGCATTATTGACTTCGAGACCTTTCCAACGGTTTAAACGGTTCGCGAATCGAAGTCCTGGATCAAAAGTTATGGCCCCAGGAAGTTGGCGCACTTTCTAGAAGATACAATTGCAAATGTTCTTTTGAAATTTGAACTTCAAGTTGTAATTTTTCAGCGCCAAATCACCTAAACTAAAATTTGAATGTTGTTTTGGTTCTAAACTAAAGAGGAGCTCTATTTATGGGCAGGTTTATAATTTTTGGGTAACTTTTTGGGGACAAGCTCGCATATTGTGAAAGGGTGATTCTGTAGCTTTCTGTAACTTGCATGTGTTGTAGAACTTGGGGATTTGAGATCCTCTGCATGTAAGAAGCTCCATTTTCTGAATAATAAAATTATTCTCTTGTTTGTGGGTTATTTTCTAAGTCTCGGGCTGCGCCCTGATCATTTCTTGTGTCTTCGCATCCTCAACCCCTCGTGCCTCTAGATGGTCATGCCGTAGTGCTTCAAAATTTTCCTGAGGAAAATGTACCAGACAATATCAGTTTCTCAATTTCTCTGTGTGAGTCTCATGTCCCTAATCTCAATATTTCCCTAGCTATGCAAGTTACAGAGTTTGAAAACCAAGAGCATCAGGGAGAGAATGAAGTTCACAATGATGTAATGGAAGAATAGGAAGCTTGTGTTAAGATGCATATATTGTGTTAAGGGATAATATATTAATTTTTACATATATGGAAAATGGGTTTATAAGGTCTTTAGTTAGGGAAAGCATGTCTATATTAGGAAAGCAATTATACTATACAAACGGGGACTAAAATTTTGTCATATGTAAGCATCCATGATGGTAGAATTTGCTAGCAAGAGCCAATGCTACTCTCTTTTGTAAAACCTTATTATATATCAATATATATATAGGATTATAGCCTTTCATCTAAAAAAAATTGTTAGGTCATGCAATTTACTTTGTTAAAGATTTTTAAATCATCTCCCAAAGTGTTAATTAGTCATTTCTATCCTAAGAAAATAATAGATCCTTCCTAATAGGGTTGACTCACCTCAAGGTTAAAAGTTAATTATGTTGCAAGTATCAAGGTATTACCATTGATGTTAACAAGCCTATGTTGTCATTGATGATAGTAGTGCAATGATTGAGAAGATATTGTTTCTTTGATTAGTTGCAATATGTTGTCATCAGTTAAGTTGGTGATGTTAACCTTTGGTGTTGTTTTGATAAGCTTCTATTTATGGTTCAAATGTCAAGGATATTGAGATATTTGATAAAATAAGGAAATAGGGTGTTGTAGAGGTGTTTTGGTTTGGATTTACATTTCTTCTAGGTTGAAGATCTACATTTATGATTTTTATATGTTTGTTAGAGATGTTCAAAGTTTCTTTATCCAAAATTTTGGCTTCTATATTGTTGGTCAAAGGAAGTTATGTTCACTAGTGTGTGAATTGGTTTTATAGTGTTGTGTACAAAGGTGTTGGGAGAAATGTATTTTATCTACATTTCTCTTCCATTATTTCTTGGGACTTGCAGCTCTGAAGGTGAGTTGATGGTGTTGTTCTCTTACCTATGTCAAGAGGATTCATGGTTTGACATATTAGAAGGTCTTCTGGGTTAGAGAGTATTGTAGTGTTGTCTGGATAAATAGAATTTTTATAATCTTTAGGTGAGATTTGTTACAAAGGAGTTTTTTGGTTTCTAGGATATTCTTGGATCATGTTTAGGTGAGGATTATTGTTTGAAAGTTTTGTATTATTCAAAGGAATCATGTAATTCAAAGTTCAATGTGTTTTTATGACTAATGATTGACTTGGTGTTTACAATACATTCAAAGAGGTTCAAGTGTTAATGAAGGAATAGCATGGCATGTGAGTTGATTTGTGTCCTAGTTAAATTTTGTTTTTGTCCACTGTTGTTCCTATCCACCATGGGAATATTTAGTGCTGACCTAATTTGAAATTGCTAAATGTGAAGTGTGCATAGCCGACCTTGGAGAAGGTTTTCAAGGTTGAGGATTGTATAAGTATGAGTTGATATGTTGAGGGTTGAAAATATAAAAAGGATATATGTGTGTGATGCAAGTGATGTGAATTTCCAAAGAGTAGATTGTGAGTTTGAGTAGAGCAATGTAAAATTCAAAGTGTTGGACTTCTGAATGTAGTGACCTAAAGGTGTCTACAATCATTCAAACAAGAATGTGAAGGTGTTGGAGCTATTGTGGTGGATTCTTTGTTGCATTAAGAAGTTGTTCTTTGTGTAACATTTCTCTTCTATCTTCTTTTATTTTTTTTGGCAGTGAGCCTTGGCTATGAGCCTTTATGGGAAGTGCATCATATTCTGATAGTGAGCCCTTGTACCAATTTTTTAATTACTTATATTGTGATATAATCCTCACCATAGTTTTTCCCTCATTGGGATTTCCATGTAAATTTGGTGTTCTCTTGTGTATGGTGTTGGTTGTTTCAGTTTCAATTATCTTCTTTTCATGCTTAAAAATTATAATAGATTAAGGGTTTAATGAATGCATATGGATTTGATTACTATTGAGGGTTTTCATATTTTAATTAGTACAACTGATTCACCGCCCTCTTAGTTATCTTGTTCATTTAACAATTGGTATCAATGTAAGGTTCCTTGGAGAAAAGCTTAACTACTTAGGTAGATCTAGGATTGAGAACAACTACTTATATTGTGATCTAATCCTCACCATAGTTTTTCCCTCATTGGGTTTTCCATGTAAATTTGGTGCTCTCTTGTGTATGGTGTTGGTTGTTTCAGTTTCTGTTATCTTCTTTTATCTTAAAAATTATAATAGATTAAGGGTTTAATGAATGCATATGGATTTGATTACTATTGAGGGTTTTCATATTTTAATTGGTACAACTGATTCACCATCCTCTTAGTTATCTTGTTCATTTAACAATTGGTATCAGAGTAAGGTTACTTGGAGAAAAGCTTAACTACTTAGGTAGATCTGGGATTGAGAACAAGATAGAGAGCCCTAAGTTTGATGGCATAGATTATGCATTCTAGAAGACAAAGATGGAATGATATCTAGCATCCTTTGGATATGAGATTAAAAAAGAAATAAAGACTCAATATGTTATACCTCCAAATGGTTCAAGGAAAAGTGATAAGATCAAGGCACATGAAATAAATGGTAAGGCAAGGTTTATTCTTGTGAATAGTCTTTCAAATTCTGAATTAGTAAAAATTCATGAGTATTAAGAATGCTAAAGAAGTTTGGGGCAATATAGAAAGAATTTATGAAGGATATGATAAGGTTAGACAAGCGAAGTTGTAGAATCTAAAAGCACAATTTGTGGCCCTACAAATTTCTAAAGATGAAACAATTACAAGTTATATGCAAAGGGTTGATGAGTTGGTAAGTTTGATGAGAGGTCTTGGTGCACAAGTCAAATAACCTAGAGTGGTAAAGAAAGTTCTCATATCTCTTCCTAATTCTTATAGCAAAAAGGAATTTTCTATTGAAGAAGTTGCAAATTTTAATACGTACTCTAGAGATTAGTTGTTGGGTACACTAACTTCATTTGAAATGAGAAAACATGTTTGGAAAAATGGTACAAAATTGGAGATTGGTTTCAGAGCTGGAAAATCAAAAGAGGTTGAAGATTCAGATGGAGAATATCTTGATGATTTGGAAGCTAACCGTGTAAGAAGGATGAAAAAGGGTGCCAGTAACTACAAAGGTAAACTACCTTTTAGATGTTTTAGCTATGGAAATATAGGTCACTATGCTTCAAGATGTCCAAATAGAGCTGTGAGCAATAAAAGTAAGGAGAACAAAGGAAAGATGATTAAGATAAGTTACTATGTTAGAGAAGATGTTTGCATTTTTGATGATGAATCTAATTATGGAGATGATGATGAAGGCTTGTTCTTTTCTATAGAAGATGAATCTACTTTTTCTAACTCTGAAAGTTGTGTGAGGAAAGTGTTTTGAAAAAGAAGTATAAGATCGAAGGTACTTTGATATCCATTTTTCATGCTAGACATGATAAGAACTATTGGGTTGTTGATAATGGCTATTCTAATCACATGACTAGAGATAAAAGTAAGTTTGTTAAACTTGAAAAGTATGGTGGATGATTAGTTAAATTTGGAGATGATTGAGGTGCTAAGATTTGTCGAATAGGTTCAATCAATTTTGATGGAAAGCATAATACTAAAGGTGTTTACTATGTTAAAGGATTAAGGCTTAATCTATGGAAAAGGATCTAGAACTATGATTGTTGTTGATAAGAGGAAAAATGGAAATATCTATCAGCTTAAGGGTGTTGATGGCCATTAATTTATGAATCAAATTAATGATAACTGGTTATGGTACTGAAGAATTTGTCACATGAATTTTTACAATATGGTTAGAATCAATTCAATTCAAGTAGTAAGAGACCTACCAAGAATCACAAAGCCTATCAATGTTGTTTGCAAAAGATTGGAAATTCAAAAAACAAACAAGGAGTAGTTTCAAAGGAAAAGAGGAATCTACTATTGAACTACTATAATTAATACATATAGATCTTTGTGGTCCTACAAGGGTGAGAATTCTTCAAGGTGATAGGTATTTCATGCTTTTTATTGATGATTATTCTAGAATGACATGGGATACTTTTCTTAGAGAAAAATCTAAAGCTCTAGATAAATTTAAAGCATTTAAGGCTATGGTTGAGAATGAAATGGATTTTAAGATTAAATGTTTGAGGTCTGACAGAGGTGGAGAATTCACCTCTAATGAGTTTAACATGTTTTTTGAAGATCATGGAATAAAGAGGCACTTGTCTACCCCTAGAACTCCTCAACAGAATGGAGTTGTTGAAAGGAAAAAAAGGACTATTTAAGAAGATACAAGGACTATGATGAAATAAGCTAAACTACCGAAAGTCTATTGGAGGGAAGTGATTCATATTGTTTTTACATACTCAATAATGTTCAATCCAAATCTAACAACACAAAAACTCCCTGTGAGTTGTGGTATGAAAGGATTCTTACTATTAAGTACTTTAGAGTATTTTGAAGCAAATGCTATATTAGAAGAGATGATGAAAACTTAGGAAAATTTAATGTAAGGTTTGATGAAGGTATCTTCCTTGGATATTCTACTAAAAGAAAAGCTTATAGATGCTACGACAAAAGGCTAAGAAATATTGTTAAGAGTAAAAATGTCAAGGTTGATGAAGATTTACATAATTCAGTGGTTATAGATGGATATGTGTCAGATGGACATGCTTGCAGAAAAGAAGAAGAAGAAAAATAAATATAGAATGAAGAGGAAGAAGCTCTAGAAAATACCACTAAGACCCCCAAGTATGTGCAAAGAAATAATTTTGAAGAAAAGATTATTGGAGATGAACAAAAAGGTTTACTGACAAGAAGAAGAGCTACTAAAACTAAGGTAAATATGTGTTTACTTTCCAAAAATAAACCAAAAACAATGAGTGAGGCATGCAGAGATGAATATTGGATGAAGGCAATGGAAGAAGAGTTGCAACAAATTAAGAAAAATTAGACTTGCAGGAACTGGTTCCTAGAATTGAAAATAAGAATATAATTGGAGCTAAGTGGGTATTCAGAAACAAGCTGAATGAGAATGGAGAAGTGGTAAGAAATAAAGAAAGACTTGTGTGTAAGGGTTACTCATAAGTAGAATGAATAGAATTTCAAGAAACATTTTCCCTGGTGGCTAGAATGGAAGCAATTAGAATTTTTTGGCATTTGTAGCACATAAATACTTTAAAGTTTATCAAATGGATGTGAAGTTTTCGTTCTTGAATGGATAATTGGAGGTAGAAGTTTACATGGAACAACTAGACGTATTTTGGTTGTTATATCAAAAAAACATGGTTTGTAGATTGAAAAAGGCATTGTATGGATTAAGGAAAGCTCCTAGAGATTGGTATGAAAGATTGGACATATACTTGATACAACAAGGATTCAACAAGGGCATCGTAGATAGTAATCTTTACTTTAAAGTTGAGGAAGATAAAATATTAATAGTGGTTTTGTATGTGGATGGAATTTTCTTTGGAGGAAATGAAGATATGTGTAATAAATTTATAGAAGAGATGCATAAAGAGTTTGAGATGACTATGTTTAAGGAGATGAATTTCTTCCTTGGGCTACAAAGCAGTAAAAAAAAAAAGGAATTTACACTTCACAATTAAAATATGTCAAAGAGACGTTGAATAAGTTTGGAATGGATGAGGATAAACTAGTATGTACTCCTATGGTTACTAGTTGTAAATTGAGCAAGGATGATGAATTACCTAAGGCTAATCAGAGCAAGTATATGGTTGGTGGATTGTTGTATCTAACTACTACTAGATCAGATATTATGCTTACATTTTTTCTTGTGGATAGATTTCAAGAAGATACTAAAGGGTTACATGTTTTTGTAGTAAAGAGGATATTCAAATATTTAAAAGGCACTTTGTATTATGGCTATGGTATCCTAAGGATATTGATTTCACATTAAATGCATACATAGATGTAGATTGGGATGGATGTGTTGATGACAAGGAAAGTACAAGTGGTGGTGCATTCTTTCTTGGATGCAAATTGGTGGCATGGCTAAGCAAGAAACAAGATTTTATTTCTTTATCTACTATAGAGGTTGAGTATATTTCAATAACATCTTGCTGCACATAAGTATTGTGGATGAGACAAACATTGAAGGATATCAAAGTAATGTATGATGAGCCCATTTCTATATTTTGTGATAATACAAATGTAATTAACATTTTAAAGAATCCAATGATGCATTCAAGTACAAAGCAAATATGAATTAGGTATCAATTTTTGAGAAAGTTGTGGAGAATGATGTGAAGCTTGAATATGTACCTACAAAGGATCAAATTGCTAACATATTTACTAAGGCTCTTCCTAAAGATACTTTTGAGTATATTCAAGAGAATATGGGGGTTATTGCCCCTCATTTGAATTATATGCATATGGAGATGCATCGGTCTAGTGGATCTATGGATTCGTTCTTTATCTGGAATGATGTTGGTGGCTACCTCTTAGGGTGAGTAGGTAGTAACATTGTTGTAGTATGAAGCTTATGTTGTCATGATGTAGAGGTTGTTGAGTTGATTGGTGTGTAATCCTAAGGGAGAGTATTCAAAGTAGTTGAAAGTATCTTGGTTCCATGTCAAAGGGGGAGAACAATTCAACATACCTTATCCATTTCCATTGATGTCAAATTGAGAGAGAAAGAATTCACTTGAAAAAGGTAAATGAAGTCATATGAGATAGCTGTTCAAGGGGGAGAAAATAGAAAACAAAATAAGTATGTTTAGAATTATTGTGTCTTTGATGGTTATTCACATCTTATATTTCCATCAATGACAAATGGGGAGATTGTTGCAAGTATGAAGGTGTTTTCATTGATGTCAACAAGCTTGTGTTGTCATTGATGATAGTAGTGTAGTGGTTGAGAAGAGATCATTTCTTTGATTAGTTGCATTATTTTTTCATTAGTTAAGTTGTTGGTGTTAACCTCTAGTGTTGCTATGATAAGCTTCTATTTATGGTTCTGATGTCAAGGATATTGATAAAATTGATAAAATAAGGAAATAGGGTGTTGCAGAAGTGTTTTGGTTGGAAGAGGTGTTCTAGTTTTTCTTCGCATTTCTTCTAGGTTGAATATCTACTTTTGTGGTTTGGATATGTTGTTTAGAGATGTTCGGAGTTTCTATATCTAAAATTTTAGCTTCTAGATTGTTGGTTAGAGGAAGTTATGTTCACCAGTGTGTGAACTGGTTTTGCAATGTTGTGTATAGAGGTGTTTGGGAGAAATTTATTTCTCTACATTTCTCCACCATTGTTTCTCAACACTTTTGGTTTTGAAGGTGAGTTCACGGTGTTGTTCTCTTGCTTGTTTCAAAATGATTCATAGTTTGGCATATCGAAAGGTCTTCTGGGTTGCAAAGTATTGCAATGTCTAGCAGTGTTGTCTGGATAAAAAAAATTGTTTATAATCTTCAAGTGAGATCTATTGCGAAGGATTTTTTTGGTTTCTAGGATATTCTTGGATCATGCTCAGGTGAATTTTGTTGTCTAGAAGTTTCAGGTTGTTCAAAGGAAGTGTGTAATTCCAAGTTCAAAGTGTTTTCACTGGTAATGGTCGACCTGGTGTTTACACTACATTCTAAGATGTTCAAGTGTTAATGAAGGTGTAGCATGATGTGTGAGAGTTGATTTAGGTCCTAATTAAGTTTTATTTTGGTCCACTTTTGTTCCTATCCACTGCGGGAATGTTTAGTGCTGACCTAATTTGAAATTGTTAAGTGTGAAGTGTGCATAGCCAACCTTGGTGAAGGTTTTCAAGGTTGAGGATTATATAAGTATGAGTTGAAATGTTGATGGTTGACATGATAGAAAGGATATATGTGTGTGATGCAAGTGATGCAAATTTCCAAAAAGTAGAGTGCAAGTTTGAGCAGAGCAGTGTGACCTTCAAAGTGTTGGAATTTTGAATGCATTGAGTTGAAGGTTTCCACAATCATTCAAACAAGATTGCAAAGGTGTGTGGTGGATTGTCTATTGCATTGAGAAATTTTTCTCTATGTAACATTTCTCTTCTATCTTCTTTTCTTTTTGTGGAAGTGATCCCTGGCTATGAGCCTTTCTGGACAGTGTGTCCTATTCTGGCAGTGAGCCCTTGTACCAATTTTGCAATTATTTATATTGTGAGCTAATCCTCACCATGGTTTTTCCCTCATTGGGTTTTCCACATAAATCCAGTGTTCTCTTATGTATGGTGTTGGTTGTTTCAGTTTATGTTATCTTTTCATGCTTAAACATTATAACAAATTAAGGGTTTAATGAATGTATGTGGATCTTTTACTATTGAGGGTTTTGATGTTTTAATTTGGTACAAATGATTCACCCCCTCTCAATTTTCTTATTCATTTAACAAATTATATCTTTGGGAGATATATTTTTCTAATGAAACTAGGAAAAGTGAGGATTTCCTAAATCATCATTTTATTTTGGTGAACCTACCTCATACTTACCTTTTCTATGTTTCATTTTGGTGAACCTAACATTCTTACACTATAGAATTTCTAAATTGGTAGTCCTGTAAACCCTAGATCTAGATTTTGCATTGCAATAGTTTTTTTTGCATTTCATTTAAGGTTTTAAAATTGCATCTTGCATCATTTAAAATTACATTATGCATTATTTAAATTAACAAAAATATAAAAAAATTGCATAAACATTACATACATCTTGTATGTTAGTTGTATTAAGAGTATTTTTTGTTGAAACATAATGATCTACTAAGAGTGGAGGGTGAATCAATAGATACTCAAAAGTTTGGATCTCAAAAACTTTATGCGAATTACTTCCTTAAATCAAATACCTTTTGAAAATTTCTTACTCAACTCTTATTGTGTAGATTGAAGACTAAAGATGCAAATATAAACACACAAATAGACAATCAACAAAAATGCCCACAACACCAAATATACGTTGAAACCCTAGGATGGTAAAAACCACAGCGACCAAGGCTGCTTGAGTCTATTGCTCAAATCTAACATCAAAAAAGAAATATCTATTATAATGTTTAGGGCTACAACCCAAGGATGCTTCAACACCCTGATTTAGGAGCTACAACTCCAAGGATGCAACAACACCCTAGTTTAGAAGCAACAAATTCAAGGATGCTACAACACCCTATTTTAGGAGCTACAACTCCAAGGATGCAACAACACCCTAAATTGAGCTACAACCCAGTACATTGAGGCTACAACCTCTGAAGAATTACAAATTCAAGTATGCATAAGATTGGTTCTACAAAAACCTAAGATGAATCAATATATTCAGTACATTGTTGCACTTACTACAACTCACACTCCACTGTTGTAGTTGCACACTCAACAACAAACACCTCTACTCTTATCTTCTCTTTTGGCATTGCACTACACTCTTCTTTGAACATAGGATAATCACTATTCTATCTTGTTGCTCTGTTCTTTTTTCCCTTTCTGTAGTGTATCATACATCTGCACTCACGTAAATGCCAACCTAGATGATATTCTATAATACAGTCTAGGACTTCCTTGCATGTGCATTCTCTATCTTCTCTACTACTCTCTCCTTCTTGCAAACTACTACTCTTAGAAAATTCTATATTTTTATTCTTTTTCTTTTCTCAAGTGATCTGCAATCTCTACCTCAAGATTCTCACTACTGTCAGATCTTCTCAAATCTTCTTCTAGGGTTTCCTTTACTCAATGAATTCACTAGAAAAGTACCTATACATTGAGCTACATTCCATCATCCAACACATCATAAAGACATCTAATATTATTTATCAAATATCACCATACATTTGCATTGAGCCACACAACATTTAATTTTGATATAGAGAATTTTCCTTCATTCATTCTTTGTCAAGCTCTAGAATTAGATTTTCATTAAATGCATTCTATTGTCCATTTGATCTGATCTTGTTCTTGTCTCTGCAATCATCTGAACCGCTTCCTTGAAGATCAAATCTTCATTTACATGACCTCTGTATTGATCCTCACAACATTAAATTTGAATGTAGAGAATTTTCTAAGAATAGCAACTAGTGAAACTCTACAATCGGATATGTATTAAATGTATTCTCTTGTCAGTATGATCAGATTCAATCTTAATCACATCTATAGTCTGTATAACTGCCTTGAAGATCAGATCTTCATTCAATTGGTTGCTTGGTGTTGTTGGACCAATTAATTCCTTCCTTTGTGTTAGTTACAAGACAAAACCCTGGTTCACACTATCGTAATTGTTGTAGATCTATATCTTTGAATCTGGGTCGTCGATCTCTTTCTTCATGCCACGATCCTATGATCCTTTATTCATCTTCATGCCTTTAAACTCTGACTATAAGATAGGTGGTCATTCAAATCATCATCATTGATCTGAGAGGTATTCATCATGTCACACATCGCCATCATATCTTTTCCACTTGATCTCCACTGTCAATTACATAACCATTGCAATCACTTAGTGCATCGTAATAAGCTTAAATCATGACCGTCGAATCAACCTTCTTCAAATCCTTCAATCTTAATCATTGGATGAATGATCCTTTAAATATCCACCAAAAGACCCCTTCGTACACTACTTTCCATACACAGGATCCACCAAGACACACATCCAAAGTCCTCTATCCCTGCAAGCTCTAATATTGGCCCACACAAACCTTGTAGGGTTTTCCAACTATTTCCATCTATCATCCACATCATTACAATGCAACTCACAAAAATGATGTGAGTTGGTATGTCGATCAAATCTTCTTCTACCACTTGTCATCACACGTCCTCATTCACCATCATCACCTTTGCTTCTATCTTTTCCAAGTCCAACCATATTCATCGATGGTCAATATCCATCCATAGTTGATTAATCTCCACCATTCTCCACTAACCCCACTAGACTTAGCTAGGAAGCTCCAAAAGCTCACTGGAATTGACATGCATTGTTGGATCTTCTTGATTCCAACTATTGATCATACACCATTATTGATGGCCTTGATGCAATCATTCATTGCCACCTGTCAATGTGACATCATGTTCCACTAATTACATTTGATACCTCTATAGGTCCCACCATGCATAATGTGAGCACCGTCGATCTTCAAAATTCGATCACCATCGTTCCCCGCTAACCTCGCGAGTGTTGATTGGGTCCCATTGAAATCTTAACAGGGTATGCGGGCATCATCTGATATCCAAGGCTGGACCTCCATCGTCAATCAAGTGAAGATGAATATTTACATGATACTTAGGAAATATTAAATGCACCAAATATTTTCTCAACGGGTAAATGCAAGTTGAAGGGGTTGGTTCCCCAAACGACTTCAAAGGCTTAAGTAGTAACTTAAGCTACCTGCAACCTACTACAACTAATCAACAATGAATTAGAAGAAACTCGTTATGCCCATGACTCTTTGATCTCCTATTGGCTTGACTATGTGAGGTCCACTAGACAGGTCATCACCATGTGCCATCCTTTCATTTTCACTATCGCTATGTCACTAAAAAATTGAACTTAAGGACCTCATGTCGGAGGTTATGAAATTTTGAAAACCCACAACATTATTGACAACACTAAGTCACTAAGTCAAAAGGTTATGAAACTTTAGAACCTTGCTAAATAGGTTAGAAAAAATTGGAACCCCATGACTTAAGAAATATTGAAACTACTGAATATTTGTTGAGCAAGTGAACAAAAGGTGAAGGGGCTAGTCATCTCCACAGGATGAATGACATAACTTATTACTTACGTGACCTACAATTTCCAATACAAATTCAACAACAAAATATAATTTTTTTTCATGATGCCATGACTATAAATGGATTAGGGTTTATTTGTAAACCCTAACATCACCTAAGAGAAAAAATAATGCATTCTTGGATGCATCCTTCACTTCTTGAACCTGCAGAACACATCACTGGAATGCTCTTGAAAAAACCACATCAATTCTAGTACCTAATTTTCTATCAAATACCTGGAAGCAACTATTGTAGAGAGATGACACATTGTGTCAACTATGCAACATATTGAGCAACTTTATCTTCTGCACCAATCAACCAATCCTCATACTTACAGAACTAGATCTATTGCAGGACAACACTGCAAAACAACATTTCTGCAACCTATACCCATGCATCCATATTCACTACAGACCTTATATTTCCTTGACATCAATGACACTTTCCATTAATTCCACCATCTTCACTTGCATGAGAAACTCCATTTCACTCTAGATCCTCTTCCATCATGCCAACACTTTTCCTTGCATGAATTCCCTTTTGGCATCAATGACAACAACATGCCAACAATCTCCCCCTTTGTCATTGATGGAAACACCTAAATGCTCAACTATCCAAAGGTCTTATATCAATGATGGATAACATATGAGCTCTCAATTCTCCTCCTTTGACATTCCTTCTCCTTTGCTCAACTTTCTCCCCCTTTCTTAGACACTTGAGCATTTGAATACTTTCTCCCCCTTTGACATCAATGGCAAAGGGTCATAACTTTTCTCCTCTCCTTTTTGTATCAGGTCACCATATTGTTGCAACCTTTGAACTTCTTATTAGCAATGGAAAAGGGAATTAGCTCCCCCTTTGACTGATACCAACTAAAGACAATTTTTTGCTCTCATGCAAATTGTTGCATTCAACCTGTAATGCCCCGTCTCGTAACCTAAAGAATGTTGCATTGACTACGATAGTGTAATAATTTTTTAAAAAATAGTGTAAACAAGAACTTCACTAATGCAAACATTCCCTAAGATATGCAATGACGCACTACTTGTAAATCCATAATTAACATAAGTAACTAAACATAGCACGTATTTAATTCATATAAACTTGAGAGCATACATTTAATAACAATTAAATTACATCAATGAAGGTATAAAGAAAAAATATGATTCTTTCTTTACATTGCATTTATAATAACATTTACAATACTCATTTCCAAATGAGGTAGGTCATACAAAAGTACAATTACATATTACAAAATTTCTCCTCGATTACAATTGAGGAGTGATACAAGAATATGGTTTCCACTGATACAAATAAGAAAGTACATTTTCACATATGAGCTCTCCATCCAAGAAATACTCATTTCCATGAACAAGAGCTGGGGACCCAATGGTGTAAGGTGCACATTCCACCCAACCAAGTGGTACCTGAAGGCCCACCCCTGTGCTAGGAGATAGTAAAAAGGTTCCCTAGACATAAGCTACAAACCCTAGACACAGATGAGCCCAAAGACAAAACTATACAAGTAAGAACTTAACTTAATGGTTACATTGCTTCTAGAACTAAAGGATCAAATACAATAAGTTCACAAGGATACTGTTATTAAAGGTGGAGTGTCATCACAATGTTGCATAGGTTACCTAGGCGTTTCTTCCTAGGTTCCAACCCCCATCTTGGGTTACCCTGGTAACCTCTTACGAAACCTGGCCCCTTATGCAATCCGTTGTGGAATTCGAATATCTTTCATAGTGACTAGATATTGACTTTTCCATTCCAGGCCTTCTTGAATCATCCCCAAGTCTGAACTAGCCCTTGAGTCCATGAGCGAGGCTTAATTAATCTAGTTAAAGATTTTAGAATACCCAATATGTTGATTTAGTTTTCGCTGATTAACTAACTCTACATGAGTTACCCTGACACCACTTTGTGTGTTGGCCCTCATAAAGAGCCACTCCCCTAAAAATAACACAAGGAAACTAATTCCACTAACTAAAGGTAGACAAGGTGCACATAAACCAACATCAAATACCAAATATATAACAACAAACATCACAACTTGTTCATAGAACCATGTGCACTACCCTAGTTATTCAAAATATGAACCATCATAAAAACATCTCCCTTTTGAAGAAACTAAATCTAGAAGACTTGTTAACCCGTATAATCCCCAATATGCCCAATAAGAGTAAAAACAACTTGAAGCAATTCAGGCATAATAAAAATCTAATGTTAGGATTTACTAAATCCGATCAAATCAATAACAAATAGCATGCAAATTGTTCAACTTGTTTATAGTTCCTTTCTCAAACAATAAAAAGAAATTGAATCAATTACTCTATTCTTGATTTTCTCAATTTCATATAAAAATAAATTTCAATTTTCTCTTTTCAATTTTATTGTTTGAAAATAGTTAGTTTTATACATTTACCAACATCTATTCAAGAAATCTTATTTAAATACAAAATTATTTCCACAAACTATATATATACATATATATATAATATAATTTAAAATTTAAATTTAACAAATCAAAATTCATTTTATAAAGTAAATAAAAAAAATTAAAACAAAATCATATGGGCGAAGACTTTGTATTATACACAATCGCCCCCAACTACATACACAACCCATCCATATGGGCAGCGGATGTGTTAGCAGTCGTGGGCTACCTGTGAGGGAAATGCCGACTGCTTCCACAACCGTCGTCCCTTATGGGGCGGCTGTGGGGTAACCCTTGCGGCCCCAACTTAAACACATTTTAAATTTTTTTTTTTTTTTTTGGTACAAATTCGCCCGTACGACAACTTTCATAATATATTTATTTTTATAAATTTTTCATAACATAAAATTTTGGCAATTTTTAATAAATTTAGCTACAAATTTTTACAATTTTAAAGAGAACAAAATTCTATAGAATAATTTCACAATAAAATACATATGTATATATTTGTATAAGTATATATATATATATAATTTATATACATATATATATATATAAATATATACACAATTTGAACAATAAATAAAATACTGTAATCAGGTAATTATTTTCAATAGGGTTTTCTATAGAAAATTGAGAGACTTATCAATCTACACAAATTTAACAGAGATTTTCAATTTTCAGTAACAGAGGGTTTTCAATTCAAATTATCAAAATATTTTCTATAGGTAATGTTTATCAAAGTTCTTTCCAGAGGTTTCCTTTCTCCAAATTTAACAGAAAACTTCTTTTAAAAAAATCTACGGAGATTTCTTTTGTTTTCTTTTGCAACTTTTCTATTGTTTTATAATAACCTTATGGGTTGCTCACTGATTTCACTATAAAGTTTTGTTTCAAAATTTTCACAGAGAGGTAACAAATTTTCTACAGAATATTTCCAACAAAAATTTACCGACAGAAGAACAAAAGCTTCAATCAAAATTATTTCCTTAGGCAATCTTTTAATTTTTACAAATTAACAAAACTTCTACAAATTTAAATCTTTATACAGACAATCTTTTCAAATCACAAAACTAATAAATAAATAGCAATGAACCTGTATTCCTATAGCTTGAAGAATTGATAGATGAAGAAAAGCTTTTCCTGTTGCGTGCAACTTCCAAAGCCCTTTTAAATCCCACTTTCCAAAAGAATGCAAATTACTGAACAAAAATAAACCCAAGATCTTCTTCCAGAAATATAAATCAAAACCCCAAATCAAAAATCCCAATTTCTCCAGCAAAACTCTATTTTTTCTTTTCTTTTCCGTGAAGTGCTTTCTTACCTTCCCAATTCTGGCAATATTCTCTCCGAGAAAATCCTCAACAAGAATTTTACATTTAATTCAACTAACACACATGGCAAATCAAGAAAATATCTTCTAACAAACTCATAGATAATTTCTTCTATCAATTATCAAGAATTTATTTTATTTTATTGAATTTAAGAATTCAAAATTAATTTCATTTTTTTTAATTTTAATACATATTTAAAATTCCTTTTCACACAAAAGCATTTAAAGAATATTTAATCTATTCTCTCAATAAAAATAAATTTAATCAATTAATTTATTTATTTAATAAAATAACTTTAATGTCAATGATTAAATTATTTTACCAATAAACTAATTTAATTAATTAAATAAAATATGAAGCTTTTATCTATAATATTTATAATTAATTTAAATAAGCATTAAATTATAAAGAACATTAATCTAACACTAAATTCACAAAATAAACCTTGTATAACAAATAATCAAGACATACCAGACGAGACAACCAAACATACCAAACCTAAACTGACGACATACTGTAACTAGGTTTGAGGCTAGACTAGGAAAAACCTCGTTACTATCTCCCAATCAACATTACTATTGAGTCTGAACACGCTCAGACCTGTGAAACCAGGTGGAGTCAGTGTCATGTACCTACAATCCTACAATTAGACATATAACATACATATATATAATCCATGATTCAAACACACTGTGAGGAGAAAATCATGGAAATCGCAGAGCACTCGCAAGCGAGTGATGCAACTCCGTTCTCCTCACCAATACAATATCACATCAAACTAACAAAATAAATAACAATTAATCTACCATAAACATATATATCAATAACATCTCAAATAAACATCTATGCTAACAAAAAGCATGTTAGAAATAAACACCATCAAACAGTGTATCATCACATCACAAAATAAATCCACCATCGCTCTAATATCATATATCAATACATCAAAACAAGGCATCAGGGTCTATCAAAGTAAAACATACTATCAGAAAACATAAGCAAAATGGAGGGGTACTACACAAACTTTTTACTATAATGGCAAAACCATATGCTCCAACTACCCTGTAGCAATTGAATCATATTCCAAACACCAATTGATGATATTATGCCTTGATATCGATTATAATTTTAATATCAAATGTGAATTTTTTCACTTTATGCTATGTTCCAAATGATATTCTGGACTGCACTATATCAAGCATAACACTAATTTGATACCAATAGCAACTTCCCCTTAGACCTTGCACCATTCTTCACTAGCTTCATTTTAGGGGCTCTGTACCAACTAATATGTTTTTAACCAATTTGTAATGGTATGATACCAATTTAAAAGTAAACTATACAAAAAAACTCCCCCTAAGACATATATCTCCTCCTTACAATCAAGGAGTATTTCTCTTAATAGAGCATCTACACCACTTTTCCTTCAATAACTGATACCAACTGTTGATATCAATTTCTGTAGTTGACCATTCTTTATCTGTTGATGTTCTTACCCTCTGATGAACATGTTGCAAGTATGAGAAATTTTGGTAGTGTTGTCATTAATTTTGTCATTGATGTCAACACAGTTGAGTATGTTGGAGATTGTGCATGCATAGTTGAGATGTTGTTGAGATGTTGTGAGTACATGGAGCTATCTTTATGGTGTTGTAGATGTGTTGAATTGATGGGTTTCCAAGTGCTTTAGAGAAAATTAGTAAAGAGTGAAGTTAGAGTTATGTATGTGTTTAGAATGTGCTTTGGTATGTGATTCACATTTCTCCTGTGTTGATCCTATCCTTGTGTGGATCTGAAGAGTTTTTTTTTGATAATTTGATGGTGATATAAACTAATTTGTAGCTTTTAGTTTGATGGAGTGTGAATGTTGTGTTCGTCACAGTGTGAACTATTCTAGCATAGTTGGTTTTTTGTGGACTAAGAGAAATGCTTCTATTCCATAGTCCACTGTTTTGTTTCAGATCTTGTGTATCTAGAATGTGTCTTATAATGGTGTTCTCTAGGTTTTGGAAAAGATTTATGTGGTTTGGTGATCTAGAAGTTAAGTTTCAAAGTTATTGTATATGTTTGCATAGTCTGGATGGACTGATGGAAGGATTTTAGTGTTTGAAGGTTGTTACACTTGCTGCAAATGTATCTAAAGGAACCTAGGATGTGTTCTCATGCATAATCAAGTGTGTTGCATCATCCACATGTTATCTTCTTTATTGGAAAGCATGTACATCAATGCTCATTTATGTTTTCATTAGGTTTGGTCGACCTAGTGTTTACACTTCATATGAAGAATAAAATTTAATTAAGGAAGCATGTGGTTGATCCAAGACATTATTTTTGGTTTTGGTTAAGTGTTTTATTGGTCCACTCTCATTCCTTTCCACTGTGGTAATGTTGAGTTTCTGACCTAATTTAAATTTATGAAATGAAGCTTTTGTGGCCAACCTTGCAGAAAGTTTCTAAAGGTTGAAGATGGTATATATGCAAGTTGAGATGCGAAGAATTGTATGATGAAAAGTAACAAAGTAAGCCACAAATAAAAGAGCAGTACTTCATTGTGTTAGATTCCTAAAGGCGGTGAGCTAAAGGTTTCTGCAATCTTCTGATCAAGGATGTGGATGTGTGTAAATTGTTGTGGTGGATCTTTTGTTTTCTTTTATATCAGTAGGAAGTGATCCTTCCTATTTGATAGTTAGTCCTTTTTGTAGGTAGTAAGCCTTTGTATCTAGATAGTGAGTCCTCTTTTAGGTAGTGAGCCCTTGGCAGTGGGCCTTTGTATTCGATTTTGCTATCTCTTTATATTGTGAGTTAATTCTCATCATGGTTTTTCCCTCTTTAGGTTTTCCATGTAAAATTTTATGTTTAGTGTGTTGATTTTACTTTCTATTATCTGTATTTCATGTTCATAATTAATAACAGAATAGTGTGGTTCTGAAATTGATAAGTATTGAAGTTATAAGTTTATGTTTGGTGACAACTGATTCACCCTCCCTCTCAATTGTCTTGTGCCTTTTAACAATTGGTATTAGAGCTTTGGTTCCTTGGTGTAGAGCTTAACCGCTTAAGGAAGATTTGATGGTGCATAAGTTGGTGATCCCTACGTTTGATGGATCTGATTATAGTGACTGGAAAGTGTAGATGAGAGGATATATTATCTCTCTTGGTTACAAGACCTGGAAAGCTATTGAGACAAAGTATATAGCTCCGACAGGTGGTCTTACTACTACAGAGGAGGTTTCTACTTATGAGGAGAATGAGAAGGCGAGGAATGCTATTTTCAATGCTCTATCTAAAAATGAGTGAACTAAGCTTCTTTCTTTGGGCATTGCTCATTAAGTTTGGAAGAAGTTGGAAGATCATTATAAAGGAAATGATAGAGTGAAATTTACAAAGAAGTTGACGGCAATGTGCAAATATAAGAATCTAAAAATGGAAGAAGGTGAAGATTTTGTAAGCTATTTCCAGAGGGTTGAACTTGCAACAAATGATGTTAGGAATCAAGGGTGTAAACTAACTAGTGAAGCTATAATTGTGAAGATCCTGATAACCCTTATGGATTGTTATAGTGAATGCTTGCCTTTAGCTTTGGAGAATAAATCTATGTTTGCTAACTATTACAATTGTAAAATTTTTAAATTTTTATAGTCTATTCAATCTAAGTGTTTCTAGCATTGAGTCCTCATCATAAGCATAAAAGTCCCTCTTTGTATTGTCTTACTTATTTTCTATCATAAAATCCATTGAATTCATCAAGTCCTTCATATTTCATTAAAAGACCCGAATTGGCAAGATATAGTAAAAGTCTCCCCGATCTGGATTTTCACTAATGTATGTTTGTTGCAGACTATCGACAGGACAATTTTCTTGTTTCGGCAACGAAAGGAGTAATTTCGGCAAAGGGAATCATTGTTGGAGTGAATTCATAGCGAACACATTGTGTCTCGCTGACCGGCACATGTGAAAGTATATCGGTCACGCTAAAGGTATTCGGGAGAATGTCTTAGCGAAGTATTTTTTCTTGCTGACATGCATATATAAAAAATATATCGGCATATGTTGGGGCATCAATGTAATGTTAGGGTGAATACAATATGTCATACCGACTAATGCACAAAGGGGTTGTTTCGGCCAGACTGATTGGTATGGGCATGAACTCATAACAAAATCATTTTGTCTTACCGACTGGCTTGCAAACAAATGTCTCGGTAAGACTTATGTGCATCGGGGAAAGTCTTAGCGAAGTGACTATTGTTTGACCGAATCAAGTTCAAGGGTATTCAAAGGCTATCGGTGAGAAGTCATAGAGTCTTGAAAATTCAAAATCTATGCCATAGAGTTGTGTATTGCCAGGAGAAGAAGTCTTCGGTATGAGCTTTGCCGAGGTTTGAAAGATATACCGATAGAATATTTTGAGGTGAGTCTTGCCGAATGGAGTAATCAGGAGGAGTGGATTCAGCCAAACATTTGTCTTTGGTATGAGTCTTTCTGAGTTTTCAAAGTCTTTCCAATGGAATTTATTTCGTCGGTAGGATTATTTTTAGCGGTGAAAGGGTGATCTTGTCATAGCGACTAGAGACTACATTGAAAAGTACATATCAGTAAGATGCAAAGATATCTATGAGACATCTCCCTGACTTGTAATTGTCATAGCGACATGAAAAGGGAAGCGATAGCCATCAAGTTGATTCCAGGTGTTGGTAAGACCACAAAGTGTCTTGGCGAAAGGATAAGTAAACGGTGCAAAAGGGCTTCGCTCGAGATTTGAAATTCTCTCACCGACGGGACGTTTGATGTGACAGTACCAGTTTCAAATGAGCCTTCATTCGTGCTTCATTAATGGCACGACGAGATATAACAACAAAGTTTTAATCAATTCTTCAGTACCAAGTTGATTGCAGAAGAATTGACATGCTGAACAGAGAATTGAGACATTTTTTGGTCTGAGGAGCTCGAGCAGAGTACTGTAAGTAATCGCTTCTTTGTTTTTCACATTTTGATTTTGTAAGCTTTAAAATGGAGTCTTCTGGTTCTGGAAAGGGTAAGGGTAGAAAGCTTGGTGAGAGTAGTCAGTCAAAGGGAAAGAAACAAAAGATTGATACAAAACATGAAGGCACTGAAAGGAGGTTGAACCAAGACCTTATTGATCAATTACTTGGCTCGGGGCCTAAAGCTAGAAGGTCCGCACAACTTAGGGCAGAAGTTGATAAGCTGGATGATAAATGCAAGTTCATAGGTGATGTTTGGACTGCTATGAGAGGGTATGAGCTCTTCAATTTCTACTACCATAGGAGAAACCGTTTTGAGCCAGTATGCAATCCATGGAAATTGAATGTAGGGAAATTGGTGTGCCCTAATGTATTCATAAATGTAGAATTGGTAAAACTGCTTGCTGATCATTATGATCCAAAACATAAAGCTATATGCGATCCTTCTAGAAAACCATAGATATATGTGTCAAGGGAAGCAATAGGCGAGGTTTTCAAATTGGAAGGGTTTTGCAATGAGGAAATCAATTGTGAGGAGTTGCAGAAGGAATTTTCAAGAATGGATACAACTTATAAGGGGTTGAGGTTACCAATTCACAGGATCAAATAGGGTAACAAGCCAGAGCCTCTGGAAGATACTGAGGGGCCTCCCTATCATGTAGATTTGTTTGAAACTTATATGAAGTACACAAATTTTTAGTGTGTCAGGTGTTGGGGATGGATGCTCCAGAATTCATGTCAATGGTGCAAATGATCATCACAGCAGATATCCAATATCATAATTCTAGGTCATTTGACTATGCTTCATATATTTCTAAGGAGCTTGATTCAGGGTTGATGGCTATAAAGAGTGGAGCCTCTATTGTCCATCTCAGAAATTATTCATTGTTGATGCACATGGTGTTATATTTTGGACAGGAGTTAGGGGTATGGCCTCCTGAAATGAGAGTTTCTCAAATTGGTAGGGAGGGTGAAGCATTGCCTGTTCAATTGTGGACTGCTATTTGGGACAATAGGTTTGCTAGTTCTAGTTTCATTCATTTTGAAGAGCATCTTGTAAAGACATTGTATAAATTGTATCATTATCCCTGTAATTATTCATTGACTGATGAGATCAAAAGATTCCTTCGGCTGAAAGACTTCAATGGGCCAATTGATCATAATTGGGGAGACTGGTATTGTTTGGAGGGAGCTACAGTAATTAGAGTATATGGATTTGAAGATGCTCCTTTCATTTTTCCAAGGACAGTTCCAAACAGGGTTGCATATTTGGAAATTGTCAGACAGATGGATTATTGCAGTGTGATGCATTTCAGCTATTTTGGGAAGTAGGCTTTTATGCCTAGTACTTTGTGTTTTGGTGATTTCACTGTGTTGGCCAAAGAGGGATATATTTCAATCCTTGATAGATTGTTGCATTATAATATGAAAAGAGGACCAACCAGGAAAAAGTTTGACCCTGAAGGATATATCAATTCGGCCAAAGAATGGATTAGCTTTGGAGGGTATCCACATGTACCCTATCCTTTTGATGATATGATTAGGAATATGGATGAAGATGAAGTAGAAATGGTAGTTGAAAGATATAACCAGGGGCTATAGGATATTGAGCTATTGTCTTCTAGAGATGAGGAAACACCAAGAGCTAATGTGCCACAGGACAAACCAGGAAAGGTATCTAGGATGAGGACTCAGTAGTATGTCTGCCCAGTTAGAGAACAGAGTGTTGAAAGTTGTGATGTTGATGCAAGGAAAATGGAATACTGATCATTTGTCTCTAATGATGAGTTTATACATTCCCCAGAGTTCAAGGCATTCTTGTACAAACAGAAGGGGAAGGAAATTAGAGAGAATGTTGATGATGTTACTTCAAGAAAGGAGGAACAATTGCTAGCTCAATTGAGAAAATGTGTGGATGATGAAATGACAAATATGACTCCTGAAGTGGGGAGGAAAATGTTGGAAAGTGCTGGTGTCATGATATTTCTTGGCCTTGATTTGAATTATGCATTGGTTTTCGATAGTTTCTTGAAGGATAGTCATGCTACACACAAGCTTGACAAGGAAAAGGTGACAAAAGTATATGTAGGATCCAAGTATAATACTGATGAGGGATCATTGATGATATGGGCTTTGTACCCACCCCACAGGAAATCAGTGGTAATTGATACAGAGAAGGCATTTGGCCATGTAATGACTTTAAAAGTTGGAGAAGCTGATCCTGTAGCTACTGCAGATATTGGAGTAAATATTGCAAAGTTGAATAAAGCACAAATTCAGTTATTGATAAGAGAAAGAGAAATGTACAAAGAAAATAATGAAAAATTGCTGAGAAAATGATAGACTCAAAGACTTGGTTGGTGTTTCAATGGGGACAACCAAAATGATCACTCAAGGAGAAAGCTCTCAGGAAAAAGGTCACTGGGTAGGATCAAGTGTTTATTCTTAGGGAAAGCATGATGCAATTGCTGCAATTGTCAAGAAGAGGCAAGATCATTTGACATCTTGGTTGAATAAATTGTGGGGAAAATACTCTCATACTCTTGCTGCATTGAAGGAGCATACAAGGATGGATGGATGAATCATGGAGAAGTTTCATGAATTGGCACAAAGTAATGAAGCTAGCAGTACTACACTTGAAGCTGCAAATCATATAATTAATTGCCATCGAAACTTCTATGATGAATTGTAGGGTGATGAACAGGGGTTAGTTGCTGCTACCAAGAAAACTGTGATTACATTCTCTGATGATAAAGGTGAATTGAAAGAAGCCACTAGGTGGAAAAATGAATGTGAGTCAATGCTGAATGAAATCATGAAGATTGCTTATGCAGAGGATACAACATTGGAAGAAGTGAGACAACAAAATGAGGAAATGGTCAAGATGGAAATCACGATCTAGAATGCTATTGGAGATGCAGACACATATGAGCGCCGAGGTTATTTGGACCACCTCGCTAAGACTCACTTGTGGCTAAATAGAGCCTAATTATTCTGTATCTTTTGTTTTGTAATTTGTATTTCCTATTTCCGAAGGGATGCATCCTTTCATATTCTCAATGTATAAATGTTCATTTTGAAAACAATATACACATAATAGGTAGAATAGGATAGAGAATAGAGGATACAGTGGAACAATATGTTTCACAGGGCTGAGACTCTGATGTATGTTTTGAAGCTATGGAGATATCAATGAAAATCATCTGATTTGCTGGCGTATTCTGGTGTCAATTGTTGTGTTGTTCCTATTGAAAGAATTATTTAAGTTGTCTCTAAGATTGATGTTGCTTGGTTATCTAAATTAGCATAACATGTTTATGTCTGGTTTATCAATATGAATTTGTCGTATCTGTGTGATTGATTGATAGGTTCTTTCAAGGAAGGATTAAATCCTTTTAATTAATCATAGTAATAAGGGAATTTCATTTAGATCAATAAGAAGAACTTAATAATCACAATCTTGCATGTTTATACTAGTTATAAACAAAACATGCCAAACAATTTGAATGATATCTAGAAAGAAGTCAGTTGTTTAAGATTTCATTTGACTCCGTATATTATATAAGGCACTGGTCTCACCATTTCCATCATTTAGTTTCATTCATACATTTTACATTTGTTGATTGAGCATATTAGGGTTTAGTCTTCATTTTAGTATACAATATTTACCAAATTTGTTTTATTTTGTCCATTCCAATCTGCCATCGTGGACAAATCATGGCATGAAGAGAAGATCAATAGTCAAGTCTGCTTCATTTGTTATAGGTTCACCATCCTAGGTCTAGCAGCGCTTGGAGAGTAGAAGGTTTAATTATTTCAAACCTTGTCCTGTTACCCTAAAATGTTGTGAAAGCTTGGCAACCTTTCATGGTTCAAACCTGCATTTTTGAGAGCTAACACTAACCTTGGAAAATGTGCAAGAAAGAATGCTTTGGAGAACAAAAAGAATGAGATGGAAGGTACTTTGGTCACTGCCTTTCATGCTAGATAGGATGAAGAATACTGGGTGATTGACAGTGGATGCTCTAATCACATGTTTGGAGATAAAATTAAGTTTACTAAACATGAAAAGTATGATGGTGGTTTGGTCATGTTTGGTAATGATTCAAGAGTGAAGATTGTTGGAAAAGGTTCAATTAGTTTTGATGGAATTCATAGCACTGATAATGTATATTATGTAAATGGTTTGAGGCATAACCTTTTCAATGTTGGATAGATGTGTAGCAATGGTTTTAAACTTGTGTTTCAGAATAATACCTACAAAATCAAAAAAGGATCAGGAGATATGGTTGCTGCTAGAAGGAGAACTCATGGAGACATCTATTAGCTTAAGGGCATTGATGGTCAGTTCCTTGTATCTCAAGTCAATGAAATTTGGTTACGGCACTGGAAGATGGGACATGTAAACTTTGATAATCTGGTTAGGATCAGTCCAAGAGATTTTGTATGAGGTTTGCCTAGAATCACAAAGCCTACTAAAACTATTTGTAGAAGTTTTCAGTTGGGGAAACAAACAAGAAGTAGTTTTAAGGGAAAAGAGAAATCTACTACTGGAATGTCAGAGTTAATTCATACTGACCCTATGGTTCGACTAGAATAGGAAACCTAAAGGGTGATAGGTATTAAATGCTCCTTGATTATTGTACTCAAATGACATGGATTGCTTTTCTTAGAGAGAAGACTCAGGATTTGGATAAGTTTAAAGTGCTCAAAGAAAGAGTGGAAAATGAAGTGAACCTGAGAATCAAATTTTTGAGATTTGATACAGGTGGAGAATTCACTTCCAGTGAATTTAATACATTTTGTGAAGATCATGTCATAAAAAGACAAATTTCTACTTTGAGAACTCCTCAGTAGAATGGGGTAGTTGAGAGGAAAAACTAGACAATACAAGAAGCTGCAAGAACCATGATCAAGGAATCAAATGTACCGGATGTGTACTGGAGAGAGGCAAGCCAAACTGTTGTTTATAGTCTTAATATAGTTTAGATTATAGGAAACAACACAAAGACTCCTTTTGAGTTATGGACTGATAAGACTCCTAATGTGAAGTACTCTAAAGTATTTGGAAGCAGATGTTACATTAAAAGAGATGATTAAAATCTTGGAAAGTTTGATGCTAGATGTGATGAAGGAATTTTTCTTGTATACTCTACTACTAGCGAAGCATATAGATGCTTCAATAAAATATTGAGGAAGATTGTTAAGAATGCTAATGTGAAAGTTGATGAGGACATGCTCAGACCTATTGAAATAAGTGAAGTTGAACCTAATGATCCTATCTATGAACAAGTATCTGAAGAGAATAAGGAGAAAGAAGAAGAAGAAGAAATCTTGGAACCTGGTATTAAGACTCCTAATTATGTGCAGAAGAATCATCTGGAGGATTAGATAATTGGAGATAAGAGTGAAGGTGTGAAGAAAATAAGTAAAGTAGTAGCTGAGGTAAATATGTGTGTGAAGCATGTGAAGATGAGAGTTGGGTTAGAGCTATGAAAGAAGAGTTGCAAAAAATAGAAAAGAATTAGACATGGGAATTAGTTCCTAGACTATTGAATAAGAATGTAATAGGTTCAAAATGGGTGTTCCAGAATAAGTTGAATGAAAATGTTGAAGTTTTAAGAAATAAAACAAGACTTGTATGCAAGGGATACTCACAAGTTGAAGGCATAGAATTTGAAGAAACATTTTCCCTTATGGCTAGAATGGAAGCTATTAAGATGTTTCTGGCATTTTCTTCCCACAAGGATTTCAAAGTATATCATATGGATGTCAAGTCAGCATTTTTGAATGGTGAATTGGAGGAAGAAGTATACATGGAACAACCTGAAGGATTTTAGTTATCTAACAAATTGGATATGGTTTGTAAGTTGAAGAAGGCATTGTATGGACTGAAGCAAGCTCCTAGAGCTTGGTATGCGAGATTGGATAGATACCTGACAAAGCAAGATTTTAGCAAAGGATCTGCTAACAAAAATCTTTACTTCAAAGTGCAAGGTAACAAAATGTTGATAGTGGTAGTCTATGTTGATGATAACATCTTTGGTGGAAATGAAGGCATGTGTAAAAGATTTGTAGAAGAAATGCAAAAATAATTTGAAATTTCCATGATTGGTGAGTTTAATTTCTTTCTTGGTCTTCAAGTAAGTCAAACTGATAAAGGGATATTTATTTCACAATCTAAGTATGTAAAAGAACTATTAAGGAAGTTTGGAATGGATGACTTGAAACCGGTTAGTACTCCTATGGTAACCAGATGTAAGCTGAGTAAAGATGATGAGTCTGCTAAAATTGATTAGAGCAAATACAAATCTATGATTGGTGGGTTGTTGTATCTTACTGCTACTAAACCGGATATTATGCATGCAATATGTTTAGTTGCTAGATTTCAAGTAGATCCTAAAGAGGCACATGTTATAGCAGTAAAGAGGATATTTAGATATCTTAAAGGTACACCGAATCATGGCTTATGGTATCCTAAGAGTGCTGATTTCACCTTGAGTGCTTATACTAATGCAGATTGGTTTGGTTGTGTGGATTACCGGAAGAGTACCAGTGGATGTGCTTTCTTTCTTGGTGGAAGATTGGTTTATTGGTTGAGTAATAAACAAGACTCAATTTATTTGTCCACTGGAAACACAGAATATATTGTTGTAGCATCCTGCTGCACATAGGTTTTGTGGATGAAGAAAACTCTGAAAGACATTGGAGTAATATGTGATGAGCCCATTCTTATTTTATGTGATAACACAAGTGCTATAAATATTTCAAATAATTTGGTGATGCATTCAAGAACAAAATACATATCTATTAGATATCATTTCCTAAGATAAAAAGTGTTGGAGAATGAAGTCAGGCTGGAGTATATGACAACAAAGGAACAAATTGTAGATATATTTACTAAGGATCTTCCAAAGGATACTTTTGAGTATCTTAGGGAGAGGTTGGGGGTCATCGGCCCTTTGAACTAGGTGCACATGAAGGTGCATCAATCCAGTGAATTCACAAATTATTTATTTATCTAGACCTATGAATGGGTCTACTTCGTAGGGGGAGTAGAAAAGTCTTTCATTGTTGCAGTATGAGTTAAATGGGTGTACTCCTAAGGGGGAGTAATTAGAGTTTTTATCTTTTCCATTGATGTCAAAGGGGGAGAGAAAGTTATGTGAAAATTAGTAAGAAAAGGAAGAAAAGGTATTCTCCCATAACATTGTGTAGGTTATTGTATTTGATGGTTTTTCACATCATGTGTTGCCATCAATGACAAAGGGGGAGATTGTTGCAAGTATGAGCAATTTTGGTGGTGTTGTCATTAATGTTGTCATTGATGTCAACACAATTCAGTATGTTGCAGATTGTGCATGTATAGTTGTGAGGCTATTGATATGTTGTGAGTACATGGAGGAATCTTTATGGTGTTGCAGATGTGTTGAATTGATGGGTTTCCAAGTACTTTTGAGAAAATTAATAAAGAGCGAAATCAGAGTTATGTATGTGTTCAAAATGTGCTCTGGTATGTGTTCCAAATTTCTCCTATATTGATCCTATGCTTGTGTGGATCTAAAGAGTTGTTGTTGATAATTTGATGGTGATAAATACTGATCTATAGCTTCTGGTTTGATGGAGTGTGAAAGTTGTGTTTGCCTATGTGTGAACTATTCTGGCATAGTTGGTTTTTTGTGGATTGGGAAAAATGCTTTTCCTCTGTAGTCCTCAACTATTCTATTTCAGATCTTATAGATTTGGAATGTGTCTTATAATGGTGTTCTTTGGTTTTTGGCAAAGATTCGTGTGATTTGGTGATCCAAAAGTTAAGTTTCAAAGTTACTGTATATGTCTGCACAGTCCTGATGGACTGATGGAAGGAGTTCGATGCTTGAAGGTTTTTGCACTTGTTGCAGATGTATTTGAAGGAACTTGAGATGTGTTCTCATGCATAATGAAGTGTGTTGCATCATCTGTGTGTTATCTTCTTGATTGGAAAGCATGTACATCAATGTTCATTTTTGTTTTCATTAGGTTTGGACAACCTGGTGTTTACACTTCATATGAAGAATACAATTTAATTAAGGAAGTGTGTGTTTGATTTGAGACATTATTTTTGGTCTTGGTTAAGTGTTTTATTGGTCCACTCTCATTCCTTTCCATCATAGGAATGTTGAGTTTCCAACCTAATTTGAATTTATGAAATGAAGCTTTTGTGGCTGACCTTGGAGAAATTTTTTAAGGCTGAAGATGGTATATATGCAAGTCGAGATTCAAAGAATTGTATGATTGAAATTTATGAAGTAAGCCACAAATAAAAGAGCAGAAGTGTGTGAAAGTGAGTTGAGGCAATAGTACTTCATTGTGTTAGATTCTTGAAGGCAGTGAGCTAAAGGTTTTTGCAATCTACTGATGAAGGTTGCAGATGTGTGTAAATATTTGTGGTGGATCTTTTGTTTTCTTTTGTATTAGTAGGAAGTGAACCTCACTGTTGGACAGTGATTCCTTTCTATAGGAAATGAGCCTTTGTATCTAGATAGTGAGTCCTCTTCTAGGTAGTGAGCTCTTGGCAGTGAGCCTTTGTATTCAATTTTTCTATCTCTTTATATTGTGAGTTAATCCTCACAGTGGTTTTTCCCTCTTTGGGTTTTCGACATAAAATCTGGTGTTTAGTGTCTTGATTTTACTTTCTGTAATCTGCATTTCATGTTGATACTTAGTAACATAATAGTGTGGTTGTGAAATTGATAAGTGTTGAAGTTTTGAGTTTATGTTTAGTGACAACTAATTCACCGCCCCTCTTAATTGTCTTGCACCTTTTAACATAACATTTAAAAGAGAAATAATATGACCATAAATCTACAACCATCAACTCGTTAGAATTTTGTAAAACATGTTTTACATGTGTTGATCTCTTTCTTCATTTCCAGGGATGAATGAAATATCAATTTAGCTCCCCCTGGACTCATGCCCTATCTCTACAAATTAGTGATGTAAAGTAGAAGCAACCTCATAGAGCACTTCCTACCAGTCTTTCTCTCTCCAAATCTTCTTTGACTTCCTTTTTGTCACACCTACCATTGTTCACTCTAGAAGATGTATCCTTCCTTTCATCTTCCTCTTGTTTTGTATTGTAGGTCTTACAAGATCTAATCTGTAATCTTTAGCTATGTGACCAAAGTTGTCACACTTGTAGCATACTACATACATATTCCTTACAGGATAAAATGAATTCATATCCATATGTTTCGTTCTCCCATTAGGTGCATCCCTAGAATCTCTAGCTCTATGAACAAAATAATTACATGAATAACAATAGGCATAAAAAATGAGGGATACCTGGTCATAGCGTTCCTTTGAATAGGATGAGAAGGTCTTCTTTTATTTGACTTTTTTTTGTATCTCATCCTTATGAATCTATCAACATTAGCTCTCTTAATGTTTTGTGTTTTACTTTGGTTACTTGGAGCTGATTTTTTCATCTTCTTCTGATAAGAAGGAATTAAATAAATATTATTTTTCTTGTTTACAACAGAGCACTTTTATTCTACTTTCTTCTCAATTGCAGCTAGCTTCTTCTCTTCTTTTGTCTTCTTTACTTTATTAGTGCCTTTTCCTGATTTTTTTTTCTTGGAGGTATTTTCTTTGGTATTGCTTGTGCATGAATCCTTTATCTTTGTGCAGCATCTTTCTTCTACTCTAAATAATTTTTTAGAGGCAGAAGGACTCTTCCCTTTTTCATCACCAAGATCAATCTTCACTCTTGGTCTTGATCTTGGTCTAGATGGATTTTTGATTTTACCAATTCATCTAATATTTCAGAGCCACCTTTCAACTTCAAACCTTTATCAATCTGCTCCTTGGATTTTTCAAGATCTCTTCTCAGAGCAACCATCTCTAATGCTAGCTTCATGCACTCATCTGATTTAGATTGTAGTTCAATTTGAACTACAAATTTTTCTCTTCTTTCTTCTTCCACCTCAGTCTTCAAGCTGATCATGATCTGATTAGATTCTTCAACACTTCTAGTTAGCTTATCAATCTCTTCTTGTGCATACAACTTTCATTCTTCATTCTCCTTCTTCAAACCTTTAATCTCATTCAAGGCACAAATGAGTTTACCTTCAAGGTCCACTTCTTCTTCTTTATCATACCTCTCAACCTCTTAATCAAAGGTCATTCCAAATGGGTCACATCCATAGAAACTTCCATGTTCATCATCTGATCTACTACTAACATAAGCTGAACCTTTTTCTTCACTTGCATGAAGATCCTTCTTCTCATTCTCCTTATTGTCCCATTCTTTCCTAGGATTATCCTTTTTACTATGAAAACATTTAGTAGCTATAGGACTTATTCTACCAACCTTAAAAATTTTAGTGGGTAGCTTACCTTTGTACTTTCCAGAGCCTCTTCTCAATCTCCTAATGTAATTAGCTTCCACTTCACTAGACTCCTCATATCTAGAAGTAGATGCTTCTTCCTCATAACCTCTAGCTACACATTCTCTTTTGGATGTATCTACAGTCTTCTTATCCTCATTCAACTTCATATTTTCATTCTCTCTTCCATGTGTCTAAATCTTGGTCTGTGCTAAACTGTCATCATCTCCATGCATCCTCCTCTACTTGTCCCACACTTCATCTGCATTTTGGAAGTGCATGAACTTGACAACCCATAAATAATTGCATCCATTGCAATAACATTGTTCTCATATGCCATCTTTTCATCCTAAGTAGTTGGAGGTGTAGTAGAAGCTGTATATATGGATATTCTACTTATATCCATACATCATTTCCAAGAGAAAATAAGTATCCTTCCATTAAGGAGCTCCAATTAGCATAATTTATTCCACCAAATCTAGGTGGCTTGCTTGAACCTTCCTGACATGCCATTGTGTTCACCTATCCAAGATCTACCTGAGCTGATTAAACTTCTTCTAGGGAACTTGGGATCTGATACCAATTTTTGAAACACAATGATCTATTGAGAGGGGGGTGAATTTGTAGATACTCAAAATTTTGGATCTCAAAACCTTTATGCAGATTACTTCCTGAAATCAAATACCTTGTGCAGATTTCTTACTCAACTCTTATTGTGTAGATTGAAGACTAAAGATGCAAACATAAACATGCAAATAGAAAATCAATGTACAAATTCCCACAACACTATATATATGTGGAAACCCCAATATGGGAAAAACCATGGTGAATAAGGCTGCTTGAATCTACTACTCAAATCTAGATACAAAAAAAATCTTTGTTACAATATTTAGGGCTACAACCCAAGGATACTTCAACATCTTGATTTAGGAGCTACAACTCCAAGGATGCAACAACACTATAGTTTATAAGCAACAACTTCAAGGATGCTACAACACCCTATTCTAGGAGCTATAACTCCAAGGATGCAAGAACACCCTAAACTAAGCTATAATACACTGAGGCTACAACCTCTAAATAATTACAAATTCAAGTATGCATAAGATTGGTTCTACAAAATCCTAAGATGCATCAATACATTTAGTATATTGTTGCACTTACTACAACTCACACTCTATTGTAATAGTTTCACACTCAACAACAAACACGTCTTCTCTTCTCTTCTCTTTCTATACTGCATTGCACTCTTCTTTGCACATAGGACAAGCATTGTTTTATGTTGCTGCTCTACTCCTTTCCCTTTCTATAGTGTCTCATACATATGCACTCACTTGAATTCCAACCTAAATGATATTCTGCAATACAGTCTAGGACTTCCTTGCATGTGCATTCTTTGTTTGCTCTACTGCTCTCTCCTTCTTGTAGACTACTGCTCTTAGACAATTCTATATTTGTCTTCTTTTTCTTCTCTCAACTGATCTGCAATATCTACCTTGAGATTCTCACCACTGTTAGATCTTCTCAAATCTTCTACTAGGGTTTCCTTTACCCATTGAATTCACTAGAAAAGTACCTATACATCAAGCTACATGCCATCATCCAGCTCATCATAAAGACATTTGATAAGGTTTGTTATATATCACCATACATCTACATTGAGCCATGCAACAATGAATTCTAATATAGATAATTTTCCTTCATTCATTCTCTATCAAGCTCTAGAATTAGATTTGCATTAAATGCATTATGATGTCCATTCTATCTATTCTTGATTCTTGTCTTTGTAATCATCTAAACTGCCACCTTGAATATAAAATCTTCATTTACATGACCTTTGCATTGAGCCTCACAACATTAAATTTGGATGCAAAGAATTTGTTAAGAATAACAACCCATGAAACTCTAGAATTAGATATGTATTAAATGTATTCTCTTGTCAGTATGATCAGATTTGATCTTAATCACATCTACTATATGTATAGCTTCCTTGAAGATCAAATCTTAATTCAATTGGTTGCTTGGTGTAGTTGGACCAATTAATTCCTTCCTCTATGTCATTTACCAAATGAAACCCTCATTCACACTGTTGTAGCCATTGTAGATCTTTATCTTTGAATTTGGGCCATCAATCTCTTTCTTCATGCCACAATACTATGATCCTCCATTCATCTTCATGCCTTTAAAATCTGACTGTAACATAAGCGATCGTTCAAATCACCATCATCAATCTTGGAGGTATTCATCATGTCACAAGTTTTCATTAGATCTTTGTCGCTTGATCTCCATCATTGATCACATAACCATTGTGATCACATAGTGCATCATAACAACCTTAAATCATGACCGTCCGATCAACCTTCTTCAAATCCTTCAATCTTGATCATTGGATGAATGATCCTTTAGATCTCCACCGGAAGACCCCTTCATACACTGCTTTCCATACACGGGATCTACAAGAAACGTGTCCAAAATCTACTATCACCAAGAGCTCTGACATCGGGCCCACACAAACCTTGTGGGGTTTGCAGGTTGTTGCCATCTGTCATCCACATCATCTCCACACAACTCACAACAATGATGTGAGTTGGTCTATCGATCAAATCTTCTTTTGCCACTTGTCATCACAAGTCATCATTCACCATTGTCACCTTCACTTCTTTCTTTCCTGGGTCCCACCATCTTTATCGATGGTCAATATCCATCCACTATGGATTAATCTCCACCATTCTCTGCTAACCCCACTGGAGTTATCAAGAACCTCCAAAAGCTCAGGGGAATTGATAGGCACCATCAGATCTTATTGATCGCAATCATTGATCATACATGATTATTGATGGCCTTGATTAAATCATTCATTTCCACCTATCATTGTGACATCATGTTCCACTAACTATGTTTGTTGCCTCTATATGTCCCATCATGCATGTTGTGAGCACCATCGATCTTCAACATTCAATCACTGTTGTTCCCTGTTGACCCCGCAGGTCTTGATCAAGCCCCATTAAAACCTCAGTGGAGTATGCGGGCATTGTCTGATCTCCAAGGCTTGACCTCCACCATTGATCAAGAAAAGACAAATATTTGCATGATACTTAGGAAATATTAAATGCACCAAATATTTGCTCGATGGGTAAATGCAAGGTGAAGGGGCCGGTTCCCCAAATGACTTTAAAGGCTTAAGTAGTAACTTAAGCTACTTGCAACCTACTACAACCAGCCAATGATGAATTAGAAGAAAATTGTTACAGCCATGACTCTTTGATCTACTATTGGATTGACTATGCGAGGTCCACTAGACAAGTCATCGCCACGTGCCATCCTTTCATTCACACTATTGCTATGTCGTTAAAAATTTGAACTTAAGAATCTCATGTTGGAGGTTATGAAATTATGAAAACACACAACATTTCTGACAACACTAAGTTGCTAAGTCGGAAGTTTATGAAACTTTAGAACCCCACGACATAGGTTAGAAAAACTTGGAATCCCACAACTTAAGAAATATTGTAGTTGCTAAATATTTTTCGGGCCGGTGAACATAAGGTGAAGGGGCCTGCCATCTCCATAGGATGAATGACATAAGTTATTACTTATGTGACCTACAACCACCGATACATAGTCAACAAAAAAATAGAATTTTGTTCACGATGCCATGATTGTAAACACATTAGGGTTTATCTATAAACCCTAGCATCACTCAAGAGTAGAAATAATGCATTCTTGGATGAATCCTTCACTTCTTTAACCTGTAGAGCACATCATTGGAATGCTCTCGAAAAAACCACATCAAATCTAGTACCTAATTTTCCATCAAATACTTGGAAGCAACTATTGCAGATTGATGACATATTTTTTCAACTATGCAACATATTGAGCAACTTGCTCTTCTGCACCAATCAACCAATCCTCGTACTTCCCTAACTAGATAAACTATAGGATAACACTTCAAAACATCATTGCAACAACCTATACCCATGCATCCATATTCACTACAAGCCTTATCTTTCCTTGGCATTAATGACACTTTCCATTAATGCCACCATCTTCACTTGCATGAGCAACTCCATATCACTCCAGATCCTCTTCCATCATGCCGATAATTTCCTTTGCATGAATTCCCTTTTGGTATCAATGACAACAATATTCCAACATTTTTTAGTCATTTAGATCAATTTTTTTGTTAAATTAGCGTTCAAAATAATGTCATTTTGTTCACTTTTTGTAAATAGTTACATTTTCATTTAGGCATCAAAATATGGAAAAAAAGCCATAGTAATAACAGTCTATAGCCTAAAATAGAGAACATAAGTATCAACTTAGAAAATCATATTTTAATTTTTAAAACTCCTCAAAAAGGATTGATTCGCCCTTGGGAAAATTTGTCCTTGTACAGGTGTCCTAACAATTGTCTAGGTGCATATTTTTCTCTATGATTTCCTTTTGTGTCTACTATTAAATCTGTACTTTGAAATTATGAAAAATAGTGATTGTATGTGCAAGAAAAGTGTTATTTTTCTTGATTTATTGCAAATTGGGAAAGATTGTTTCATTTCAGATTTGTAGAACAATTATTACATCATGTTTTCATTGTAAAGATATATTTTTATCATACTTCATGTTCTATTTTTAGATCTTGTTGAGTACTCTAGAAAATTATTGTTACAAGCATATGAATATGAAGTTCTTTCCCCTCTTTTCTTTTTCTCATTTATCTCTCTCCCACTATATCTCCTACAAACTTAGAAAACCACTATAATCACATTTATTCTTCTCCCAATATCTCCTGTTTGTGAAGAAGATATTTTGGTGTTAGATTATTTAATCATTAAGAGTCATAGGAATCCTATTTATTTCTCTTCCCCTACCTCTCCTACTTGAGAAGACATTATTGGACAAGAGGATATAATCCTAGATAATCATGACAATCATAGTTTCCATTCTCCTAATAGCTCTCTTATTTGTCAAGATATTTTGGTGTTAGAAGATCCACTCATTGAGAGACATGAGAATATTATTTCTCCCTCTCCCAATGCTTCTCCCACTTGGGAAGATATTGTTGATCAAGAGGATGCAATCATTGATAAGAAATAAAATCATAGTTGTTCCTCTCTTGATACCTCCCCTACTTGTGATGAAGTCATCTTAGAAGACCCAACCATTGAATGTCATAAAAATCTTGTTTTCTCCTCTCCTAAAATCTCTTCTACTAGGGAATATATCATAGTGGAAGATGATGATAGCATTGATACATGTCTTTCAAAAAATAGTAATGTGGCTTCCTTAGATGAAGATGATAAAGTGAACTTAGATTCCCCCTTATTAGAAGACCATCAACATGAATTACAATCTACTGAGGTTATGAATACACAATTCACCATTATATCTCCCTTGATTATTGGACCTCCTAAGCCTCCTCTAATTATTGGAGCTCCTAAGATTGCTCTAATTATTGGACCCCTAAGAGTCCTCTAATTATTGGACCTCCCAAGTCATCTCCTAAGCCACTTCTTCTAGGTGATATCTTATTTTTTTCAAGAAGACTAACTAGTAAAAATGTTTTACAACAACCAAGTTATAATACCATTGCTCATACATATAATACATATAATATTTTACAATAGCATAGAGGTAAAGAATATGACCTTCTAGAACAAATTCACAATGCTCCTTCTAAGATATCCTTTGGAGATTTGATTCAAGCATCCCCCCTTTATCATGGCATGCTTCAAAATGCTTTGTAACAAGTTGTTATCCCTCCTAGTGTGTGACCAAAAGATGTACCATCCCTAATTCAAGGTATGAACTTAGTAAACTTAGACATTACCTTTCATCAAGATGAGTTACCTCCATTAGAAGTGAAAAAATTTATAGGAGAGGCTATGAGCTTTTGAAACAACATAGATATAATGGAAAAGGATGTGATGTTAAAGAACAAGGTGTTTGTTTCCCTATAGAGCCCAACACACAAGACCAAACAAGAGGTCTTTGTTATTGTCCTTTAAAAGATATGAAAGAATCAAATAAACCTTCACTTAATATCAATGTCATCCCACAAAATACTCTAAGGGAAAATTTTACTTCATATTCAAGCACATCTTAGTGAGGATTTGGGTTCATTAGATTTACACCATCCTTTAAGGGAGAGTACAAAATATCACAATCAAAACCTAGAGAGTCTTGTGTATGTATGGCACCTTGTAGTAAGCATGAAGTATCTTTGTCACGAAAGAAGGGAACATATTCTACTAATTATCAAGAGAGTACCTTGTCGAAGAGTCTAAAATCTTGCTTGATTACTCTTCCCCCAAGAACATGAAAGAAATTTTATAACAAAAGTTCATTTTTTACATATCATCAAGTGTTTGGCCATTCAACCAATGAATTGTCAGGGTTTGAGTAATAAAATTCAACATCTTATGGATTGTGGTGATATTCCTTGTGTTTATGCACCTATTTCCTCTAATTGATAATGATTTTCATTGTATCATGTTTCTCATCACTATGTGGCATTGGTAGCTTTATGTGTCTTTCTCATTTTCATTCATGGTGGTAAAATCTTAGGTGCAACCATATTTATCTTGGTAGCAACATGATAGTTATTGGTGGTTGTCTTTATCTCTATGCTTGGAGGGAAAGGATAACTAGTTTTTGGAGGTGTGAATTCTTTTTAGGGATCCCATATTTCTCTCTTTCTACTTAAAATACCAACATAGAAAGTATGTTGAAATTTTAAGTGGGGGGCATATTGTCTCTTGCTCATTATTTGCATGTTCCCTTCTTAGTGATGATAGCATACATCTGATAGAAAGTGTGAAAATTTTCATTCAAAGTGTGGCTTTCTTGATCTATGTGACATATTTTATTTGTGGTGATATTATTCTTGAATTTCTACAAGAGCATGGCCTTTCTTGGCATATGACATTCCTCTTAGTGGTAATGATATTATCAGTATTCCCTAAGACTTGAATATTTTATTAATCGACTAGTCATCTCTTGGTGGTGATGTCAAGTGTAATGTTCCCTAAGGTGAGATGTCTCATGTATTAAGAAAAACCCCCTTTGATTATCTTTTCAACTTTATTGCATTTAAACCTTTCCACATTCCATGAGTGTCTAGCATAATGCAACTCGCTAGCCTTGTGAGAGCTTGTAACCTTTTAGTGTTTCACCTTATCAAAGTTATCAAGAAGTATAACTTTTGGTATGGTTGATGTATGGAATCCTGTAGACTTGGCATGACCTAACCATCGCCACTTTTTTTGTGGGTTCACACCTTGTAGACCTAGTGTTTGTTTCTCACTTCTTTAGGCTCACCTAGTGTATATTAGACTACAATAGCCCTTGTGAGTGTATTTTCATGGCCACCGATCATAACACAACTTGCTTGCTTGTGGTGCCATGTGAGAATATTTTTGGAAAAATAGCTAAGGATTGATTCATTACATTTTGGAAAAATATTTGAAGCTTGATCCATCTTCTCTTTCCTCTTTGCATCAATTTTGACATTGTATGTTTGTGTATCTTTTCTTGTTTCTTCATATCATACATATGTGTGCATCCCTTTGTGCTTATGTTGGTTTGCCATGGGATCTTGTTCTTGGGGGCTTGTCCACCTCCTTGATCATTGTCATCCTATATTTCTAACATTTGTGCACTTGGACCCCTCTTGACATATATTTTTCTACTATAGTGAGTTTGAGCATGGGCTCATACTCTCACTAAAGTGGGGGCTAAATGTAGTGTAGAAAAATGTAATTTACATTTTCACACTATGTTTGCATCCCATTAATTAATTGGACTTAATTAAGATTTTAATTTCCTAAATTATGCATTCCTAAGCCTTATTATTCCCATTTTTCGAAAGGGAAACTTATATTAAATAATTTCCATAATTAATTTAAACACCTTGGAAATTGTGTGTCCTAGATTTAGGTCCTAAGACCCATTCATCCAAGGGTGAATAGGTCCACCTTAAGTGCCAAGACCCATTTTTTAATATGTTTTTAATAGTATTTTAATAATTCAAATTCAAGTTTCAAATGTTGGCTTATGGAATCTATTTTTTGGGAAACAAATAAACACCTATAAATATGTAGTTATTTTATCAATTCAAATCTAAGAATTAAGAGGAACCTTTCACAAGAGAAAATATTATTGTCAAGAGCATTGAAGAGTAGATTTATTAGTCATCTACAACAATAATCAAGATCATATCATCATGTAAAAGTTTATGCATCTTCATGTCATGTTTTGGAGCTAACATTATGATGTAGATTTCAAGTATTCAAGCATCCAATCAAGCCAATTCATGCAAGATCCAATCCTTAGAGTGGTGTTAGACTTCAATCCTCTAAGGGCAGCCATTGAGGGTTTGATGAGTGGTGACATAGCATTTTTCATTCATCAAATTCCTTTCATTTTGTCATTATTTTATTATTAAGGTTTAATTACCAACATGGGATTTAACTAAGGAAACCCAATATCACCCAAAAAAAACATTTTTTTCTTCTCTCTTTATATGTGAATATTTACAGGTGAAGAAGGATTGAAGATTGATCAAAAGAGAAATTTTGCAAAGCTATCAAAGTTGTCAACATTGTTGTCAAGCCACAGAAACTCTAATCTTGAATTTGTTTACAAATTTTTAGTAGTGAAACCTAGGGAAAACAAAAGCTCATATCTTGCACCAGAGAACCCCAGAAGATGAGAAAAATCCCTGTACAAATATCCATTTACCCTCAGGTGAATGAGTCCTTGTAGGAAACTCATAACCCACTTTTATGGGTAGGTTTTCCATGTTCTGTACTTCCCTAATCCATCAAAAAATTACTATTTACATTTCTATCATTATAGTAATTTTCATTTCAAGTGTTAGGTCATGCAATTTAATTTGTTAAAGAATTTTAAATCATCTCCCAAAATTTAATATTAGTCATTTATTTCATATAGAATTAATATACATCCTAATAGGTTTGACTCACCTCAAGATTGAAAGTCAATCTTATCTTTTCGAGATCTCGTTTTCTAATGAAAATAGAGGTGTAAGTGTGTTTAAACCCTCACATACTCACATCCACCCACCTACCTACCTTTATCTATGTTTCAATTAATATGAGTGTAATTATTACTTGGATGCTTAAAATGAACTTAGTAACATTTCATTTGGTATTTAAAATTAACTTCTTAGTTAAATTTCATAGTTGGGTGGCTTGGTACTGTACCTATGCAACCTTGTTGTAAGACAAGTTAACCTAATTTTCCAAAAAAATATTAACATTGTTGGGGTGGCTTGGAGAAACTTGGGGTGGCTTGGTAGAAACTTGGGTGGCTTGGTAGAAAATGGGGTGACCTAGTTTTTTGGGATAACTTGGTTTTGTAAGTTAGAATCTTTAAATTTTCACCAAGTGTGTTGGGGTGGCCCGGTCCCCACTATTTTTCTAAAATGTAAAACCTCTTAACCAAGGTTATATAATGTTTTTATAAGACTCGTACCATTTTTGGATAATTTTTATGCCTTTTTTTTCCATGGCGATCATTTTCATGAACTAGGTCTTCAAAAAACTAGTCAAGTTTTCTCTCCTTTTAGTCTTGTCAATTCCTCTCAATTTCAGGACCTCAGATAGGTAAAACATGTAAGTAAAATTTGTTCATCATGGTCCCAGGGGTATACTAATTTTTGGAACTCGTCTTTAAGTGTTTTCATGAGGACTTTTGGGTTATCCTACATCATTTTGCATGCACTCTTTTGAAGTTGCCAGGTTGGCGAACTTAGGGTTAGGGAGATTGTGCACCTAGTATTGTGAGGTCTTGGGAAGGTTGTAAACCTTATTGGTTGGTCTTGCTAGTGTTATTTACATTCCTCATAGATATTGAGGGTTTCGTTTTAGTACATTTCCATTTGTGTGGTGTCATGTTGTGATGGGACATCTTGGGAAGCATGTGTTTTATATGAAAATAACCTATGGCCATTCCAATTAGAGGAGAGTTTGTATCTCCTAATTTGGAATTAATTTGCAATTTTTTTTCCTTATTTTGGTTAGCTAAGTGAGTCTAAATATGGATTGGAGTTTAATGATTCCCTCATCCTATTCTAGGGTCATTTTGTGAGAGAACATGATTGTGGGTTGTAATCAATTGTCATGTTGAAAATGTTCTCTCTCTCTCTCTATCTTGTTATTTGTGGTGGATTTATCCCACAATTGGTTAGTCTTCCATGGTTTCCACCTTGCATATGCAATGGTTAGGCCTTGTTGTTATTGTTGTTGTTGTATCATTATGTTTATATGACAATTGTTTGTACATCATTGTGTAAGTATGGAATGTGTTAAACACCTAGAATACTGAGAGGGAGGATGAATTCTTATTCTCTTAAACCATTTAAACATTAAATATTAAACATCCAATCACCAAATCATATTCAACTACAATAAAGAAAGAAAGCATGAAATATCAACAACACCACATAACACATAAACACTAGGATTTTTACATGGAAAAACCATGGTGAGGGTTAGCTCACAATATATTATAGTTAGTTATAGAATATTTATAGAAGTGATCACTACAGGTGGACTCATTTTCCAAGTGGACTCACTTCCCATAGAGAAAAAGATAGAAGAGAGATGGTGGATCACAACCTATTTTGAACTATTACAATTGCATGTATCATATGCATGAAATACAAATCCAATGAAGTTCAATAAATTGACTTTGCACACTCATTTGATCCCGGTCTAACACTCTACTTTTCTCTACATTCACATCACTTTAATCTTCTATTGAACATTTACAACTTAAATTTTCACTTCTCTAGTAATATTTGCATGTAGGACATTCACAACATTCATTACTTCTTTTAAAACACTGAAAAAGATCTAACATATATATTTTCTTCAAGAATATTAACATCAATTAGGTCTACTGAATTAGATGCACCACTCAAAAGATAGCTTTTCAGATTCAATCCTTTTCATTCATATCTCCTGCCAAGATTAAAAAACTCAAAATAACTTAAAATAGGTCAACATGGACCTATAATAGATCCCTGATAAGGTTGCAACACTTAATTAACCTTTTCATAGCTTTAATCTTGTTAGGTCAGCACAACATAAGACCTAATAACAAAATTCTTCAATTGTGTATCCACAAATGGACATGTGGACCTCAAAACTTATTGCCAAATGGGATTCCTATAAAAATGTCATTTATCAACATCTCCTTAAATCTGCAAAGTCAAAAACTTTTGTTACTTATATGTTTCGATCCAATAGCCAACACATAATGAAAAATTGGAATCAAATACATCTAACATCTAGTATAATAATGTTAGAAGCACAAAGTGAAACCTTCATTTGTAGATCTGTGTAGACCCAAAAACTAAAGCATAGTTACACTGAATAAAAAATGTTGACACTTAGTTGATTTCCCATTATAACCATATATACTAGACCAAACCACTTAGCAAAAATGTCTTCTACAAACACTCCAAAACCTATTAAATCCAAGTACAATGATTCTCATCATGATCTTCATATCTGGATATAACATGTACATCAATGACAACATTGCAATGCTCATGTTTCCAGCATCATCATCAATGAAAAACTGCTCATTCTTCCAACAATATGTTGGTGTCATATCTTTAGTGTTGTGGTTGTTGTGTTTTAAGAAATAAAAATTGGTCAAGTTTTTCCTTGTGATTCAATTGGGGTATTACATAAGTCACCTATAGATATTATTAAAAAAAGGTGTGCAGGCATATGATTTTTAAGTTATCCCTCTAGTTTAGTTAAAAAAGGTGTGCATGCATGGGATAGTAGTGTTTTTTTTTAGGAACACCATATATTTTGAGGGCTTCTTGAGTGGATGACATCTTGGATACTTGTAACTAGAGAATATGCTCCATTTAGAGGTTTCCCCCTTGAAATGTCACTAGAAAAATAACAAAATTATTGTATTTCTCTAATTTTTGTGTATCTCTATGTGTACTATTTATATTTGACTTGAAGGTTAATTGCAAGTGGTATAAGATCTCTTTATAGGGTTTTTTTAATAAGAAACATTACCAGTTTATGGAATTTTATAACTAACTACAATATGCTCTCACCTTACCCCAAAGGAGTCTTGGTTATTAGAAGATCCTATATGATATTTTACAACTTTTTCCTAGATAACCATTAAAAATATAAATTCTATGATGCATTAATAAGTGATTGGCCCTGAGAAGTTTCTCACATGTACCTTGGAGGAAAAATAGCAAGCTATGAGTACAATCCTAATATTTTATAACACTTTCAAATATTATGTTGACATTATTTATGAATGGGATAAGTATATTGGTGAGATCATTAACTAGACACACCCTATAACACATTCCCTCTTATCCCTAATTAGGTTTTAGTCATTTTACTTATTATTGATCCATATTTTTGTAGTTGGGCATCAATAAGATAGTTATATTAGTGTTATTTCTGCATAGTTGATCCTCTCTGAGCTTTAGAGTGTCATTACATACCTATAATTTTTAGCTGTCAATTCAATCTAAACATACTACTATTAGATTTGAAACTTTTGAAGAAATTTTATTTTAATCCAAATAAAATTATCAAATCTTATGGAAAATTTGGCCCAAAGGGTATATAAATAGTAAAAAGTCTAGGATAAATTTTACTCTTTTCAATGGATTGTCCCATGAAGATGATCTTTTATTTGATCAAATTAGTATATAACTCTAATTTATTTTATCTTAACCTCATATCTTCCTCATTCTAGTACATATATGGTTGTGATTATCTCTAATTCTCTATCATTTTCTGATAAAACTCTACTAAGCTTTTATACTACATTCAAATTATCAATATGGTCATAAGCCATCTTTCTTAGGATAAACCCAGGCTTGCTATGAACTCTCTCAATAACCATGTGGATCAATTGAAAATGGACATTGAAGATAATTTTAATATGTTATTAGTGTAGATGTCATAATTGATAATAGTTGTGTATATTTCAGATATGGATCAATCCTCTACTACTACTCATAGATCCCATTTCCCAACTAAGGGTTCAATTCCACAACCCTTAAACTAGAATTTCCATAGTTTTATGTTACAAATAATACCAATTGTTTGTATAAGGTTATCCAATATTTTCTAGTGCACCAAATCCCTAAAGATCAAAATCTCTCTATTGCATCTTTTCACATAGAAAAATAATGCATTCATTAGTTTCAATGGTTGGATAAGAATCACCCATTTCTCATATGTACATATTTTTTCAAGGAATCCTTCAATCACTTTGTCCCTAGTTCCTACACATATTTTATTGCCACCCTCACTAAATTACACCAAACATAATTAGTATGAGACTATCAAATAAAGTTTGAGAAACTAGCTATCCAAACTTATGTTCTTGATGAACAGTTTTAAAAATTTATTTCATAAGTGGTTTAGGTTCTCATGTTTAAATTGGGAAACTATCACAAAACTCTTACCTTAGCTAGGCTTGTTGAGGATAAAATTATAGAGTAGTGAAAATATGTCAAGTCCTCTTTCTAACCCAAAAAATCTAAGACAAATAGTAGAACTAAGTCCACCATGGTTTACTAGCTCTCCAAATAGGAGATGGCAGAGAAAAAGGATGCAAATTTATGTTTCTATGTATTCTAAGTTTTGAAACAAAGGACCTAAATCTATGAAAATTAAATAACCTAATTCTGAGCCTAGAATACTACCGATCAAGCTAAAAATTTCTTAAAATAGTAAATGAGAAATAAGACTCCCACCAAACCAAACCTTGATACATATGATATATGTTCAAGATGATTATTATTATTAAGATTTTATATGATTGTTAATTTCAATACCATGAAAATTATTTGCTTCCAATTCCAACTCCTAGAAATGGCTTGAGGTGTAAGGAAGCTAAGGTAGCAGAACAACTTCCTACACTAATCTTGACAGGAGAATAATGCAAATAAATTTTACAGATATTTAACAGTTATAGAAACTTAAACAAAAATAAGCACAAATATCATGCATACCACAACACAATGATTTACATGGGGAAAACCCTTTTGGGAGAAAAACCCCACACTCCAAAAGCTTCCCAATATATTATTTAGAAATCACAAAGATTACAATATACTTGTAGAGCAAGCTTCTCACAAGAGTATCATCACTAAGAGATCTAGAGACAACATGAAAATTATCATACTCTTAGAATACATCACAATAGACAGCTGTAATACAACACCCTCATAAAATAGGGTTGCCTTCTAGGGAAAGTAAAGCCAAGAAAATACCAACCGTTAGATATGAAACTTAATGACAAATGGTCTAGATTTGTAAGATTGGGACATATTTTCCCAAAAAATCTCCCACTTGTTGAACACCTTGCAAAAGAAATGGGAGGGTGTATAAACATCATGTCTTAATTGCTGGGGGTCGAGAGGCTTATAGTCTTCGAACACCATTTGAACTTCTCTGTGCTCACATGCTTAGTTATAAAATCTACAACATTTGTCAAAGTCTCTACCTTAACCAATTTCACTCTGCCATCTTTGACCATATCTCTAACAAAATGATATTGTACATCAATATGCTTGGTCCTAGCATGAAATGTTGGGTTCTTGGCTAGACATATCACACTTTGACTATCATAATAAATTTTCACCACTCCCTATTTAATTCCAATATTTGGACACAATCTCTTAAGCCAAATGGATTCTTTACAAGCATGAGTAGCTTCCATATACTCAGCTTTAGTAGTGGAAAAAGAAACCACAATCTGTTGCTTACTCATCCAACTAATTGCACAACCAAATAAAGTAAACACATAAGCACTGGTGGATCTTCTGCTATCAACATCACCTGCCCAGTCTGAATCCACATAACCATGAATATCAAGGGAAATATCATATTCAGTCATATTACTATGATAACATAAGGAATAATGTGAGGTATGATACAAATCTCTGAAGACTCTTTTAACTATCCCAATAGTCTCTACCATGATTAGACATATATCTAGAAATAACTCCCATTGCTTGGGAAATGTCTGGTCTAGTATAAACCGTAGCATACATCAAACTTCCAACTGTACTCTGGTAAGGCACTCTACTCATATCTTCCATCTTTGATGGGGATGTTGGACAATATGAAATAGATAACTTTGTTCCAACTAAAATAGGAAGATGTCCACAATGGTCTACAATCCTACATATCAAACCTCTGTAAAATTGAATTCACATACTTACTTTGGAAAATCCATAGCTTTTTTTTCACTCTATCTCTTTTAATGTCCATCCCAAGAATGTGTTTAGCTACACCAAGATATTTCATTTCAAACTTAGCATCAAGTTGAAATTTTAGTTCTAAAACCATACCTTTCCCTTTACCAATAAATAAAATATCATCAACATACAGTGCAATAAACAAGAAACAATCACCATTTATTTTATAATAAACACAATGATTTGATTTAGAATTCTCAAATCCAAAACTCAACACATATGTATCAAATTTATGGTACCACATCCTAGAACTTTGTTTTAGGCCATACAAAGATTTCTTCAATTTTCAAACCACTTTACTTTTACCTTTCACCACGTAGTGCTTTGGCTATGTCATATAAATATCCTCCTCCAAGTCACCATGAATGAAAGCAGTTTTCACATCCATTTGCTCAACCTCTAAATCATCAGAAACATCAATAGAAATAAAAAATCTAATGGATGTCATTTTTGCAATAGGAGAAAATATCTCACCATAATCAAACCCTCAATTTGAGAGTAACCTTTTGTAACCAACCTTGCTTTTTATTTCTCAATACCTCCATCTGAACCAATATTTTTCTTGAATTCCCATTAGCAACCAAAAAGTATTCTCCCTTTAGGAAATGGTACAAGCTCCCATGTATTATTCTTTTTTAGAGCTACCATATCTTCATCCATAACAATCTTCTAGCATTCTACATCATTCATACCTAATGCCTTTTCTACTGATCTGGGTTCATCCATGTTAGTATTCAAAGTAAAAATGCATCTCCAATAATCAAGTGAATACCTTTTAGGTGGTTGTTTATGTCTTGTAGACCTACAAACAATTTTAATAGTTGGTGGTTCTTCCTCCTCTTCTGAAGATCTAGAGCTAGATGAGCTCTCCTCAACTTCTTGTCTTTTCTTGGGCCTTGATTCAACTTTCTCAGGTGTAGGAGGAAATTGAATCAAATCTTCCTATTTACTTTGTTTTGGCTGCAATGTAACAAAAGAAGATTTAGTTTCTCTAAAAATAACACTTCTACTATGTATTACCTTATGTGCAATAGGATCCCAAAGCTTGTATCCTTTCACACCATCACTGTATCAGATGAAGATACATTTCACAGCCTTGTTCTCCAACTTTGTTCACTTCTCCTTTGGCACATGTGCATATGTCTCGCAACCAAAGACTCTAAGATGTCTTAGTGAAGGCTTATGACCCGACCATGACTCTATAGGCATCTGATCAACAAGAGCTGATGTGGTAGACCTATTAATTAGGTAACAAGCACTAGCAACAGCTTCAGACCAAAATCTTTGTTCTAGACCACCACCACTCAACATAATCCTAGCCTTCTCCATCAGTGTCCTGTTCATTCTTTCTACAACTCAATTCTATTGTGGAGAATATGAAGTTTTCTTTTTTCTATGAATACCACAATCTTTAGATAATCTATCAAAATAATTG
>VDFB02000003.1:448206955-448334844 GCA_007258455.2 Sequoia sempervirens | reverse complement strand
ATGAATTGATTAGTTCTCAAAGACCTGCAATGGATAAAAGTGGTATAGGGTTTGAAGAAGGAAAAAGTTCAAAAGTGAAGCTACCTCCTGACAAGAGGACTTAGTGAAAACATGGAAAAATCAAGAACTTAAGATGCAATTCTGGAGAGACTCTTGTCAAACAACCTTATGCTCAAAGGTACTCCTCTTTCAATGGTGTTTTTCATTTCTACAATAAATTTGGTCATAAGGAAAAGAACTAAAAAAGTATAATGAATGATACTCTATCATTCTTTGGAAAATTTATTAAGTGAAGAAAGGTTGGACACAAGGATAAATAGTGTGAAAAAGGATTGAACAAAAGGAAGTATGCAAAGACGAATTTTGGTTGTTGTGATTACAACAATTCAGAATGACCTACTAATAACTGCATAAGGAGAAAAAATCTCTATCTAGTAAAGAAGCATGAACAAATAATTGATCTGGAAGAAGTAAGAAAAGAACTGAAAAGAATTTGGAGAAAGGAAGGAGAATTCAAGCAAGTTGAACTAGAATCATCTGCCTCATCTGTGCGAACTTCTAGTGTAGATACACCTGTCAATTTTTAAGCCTGACAATGGCTAAGGGGGATAAATCATTAGAAAATATAATAAACCCCCTCATCGATACTTATGTCACATAATGACAAAAGTATATTTAATGTGGTATCGAATTCAAGGAATTTTTTAGTTGCATGTGTGAGGTATGAAGTCTATAGAATTTGAAAGGATGGAAGTGCACACAAATTTAGAGGTAATCTACCTACAAATTGAAGAATTTATTGCAAAAGCATTTAGAATTGAAGAAATAAATTCAAATGCATTGAGGAAGTTGTATTCAAAAGGCATATGTATTCTTTGAGAAGCATGCAAGGGAAGTTTTGAGAAACTAGAGCAATTCAGTATTTTAGGGTTTGAACGAAAAAGATTGAAGTGGATTCAAGTGTGCTCTAGAAGTTGGATATCTATCCTATTCTTTGTTAGCAATTGTAGAGATATTTTTTCTTATCTCTCTTTTTGCTATGGATAATTCAAAGGTTGTGAATGTTTTAAATAGATTGCAAGTCAATTTGAGGAAACATTTGAAAATTCTATCAGAAGATTTAGTTGGTGCATTCTCTTGCATTCATCCTAGAGTGTTTCCCACTAAAGATATCTATACATTTGTTTATAATAAGATGGAGGAAATGCCACTAGTTTAGTTAAGTGTCTTATGGAAGAATGAATTAGAAGATAATGATGCTTACAAAATCATAGTTGAGAAATTAGATGTATGGCAAAAAGCCCCTTTATTTGAATTCAATAAGAAGTAAAATCGAATGGTTTTGAGAAAAATTCATGATGAATCATTATGGATTGATGAAGAAAATTTAATCACCAAAGAAGCAATTAGAGATATAATTGGTTTGTGTTCCTCTAGACCAGTTCCCAAACGGAAGTCTATGAATGTTCAAGAGATAATTGAGTTGTCTAGTGCAACCCTCAAAGGAAAAGTGTTGATAACAATTAAAGACTCGGCCATTAGGTATTCCACGATGGTTATTGGTTACAAAGTCTTCCTACCTATCAATGACCTCACAGTTTCTACTGCCGTTGTTTATACTACTATTGATATGGTTAGAAGAGGTATGGATTATGACTTGTGTGAACTTCTTCAAATACATCTTTTGAATAATTTGAAGGAAATCAAGAAGAGAAAAAGAAATACTTTATGATATGGAAATTTGATTGTCTATTTACCCTTTTACTTCTTGAAAGAGTTATCGGTTATTGGAAGGATAGAATGGAAAAATGCAAAACCTATTTCCCATAAAATCAAAAATTTCATGATAAACCTTGGTGGTTTAGATGCTCAAGAGACTACTCTTGCTGCATTCTTTGGAATTTCTCAAATGAAGATGAGAAAAAGATCAAGGATTCCAAGAAGTGTAATAGAAAGGTACTTCAGAAAAATTAGTTTCCTTGTTTTTATGGATTTCTATCATATAGAAGCTATTGAACCCAAAATGGTGTGGATATTTGAGTTAGAATATGAAGTATATGAGGCCGAGATAGATCACTATGCAAGAATTATTTTGGAGAGCCCTAAGAAACCCAATGCAAATATTCCTCCGAAAGTACAACTGGAATAGGGAAAAAGAGGAAAAGTGTTGTTAAATAAGAAGTTGCAAGAGGTAGTGAATCAAAAAGAGCTCAACATGAGCATGAAAGTATAAACATTCAAGAGGATTTAAAAGAATTATAGAAGGTAATTCTCAGTGCTAACTTTGACTCATCTGTATCTGATATGGAAAATCTCATAAATATGATCAAGTCTTTGAAGGTTTATATCTCTAGACTAGAAGTGCATGCTAGGATCAGGTTTGCAGAAGATAATTTAGAAGATATTAAGAGGAAATGTGTAGATGCACATTGTAGAGTAATTAAGGAATTAGAGAATGTACAGGTTTTTGAGGAAGAGTCTTAGGAATTACTTTCTCTCTACCTGAATTAGTTTGGCAATACATTGAATATAAAAAAATATGATAAGGAATAGTGAAACCCGAATGAGTACCCAAGCTGATATGTACATATTAGTTGAAGATAGAGACAATCAGAGGTGGTCCTACATTGTGCAACTACAAGATACATTTTTTCTTTGCAGGGTCAAATAATATAAGTAATAAGGAAGTTTGTGGTACTTAGGGATATGGTAAAGCTCTAGCATACACCTGTATCTATTACTCTTAACATTACTGGTAAACTATCAAAGATTCATCTTATATCCAATACTTAAGCTGATGGTATAGAGTTTTTTTCTAAGCTTGAAATATTACACAAGAATCTTGTAAGTGTGTAAGAGGCATGGGAAGAAGGGAAAGCCTCATAGAAATAGACCCTAAAGAATATCAAAGGTTCTTCATCCTTAGGTTGATACAAATTTTTTGTTCATATTTGTTTAGTTGATTTTTGATACTGGACCCCATCCTTTGCCATTAATGTCAAAGGGGGAGAGATAGTGTTAGATAAAGGGAAAACCATTTTTGAGAAGAACAATTTTGATAGAAGGATTATTCAATTGTCTTACATCAATTTTTTTTTTTGACATGCATGTTGCAATCAATTCCAAAGGGGGATATTGTTGGGATTATGGATCCCTGCCACATGAGCATGAAGTATAGCTAGTTTGTGTTGGTTGTTCCTGTGTTGTCATTGATGTAAACATGGTGACAACAATATGGGAAGCTTACTTGGTTCACTACTAGCTACTTTCTACTGGAAGTGATCTTGGGAGATGAACCAGTGTGTTGGTATTTGAGTCTGGAATTCACTACAAGGAAAGATATGACTATGAGCTCTTAATAGTGTCATTATGTCTCATTCAAACATCTATATTGTAGATCTTGAGAAGTTTTGTGTAAAGAGTATAAAGTTATCATTAACAGAGTTTAGCTTTATATTCCTCTGTTGCTCAACAGATCAGTGTGGGAGACTCTGCATTTGCTTAAAGAGATTGTTATAATGCTATGGTTCTAATGGTATTCCCTATGATGGTAGCATGATGAAAAATTGATGTATTATCAAATCTGTAAGGTGTTTTCTTTGAGGCTTGAATGATGGTTTGGATTTCCTATGGATAATTCCTATGGATATGTCCTAGTCCTGACCGACCTAACATATAGAATTCATTAAGAAGACTAGATATATTTTTGTGGATATTTTCTATAGTTCTTAGCCGACTTGATATAATGCACTACATGGATAAAAATTTATAATCATATATGGTTTCGACAAGAATGTTTTGATTATTTTTCTTTCATCCAATTAGGTTGACCTAATTGATGAATGAGATACAATTGTATATATATGTAAGACTCCTTGTTGGAAAGAGTAGAAGTAGAAGCATAAGTAGAGGTAGTATTAGAGAAAGGGGATTGAAGAGGATTTGAGATATGTGGAGAAGAAATGTAAAGGAGTGGTGAAGTGCGAAGAGGAATATGCAACCCAAAATGCTTTCTCAGTTGAGGATTAGAATAGAATTTTTGAGTGACCGCTAAGTGTGGTAGTACTTGTTTTCAAAGCTTCATTGGAACTGAACCCTACACACAAAAGGTGTATTCTATCAATTCATTCTTTGGAAGTGACCATACCTTTGTATGTTGGCTGTTAGCCATCTTTTGTATTTCGACTGTGAGTGTTTCAAGGATAGTGAGTCTTGTAATATATTGTATCCGGATATAATATATTGTGAGTTAATCCTCACCATGGTTTTCCCATTTTGCGGTTGCCACGTAAAAATATTGGTGTTCATGTGTGTTGATGCATTGATTTTATTTCATGTTCTCTCTTGTTGATTTAGTTAGAATTGCAATAATGTTTAGATGGATTTTATCAAAATGGTTATATGGTATACTGATTCACCCTCCTCTCAGTATTTTGGATATTAAACAAAACCACTATTGGGGTTCAGAGGTTTGAGGAGTGAGTTTAGCATCGGTATCCTCTTCTGTTCATTCATTTATTTATATTGGTTGAATAGAATGCAATTTAATAGATTAAGGACACTTGATTCCTTTAAATATGTAATCTTAATCTAATTGTAACATAATTTTTTAGTGGACCTCTCTTGTGAGATGGCTTGTAATTCATTTTTAAAAGTTAGAGATTAGCCTAGTCATGTGTCTCGATGTTGGTGCTGAGCATGATCATAAATTCATGTAGTGTAGACAAATGTATTCCTTTACATTTTCACACTATGTTTTCATCTCGTTAATTAGCTAGATTTAATTAAGCTTCTAATTACCTAAATTATGCATTCCTAAAACTTATTATTCCTATTTTCTAAAAGGGAAACTTATATTTAACAATTTCCATCATTAATTTAAACACCTTGGAAATTGTGTGTCCTGGATTTAGGTCCCAAGACCCATTTTCCCATGGGAAAATGGGCCCTCCTGAAGTTCCAAGACCCAATTTTTAATATGTTTTTGATAGTATTTTAATAATTCAAATTCAAGTTTCAAATGTTGGCTTGTGGAATTTTTGGGAAATTAGATAAACACCTATAAATAAGTAGTTATTTTATCAATTCAAATATAAGAATTAAGAGGAAAATTTCACAAGAGAAAATATTATGTCAAGAGCATTGAAGAGTAGATTTATCAATCATTTACAACATCAATCAAGATTATATCCTCATATCAAATTTTATGCATCTTCATATCATGTTTTGGAAATAACATTGTGATGTAGGTTTCAGGTATTCAAGTATCAAATCAAGTGTCAAATCAAGCATCCAATCAAGCCAATTCATGCATGATCCAATCCTTAGAGTGATGTGTTATACTTTAGTTCTCTAAGGGTTTGAAAAGTTTCAAAGTTGTCAACATTGTTGTCAAGCCATGGAAACTCAGATCCCAAATTTATTTTTGACTTTTTGGTAGTGAAACCTAGGGGGAAAAAAACTCAAATATTATAAAAGAGGACCCTAGAAGCTGAGAAAAATCCTTGTATGAAGACCCATTCACACTTGGGTGAATGATTCCATGTAGGAAACTCATAACCCACTCTTTTGGGAAGGTTTTCCATGTTCTACACTTCCTAGATTTTCCAAAAAATTATTGTTTTTGTTTTTGTTATTATATTTATATGCATTTCAAGTGTTAGGTCATGCATTTTATGTGCTATAGTTCTTTGGTCATTATGGATCCTAGAAGCTAAGAAAAATCCTTTTACAAATACCCTTTCGCACTTCGGTGAATGAGTCCTTGTAGGAAACTCAGAACCCACTATTTTTGGTAGGTTCTCCATGTTCCACACTTCCCTGATTTGCCAAAAAATTATTGTTTCTATTTATGTTATTATAGTAATTTGCATTTGTGAGTGTTAGGTCATGCATTTTAGGTGCTATAGTTCTTTGGTCATTATGGTGGGAACGTAATAAGCACATTTTTAGAAAGGTTTCCTTTTCATTTCAGAATATTCAAAGTATAATTGACAAATCAATTTTAGAATCAGTTAATGCTTATGTTCCAAACTGTAAGAATGTTAGTTCTCTCTTCATGGCCTGGGATGATAGCATTTTGAAGAGTTGAAAAAATATAAGCCTATCATTTAAAGGCAATCTGAAGCAGCCACCCAATTCTAAATTTGATAGGGGACATGTTAAATGGAAATCTCTGATCTCAAGTTTTTTTAAGTTGAATTTTGATGGTGCCTCCAAAGGAAATCCAAGAGTGTCTGGGGTGGTGGTTTGTATTAGGGATTTGTGTGGGGTTTTGAAGGAAACCAAGTCAATTGTTCTATCTTTAGGTACTAATAATTTAGTAGAGGTAATAGCAGTCCTTCATGGTTTGAAACTAGCCAAGCAGTTAGGTATATCCAAAATTCATATAGAATGGGATTCATTAATAGTTGCCAATGCATGCAAAGAGAGATCATGTTTTAACTAGAATTTAAAGTATGTAATGCAAATTATTTTGGGGTTACTTGATAAATTTGATACCTTTCACATTTCACATGTCTACAAAGAAGGGAATAGCTTAGGAGATCATCTAGCAAATTTGGGGTGCGAAAGATAGGAAGTGTTTATTACAAAGGATAACTTCAAAATAGATGCCTTCCCAAGGTTAGCAGATTTGGTGGTGAGAGAAAAGTGTGCTTTAGGGATTTGAATTCATGATTTCTTAAAGTAGTTGTTAGATTATTTAAGTTCAATTTTCAATTCTATCCTAAGTAGCATCCACTAAGTCCATGTGATTAATGTGTAATCATTTCAAATTCAAGATAAGTTTTTTCTAATAATGTGAAATCATGATTTAGTTGGTACAATTTGAAGCTTTTCATATAAATGATGAAATTAGTTCATTAAATCAAGGTGTTGATTTGCATAAGATCTAGAAAATCTACCAAGAAGTACTTCATCTAGTGATATCAAATGTGTTTGTTAGAAGTGTCATATTTATCAAGGTGGCTTGGTACCAATTTGCTCCACGATCATGTGAATGATAATCATTAGCATCAAAAGTATTTGAAAAAGGATCTGGTCAAGTGAGTGAAGGAAATTTTCTTTAATTCCTAACTTTGGTTGGATTGTATGCAGGTAGAAACTTGTACATAGCACTCCCTATAATCATGATGATGCATTAATTTTGTGACAAGTGAAGCGTCTTAGGTGTGCAAGAGTTGGAAACAATTAATGGTAGCCAAGGACATAGTGACATATACAACCTGGTGTCATCCTCAAACAAGTGTGCAAAGGATAATTTATATCATTCCCCAGGCTTGTTTACATTTCAAGGAAATCTTGTGAATATTTGTAGAAGGGTTTCATAGTTTCAGGTATGCATCAATAATTTTCTTTAGAAGAAGGATAAATTTAGATTCGTAGAGCCTATGGTTGGAGGAAAATGGAGTATTTTCCATGAAATTACAACATCTGGGTACCTATTTTTTATTAGGAACTACCTTTTTTAGAAATAATTGGTAATGCTCAACTCACTTAGGTTTTTAAAACTCATTGTTATCAGTTCAAGAAGAGTGCGAAAAGGATTGTTGGGGACAATATTTTGTACCCATAGGCACGAATGGTAATTTTTCCATCGTAGATAGTTTCTATATTTATTTCCAATGCATTTAATTTGTTTCAGTCACTACCTCATCTTTAGTTAATTGCTAACAAAGTAGCTAGGGAAGTTTTTTTGCAAGACAATAGGGTTCTTAAGGGGGTGCAAGCTTATGACCTGTGGAAAGGTCAAATTCAGATTGGTGGTCTTTTTTCGCACCATTTTCTTCTTATGGTAATGTGTATATCTGTGTTTTAGATGCTATCAAGAATACTTTGGAAATGTGGAGTTCTAGATATCTACAATAGGCATTGGATAGGCACATTAGTGTGGTTGGTGAAGATTTAGCTAAAATAATTAGGATGGAAACCAATGCTTTCTTAGCTCTTCTTGTACACATTCAAAATGAGCCATGGGTTGTTGTCACTCCTGAAATAAACAAAATCCAAGTTCTTGTGTCTTCGCATCCTCAACCCCTCGTGCCTCCAGATGGTCATGCCCTAGTGCTTCAAGATTTTCCTGAGGAAAATGTACCAGACAATATTAGTTCCTCAATTTCTCTGAGCGAACCTCATGTCCCTAATCTCAATATTTCCCTAGCTATGCAAGTTACAGAGGTTGAACACCAAGAGCATTAGGGAGAGAATGAAGTTCACAATGATGTAATGGAAGAATATGAAGCTTGTGTTAAGATGCATATATTGTGTTAAGGGATAATATATTAATTTTTACATATATGGAAAATGGGTTTATAAGGTCTTTAGTTAGGGAAAGTATGTCTATATTAGGAAAGCAATTATACTGTACAAACGGGGACTAAAATTTTGTCATATGTAAGCATCCATGATGGTAGAATTTTCTAGCAAGAGCCAATGTTACTTTCTTTTGTAAAACCTTATTATATATCAATATATATATATATATATAGGATTATAGCCTTTCATCTAAAAAAAAGTGTTAGGTCATGCAATTTACTTTGTTAAATATTTTTAAATCATCTCCCAAAGTGTTAATTAGTCATTTCTATCCTAAGAAAATAATAGATCCTTCCTAATAGGGTTGACTCACCTCAAGGTTGAAAGTTAATTATGTTGAAAGTATCAAGGTATTACCATTGATGTTAACAAGCCTATGTTGTCATTGATGATAGTAGTGCAATGATTGAGAAGATATGGGTATGTGCAGGATCATCATGGAAAAAATAGGCCCTTAAGTGGCAAAAAAATCAGAAAAATTAGAGTTAGGCAACTTGACGTAAAAATTTGAATAAGTTATCTATATTATTTCAAAAATGTGTAAGAATAGAATCTGTAGAAAATTGAATTTAGTTTCTAAACTACTAGGTATGTTTAAAAATAAAAAAATCTATTTGGTGAAAATTTTAAATTTCAATGCAGTGGTACTTAAATTTCAGGGAAAAAATAAGTAGGTGTCTATCTAACCACCCTAACCACAATTAAATGATAATATTTCTTTATAATATTTTAGCTATAAGTAGAGGACTCATGCCCTGATGCGATGCCTATTTTTTTGTTATTTTTTTCTAAGTAAATAATTAATTATGAATTTTTTATTATAAATTTTCTAAAAATATAAAAACTCATATATGTCTGACCACCTTAACTTGGTCAAAACTTCATGAAATTCAATTTTTCTTTCTTTAATCCTATAGTATGTGAAGCATAAAATGTGATGCATGTTTTGGATTCAAAAAATGTGATACCGTTTGAAAGCTATAGATGTTTTTCAATTAGCCTATTAATTAAGACTTTAGTCATAATTTCAATAGAAAATTAATAATAATTACTTATTAAATTCAAAGTAAAGCATAATTTATATTGGTGAAAAGCTGAGAATCTCCTTTAAAAACCCTTTTCGTTTCATTAATTTTGGGTGAAAAAATAGTCGTCAGCCACATACCCATCATATTGCCACTTTTTGGCCCATCATGATCCTGCACATACCCATATTGTTTCTTTGATTAGTTGCAATATGTTGTCATCAATTAAGTTGGTGATGTTAACCTTTGGTGTTGTTTTGATAAGCTTCTATTTATGGTTCAAATGTCAAGGATATTGATATATTTGATAAAATAAGGAAACAGGGTGTTGTAGAGGTGTTTTGGTTTCAAGAGGTGTTTTGGTTTGGATTTACATTTCTTCGAGGTTGAAGATCTACATTTATGGTTTTTATATGTTTGTTAGAGATGTTCAAAGTTTCTTTATCCAAAATTTTGGTTTCTATATTGTTGGTCAAAGGAAGTTATGTTCACTAGTGTGTGAATTGGTTTTATAGTGTTGTGTACAAAGGTGTTTGGGAGAAATGTATTTTATCTACATTTCTCTTCCATTATTTCTTGGGAATTGCAGCTCTGAAGGTGAGTTGATGGTGTTTTTCTCTTACCTATGTCAAGAGGATTCATGGTTCGACATATCAGAAGGTCTTCTGGGTTATAGAGTATTGTAGTGTTGTTTGGATAAATAGAATTTTTATAATCTTCATGTGAGATTTATTACAAAGGAGTTTTTTGGTTTCTAGGATATTCTTGGATCATGTTTAGGTGAGGATCATTGTTTGAAAGTTTTGTATTATTCAAAGGAATCATGTAATTCAAAGTTCGATGTGTTTTTATGAGTAATGATTTACTTGGTGTTTACAATACATTCAAAGAGGTTCAAGTGTTAATGAAGGCATAGCATGGCATGTGAGAGTTGATTTGTGTCCTACTTAAATTTTGTTTTTGTCCACTGTTGTTCCTATCCACCATGGGAATATTTAGTGCTGACCTAATTTGAAATTGCTAAGTGTGAAGCGTGCATAGTCAACCTTAGAGAAGGTTTTCAAGGTTGAGGATTGTATAAGTATGAGTTGATATGTTGAGGGTTGAAAATATAGAAAGGATATATGTGTGTGATGTAAGTGATGTCAATTTCCAAAGAGTAGATTGTGAGTTTGAGCAGAGCAATGTAAAATTCAAAGTGTTGGACTTCTGAATGTAGTGAGCTAAAGGTGTCTGCAATCATTCAAACAAGACTGTGAAGGTGTTGGAGCTATTGTGGTGGATTCTTTGTTGCATTAAGAAGTTGTTCTTTGTGTAACATTTCTCTTCTATCTTCTTTTTTTTTTTTTGGCAGTGAGCCTTGGCTATGAGCCTTTATGGGAAGTGCATCATATTCTAACAATGAGCCCTTGTACCAATTTTTTAATTACTTATATTGTGATCTAATCCTCACCATAGTTTTTCCCTCATTGGGTTTTCCATGTAAATTTGGTGTTCTCTTGTGTATGGTGTTGGTTGTTTCAGTTTATGTTATCTTCTTTTCATGCTTAAAAATTATAATAGATTAATGGTTTAATTAATGCATATGGATTTGATTACTATTGAGGGTTTTCATGTTTTAATTGGTACATCTGATTCACCCCCCTCTTAGTTATCTTGTTCATTCAACAATTGGTATCAAAGTAAGGTTCCTTGGAGAAAAGCTTAACTACTTAGGTAGATCTGGGATTGAGAACAAGATAGAGAGCCCTAAGGTTGATGGCATAGATTATGCATTCTAGAAGACAAAGATGGAAGGATATCTAGCATCCTTTGGATATGAGATTAAAAAAGAAATAAAGACTCAATATGTTATACCTCCAAATGGTTCAAGGAAAAGTGATAAGATCAAGGCACATGAAATAAATGGTAAGGCAAGGTTTATTCTTGTGAATAGTCTTTCAAATTCTGAATTAGTAAAAATTCATGATTATTAAGAATGATAAAGAAGTTTGGGGAAATATAGAAAGAATTTATGAAGGATATGATAAGGTTAGACAAGCGAAGTTGTAGAATCTAAAAGCACAATTTGAGGCCCTACAAATTTCTAAAGATGAAACAATTACAAGTTATATGCAAAGGGTTGATGAGTTGGTAAGTTTGATGAGAGGTCTTGGTGCACAAGTCAAATAACCTAGAGTGGTAAAGAAAGTTCTCATATCTCTTCCTAATTCTTATAGCAAAAAGGAATTTTCTATTGAAGAAGTTGCAAATTTTAATACGTACTCTAGAGATTAGTTGTTGGGTACACTAACTTCATTTGAAATGAGAAAACATGGTTGGAAAAATGGTACAAAATTGGAGACTAGTTTCAGAGATGGAAAATCAAAAGAGGTTGAAGATTCAGATGGAGAATATCTTGATGATTTGGAAGCTAACCTTGTAAGAAGGATAAAAAGGGTGCCAATAACTACAAAGGTAAACTACCTTTTAGATGTTTTAGCTATGGAAATATAGGTCACTATGCTTCAAGATGTCCAAATAGAGCTGTGAACAATAAAAGTAAGGAGAACAAAGGAAAGATGATTAAGATAAGTTACTATGTTAGAGAAGATGTTTGTATTTTTGATGATGAATCTAATTATGGAGATGATGATGAAGGCTTGTTCTTTTCTATAGAAGATGAATCTACTTTTTCTAACTCTGAAAGTTGTGTAAGGAAAGTGTTTTGAAAAAGAAGTATAAGATCGAAGGTACTTTGATATCCATTTTTCATGCTAGACATGATAAGAATTATTGGGTTGTTGATAATGGCTATTCTAATCACATGACTAGAGATAAAAGTAAGTTTGTTAAACTTGAAAAGTATGGTGGATGATTAGTTAAATTTGGAGATGATTGAGGTGCTAAGATTTGTCGAATAAGTTCAATCAATTTTGATGGAAAGCATAATACTAAAGGTGTTTACTATGTTAAAGGATTAAGGCATAATCTATGGACAAGGATCTAGAACTGTGATTGTTGTTGATAAGAGGAAAAATGGAAATATCTATCAGCTCAAGGGTGTTGATGGCCATTAATTTATGAATCAGATTAATGATAATTGGTTATGGTACTGAAGAATTTGTCACATGAATTTTGACAATATGGTTAGAATCAATTCAATTCAAGCAGTAAGAGAACTACCAAGAATCACAAAGCCTATCAATGTTGTTTGCAAAAGATTGACAATTCAAAAAACAAACAAGGAGTAGTTTCAAAGGAAAAGAGCAATCTACTACCGAACTACTGTAATTAATACATATAGATATTTGTGGTCCTACAAGGGTGAGAATTCTTCAAGGTGATAGGTATTTCATGCTTTTTATTGATGATTATTCTAGAATGACATGGGATACTTTTCTTAGAGAAAAATCTAAAGCTCTAGATAAATTTAAAGCATTTAAGGCTATGGTTGAGAATGAAATGGATTTTAAGATTAAATGTTTGAGGTCTGACAGAGGTGGAGAATTCACCTCTAATGAGTTTAACATGTTTTTTGAAGATCATGGAATAAAGAGGCACTTGTCTACCCCTAGAACTCCTCAACAGAATGGAGTTGTTGAAAGGAAAAAAAGGACTGTTCAAGAAGCTACAAGGACTATGATGAAATAAGCTAAACTACCGAAAGTCTATTGGAGAGAAGTGATTCATATTGTTTTTACATACTCAATAATGTTCAATCCAAATCTAACAACACAAAAACTCCCTATGAGCTGTGGTATGAAAGGATTCTTACTATCAAGTACTTTAGAGTATTTTGAAGCAAATGCTATATTAGAAGAGATGATGAAAACTTAGGAAAATTTAACGCAAGGTTTGATGAAGGTATCTTCCTTGGATATTCTACTAAAAGAAAAACTTACAGATGCTATGACAAAAGGCTAAGAAATATTGTTGAGAGTAAAAATGTCAAGGTTGATGAAAATTTACATAATTCAGTGGTTATAGATGGATATGTGTCAGATGAGCATGCTTGCAGAAAAGAAGAAGAAGAAAAATAAATATAGAATGAAGAGGAATAAGGTCCAGAAAATACCACTAAGACCCCCAAGTATGTGCAAAGAAATAATTTTGAAGAAAAGATTATTGGAGATGAACAAAAAGGTTTACTGACAAGAAGAGTTGCTAAAACTAAGGTAAATATGTGTTTACTTTCCAAAAATAAACCAAAAATAATGAGTGAGGCATGTAGAGATGAATATTGGATGAAGGCAATGGAAGAAGAGTTGCAACAAATTGAGAAAAATTAGAATTGCAGGAATTGGTTCCTAGAATTGAAAATAAGAATATAATTGGAGCTAAGTGGGTATTCAGAAACAAGTAGAATGAGAATGGAGAAGTGGTAAGAAATAAAGAAAGACTTGTGTGTAAGGGTTACTCATAAGTAGAATGAATAGACTGTGAAGAAAATTTTTCCCCGGTGGCTAGAATGGAAGCAATTAGAATGTTTTTGGAATTTGTAGCACATAAATACTTTAAAGTTTATCAAATGGATGTGAAGTTTGCTTTCTTGAATGGAGAATTGGAGGTAGAAGTTTACATGGAACAACTAGACGTATTTTGGTTGTTATATCAAACAAACATGGTTTGTAGATTGAAAAAGGCATTGTATGGATTAAGGAAATATCCTAGAGCTTGGTATGAAAGATTGGACATATAATTGATACAACAAGGATTCAACAAGGGCACCGTAGATAGTAATCTTTACTTTAAAGTTGAGGAAGATAAAATATTAATAGTGGTTGTGTATGTGGATGGAATTTTCTTTGGAGGAAATTAAGATATGTGTAATAAATTTACAGAAGAGATGCATAAAGAGTTTGAGATGACTATGTTTAAGGAGATGAATTTCTTCCTTGGGCTACAAAGCAGTAAAAAAAAGGAATTTACACTTCACAATTAAAATATGTCAAAGAGATGTTGAATAAGTTTGGAATGGATGAGGATAAACTAGTATGTACTCCTATGGTTACTAGTTGCAAATTTAGCAAGGATGATGAATCACCTAAGGCTAATTAGAGCAAGTATATGGTTGGTGGATTTTTATATCTAACTACTACTAGATCAGATATTATGCTTACATTTTTTCTTGTGGCTAGATTTCAAGAAGATACTAAAGGGTTACATGTTTTTGTAGTAAAGAGGATATTCAAATATTTAAAAGGAACTTTGTATTATGGCTATGGTATCCTAAGGATATTGATTTCACATTAAATGCATACATAGATGTAGATTGGGATGGATGTGTTGATGACAAGGAAAGTACAAGTGGTGGTGCATTCTTTCTTGGATGTAGATTGGTGGCATGGCTAAGCAAGAAACAAGATTTTGTTTCTTTATCTACTATAGAGGTTGAGTATATTGCAATAGCATCTTGCTGCACATAAGTATTATGGATGAGACAAACATTGAAGGATATCAAAGTAATGTATGATGAGGCTATTTCTATATTTTGTGATAATACAAATGTAATTAACATTTCAAAGAATACAATGATGCATTCAAGTACAAATCATATATGAATTAGGTATCACTTTTTGAGAAAGTTGTGGAGAATGATGTGAAGCTTGAATATGTACCTACAACGGATCAAATTGCTAACATATTTACTAAGGCTCTTCCTAAAGATAATTTTGAGTATATTCAAGAGAATTTGGGGGTTATTGCCCCTCCTTTGAATTAGATGCATATGGAGATGCATCATTCTAGTGGATCTATGGATTCATTCTTTATCTGGAATGATGTTGGTGGCTACCTCTCAGGGTGAGTAGGTAGTAACATTGTTGCAGTATGAAGCTTATGTTGTCATGATGTAGAGGTTGTTGAGTTGATTGGTGTGTAATCCTAAGGGAGAGTATTCAAATTAGTTGCAAGTATCTTGGTTCCATGTCAAAGGGGGAGAAAAATTCAACATACCTTATCCATTTCCATTGATGTCAAATTGAGAGAGAAAGAATTCATGTGAAAAAGGTAAATGAAGTCATATGAGATAGTTGTTCAAGGGGGAGAAAATAGAAAAAAAAATAAGTATGTTTAGAATTATTGTGTTTTTGATGGTTATTCACATTTTATGTTTCCATCAATGACAAATGGGGAGATTGTTGCAAGTATGAAGGTGTTTTCATTGATGTCAACAAGCTTGTGTTGTCATTGATGATAGTAGTGTAGTGGTTGAGAAGAGATCATTTCTTTGATTAGTTGCATTATTTTGTCATCAATTAACTTGTTGGTGTTAACCTTTTGTGTTTCTATGATAAGCTTCTATTTATGGTTCTGATGTCAAGGATACTGATAAAATTGATAAAATAAGGAAATAGGGTGTTGCAGAGGTGTTTTGGTTGGAAGAGGTGTTCTAGTTTTTCTTCGTATTTCTTTTGGGTTGAATATCTACTTTTGTGGTTTGGATATGTTGTTTAGAGATGTTCGAAGTTTCTATATCTAAAATTTTAGCTTCTAGATTGTTGGTTAGAGGAAGTTATGTTCACCAGTGTGTGAACTGGTTTTGCAATGTTGTGTATAGAGGTGTTTGGGAGAAATTTATTTTCTCTACATTTCTCCACCATTGTTTCTCAACACTTTTGGTTCTGAAGGTGAGTTCACAGTGCTGTTCTCTTGCTTGTTTCAAGATGATTCATGGTTTGGCATATCGAAAGGTCTTCTAGGTTGCAAAGTATTGCAATGTCTAGCAGTGTTGTCTGGATAAAAAAAATTTGTTTATAATCTTCAGGTGAGATCTATTGCGAAGGATTTTTTGGTTTCTAGGATATTCTTGGATCATGCTCAGGTGAATTTTGTTGTCTAGAAGTTTCAGGTTGTTCAAAGGAAGTGTGTAATTCCAAGTTCAATGTGTTTTCACTAGTAATGGTCGACCTGGTGTTTACACTACATTCTAAGATGTTCAAGTGTTAATGAAGGTGTAGCATGATGTGTGAGAGTTGATTTAGGTCCTAGTTAAGTTTTATTTTTGTCCACTTTTGTTCCTATCCACTGCGGGAATGTTTAGTGCTGACCTAATTTGAAATTGTTAAGTGTGAAGCGTGCATATCCAACCTTGGTGAAGGTTTTCAAGGTTGAGGATTATATAAGTATGAGTTGAAATGTTGATGGTTGACATGATAGAAAGGATATATGTGTGTGATGCAAGTGATGCAAATTTCCAAAAAGTAGAGTGCAAGTTTGAGCAGAGCAGTGTGACCTTCAAAGTGTTGGAATTTTGAATGCATTGAGTTGAAGGTGTCCACAATCATTCAAACAAGATTGCAAAGGTGTGTGGTGGATTGTTTATTGCATTGAGAAATTTTTCTCTGTGTAACATTTCTCTTCTATCTTCTTTTCTTTTTGTGGAAGTGATCCCTGGCTATGAGCCTTTCTGGACAGTATGTCCTATTTTGGCAGTGATCCCTTGTACCAATTTTGCAATTATTTATATTGTGGGCTAATCCTCACCATGGTTTTTCCCTCATTGGGTTTTCCACATAAATCTGGTGTTCTCTTATGTATGGTGTTGGTTGTTTCAGTTTATGTTATCTTCTTTTCATGCTTAAACATTATAACAAATTAAGGGTTTAATGAATGTATGTGGATCTTTTACTATTGAGTGTTTTGATGTTTTAATTTGGTACAAATGATTCACCCCCTCTCAATTTTCTTGTTCATTTAACAAATTATATCTTTGGGAGATATATTTTTCTAATGAAACTAGGAAAAGTGAGGATTTCCTAGATCATCATTTCATTTTGGTGAACCTACCTCATACTTACCTTTTCTATGTTTCATTTTGGTGAACCTAACATTCTTACACTATAGAATTTCTAAATTGGTAGTCCTATAAACCCTAGATCTAGATTTTGCATTGCACTAGTTTTTTTTGCATTTCATTTAGGGTTTTAAAATTGCATCTTGCATCATTTAAAATTACATTATGCATCATTTAAATTAACAAAAATATAAAAAAATTGCATAAATATTACATACATCTTGTATGTTAGTTGTATTAAGAGTATTTTTTGTTGAAACATAATGATCTACTAAGAGTGGAGGGTGAATCAATAGATACTCAAAAGTTTGAATCTCAAAAAATTTATGCGAATTACTTCCTTAAATAAAATACCTTTTGCAAATTTCTTACTCAACTCTTATTGTGTAGATTGAAGACTAAAGATGCAAATATAAACACGCAAATAGACAATCAACAAAAATGCCCATAACACCAAATATACGTGGAAACCCTAGGATGGGAAAAACCACGGTGACCAAGGCTGCTTGAGTCTATTGCTCAAATCCAACATCAAAAAAGAAATATCTATTATAATGCTTAGGGCTACAACCCAAGGATGCTTCAACACCCTGATTTAGGAGCTACAACTCCAAGGATGCAACAACACCCTAGTTTAGAAGTAACAAATTCAAAGATGCTACAACACCCTATTTTAGGAGCTACAACTCCAAGGATGCAACAACACCCTAAATTGAGCTACAACCTAGTACATTGAGGCTACAACCTCTGAAGAATTACAAATTCAAGTATGCATAAGATTGGTTCTACAAAAACTTGAGATGAATCAATAGATTCAGTACATTGTTGCACTTACTACAACTCACACTCTACTGCTATAGTTGCACACTCAACAACACACACCTCTACTCTTATCTTCTCTTTTGGCATTGCACTACACTCTTCTCTGAACATAGGATAATCACTATTCTATCTTGTTGCTCTGTTCTTTTTTTCCCTTTCTGTAGTGTATCATACATCTGCACTCACATAAATGCCAACCTAGATGATATTCTATAATACAGTCTAGGACTTCCTTGCATGTGCATTTTCTATCTTCTCTACTACTCTCTCCTTCTTGGAGACTACCACTCTTAGAAAATTCTATATTTTTATTCGTTTTCTTCTCTCAACTGATCTGCAATCTCTACCTCAAGATTCTCACTATTGTCAGATCTTCTCAAATCTTCTTCTAGGGTTTCCTTTACTCATTGAATTCACTAGAAAAGTACCTATACATTGAGCTACATGCCATCATCCAACTCATCATAAAGACATCTGATATTGTTTATCAGATATCAACATACATTTGCATTGAGCCACACAACATTTAATTTTGATATAGAGAATTTTCCTTCATTCATTCTTTGTCAAGCTCTAGAATTATATTTGCATTAAATGCATTCTATTGTCCATTTGATCTGATCTTGTTCTTGTCTCTGCAATCATCTGAACCGCTTCCTTGAAGATCAAATATTCATTTACATGACCTCTGTATTGATCCTCATGACATTAAATTTGAATGTAGAGAATTTTCTAAGAATAGCAACTTGTGAAACTCTACAATCAAATGTGTATTAAATGTATTCTCTTGTCAATATGATTAGATTCAATCTTAATCACATCTACAGTCTGTATATCTTCCTTGAAGATCAAATCTTCATTCAATTGGTTGCTTGGTGTTGTTGGACCAATTAATTCCTTCCTCTGTGTTAGTTACAAGACAAAACCCTGGTTCACACTATCATAATTGTTGTAGATCTTTATCTTTGAATCTGGGTTGTCGATCTCTTTCTTCATGCCATGATCCTATGATCCTTTATTCGTCTTCATGCCTTTAAACTATAACCGTAAGATAGGTGGTCATTCAAATCATCGTCATCGATCTTAGAGGTATTCATCATGTCACACATCACCATCATATCTTTGCCACTTGATCTCCACTGTCAATTACATAACCATTGCGATCACTTAGTGCATCGTAATAAGCTTAAATCATGACCATAAAATCAACCTTCTTCAAATCCTTCAATCTTAATCATTGGATGAACGATCCTTTAAATATCCACCAAAAGACCCCTTCATACACTACTTTCCATACGCAGGATCCACCAAGACACACGTCCAAAGTCCTCTATCCCCACAAGCTCTGACGTTGGGCCCGCACAAACCTTGTAGGGTTTTCCAACTATTTCCATCTATCATCCACATCATTACCATGCAACTCACAAAAATGATGTGAGTTGGTCTATCGATCAAATCTTCTTCTACCACTTGTCATCACACGTGATCATTCACCATCATCACCTTCGCTTCTATCTTTTCCAAGTCCAACCATATTCATCGATGGTCAATATCCATCCATAGTTGATTAATCTCCACCATTCTCCACTAACCCCACTAGACTTAGCAAGGAAGCTCCAAAAGCTCACTGGAATTGATAGGCATTGTTGGATCTTCTTGATTGCAACTGTTGATCATACACCATTACTGATAGCCTTGATGCAATCATTCATTACCACCTGTCAATGTGACATCATGTTCCACTAATTACGTTTGCTACCTCTATAGGTCCCACCATGCATAATGTGAGCACCGTCGATCTTCAAAATTCGATCACCATCGTTCCCTGCTGACCTTGTGGGTCTTGATCGAGTCCCACTGAAATCTTAATGGGGTATGCGGGCATCATCCAATATCCAAGGCTGGACCTCCATCATCAATCAAGTGAAGACAAATATTTACATGATACTTAGGAAATATTAAATGCACCAAATATTTTCTCAACGGGTAAATGCAAGTTGAAGGGGTTGGTTTCCCAAATGACTTCAAAGGCTTAAGTAGTAACTTAAGCTACCTGCAACCTACTACAAATAGTCAACAATGAATTAGAAGAAACTCGTTATGCCCATGACTCTTTGATCTCCTATTGGCTTGACTATGTGAGGTCCACTAGACAGGTCATCGCCACGTGCCATCCTTTCATTTGCACTATCGCTATGTCACTAAAAAATTGAACTTAAGGACCTCATGTCGAAGGTTATGAAAATTTGAAAACCCACAACATTATTGACAACACTAATTCACTAAGTCGGAAGGTTATGAAACTTTAGAACCTTGCTACATAGGTTAGAAAAAATTGGAACCCTATGACTTAAGAAATATTGCAACTACTGAATATTTGTTGGGCAAGTGAACAGAAGGTGAAGGGGCTAGCCATCTCCACAGGATGAATGACATAACTTATTACTTATGTGACCTACAATTTCCAATACAAATTCAACAACAAAATAGAATTTTTGTTCATGATGCCATGACTATAAATGGATTAGGGTTTATTTGTAAACCCTAACATCACCTAATAGAAAAAATAATGCATTCTTGGATGCATCCTTCACTTCTTGAACCTGCAAAACACATAATTGGAATGCTCTTGAAAAACCCACATCAATTCTGGTACCTAATTTTCTATCAAATACCTGGAAGCAACTATTGTAGAGAGATGGCACATTGTGTCAACTATGCAACATATTGAGCAACTTTATCTTCTGCACCAATCAACCAATCCTCATACTTACAGAACTAGATCTATTGTAGGACAACACTGCAAAACAACATTTCCTCAACCTATACCCATGCATCCATATTCACTGTAGACCTTATCTTTCCTTGACATCAATGACACTTTCCATTAATTCCACCATCTTCACTTGCATGAGAAACTCCATTTCACTCTAGATCCTCTTCCATCATGCCAACACTTTTCCTTGCATGAATTCCCTTTCGGCATCAATGACAACAATATGCCAACAATCTCCCCCTTTGTCATTGATGGAAACACCTAAATGCTCAACTATCCAAAGGTCTTATATCAATGATGGATAACATATGAGCTCTCAATTATCCTCCTTTGACATTCCTTCTCCTTTGCTCAACTTTCTCCCCCTTTCTTAGACACTTGAGCATTTGAATACTTTCTCCCCCTTTGACATCAATGGCAAAGGGTCATAACTTTTCTCCTCTCCTTTTTGTATCAGGTCACCATATTGTTGCAACCTTCACTTCTTATTAGCAATGGAAAAGGGAATTAGCTCCCCCTTTGATTGATACCAACTAAAGACAATTTTTTGCTCTCATGCAAATTGTTGCATTCAACCTGTAATGCCCCATCTCATAACCTAAAGAATGTTGCATTGACTACAATAGTGTAATATTTTTTTTAAAAAAAGTGTAAACATAAACTTCACTAATGCAAACATTCCCTAAGATACGCGATGACGCACTACTTGTAAATCCATAATTAACATAAGTAACTAAACATAGCATGTATTTAATTCATATAAACTTAAGAGCATACATTTAATAACAATTAAATTACATCAATAAAGGTATAAAGAAAAAATATGATTCTTTCTTTACATTGCATTTATAATAACATTTACAATACTCATTTCCAAATGAGGTAGGTCATACAAAAGTACAATTACATATTACAAAAGTTCTCCCCAATTACAATTGAGGAGTGATACAAGAATATGGTTTCCACTGATACAAATAAGAAAGTACATTTTCACATACGAGCTCTCCATCCAAGAAATACTCATTGCCACAAACAAGAACTGGGGACCCAATGGTGTAAGGTGCACGTTACACCCAAGCAAGTGGTACCCGAAGGCCCGCCCCTGTGCTAGGAGATAGTAAAAAGGTTCCCTAGACATAACCTACAAACCCTAGACATAGATGAGCCCAAAGACAAAACTATACAAGTAAAAACTTAACTTAATGGTTACATTGCTTCCAGAACTGAAGGATCAAATACAATAAGTTCACAAGGATATTGTTATTATAGGTGGAGTGTCATCACAATGTTGCATAGGTTACCCAGGCGTTTCTTCCTAGGTTCCAACCCCCATATTGGGTTACCCTAGTAACCTCTTACGAAACTCGGCCCCTCATGCAATCCGTTGTGGAATTTGAATATCTTTCATAGTGACTAGATATCAACTTTTCCATTCTAGGCCTTCTTGACTCATCCCCAAGTCTGAACTAGCCCTTGAGTCCATGAGCGAGGCTTAATTAATCTAGTTAAAGATTTTAGAATACCCAATATGTTGATTTAGTTTTCACCGATTAACTAACTCTACATGAGTTACCCTGACACCACTTTGTGTGTCGGCCCTCATAAAGAGCCACTCCCCTAAAAATAACACAAGGAAACTAATTCCACTAACTAAGGGTAGACAAGGTGCACATAAACCAACATCAAATACCAAATATATAACAACAAACATCACAACCTGTTCATAGAACCAGGTGTCTAAAAACCAAATAGAACCATGTGCACTACCCTAGTTATTCAAAATATGAAACCATCATAAAAACATCTCCCTTTTGAAGAAACTAAATCTGGAAGACTTATTAACCTGTATAATCCCCAATATGCCCAATAAGAGTAAAAACAACTTGAAGCAATTTAGGCATAATAAAAATCTAATGTTAGGATTTACTAAATCCGATCAAATCAATAACAAAAAGCATGCAAATTATTCAACTTGTTTATAGTTCCTTTCTCAAACAATAAAAAGAAATTGAATCAATTATTCTATTCTCGATTTTCTCAATTTCATATAAAAATAAATTTCAATTTTCTCTTTTCAATTTTATTGTTTGAAAATAGTTAGTTTTATACATTTACCAACATCTATTCAAGAAATCTTATTTAAATATAAAATTATTTCCTCAAACTATATATATACATATATATATATATAATATAAATTAAAATTAAAATTTAACAAATCAAAATTCATTTTTTAAAGTAAATAAAAAAATTAAAACAAAATCATATGGGTGAAGACTTTACATATTATACACAGTCGCCCCCGGCTACATACACAACCCATCCATATGGGCAGCGGCTGTGTTAGTAGTCGTGCGCTGCCTGTGAGGGAAACGTCGACTGCCTCCACAACCATCATCCCTTATGGGGCGGCTGTGGGGGTAAACCCTGCGGCCCCAACTTAAACACATTTTTTTAAATTTTATTTTATTTTGTACAAATTCGCCCGTACGACGACTTTCATAATATATTTATTTTTATAAATTTTTCATAACATAAAATTCTGGCGATTTTTAATAAATTCGCCTACAGATTTTTACAATTTTAAAGAGAACAAAATTCTACAGAATAATTTCACAATAAAATACATATGTATATATTTGTATATGTATATGTATATATATATAATTTATATACATATATACATATATATAAATATATACACAATTTGAACAATAAATAAAATATTGTAATCGGGTAATTATTTTCAACAGGGTTTTCTACAGAAAATTGAGACTTATCAATCTACACAAATTTAATAGAGATTTTCAATTTTCAGTAACAAAGGGTTTTTAATTCAAATTATCAAAATCTTTTCTACAGGTAATGTTTATCAAAGTTCTTCCCAGAGGTTTCCTTTCCCCAAATTTAACAGAAAACTTCTTCCCAGAGGTTTCCTTTTGTTTTCTTTTGAAACTTTTCTATTGTTTTATAATAACCTTCTGGGTTGCTCACTGATTTCACTATAAAGTTTTGTTTCAAAATTTTCACAGAGAGGTAACAAATTTTCTACAGAATATTTCCAACAAAAAATTATCGATAGAAGAACAAAAGCTTCAATCAAAATTATTTCCTTAGGCAATCTTTTAATTTTTACAAATTAACAAAACTTCTACAAATTTAAATCTTTATACAGACAATCTTTTCAAATCACAAAACTAATAAATAAATAGCAATGAACCTGTATTCTTGTAGCTTGAAGAATTGACAGATGAAGAAAAGCTTTGCCTACTACGTGCAACTTCCAAAGCCCTTTTAAATCCCACTTTCCAAAAGAATGCAAATTATTGAACAAAAATAAACCCAAGATCTTCTAGAAATATAAATCAAAACCCCAAATCAAAAATCCCAATTTCTCCAACAAAACTCTATTTTTTTTTCTTTTCCGTGAAGTGCTTTCTTGCCTTCCCAATTCTGGCAATATTCTCTCCGAGAAAATCCTCAACAAGAATTTTACATTTAATTCAACTAACACACATGGCAAATCGAGAAAATATCTTCTAACAAACTCATGGATAATTTCTTCTATCAATTATCAAAAATTTATTTTATTTTATTGAATTTAAGAATTCAAAATTAATTTCATTTTTTTTTTATTTTAATACATATTTAAAATTCTTTTTCACACAAAAGCATTTAAAGAATATTTAATCTATTCTCTCAATAAAATTAAATTTAATCAATTAATTAATTTATTTAATAAAATAACTTTAATCTCAATAATTAAATTATTTTGCCAATAAACTAATTTAATTAATTAAATAAAATATGAAGCTTTTATCTACAATATTTAAAATTAATTTAAATAAGCATTAAATTATAAAGAACATTAATCTAACACTAAATTCACAAAATAAACCTTGTATAACAAATAATCAAGATAGACCAGACGAGACAACCAAACATACCAAACCTAAATTGACGACATATTGTGACTAGGTTTGAGGCTAGACTAGGAAAAACCTCGTTACTATCTCCCAATCAACATTAGCATTGAGTCTAGACACGCTTAGACCTGTGAAACCAGGTGGAGTCGATGTCATGTACCTACAATCTTGCAATCAGACATATAACATATATATATATAATCCATGATTCAAACACACTGTGAGGAGAAAATTGTGGAAATCACAGGGCACTCGCAAGCGAGTGATGCAACTCTGTTCTCCTCAACAATACAATATCACATCAAACTGACGAAATAAATAACAATTAGTCTACCATAAACATATATATCAATAACATCTCAAATAAACATCTATGCTAACAAAAAGCATGTCAGAAATAATCACCATCAAACAGTGTATCATCACATCACAAAATAAATCCACCATCGCTCTAATATCAGATATCAATACATGAAAACAAGGTATCAGGGTCTATCAAAGTAAAACATACTATCAGAAAACATAAGCAAAATGGAGGGGTACTACACAAACTTTTTACTATAATGGCAAAAACACCAATTGGTGATATTATGCCTTGATATTGATTATCATTTTGATACCAAATGTGAATGTGTTCACTTTATGCTATGTTCCAAATGATATCCTAGACTACACTATATCAAGCATAACACTAATTTGATACCAATAGCAACTTCCCCTTAGGCCTTGAATCATTCTTCACTAGCTTCATTTTAGGGGCTCTGTACCAACTAATATGTTTTGAACCAATTTGTAATGGTATGATACCAATTTAAAAGTAAACTATACAAAAAAACTCCCCCTAAGACATATATCTCCTTACAATCAAGGAGCATTTATCTTAATAGAGCATCTACACCACTTTTCCTTCAATAACTGATACCAATTGTTGCTATCAATTTTTGCAGTTGACCATTCTTTGTCTATTGATGTTGTTACCCTCTGATGAACATGTTGCAAGTATGAGAAATTTTGGTAGTGTTGTCATTAATTTTTTCATTGATATCAACACAGTTGAGTATGTTGGAGATTGTGCATGCATAGTTGAGATGTTGTTCAAATGTTGTGAGTACATGGAGCTATCTTTATGGTGTTGTAGATGTGTTGAATTGATGGGTTTCCAAGTGCTTTAGACAAAATTAGTAAAGAGTGAAGTTAGAGTTATGTATGTGTTTAGAATGTGCTTTGGTATGTGATTCAAATTTCTCCTATGTTGATCCTATCCTTGTGTGGATCTAAAGAGTTATTTTTTGATAATTTGATGGTGATATATACTAATTTGTAGCTTCTGGTTTGATGGAGTGTGAATGTTGTATTCGTCACAGTGTGAACTATTCTGACATAGTTGGTTTTCTGTGGACTGAGAGAAATGCTTCTATTCCATAGTCCTTCACTGTTTTGTTTCAGATCTTGTGTATCTAGAATGTGTCTTATAATGGTGTTCTCTAGGTTTTGGAAAAGATTTATGTGGTTTGGTGATCTAGAAGTTAAGTTTCAAAGTTATTGTATATGTTTGCATAGTCTGGATGGACTGATGGGAGGAGTTTAGTGTTTGAAGGTTGTTGCACTTGTTGCAAATGTATCTGAAGGAACCTAAGATGTGTTCTCATGCATAATCAAGTGTGTTGCATCATCCACATGTTATCTTCTTTATTGGAAAGTGTGTACATCAATGTTCATTTATGTTTTCATTAGGTTTGGTCGATCTAGTGTTTACACTTCATATGAAGAATAAAATTTAATTAAGGAAGCATGTGGTTGATCCAAGACATTATTTTTGGTTTTGGTTAAGTGTTTTATTGGTCCACTCTCATTCCTTTCCACTATGGTAATGTTGAGTTTCCAACCTAATTTGAATTTATGAAATAAAGCTTTTGTGGCTGACCTTGCAGAAAGTTTCTAAAGGTTGAAGATGGTATATATGCAAGTCGAGATGCAAAGAATTGTATGATGAAAAGTAACGAAGTAAGCCACAAATAAAAGAACAATACTTCATTGTGTTAGATTCCTAAAGGTGGTGAGCTAAAGGTTTCTACAATCTTCTGATCAAGGATGTGGATGTGTGTAAATTGTTGTGGTGGATCTTTTGTTTTCTTTTATATCAATAGGAAGTGATCCTTCCTGTTTAACAGTGAGTCCTTTTTGTGGGTAGTGAGCCTTTGTATCTAGATAGTGAGTCCTCTTTTAGGTAGTGAGCCCTTGGTAGTGGGCCTTTGTATTTGGTTTTGATATATCTTTATATTGTGAGTTAATTCTCATCATGGGTTTTTCCCTCTTTAGGTTTTCCACGTAAAATTTTGTGTTTAGTGTGTTGATTTTACTTTATGTTATCTATATTTCATGTTCATAATTAATAACAGAATAGTGTGGTTTTGAAATTGATAAGTATTGAAGTTATGAGTTTATGTTTTGTGACAACTGATTCAACCCCCCTCTCAATTGTCTTGTGCCTTTTAACAATTGGTATCAGATCTTTGGTTCCTTGGTGTAGAGCTTAACCGCTTAAGGAAAATTTGATGGTGCATAAGTTGGTGATCCCTAAGTTTGATGGATCTGATTATAGTGACTGGAAAGTGTAGATGAGAGGATATATTATCTCTCTTGGTTACAAGACCTGGAAAGCTATTGAGACAAAGTATATAGCTCTGACAGGTGGTCTTAGTATTGCAGAGGAGGTTTCTACTTATGAGGAGAATGAGAAGGCGAGGTATGCTATTTTCAATGCTCTATCTAAAAATGAGCGAACTAAGCTTCTTTCTTTGGGCATTGCTCATTAAGTTTGGAAGAATTTGGAATATCATTATAAAGGAAATGATAGAGTGAAATTTACAAAGAAGTTGACGACAATGTGCAAATATAAGAATCTAAAAATGGAAGAAGGTGAAGATTTTGCAAGCTATTTCCAGAGGGTTGAACTTGCAACAAATGATGTTAGGAATCAAGGGTGTAAACTAACTGATGAAGATATAATTGTGAAGATCTTGATAACCCTTATGGATTGTTACAGTGATAAGATCTCAATTATTGAAGAAATGTATGATCCTAAGAAATAAACTAAAGAAGAGCTATTTGGCACCTTGACTGCATTTGAGGTGAGAAAGTTTGGAAAGGAGGAAAAGATAGAGACAACATTTAAAGCAACAAAAACTAAGGATGATCCAGATAGTGATGGTTTTGATGAGTTGGAATTGAATTTCACCAGGAAGTTGAAGAAAGGTATCAGTAAGTATAAAGGTATGTTTCCCTTTAAATGTTTCAGTTGTGGTAATATTTGTCATTATGCTTCAAGATGTCTAAATAGAGCTTTACATAAGAAGAACAAGGATCACAAATATAATGATAGAAATGATAAGAAATATAAGAAGTTGTTCTATGTTAAGGAAGAAGTCAAAATATCTAATGATGAATCTGATTATGAGGGTGATGATAGCGAATGCTTGCTTTTACCTTTGGAGAATAAATCTATATTTTCTAACCTTGGAAAATGTGCAAGAAAGAATGCTCTGGAGAACAAAAAGAATGAGATGGAAGGAACTTTGGTCACTTCCTTTCATGCTAGATAGGATGAAGAATACTGGGTGATTGACAGTGGATGCTCTAATCACATGTTTGGAGATAAAATTAAGTTTACTAAACTTGAAAAGTATGATGGTGGTTTGGTCATGTTTGGTGATGATTCAAGAGTGAAGATTGTTGGAAAAGGTTCAATTAGTTTTGATGGAATTCATAGCACTGATAATGTATATTATGTAAATGGTTTGAGGCATAACCTTTTCAGTGTTGGATAGATGTGTAGCAATGGTTTTAAACTTGTGTTTCAGAATAATACCTGCAAAATCAGAAAATGATCAAGAGATATGGTTGCTGCTAGAAGGAGAACTCATGGAGACATCTATTAGCTTAAGGGCATTAATGGTCAGTGCCTTGTATCTCAAGTCAATGAAATTTGGTTATGGCACTGGAAGATGGGACATGTAAACTTTGATAATCTAGTTAGGATCAGTCCAAGAGATTTTGTTTGAGGTTTTCCTCGAATCACAAAGCCTGCTAATACTATTTGTAGAAGTTTTTAGTTGGGGAAATAAACAAGAAGCAGTTTTAAGGGAAAAGAGCAATCTACTATTGGAATGTCAAAGTTAATTCATCCTAACCTTATGGTCTGACTAGAATAGGAAGCCTAAAGGGTGACAAGTATTTAATGCTCCTTGATTATTGTACTCAAATGACATGGGTTGCTTTTCTTAGAGAGAAGACCCAGGATTTGGATAAGTTTAAAGTGCTCAAAGAAAGAGTGGAAAATGAAGTGAACCTGAGAATCAGATTTTTGAGATTTGATACAGGTGGAGAATTCACTTCCAGTGAATTTAATACATTTTGTGAACATCATGTCATAAAAAGATAAACTTCTACTTTGAGAGCTCCTCAGTAGAATGGGGTAGTTGAGAGGAAAAATTGGACAATACAAGAAGTTGCAAGAACCATGATCAAGGAATCAAATGTACCGGATGTGTACTGGAGAGAGGCAATCCAAACTATTGTTTATATTCTTAATAGAGTTTAGATTACAAGAAAGAACACAAAGACTCCTTTTGAGTTATGAACTGATAAGACTCCTAATGTGAAGTACTCTAAGGTATTTGGAAGCAGATGTTACATTAAAAGAGATGATTAAAATCTTGGAAAGTTTGATGCTAGATGTGATGAAGGAATTTTTCTTGGATACTCTACTACTAGTGAAGCATATAGATGCTTCAATAAAAGATTGACGAAGATTGTTGAGAGTGCTAATGCGAAAGTTGATGAGGACATGCTCAGACCTATTGAAATAAGTGAAGTTAAACCTAATGATCCTATCTATGAACAAGTACCTGAAGAGAATAAGGAGAAAGAAGAAGAAGAAGAAATCCTGGAACCTGCTATTAAGACTCCTAATTATGTGTAGAAGAATCATCTGGAGGATTAGATAATTGGAGATAAGAGTGGAGGTGTGAAGAAAATAAGTAAAGTAGCAGCTAAGGTAAATATGTGTGTGAAGCATGTGAAGATGAGAGTTGGGTTAGAGCTATGAAAGAAGAGTTGCAAAAAAAATAGAAAAGAATTAGACATGGGAATTAGTTCCTAGACTCTTGAATAAGAATTTAATAGGTTCAAAATGGGTGTTCTAGAATAAGTTGAATGAAAATGCTGAAGTTTTAAGAAATAAAACAAGACTTGTATGCAAGGGATACTCACAAGTTGAAGGCATAGAATTTGAAGAAACATTTTCCCTTGTGGCTAGAATGGAAGCTATTAAGATGTTTCTGGCATTTTCTTCCCACAAGGATTTCAAATTATATCAGATGGATGTCAAGTCAGCATTTCTGAATGGCGAATTGGAGGAAGAATTCTACATGGAACAACTTGAAGGATTTTAGTTATCTGACAAATTGTATATGGTTTGTAAGTTGAAGAAGGCATTGTATGGACTAAAGCAAGCTCCTAGAGCTTGGTATGCAAGATTGGATAGATACCTGAAAAAGCAAGATTTTAGCAAAGGTTCTGCTAACAACAATCTTTACTTCAAAGTGCAAGGTAACAAAATGTTGATAGTGGTAGTCTATGTTGATGATAACATCTTTGGTGGAAATGAAGGCATGTGTAAAAAATTTGTAGAAGAAATGCAAAAAGAATTTGAAATTTCCATGATTGGTGAGTTTAATTTCTTTCTTGGTCTTCAAGTAAGTCAAACTGATAAAGGGTTATTTATTTCACAATCTAAGTATGTAAAATAACTATTAAGGAAGTTTGGAATGGATTCTTGAAACTTGTTAGTACTCCTATGGTAACTAGATCTAAGCTGAGTAAAGATGATGAGTCTGCTAAAATTGATTAGAGCAAATACAAATCTATGATTGGTGGGTTGTTGTATCTTACTGCTACTAAACTGGATATTATGCATGCAATATGTTTAGTTGCTAGATTTCAAGTAGATCCTAAAGAGGCACATGTTATAGCAGTAAAGAGGATATTTAGATATCTTAAAGGTACACCAAATCATGGCTTATGGTATCCTAAGGGTGCTGATTTCACCTTAAGTGCTTATACTAATGCAGATTGGTTTGATTGTGTGGATTACTGGAAGAGTACTAGTGGATGTGATTTCTTTCTTGGTGGAATATTGGTTTCTTGGTTGAGTAATAAACAAGACTCAGTTTATTTGTCCACTGGAGATGCAGAATATATTGTTGTAGCATCCTGCTGCACATAGGTTTTGTGGATGAAGAAAACTCTGAAAGACATTGGAGTAATATGTGATGAGCCCATTCTTATTTTATGTGATAACACAAGTGCTATAAATATTTCAAATAATCTGGTGATGCATTCAAGAACAAAATACATATCTATTAGATATCATTTCCTAAGAGAAAAAGTGTTGGAGAATGAAGTCAAGTTGGAGTATATGACAACAAAGGAATAAATCGCAGATATATTTACTAAGGATCTTCCAAAGGATACTTTTGAGTATCTTAGGGAGAGGTTGGGGTTCATCAGCCCTCTAAACTAGGTGCACATGAAGGTGCATCAATCCATTGAATTCACAAATTATTTATTTATCTAGACCTATGAATGGGTCTACTTCGTAGGGGGAGTAGAAAAGTCTTTCATTGTTGCAGTATGAGTTAAATGGGTGTACTCCTAAGGGGGAGTAATCAGAGTTTTTTATCTTTTCCATTGATGTCAAAGGGGGAGAGAAAGTTATGTGAAAATTAGTAAGAAAAGGAAGAAAAGGTGTTCTCCTAGAACATTGTGTAGGTTGTTGTATTTGATGGTTTTTCACATCATGTGTTGCCATCAATGACAAAGGGGGAGATTGTTGCAAGTATGAGCAATTTTGGTGGTGTTGTCATTAATGTTGTCATTGATGTCAACATAGTTCAGTATGTTGCAAATTGTGCATGTATAGTTGAGAGGCTATTGAGATGTTGTGAGTACATGGAGGAATCTTTATGGTGTTGCAGATGTGTTGAATTGATGGGTTTCCAAGTGATTTTGAGAAAATTAATAAAGAGTGAAGTCAGAGTTATGTATGTGTTCAAAATGTGCTCTGGTATGTGTTCCAAATTTCTCCTATATTGATCCTATGCTTGTGTGGATATGAAGAGTTGTTGTTGATAATTTGATGGTGATAAATACTGATCTATAGCTTCTGGTTTGATGGAGTGTGAAAGTTGTGTTTGCCTATGTGTGAACTATTCTGGCATAGTTGGTTTTTTGTGGACTGGGAAAAATGCTTTTCCTCTGTAGTCCTCAACTATTCTATTTCAGATCTTATAGATTTGGAATGTGTCTTATAATGGTGTTCTCTGGATTTTGGCAAAGATTTGTGTGATTTGGTGATCCAAAAGTTAAGTTTCAAAGTTATTGTATATGTCTACACAGTCCTGATGGACTGATGGAAGGAGTTCGATGTTCGAAGGTTGTTGCACTTGTTGCAGATGTATTTGAAGGAACTTGAGATGTGTTCTCATGCATAATGAAGCATGTTGCATCATTTTTGTGTTATCTTCTTGATTGGAAAGCATGCACATCAATGTTCATTTGTGTTTTCATTAGGTTTGGACAACCTAATGTTTACACTTGATATGAAGAATACAATTTAATTAAGGAAGTGTGTGTTTGATTTGAGACATTATTTTTGGTCTTGGTTAAGTGTTTTATCGGTCCACTCTCATTCCTTTCCATCATAGGAATGTTGAAATTCCAACCTAATTTGAATTTATGAAATGAAGCTTTTGTGGCTAACCTTGGAGAAAGTTTCTAAGGCTGAAGATGGTATATATGCAAGTCGAGATGTGAAGAATTGTATGATTGAAATTTATGAAGTAAGCCACAAATAAAAGAGCAAAAGTGTGGGAAAGTGAGTTGAGGCAATAGTACTTCATTGTGTTAGATTTCTGAAGGCAGTGAGCTAAAGGTTTTTGTAATCTACTGATCAAGGCTGCAGATGTGTGTAAATTGTTGTGGTGGATCTTTTGTTTTCTTTTGTATTAGTAGGAAGTGAACCTCACTGTTGGACAGTGATTCCTTTCTATAGGCAGTGAGCCTTTGTATCTAGATAGTGAGTCCTCTTCTGGGTAGTGAGCTCTTGGTAGTGAGCCTTTGTATTCAGTTTTTCTATCTCTTTATATTGTGAGTTAATCCTCACAGTGGTTTTTCCCTCTTTGGGTTTTCGACATAAAATCTAGTGTTTAGTGTGTTGATTTTACTTTCTGTAATCTGCATTTCATGTTCATACTTAGTAACATAATATTTTGGTTATGAAATTGATAAGTGTTGAAGTTTTGAGTTTATGTTTGGTGACAACTAATTCACCGCCCCTCTCAGTTGTCTTGCACCTTTTAATAGAACATTTAAAAGAGAAAGAATATGACCATAAATCTACAACCATCAACTTGTTAGAATTTTGTAAAACATGTTTTACCTGTGTTGATCTCTTTCTTCATTTCCAGGGATGAATGAAATATCAATTTAGCTCCCCCTAGACTCATTCCCTATCTCTACAAATTAGTGATGTAAAGTAGAACCAACCTCATAGAGTGCTTCCTACCAGTCTTTCTCTCTCCAAATCTTTTTTGACTTCCTTTTTGTCACACCTACCTTCCTCACAAAGGTATGTGAACCATTGTTCACTCTAGAAGATGTATCCTTCCTTTCATCTTCCTCTTGCTCTGTATTGTAGGTCTTACAAGATCTAATCTGTAATCTTTAGCTATGTGACCAAAGTTGTCACACTTGTAGCATACTACATACATATTCCTTACAGGATAAAATGAATTCATATCCATATGTTTCGTTCTCCCATTAGGTGCATCCCTAGAATCTCTAGCTCTATGAACAAAATAATTACATGAATAACAATAGCCATAAAAAATGAGGGATACCTGGTCATAGCGTTCCTTTGAATAGGATGAGAAGTTCTTCTTTTATTTGACATTTTTTTGTATCTCATCCTTATGGATCTATCAGAATTAGCTCTCTTAATGTTTTGTGTTTTACTTTGGTTACTTGGAGCTGATTTTTTCATCTTCTTTTAATAAGAAGGAATTAAATAAATATTATTTTTCTTGTTTAGAATAGAGCACTTTTATTCTACTTTCTTCTCAATTGCAGCTGGCTTCTTTTCTTCTTTTGTCTTCTTTACTTTAGTAGTGCCTTTTCGTGATTTCTTTTTCTTGGAGGTATTTTCTTTGGTACTGCTTGTGCATGAATCCTTTATCTTTGTGCAGCATCTTTCTTCTACTCTAAATAATTTTTTAGAGGTAGAAGGACTCTTCCCTTTTTCATCACCAAGATCAATCTTCACTCTTGGTCTTGATCTCAGTCTAGATGGATTTTTGATTTTACCAATTCATCTAATATTTTAGAGCCATCTTTCAACTTCAAACCTTTATCAATCTACTCCTTGGATTTTTCAAGATCTCTTCTCAGAGCAACCATCTCTACTTCTAGCTTCATGCACTCATCTGATTTAGATTGTAGTTTAATTTGAACTACAAATTTTTCTCTTCTTTCTTCTTCCACCTTGGTCTTCAATCTAATCACGATCTGATTAGATTCTTCAACACTTCTAGTTAGCTTATCAATCTCTTCTTGTGCATACAACTTTTTTTCTTCATTCTCCTTCTTCAAACCTTTAATCTCATTCAAGGCACAAATGAGTTTACCTTCAAGGTTCACTTCTTCTTCTTCTTCTTTATCATACCTCTCAACCTCTTAATCAAAGGTCATTCCAAATGGGTCACATCCATAGAAACTTCCATGTTCATCATCTGATCTACTACTAACATAAGGTGAACCTTTTTCTTCACTTGCGTGAAGATCCTTCTTCTCATTCTCCTTATTGTCCCGTTCTTTCCTAGGATTATACTTTTTACTATGAAAACATTTAGTAGCTATAGGACTTATTCTACCAACCTTAAAACATTTAGTGGGTAGCTTACCTTTGTAATTTCTAGAGCCTCTTCTCAATCTCCTAATGTAATCAGCTTCCACTTCATTAGACTCCTCATATCTAGAAGTAGATGCTTCTTCCTCATCACCTCTAGCTACACATTCTCTTTTGGATGTATCTGCAGTCTTCTTATCCTCATTCGACTTCATATTTTCATACTCTCTTCCATGTGTCTAAATCTTGGTCTGTGCTAAACTGTCATCATCTCCATGCATCCTCCTCTACTTTTCCCACACTTCTTCTGCATTTTGGAAGTGCATGACCTTGACAAATATGGAACTTGACAACCCATAAATAATTGCATCCATTGCAATAGCATTGTTCTCATACGCCATATTTTCATCCTAAGTAGTTGGAGGTGTAGTAGAAGTTGTATATATGGATATTCTACTTATATCCATACATCATTTCCAAGAGAAAATAATAATCCTTCCATTAAGGAGCTCCAATTAGCATAATTTATTCCACCAAATCTAGGTGGCTTGCTTGAACCTTCCTGACATGCCATTGTGTTCACCTATCCAAGATCTACCTGAGCTAATTAAGCTTCTCCCAGGGAACCTGGGATCTGATACCAATTGTTGAAACACAATGATCTATTGAGAGGGGGGTGAATCAGTAGATACTCAAAATTTTGGATCTCAAAACCTTTATGCAGATTACTTCCTGAAATCAAATACCTTGTGCATATTTCTTACTCAACTCTTATTGTGTAGATTGAAGACTAAAGATACAAACATAAACATGCAAATAGAAAATCAATGTACAAATTCCCACAACACTAGATATACGTGGAAACCTTAATATGGGAAAAACCATGGTGAATAAGGCTGCTTGAATCTACTACTAAAATCTAGATACAAAAAAAATCTTTGTTATAATATTTAGGGCTACAACCCAAGGATACTTCAACACCCTAATTTAGGAGCTACAACTCCAAGGATGCAACAACACCGTAGTTTATAAGCAACAACTTCAAGGATGCTACAACACCCTATTTTAGGAGCTATAACTCCAAGGATGCAAGAACACCCTAAACTAAGCTACAATACACTGAGGCTACAACCTCTGAAGAATTACAAATTCAAGTATGCATAAGATTGGTTCTACAAAATCCTAAGATGCATCAATACATTCAGTATATTGTTGCACTTACCACAACTCACACTCTATTGTAATAGTTGCACACTCAACAACAAACACCTCTTCTCTTCTCTTCTCTTTCTATACTGCACTGCAATCTTCTTTGCACATAGGACAAGCATTGTTTTATGTTGCTGCTCTACTCCTTTCCCTTTCTATAGTGTCTCATACATCTGCACTCACTTGAATTCCAACCTAGATGATATTCTACAATACAGTCTAGGACTTCCTTGCATGTTCATTCTTTGTGTGCTCTACTGCTCTTAGACAATTCTATATTTGTCTTCTTTTTCTTCTCTCAACTGATTTGCAATATCTACCTTGAGATTCTCACCACTGTCAGATCTTCTCAAATCTTCTACTAGGGTTTCCTTTACCCGTTGACTTCACTAGAAAAGTACCTATACATCAAGCTACATGCCATCATCCAGCTCATCATAAGACATCTGATAAGGTTTGTTATATATCACCATACCTCTACATCGAGCCACATAACAATGAATTCTAATATAGATAATTTTCCTTCATTCATTCTCTGTCAAGCTCTAGAATTAGATTTGCATTAAATTCATTATGATGTCCATTCGATCTGTTCTTGATTCTTGTCTCTGTAATCATCTAAACTGCCACCTTGAATATAAAATCTTCATTTACATGACCTTTGCATTGAGCCTCACAACATTAAATTTGGATGCAAAGAATTTGTTAAGAATAACAACCCATGAAACTCTAGAATTAGATATGTATTAAATGTATTCTCTTGTTAGTATGATCAGATTTGATCTTAATCACATCTACTATATGTATAGCTTCCTTGAAGATCAAATTTTAATTCAATTGGTCGCTTGGTTTAGTTGGACCAATTAATTCCTTCCTCTATGTCAGTTACCAAATGAAACCCTCATTCACACTATTGTAGCCATTGTAGATCTTTATCTTTGAATCTGGGCCATCAATCTCTTTCTTCATGCCACAATACTACGATCCTCCATTCGTCTTCATGCCTTTAAAATCTGACCATAAGATCAGCGATCGTTCAAATCACCATCATCGATCTTGGAGGTATTCATCATGTCACACGTTTCCATTAGATATTTGTTGCTTGATCTCCATCATTGATCACATAACCATTGCGATCACATAGTGCATCGTAACAACCTTAAATCATGACCGTCCAATCAACCTTCTTCAAATCCTTCAATCTTGATCATTGGATGAACGATCCTTTAGATCTCCACTGGAAGACCCCTTCATACACTGCTTTCCATACACAGGATCTACAAGAAACGTGTCCAAAATCTACTATCCCCACGAGCTCTGACATCGGGCCCACACAAACCTTGTGGGGTTTGCAGGTTGTTTCCATCTGTCATCCACATCATCTCCACACAACTCACAACAATGATGTGAGTTGGTCTATCAATCAAATCTTCTTTTGCCACTTGTCATCACAATTCATCATTCACCATTGTCACCTTCACTTCTTTCTTTCCTAGGTCCCACCATCTTTATCGATGGTCAATATCCATCCACTGTGGATTAATCTCCACCATTCTTTTCTGATCCCACTGGAGTTATTCGAGAACCTCCAAAAGCTCAAGGGAATTGACGGGCACCATAGGATCTTATTGATCACAATCACTGATCATACATGATTATTGATGGCCTTGATGAAATCATTCATTTCCACCTATCATTGTGACATCATGTTCCATTAACTATGTCTGTTGCCTCTATATGTCCCATCATGCATGTTGTGAGCACCATCAATCTTCAACATTCAATCATTGTCGTTCCTTGTTGACCCCGCAGGTCTTGATCAAGCCCCATTGAAACCTTAGTGGGGTATGCGGGCATTGTCTGATCTCCAAGGCTTGACCTCCACCATTGATCAAGAAAAGACAAATATTTCCATGATACTTAGGAAATATTAAATGCACCAAATATTTGCTCGATGGGTAAATGCAAGGTGAAGGGGCCGGTTCCCCAAATGACTTTAAAGGCTTAAGTAGTAACTTAAGCTACTTGCAACCAACTACAACCAACCAATGATGAATTAGAAGAAAATTGTTATAGCCATGACTCTTTGATCTACTATTGGATTGACTATGCGAGGTACACTAGACAGGTCATCGCCACGTGCCATCCTTTCATTCGCACTATCGCTATGTCATTAAAAATTTGAACTTAAGAACATCATGTTAGAGGTTATGAAATTATGAAACATACAACATTTCCGACAACACTAAGTTGCTAAGTTGGAAGTTTATGAAACTTTAGAACCCCACGACATAGGTTAGAAAAAATTGGAATCCCATGACTTAAGAAATATTACAGCTGCTAAATATTTGTCGGGCTGGTGAACATAAGGTGAAGGGGCCTGCCATCTCCATAGGATGAATGACATAAGTTATTACTTATGTGACCTGCAACCACCGATACATAGTCAACAAAAAAATAGAATTTTGTTCACGATGCCATGATTGTAAACACATTAGGGTTTATCTATAAACCCTAGCATCACTCGAGAGTAGAAATAATGCATTCTTGGATGAATCCTTCACTTCTTGAACCTATGGAGCACATCACTGGAATACTCTTGAAAAAACCACATCAAATCTGGTACCTAATTTTCCATCAAATACTTGGAAGCAACTATTGTAGATTGATGACATATTTTTTCAACTATGCAACATATTGAGCAACTTGCTCTTCTGCACCAATCAACCAATCCTCATACTTCCCTAACCAGATTGACTGTAGGATAACACTTCAAAACAACATTGCAACAACCTATACCCATGCATCCATATTCACTGCAATCCTTATCTTTCCTTGACATTAATGACACTTTCCATTAATGCCACCATCTTCACTTGCATGAGCAACTCCATATCACTCCAGATCCTCTTCCATCATGCCAATAATTTCCCTTGCATGAATTCCCTTTTGGCATCAATGACAACAATATTCCAACATTTTTTAGTCATTTAGATCAATTTTTTTGTTAAATTAGCGTTCAAAATAATGTCATTTTGTTCACTTTTTGTAAATAGTTACATTTTCATTTAGGCATCAAAATTTAGAAAAAAAGCCATAGTAATAACAATCTGTAGCCTAAAATAGAGAACATAAGTATCAACTTAGAAAATCATATTTTAATTTTTAAAACTCCTCAGAAAGGATTGATTCGCCCTTGGGAAAATTTGTCCTTGTATAGGTGTCCTAACAATTTTCTAGGTGCATATTTTTCTCTATGATTCCCTTTTGTGTCCACTATTAAATCTGTACTTTCAAATTATGAAAAATAGTGATTGTATGTGCAAGAAAAGTGTTATTTTTCTTCATTTATTGCAAATTGGGAAATATTTTTTCATTTCAGATTTGTAGAACAATTATTACATCATGTTTTCATTGTAAAAATATATTTTTATCATACTTCATGTTCTATTTTTAGATCTTGTTGAGTACTCTAGAAAATTGTATTTACAAGCATATGAATATGAAGTTCTTTCCCCTCTTTTCTTTTTCTGATTGATCCCTCTCCCACTATATCTCCTACAAACTTAGAAAACCACTATAATCACATTTATTCTTCTCCCAATATCTCCTATTTGTGAAGAAGATATTTTGGTGTTAGAATATTTAATCATTAAGAGTCATAGGAATCCTATTTATTTCCCTTCCCCTACCTCTCCTACTTGAGAAGACATTATTGGACAAGAGGATATAATCCTAGATAATCATGGCAATCATAGTTTCCATTCTCCTAATAGCTCTCTTATTTGTCAAGATATTTTGGTGTTAGAAGATCCACTCATTGAGAGACATGAGAATATTATTTCTCCCTCTCCCAATGCTTCTCCCACTTGGGAAGATATTGTTGAACAAGAGGATGCAATCATTGATAAGAAAGAAAATCATAGCTATTCCTCTCTTGATACCTCCCCTACTTGTGATGAAGTTAGAAGACCCAACCATTGAATGTCATAAAAATATTGTTTTCTACTCTCCTAAAATCTCTTCTACTAGGGAATATATCATAGTGCAAGATGATGATAGCATTGATACATGTCTTTCAAACAATAGTAATGTGGCTTCCTTATATGAACATGATAAAGTGAAATTAGATTCCCCCTTATTAGAAGACTGTCAACATGAATTCCAATCTACTGAGGTTATGAATACACAATTCACCATTATATCTCCCTTGATTATTGGACCTCCTAAGCCTCCTCTAATTATTGGAGCTCCTAAGATTCCTCTAATTATTGGACCCCTAAGAGTCCTCTAATTATTGGACCTCCCAAGTCATCTCCTAAGCCACTTCTTCTAGGTGATATCTTAAATTTTTCAAGAAAACTCACTAGTAAAAATGTTTTACAACAACCAAGTTATAATACCATTGCTCATACATAGAATATTTTACAATAGCATAGAGGTAAAGAATATGACCTTCTAGAACAAATTCACAATGCTCCTTCTAAGTTATCCTTTTGGGATTTGATTCAAGCATCCCCCCTTTATCATGGCATCCTTCAAAATGCTTTGTAACAAGTTGTTATCCCTCCTAGTGTGCAACCAAAAGATGTACCATCCCTAATTCAAGGTATGAACTCAGTAAACTTAGACATTACCTTTCATCAAGATGAGTTACCTCCATTAGAAGTGAAAAACTTTATAGGAGAGGCTATGAGCTTTTGAAACAACCTAGATATAATGGAAAAGGATGTGATGTTAAAGAACAAGGTGTTTGTTTCCCTATAGAGCCCAACACACAAGAACAAACAAGAGGTCTTGGTTATTGTCCTTCAAAAGATATGAAAGAATCAAATAAACCTTCACTTAATATCAATGTCATCCCACAAAATACTCTAAGGGAAAAATTTTCTTCATATTCAAACACATCTTAGTGAGGATTTGGGTTCATTAGATTTACACCATCCTTTAAGGGAGAGTACAAAATATCACAATCTAAACCTAGAGAGTCTTGTGTATGTATGGCACCTTGTAGTTAGCATGAAGTATCTTTGTCATGAAAGAAAGGAACATATTCTACTAATTATCAAGAGAGTACCTTGTCGAAGAGTCTCCAATCTTGCTTGATTACTCTTCCCCCAAGAACATGAAAGAAATTTTATAACAAAAGTTAATTTTTTACATATCATCAAGTGTATGGCCATTCAACCAATGAATTGTCAGGGTTTGAGTAATAAAATTCAACATCTTATGGATTGTGGTGCTATTCCTTGTGTTGATGCACCTATTTCCTCTAATTGATAATGATTTTCATCCTATCATGTTTCTCATCACTATGTGGCATTGGTAGCTTTATGTGTCTTTCTCATTTTCATTCATGGTGGTACAATCTTAGGTGCAACCATATTTATCTTGGGAGCAACATGATAGTCATTGGTGGTTGTCTTTATCTCTATGCTTGGAGGGAAAGGATAACTAGTTTTTGGAGGTGTGCATTCTTTTCAGGGATCCCATCTTTCTCTCTTTCTACTTAAAATACCAACATAGAAATTATGTTGAAATTTTAAGTGGGGGGCATATTGTCTCTTGCTCATTATTTGCATGTTCCATTCTTAGTGATGATAGCATACATCTCATAGAAAGTGTGAAAATTTTCATTCAAAGTGTGGCTTTCTTGATCTATGTGACATATTTTCTTTGTGGTGATATTATTCTTGAAGTTCTACAAGAGCATGGCCTTTCTTGGCATATGACATTCCTCTTAGTGGTAATGATATGATCAGTATTCCCTAAGACTTGAATATTTTATTAATCGACTAGTCATCTCTTGGTGGTGATGTCAAGTGTGATGTTCCCTAAGGTGAGACGTCTCATGTATTAATAAAAACCCCCTTTGATTATCTTTTCAACTTTATTGCATTTAAACCTTTCCACATTCCATGAGTGTCTAGCATAATGCAACTTGCTAGCCTTGTGAGAGCTTGTAACCTTTTAGTGTTTCGCCTTATCAAAGTTATCAAGAAGTATAACTTTTGGTATGGTTGATGTATGGAATCCTGTAGACTTGGCATGACCTGACCATCACCACTTTTTTTGTGGGTTCACACCTTGTAGACCTAGTGTGTGTTTCTCACTTCTTTAGGCTCACCTAGTGTATATTAGACTACAATAGCCCTTGTGAGTGTATTTTCATGGCCATTGAGCATAACACAACTTGCTTGCTTGTGGTGCCATGTGAGAATATTTTTGGAAAAATAGCTAAGGATTGATCCATTACATTTTGGAAAAATATTCGAAGCTTGATCCATCTTCTCATTCCTCTTTGCATCAATTTTGAAATTGTATGTTTGTGTATCTTTTCTTGTTGCTTCATATCATACATATGTGTGCATCCCTTTGTGCTTATGTTGGTTTGCCATGGGATCTTGATCTTGTGGGCTTGTCCACCTCCTTGATCATTTTCATCCTATATTTCTAACATTTATGCACTTGGACCCCTCTTGACATATATTTTTCTACTATAGTGAGTTTTAGCATGGGCTCATACTCTCACTAAAGTGGGGGCTAAATGTAGTGTAGAAAAATGTAATTTACATTTTCACACTATGTTTGCATCCCATTAATTAATTGGACTTAATTAAGATTTTAATTTCCTAAATTATGCATTCCTAAGACTTATTATTCCCATTTTTCGAAAGGGAAACTTTTATTAAATAATTTCCATAATTAATTTAAACACCTTGGAAATTGTGTCCTAGATTTAGGTCCTAAGACCCATTCATCCAAGGGTGAATAGGTCCACCTTAAGTGCCAAGACCCATTTTTTAATATGTTTTTGATAGTATTTTAATAATTCAAATTCAAGTTTCAAATGTTGGCTTATGGAATCTATTTTTTGGGAAATTAGATAAACACCTATAAATATGTAGTTATTTTATCAATTCAAATCTAAGAATTAAGAGGAACCTTTCACAAGAGAAAATATTATTGTCAAGAGCATTGAAGAGTAGATTTATTAGTCATCTACAACAATAATCAAGATCATATCATCGTGTAAAAGTTTATGCATCTTCATGTCATGTTTTGGAGCTAACATTATGATGTAGATTTCAAGTATTCAAGCATCCAATCAAGCCAATTCATGCAAGATCCAATCCTTAGAGTGGTGTTAGACTTCAGTCCTCTAAGGGCAGCCATTGAGGGTTTGATGAGTGGTGACATAGCATTTTTCATTCATCAAATTCCTTTCATTTTTTCATTATTTTATTATTAAGGTTTAATTACCAACATGGGGTTTAACTAAGGAAACCCAATATCACCCAAAAAAAACTTTTTTTTCTTCTCTCTTTATATGTGAATATTTACAAGTGAAGAAGGATTGAAGATTGATGAAAAGAGAAATTTTGCAAAGCTATCAAAGTTGTCAACATTGTTGTCAAGTCACAAAAACTCAGATCTTGAATTTGTTTCCAAATTTTTAGTAGTGAAACCTAGGGAAAACAAAAGCTAATATCTTGCACCAGAGGACCCCAGAAGATGAGAAAAATCCCTGTACAAATATTCATTTACCCTCAGGTGAATGAGTCCTTGTAGGAAACTCATAACCCACTTTTATGGGTAGGTTTTCCATGTTTTGTACTTCCCTAATCCATCAAAAAATTATTGTTTACATTTCTATCATTATAGTAATTTTCATTTCAAGTGTTAGGTCATGCAATTTAATTTGTTAAAGAATTTTAAATCATCTCCCAAAATTTAATATTAGTCATTTATTTCATATAAAATTAATAAACATCCTAATAGGTTTGACTCACCTCAAGATTGAAAGTCAATCTTATCTTTTCGAGATCTCTTTTTCTAATGAAAATAGAGGTGTAAGTATGTTTAAACCCTCACATACTCACATCCACCCACCTACCTACCTTTATCTATGTTTCAATTAATATGAGTGTAATTATTACTTGGATGCTTAAAATGAACTTAGTAACGTTTCATTTGGTATTTAAAATTAATTTGTTAGTTAAATTTCATAGTTGGGTGGCTTGGTACTGTACCTAGGCAACCCTGTTGTAAGATAAGTTAACCTAATTTTCCAAAAAAATATTAACATTGTTGGGGTGGCTTGGAGCAACTTGGGGTGGCTTGGTAGAAAGTTGGGTGGCTTGGTAGAAAATGGGGTGACCTAGTTTTTTGGGATAACTTGGTTTTGTAAGTTAGAATCTTTAAATTTTCACCAAGTGTGTTGGTGTGGCCCGGTCCCCATTATTTTTCCAAAATTTAAAACCTCTTAACCAAGGTTATATAATGGTTTTATAAGACTCATCCCATTTTTGGATAATTTTTATGCCTTTTTTTCCATGGCGATCATTTTCATGAACTAGGTCTTCAAAAAACTAGTCAAGTTTTCTCTCCTTTTAGTCTTGTCAATTCCTCTCAATTTCAGGACCTCAGATAGGTAAAACATGCAAGTAAAATTTGTTCATCATGGTCCCAGGGGTCTACTAATTTTTGGAACTCATCTTTAAGTGTTTTCATGAGGACTTGTGGGTTATCCTACATCAGTTTGCATGCACTCTTTTGAAGTTGCCTAGTTGGCGAACCTAGGGTTAGGGAGATTGTGCACCTAGTATTGTGAAGTCTTGGGAAGGTTGTAAACCATTTTGGTTGGTCTTGTTAGTGTTATTTACATTCCTCATAGATATTGAGGGTTTTGTTTTAGTACATTTCCATTTGTGTGGTGTCATGTTGTGATGGGACATCTTGGGAAGCATGTGTTTTATATGAAAATAACCTATGGCCATTCCAATTAGAGGAGAGTTTGTATCTCCTAATTTGGAATTATTTAGCAATTTTTTTCCTTATTTTGGTTAGCTAAGTGAGTCTAAATGTGGATTGGAGTTTAATGATTCCCTCATCCTATTCTAAGGTCATTTTGTGAGAGAACATGATTGTGGGTTGTAATCAATTGTCATGTTGAAAATGTTCTCTCTCTCTCTATCTTGTACTTTGTGGTGGATTTATCCCACAAGTGGTTAGTTTTCCATGGTTTCCACCTTGCATATGCAATGGTTAGGCCTTGTTGTTATTGTTGTTGTTGTATCATTATGTTCATATGACAATAGTTTGTACATCATTGTGTAAGTATGGCATGTGTTAAACACCTAGAATACTGAGAGGGGGGATGAATTCTTATTCTCTTAAACCATTTAAACATTAAATATTAAACATCCAATCACCAAATCATATTCAACTGCAATAAAGAAAGAAAGCATGAAATATCAACAACACCACATAACACATAAACACTAGGATTTTTACATGGAAAAACCATGGTGAGGGTTAGCTCACAATATATTATAGTCGGTTATAGTATATTTATAGAAGTGATCACTACAGGTGGACTCATTTTCCAAGTGGACTCACTTCCCATAGAGAAAAAGATAGGAGAGAGATGGTGGATCACAACCTATTTTGAACTATTACAATTTCATGTATCATATGCATGAAATACAAATCCAATGAAGCTCAATAAATTGACTTTGCACACTCATTTGATCCCGATCTAACACTCTACTTTTCTCTACATTCACATCACTTTAATCTTCTATTGAACATTCACAGATTAAATTTTCACTTCTCTAGTAATATTTGCATGTAGGACATTCACAACATTCATTACTTCTTTTAAAACACCGAAAAAAATCTAACATATATATTTTCTTCAAGAATATAACATCAATTAGGTCTACTGAATTAGATGTACCACTCAAAATATAGCTTTTCAGATTCAATCCTTTTCATTCATATCTCCTGCCAAGATTAAAAAACTCAAAATAAGTTAAAATAGGTCAACATGGACCTATAATAGATCCCTCATAAGGTTGCAACACTTAATTAACCTTTTCATACCTTTAACCTTGTTAGGTCAGCACAACATAAGATCTAATAAAAATAATCTTCAATTGTGTATCCACAAATGGACATGTGGACCTCAAAACTTATTGCCAAATGGGATTCCTACAAAAATGTCATTTATCAACATCTCCTTAAATCTGCAAAGTCAAAAACTTTTGTTACTTATATGTTTCGATCCAATAGCCAACACATAATAAAAAATTGGAATCAAATACATCTAACATCTAGTATAATAATGTTGGAAGCACAAAGTGAAACCTTCATTTGTAGATTTGTGTAGACCCAAAAACTAAAGCATAGTTACACTGAATAAAAAATGTTGACACTTAGTTGATTTCCCATTATAACCATCTTTACTAGACCAAATCACCTAGAAAAAATGTCTTCTACGAACACTCCAAAACCTATTAAATCCAAGTACAATGATTCTCATCATGATCTTCATATCTGGATATAACATGTACATCAATGACAACACTCCAATGCTCATGTTTCCTACATCACCATCAATGAAAAACTGCTCATTCTTCCAACAATATGTTGGTGTGATATCTTTAGTGTTGTGGTTGTTGTGTTTTAAGAAAAAAAATTGGTCAAGTTTTTCCTTGTGATTCACTTGGGGTATTACATAAGTCACCTATAGATATTATTAAAAAAAGGTGTGTAGGCATATGATTTTTAAGTTATCCCACTAGTTTAGTTAAAAAAGGTGTGCATGCATGGGATAGCAGTGTTTGTCTTTAGGAACACCATATTTTGAGGGCTTCTTGAGTGGATGACATCTTGGATACTTGTAACTAGAGAATATGCTCCATTTAGAGGTTTCCCCCTTGAAATGTCACTAGAAAAATAACGAAATTATTGTATTTCTCTAATTTTTGTGTATCTCTATGTGTACTATTTATATTTGACTTGAAGGTTAATTGCAAGTGGTATAAGATCTCTTTATAGGGTTTTTTTAATAAGAAACATTACCAGTTTATGGAATTTTATAACTAACTACTATATGCTCTCACCTTACCCCAAAGGAGTCTTGGTTATTAGAAGATCCTATATGATATATTGCAACTTTTTCCTAGATAACCATTAAAAATATAAATTCTATGATGCATTAATAAGTGATTGGCCCTAAGAAGTTTCTCACATGTACCTTGGAGGAAAAATAGCAAGCTATGAGTACAATCCTAATATTTTATAACACTTTCAAATATTATGTTGACATTATTTATGAATGGGATAAGTATATTGGTGAGATCATTAACTAGACACACCCTATACCACATTCCCTCTTATCCCTAATTAGGTTTTAGTCATTTTACTTATTATTGATCCATATTTTTGTAGCTGGGCATCAACAAGATAGTTATATTAGTGTTATTTCTGCATAGTTGATCCTCTCTGAGCTTTAGAGTGTCATTAAATACCTATAATTTTTAGCTGTCAATTCAATCTAAACATACTACTATTAGATTTGAAACTTTTGAAGAAATTTTATTTTAATCCAAATAAAATTTATCAAATCTTATGGAAAATTTGGCCCAAAGGGTATATAAATAGTAAAAAATCTAGGATAAATTTTACCTTTTTCAATGGATTGTCCCATGAAGATGATCTTTTATTTGATCAAATTAGTATATAACTCTAAATTTTTTTACCTTAACCTCATATATTCCTCATTCTAGTACATATATGGTTGTGATTATCTCCAATTCTCTATCATTTTCTGATAAAACTCTACTAAGCTTTTATACTACATTCAAATTATCAATATGGTCATAAGCCATCTTTCTTAGGATAAACCAAGGCTTACTATGAACTCTCTCAATAACCATGTGGATCAATTGAAAATGGACATTGAAGATAATTTTAATATGTTATTAGTGTAGATGTCATAATTGATAATAGTTGTGTATATTTCAGATATGGATCAATCCTCTACTACTACTCATAGATCCCATTTCCCAACTAAGGGTTCAATTCCACAACCCTTAAACTAGAATTTCCATAGTTTTATGTTACAAATCATACCAATTGTTTGTATAAGGCTATCCAATATTTTCTAGTGCACCAAATCCCTAAAGATCAAAATCTCTCTATTGCATCTTTTCACATAGAAAAATAATGCATTCATTAGTTTCAATGGTTGGATAATAATCACCCATTTCTCATATGTACATATTCTTTCAAGGAATCCTTCAATCACTTTGTCCCTAGTTCCTACACATATTTTATTGCCACCCTCACTAAAATACACCAAACACATTTAGTATGAGACTATCAAATAAAGTTTGAGAAACTAGCTATCCAAACTTATGTTCTTGATGAACAATTTTAAAAATTTATTTCATAAGTGGTTTAGGTTATCATGTTTAAATTGGGAAAATATCACAAAACTCTTACCTTAGCTAGGCTTGTTGAGGATAAAATTATAGAGTAGTGAAAATATGTCAAGTCCTCTTTCTAACCCAAAAAATCTAAGACAAATAGTAGAACTAAGTCCACCATGGTTTACTAGCTCTCCAAATAGGAGATGGTAGAGAAAAAGGATGCAAATTTATGTTTCTATGTATTCTAAGTTTTGAAACAAAGGACCTAAATCTATGAAAATTAAATAACCTAATTCTGATCCTAGAATACTACCGATCAAGCTAAAAATTTCTTAAAATAGTAAATGAGAAATAAGACTCCCACCAAACCAAACCTTGATACATATGAGATATGTTCAAGATGATTATTATTATTAAGATTTTATATGATTGTTAATTTCAATACCATGACATTTATTTGCATCCAATTCCAACTCCTAGAAATGGCTTGAGGTGTAAGGAAGCTAAGGTAGCAGAACAACTTCCTACATTAATCTTGACAGGAGAATAATGCAAATAAATCTTATAGATCTTTAATAGTTATAGAAACTTAAACAAAAATAAGCACAAATATCATGCATACCACAACACAATGATTTACATGGGGAAAACCCTTTTGGGAGAAAAACCCCACACTCCAAAAGCTTCCCAATATATTATTTAGAAATCACAAAGATTACAATATACTTGTAGAGCAAGCTTCTCACAAGAGTATCATCACTAAGAGATCTAGAGACAACATGAAAATTATCATACTCTTAGAATACATCACAATATATAGCCGTAATACAACACCCTCATAAAATAGGGTTGCCTTCTAGGGAAAGTAAAGCCAAGAAAATACCAACCGTTAGATATGAAACTTAATGACAAATGGTCTAGATTTGTAAGATTGGGACATATTTTCCCAAAAAATCTCCCACTTGTTGAACACCTTGCAAAAGAAATGGGAGGGTGTATAAACATCATGTCTTAATTGCTGGGGGTCGAGAGGCTTATAGTCTTCGAACACCATTTGAACTTCTCTGTGCTCACATGCTTAGTTATAAAATCTACAACATTTGTCAAAGTCTCTACCTTAACCAATTTCACTCTGCCATCTTTGACCATATCTCTAACAAAATGATATTGTACATCAATATGCTTGGTCCTAGCATGAAATGTTGGGTTCTTGGCTAGACATATCACACTTTGACTATCATAATAAATTTTCACCACTCCCTATTTAATTCCAATATTTGGACACAATCTCTTAAGCCAAATGGATTCTTTACAAGCATGAGTAGCTTCCATATACTCAGCTTTAGTAGTGGAAAAAGAAACCACAATCTGTTGCTTACTCATCCAACTAATTGCACAACCAAATAAAGTAAACACATAAGCACTGGTGGATCTTCTGCTATCAACATCACCTGCCCAGTCTGAATCCACATAACCATGAATATCAAGGGAAATATCATATTCAGTCATATTACTATGATAACATAAGGAATAATGTGAGGTATGATACAAATCTCTGAAGACTCTTTTAACTATCCCAATAGTCTCTACCATGATTAGACATATATCTAGAAATAACTCCCATTGCTTGGGAAATGTCTGGTCTAGTATAAACCGTAGCATACATCAAACTTCCAACTGTACTCTGGTAAGGCACTCTACTCATATCTTCCATCTTTGATGGGGATGTTGGACAATATGAAATAGATAACTTTGTTCCAACTAAAATAGGAAGATGTCCACAATGGTCTACAATCCTACATATCAAACCTCTGTAAAATTGAATTCACATACTTACTTTGGAAAATCCATAGCTTTTTTTTCACTCTATCTCTTTTAATGTCCATCCCAAGAATGTGTTTAGCTACACCAAGATATTTCATTTCAAACTTAGCATCAAGTTGAAATTTTAGTTCTAAAACCATACCTTTCCCTTTACCAATAAATAAAATATCATCAACATACAGTGCAATAAACAAGAAACAATCACCATTTATTTTATAATAAACACAATGATTTGATTTAGAATTCTCAAATCCAAAACTCAACACATATGTATCAAATTTATGGTACCACATCCTAGAACTTTGTTTTAGGCCATACAAAGATTTCTTCAATTTTCAAACCACTTTACTTTTACCTTTCACCACGTAGTGCTTTGGCTATGTCATATAAATATCCTCCTCCAAGTCACCATGAATGAAAGCAGTTTTCACATCCATTTGCTCAACCTCTAAATCATCAGAAACATCAATAGAAATAAAAAATCTAATGGATGTCATTTTTGCAATAGGAGAAAATATCTCACCATAATCAAACCCTCAATTTGAGAGTAACCTTTTGTAACCAACCTTGCTTTTTATTTCTCAATACCTCCATCTGAACCAATATTTTTCTTGAATTCCCATTAGCAACCAAAAAGTATTCTCCCTTTAGGAAATGGTACAAGCTCCCATGTATTATTCTTTTTTAGAGCTACCATATCTTCATCCATAACAATCTTCTAGCATTCTACATCATTCATACCTAATGCCTTTTCTACTGATCTGGGTTCATCCATGTTAGTATTCAAAGTAAAAATGCATCTCCAATAATCAAGTGAATACCTTTTAGGTGGTTGTTTATGTCTTGTAGACCTACAAACAATTTTAATAGTTGGTGGTTCTTCCTCCTCTTCTGAAGATCTAGAGCTAGATGAGCTCTCCTCAACTTCTTGTCTTTTCTTGGGCCTTGATTCAACTTTCTCAGGTGTAGGAGGAAATTGAATCAAATCTTCCTATTTACTTTGTTTTGGCTGCAATGTAACAAAAGAAGATTTAGTTTCTCTAAAAATAACACTTCTACTATGTATTACCTTATGTGCAATAGGATCCCAAAGCTTGTATCCTTTCACACCATCACTGTATCAGATGAAGATACATTTCACAGCCTTGTTCTCCAACTTTGTTCACTTCTCCTTTGGCACATGTGCATATGTCTCGCAACCAAAGACTCTAAGATGTCTTAGTGAAGGCTTATGACCCGACCATGACTCTATAGGCATCTGATCAACAAGAGCTGATGTGGTAGACCTATTAATTAGGTAACAAGCACTAGCAACAGCTTCAGACCAAAATCTTTGTTCTAGACCACCACCACTCAACATAATCCTAGCCTTCTCCATCAGTGTCCTGTTCATTCTTTCTACAACTCAATTCTATTGTGGAGAATATGAAGTTTTCTTTTTTCTATGAATACCACAATCTTTAGATAATCTATCAAAATAATTGGAGAAAAATTCACCGCAATCATCAGTCCGCAAACATTTTATTTTATTTCCAATCTACAAGTCAACCATTGCTTTAAATTCTTTAAATTGACTGAAAACTTCAGATTTACTCTTTAGAAAATATACCCATGTCCTTCTATTATAATCATCAATAAATAAAACATAATATGTGGATTTACCAATTGATGGAACATCTATAGGACCAAACACATCAAAATGAATAAGGTCCAATACACCATAAGATTTATGAGAACTCGAGTAAAACTGAATGCAATTTTTTTTCCATAAATGCAATGCTCACATAAATCAAATTTAAGATTACAATCAGATAGACCTTCAACAAGGTTTTTATTTTTCAAGGTCCTGAGACCCTTTTCGCCAATGTGGCCAAGTCTCTGGTTCCATAACATAGTTTTCTCTATAAGTAACTTTCTTTTAGAAGAAAGAGCACCCTTAGGTACCCAAAATCCTTGACCATATGTTGAAGGTGAAACCCTCACTTCTTCCACAAAATTTCCTTCCACAAAATTTCCTTTCACAAGAGTACTATTGCACTAAATAGTGCATGCATCAAGATTATATAATGTGCCATATCTGACACCTCTAGCAATCACCATAGCACCTCTAACCATATTTCATCCTGCATCACAAAATACTACGTACACACTTGCATCTATTAGTTTGCTTACATATAACATATTTCATGCTAATCCAAGGATATGCAACACACCATTAACTCTTCTTATTCTACCATCAGGAAACCTAATTTTAACTTTACCACAACCAACAATTTCTAAATGAGAATCATCACCCAAGTACACCTTACCTCCATCAAATTCTTCATATTTAGAAAACTAATCTTTATTAAAGGTCATATGGAAATATGCACTTGAGTCAATTAACCATGCAATATTACCTGCACGAGTTGCCAAAGCTGCAATGAATGCATCACCATCTTCCTTCTCAGATGTAGAATTAGAATCAAATTTCTTCTTTTTCTTCTTTTCTTCTTTGCATTCATTATGAACATGTCCAAGCTTACCGCAGTTGCAACAAATAACTTTGGATTTTTCAAGAGATTTAGATCTCCCCTTGGACTTGGATTTGTCACGCTTCTCATTCTTCTTTCCTTTTCCCTTAGGTATTTAGGGATTCCTTGGCACTGATGGATACCTTCCTCCTCATCTCTTCAAAAATAAAAGAACCCACCACATCTTTAGTCTTCAATATAACAAAAGTACTCCCAGTAGCCATAACAAGAGAATCCCACAAATCAGGCAGAGAATAAAGCAAGATATGAGATTTCTCTTTCTCCTCCATTTTGACACCAATTGATGCTAAGTGAGCCACAACCATATTGAATGCTTCAAAGTGGTTTGTGATTCATCCACCCTCTTCCATTCTAAAGGAATACAACTTCTTCCTCAAGAAAATTGTGTTCACTAAAGATTTGGCCTGATACATCTCACCAAGTTGCTTCCATAGTTTTTGTGCAGAGCTCTCCTCATGGACATTAATTAAAATAGAGTTTGCCAAGCACAATCTATTTAGACCCTTGGATTCATGGTCCATAACATCATATTGAGTAGCTTGAGTAGGATCTACAAGCCTTGAAACATATCAACATCATCCCACAGATCTTGATCTATTAATAGATCCTCCATCTTTAGCTTCCACATCTCAAAATTATTTCTAGAATATTCCTCCACCTTTATTATCCCTGATGAACTTTCCATCTGAAAATTCTTGCAACAAGATCACAAAGTGTCTTTTGCACAAGCTCCCACTCAAATCTAGATTAGTTGAGAAAATTCAACAACCCACAATTGAAACCAAAGGTGATCAAGCTCTAATACCACTTTTAAGGAAGCTAAGGTAGTAGAACAACTTCCTACACTAATCTTGAGAGGAGAGTAATGCAAAAAAATTTTACAAATCTTTAAAAATTGCATAAACTTAAATAGAAATAAGCACAAATAACATACATACCACAACACAATGATTTACGTGGGGAAAATCCTTTCGAGAGAAAAAACACACTCCAAAAGTCACCCAATATATTATTCAAAAATCACAAAGATTACAATATACTTGTAGAGAAAGCTTCTCAAAAGAGTATCACTACTCAGAGATCCAAAGATAGTACATATTCTATCAAACTCTCAGAATACATCACAATACACAGCCGTAATACAACACCCTCATAAAATAGGGTTACCTTTTAGGGAAACTCAAGCCAAAAAAATACCAACCATTATATATGAAACTTGATGATGAACGGTCTAGATTTACAATAATAAAATATACATAAAATGTGGATTTCGAGGGTGTTGCCCCTGAACCCCCACTAGGGTACACTATCCTTGGACCCCCGCAAGGGGGTACCCACCCCTGCACCCCTTGCGCTGATCTATCAATAGTACCTAATGTATTTGCAAGGTTGAGACATATTTTCCCAACATGAGGAATGAGATATTTATAGATTTGAGGCATAAGCTTGATGGATGGATATGATTTGATCCGATAAATTGGAGGTAGGGGCTTGATGCATTTTTCATCTGAGATAATAAAAGGCCTATGAGTTACATCTTGTGATTGGTGCCTATGAATAGGGAAAATATGGAAAAGAGAGGGTGGATATTTGAGCCTTATGCAAAATTGAATTTATTTATTTTAAACAAATTAGTGGAGAAATGTTTAAATGATTAGTTAGTTGATCAATTTGAATTGTTTATTCAACTAATAATGAGGGAGATTTTGAATAAATTATATAAATATTATATATTTAAATAATTTATAGAGGAATGTTGAGGGAATTATTGTTTTAACTAAACTAATAGTGATTTATTCAATTACAGATAAAACTTTGGAAGAAAGAATAAATTAGTTAATTAATTAAGAAATAGTAATTTAATTAACTAATATTAGAATAATGATTACATTTATTAATTAAATAATCAATATTTATTTAATTAGTATTAGATGAATGATAAAATTGATTAATTAATTAAATAAAATTTATTTAATAGATGTTAGAAGTGGATATATGGGGTAGCTCTAGTTTGATGATGGAAAGATTGGAGGAATACATTTTAGGTGTCCATATTTTTCCCCTCTTTGAGACAAAATTATGTAATCTCATTTCAAAAAACAAAATATAGTTATTTTTGAAATGTATGTCCCAACTACTTGGAAGAGGAGTGATGACAAGGTATAAGGAAGGAATTCCCCCCTTGAGAGGGTAGGTAAGATTACAAGGTCTATCTTGGCTCTCAAAAATAATGTATGGCTAAGGAGATTAAGGGGTAAAAACTTAATTTTTACCTTTTTATGTAATAAAAGGGAGCTTTAGATTTTTGAGAGAGAAGTTGAGTATAATGGATCATTTATTGGTTGATCAACATCATAGCAAGTTGGTTCAATAGTACAAGTAATGGGTCAAACACCAGCTTCAAGTGAGTTTGATATTTTTGTATTTTTAGTAGGGGTTAGGGTTACTAATGAGGAAAATGTGTCATAGGAACACCTCATGGAATGAACTCAGTACATGGTGTAAGAACACTAAAGGTGTAGGATGATGCTAAAGTGGTACAATTTTAGCAACCATGGGTAGTGAAAATAGTAGTTGGCATGTCCCAAGCACAAAATAGTGTCATTGGTGCAAAATAAATACAACGATCACTTAGGGTTGAGTAGAAACTAGGTTTTGATGAGTTAAGTTTAAAAAGAAGCTAAAAAGGGTACACATGCCTATGTGTGTAAATATTTACTATGGTGGTGGAGAAGGACAATTAATATGCGATACTATAGTTAATATAGATTTTTGATGGGGATGATTATTGTTTTATGGAGATAGTGAGTTTGAGCTACCTAGTGTAGATGCTAGAATTTAGGGTAGATAGGGCCCTATGGATGGTGCTAATAGACTGATGGTATTCAAAGATGTTAAAGTTTTATCTCTTGATGGGGGAGATGATCATGAATATCAAGAACATAAAGTATTTTGTACATCTTGATCCATAAGGAGTAGGTGCATTAGCGATTGAATTACATATGGGGATATCTTTAATAAATAGTAGGGAGAGGGTGCATGCCTATGCATGGGATGGGATTGGACATTAATTCATGTGTTTTTGGGGTACATTGAGTACCCTTGTATTGATGGTCATCATCAATGATCATTATGGGGTTCACAAATGTGGTGGAGGACATGGGAAATGGGGAAATTTTTTTATTAGGCACCATGTGTGTTAAAATACAACTATACATGGATATATATTTGATAATTTACCAACATGGTTGGAGTAATAGAAATTTGACAATAATTTATATATGATCATGGGAGAATATAATAATCAATTACTTGGGGGGTTCCAAAAGTGTTGGAAGCAAATTAGCTAGTGGTTTATGGGTAGAGGATTGTGTAGGGTGGTTGGAAAAGACACCTTAGATATATTAGCTTCTATAGGTGTGTTTTTAATCAGCTCATGCCAATAAAAATCACATGAAGATTTATATGGCTAGATATTATTATGGTGTAAAGGACATGTTCTAATTTGGTTTCATGTAGATGTCATTCTATATCATTGAGAAATGTGACTATATCATTTAGTAGTATAGGCCTAAGGGTGATGAGACTTATTTTGGACTATAAAAATATACCCCTACTCCTCCACATGTCTTGGTGTGGGAAATGAGAGAAATATTAGGCACTAGAGGACATGGTTGGATACTTATAAGGAAAAAAATATCTAGGTCATGCTAGAACTGATGAAGTGGTTGTTGAACACACCTGGATACTGAGAGGGTGGATGAATCAATATCGTGAAAACTTAAACCTTTCAGAACAATGCAAATTCAGTCTTCAAATAAGATCAACTCTTAAATAGATCAACAACAATAAAAGATAAAGTAATGAGCACACATGCACAAGATAAAACCAGATATACATGGAAAACCCAACAAGGGAAAAATCACTATGAGAAATCTCACAATATATGAATAAGATTATAATTTGTTTTAAGGATCACTACCTAAGGAAGCACACTACTCCCTGAATGACTTGCATGCTAAGGTACACAACCTTAGGGAAAGATACAAGGCCCTGCTAGGGAGATTCACTATCTTCAAGAAGGATACATTAAGCTTTGGATTTATAACATTTGTCAACAATACACTCTATTGACTGAGGTGTTGAAGAAAATCTAGTTTATATCTTCGCAACTCACATTATTTACTGCATTATTATACACTCTCACATGCGACTTGCAACTGATTTTTTCTTCCATTTATATCCTTCGTAAGTAAGGAAAACATAAAATTAGGTCAGCCAGAACAAGAGACCAAAAATGACCCCAACAAGTCAACCAAAAACAACTTATTAAATCTTCCAATGTGATCCCAAATCTCATTTACATGCTGGCACACAACATCCCAAGTCAACAACACAAAAATGTGTAGAAGAAATGTGTAGCACATTACCACTCAACCCAAAAAAACATCTTCAAAAACAAATTACTTAATGTGGTTCTCAATAGGATAGGGTAGGACCCAAACTCATCTTAACACAACCTCAATTGTTGGCACGGACCCCCAAGAACATAACATGAGAAAGAGAGAAAGCCTTGTTGGCCAGACATCCATAAGTCACCATGAAAAACAACTCAAACAATATGAAACACCAAAGAGATAAGAAATTTATATGTAGACCACAAAGATATGTTCCATGAACATCCAAAAATACTTCCATATACTACTTTCTCACTATCATGCTAAAAAGAACTAGCACAAACAAAACAAAAACATAACACTTCATCCTAGAAGCCCAAAAGACATAGTCATGAGATAGAAAATTTACAAACCAACTTGCGGTAAACATCATCACATGAAATCTAAACTAAGACACTACACAAACACTAAAAGCACGTCCACTAAGTTGTAGGAATAGAAACAACACAAAGAAATGTAGAGTATTCTTTGGACCAGTCTTGACAAGCAACCAAACTGCCAACCCATTGCATTTACCAGAGACCTCCTTGGCAACACTAGTGACTTGGAAAGATAAGAGTGCAATATCCACAACACATAAACATTGAATCCCAAAATCCAAGACCATATCTTCAAAATCTAAGGAATCTAGAGCATTCTCCTAATCAGTCTTCAAATAAATTTCTTACAACATAAACCTTTACCAACATCTAGAGACCAAAAATTTCTTATTGCAACACATAATTCCTTAGGAACAATGGGAGAGAGCATGGGTAAGTACATAAAAATGGGGGGCCAAAAAGGGGTCTTAAGTGGCCACTTTTTTTTTTTAAATTGGGAAATACTAACCTTTGATGAAAAATTGACAATAGTTACACTCAAAATTTTAAGATGCAACAAAAACAAGGGTCATAGTGCTCCGAGTCTACTTTCTAAACTACTATTTTATTTTATTTTAATGGTAGAGATTAAGGGGTTCAAAAAAGGGGGCCATAAAAATTGGTGCTATTTTTGTCAAAAAAACATAACATAGCATCATTTGTGTCTCCCTACAAAGGTTAAATTTTTTTTGGTATTTTTAAAATCACTTCAATGAGAAATTAGCTAACATGATGTAGTTTATGCCTGATATTTTGATTATTTTTAAATGAATATTGAAATTTTTACATATTTTCAAAGAGGAAACGTCCTAAAAAATAGAATTTTGGTTGTGCTACCCCTATAATTTTTGAAAACTAATTGAAAATCATTTTTTTTAATATGTGTAGAATGGAGTGATGAGCCTAGTTTTTGGTCCAATTTTGGGTAGAATTTATAGTTTTTTGCTGGCAATTGTCATGGACTTTGATGTTAAATGTTGATATTTTCATAATGTTTCCCTCAAACCATAGGCATTGGGCTTAATCCTATCTCTACACGTTTTAATGACATTGACATATTATGTGGATTATCTATATTGATTTTGCATGTGGTTAACGAATGTTCCTTAAGGAGGTTATAAATGTGCAATTATTGTGCGTACTGACATTGCCATGTAGATTTAATTTGAGGATGCTAAGTTGAGGAAGGCACCACTAGCTGGGCATGCACGATAACATCCAACAAAGGAATCGATCAAAGTCAATGGAGGTCGATGGTAGAAGATTCCTCATGCAACTGAATGTAACCGCCTTGTATTGGAATTTAATGATTGAGTAGACACGGGCATTACTGCTATGCTAAATCTACATTTGGACCTACATGTCTAACTAGATTCCATGCACACATAACCGTTGCTGCTTCACTTTCTTTGTTTTCCCTAAATGGTGTCCTCCTAGTTGTGGAGTTGACTGCCTTGTTTAGCTGATAGTATAAATAAAGATATGATGCTCCTTTCTCAAGAAGTTGCATGATTTGATATTTTAGTTGCATTCTCAAGTTTTCAGTAATATAGATACAGTGAATAAAATAAAGTTTTGAGTTTGAGCATCTAAGTTCTCATTAGTTTTAGAGGATACTTATCCAAGGGGGCCCACTTGGTGAGTAAACCATCTTCTTAGTTTAGTATTAGTTTAGTATTACTTGTTGTTTAGTAATTAGTTAGAAATCTGGCATTGGTTGTTCTTACAACCACTAGAATTCCATTATGTGACTGTTCCTATAGCCAAAGTAGAAAGAGTATTACCTTTTTTGTTGCTCATATTTTCATTCCTATTATGCATTTTAGTTTGATGTAGTTGTTGATTGATGATTGGTATTTATGGTATTCCCTTCTAAGCAATTTACTTTCAACATTGTGTGTTCCTTAGCTATAGGATGAAATGGCTACTTTGAGTTCCTAGTGCACATACTGTGTTAACCCATTCCAAGTTCATGTCCCTGGGTTGACAAGTTAAATGCACCTTCATGATGATTGAAATAGCTATTCAGGTTAGATGTCCAATCTCTGAATCATGGCTATAAGGGCTTAGTTATTAAATCATTGTAAGAGGCCAACATTTTTGGCACCATTGTCAAGGATGGTGTCAAACTAGGGAGTCTTTTGGAGTCATTGCTAGTTTTTCTTGTTGTAATATTTTTGGAAGTTGTTCTTAGTATATCCTCATTTAGGAAGTACTGACCCCCCTTATTCTTTACCAATTCTTTGTGTGAGATGACTGATCGTGAGTGATATTGCATGCATAGAGGAAGGAGAAGGGATCCCTATGGGAGATTCCTTCCTAACAATCCTAATCCATTCCAGCTAGTTGAATATCAGAACCTACCAAGAGAAGAAGAAGAAGAAGATCCACACCCCTTTGTTGATGCATTTTCTGATCTGACTAGCTCTGAAGTCTCCTCTAAAGATCAAAATCAGCTTGAGAACCCCTTTGCTTTGGAACTACATCAAGTAGGCATGAGTGACACAAATAGGAATAGACCTAACCAACCAGATTTTCCTTTCCCTATTGCCCATCAGAATGAAGTTGACAACATCAAGAACATCCATGCTTCAACACTCCCCAAGTTTTATGGACTTGTCACAGAAGATCTTGATACCTTTTTACTTGAGTTTGACATACTCTATAGGATTTATGATTATACTAATGATGCCCATAGGCTTAAGCTATTTCCTACCACTCTAAAAGATGTTGCATTAAGATGGTTCATGAGCCTAGGCAGAAACATTATGGAAAATTGGGAAGACATGAAAAAAAATTCCTTGAAAAATACAAGGAATATTGCAGGGGAAGCGACATGAGAGGAGGTGACATTTTCATGATGCAACAAAAGGAAGATGAGAGCCTGGAAGATTATATTGCAAGGTTTTTGTTTTTCCTACAAAAATCTCCACACCATACACTCAATGAAGACTCACAAAAGTTATTTTTTCTGAGAGGAATCAATGATAGTTGCACTAATTCCTTGGACCTCATGGGAGGAGGAGATATCTCCCAAGTTCCTTGGGAGGATATCAAGAAAATATGCCAGAAATACTCTAGGGTAGCTTCAAAGAAAGGGAGAGCTTACCAATCTTCCATGGGTAAGTCAACTACTGGTGGAGTTTCAAGAATGGAGATTACTCATTTGCTGGTGGACTTCAAGAAAGACATTATAAACAATCTAGCTACTTAGCTAGATACACTTCGGGCCAAGAAGAAGTAAGAGGAGGCAGAGACAATGTTGATAGAGTATTGACCCCACTATAGACAAAAGAAGAGGGACTGCCGGTGCAAGATGGTAGCTAACCTTGAAAGAAAGAAAATTCCACCTAAGTTCAAACCAATCCAGATTGAAGAAGACCAAGTATACTATGTTGCAATAAGGAAGCCTTGGGCTCTAAGACAAGGTATTCCACCAAATCCACTATCCTATGTTGGGTTGTATTTTAATTTGTATGCATCTGGTAACCAATGGCAACCCCTAAATCCATCCAGTTATGGATGATATCCACCATAGCCTTGGAATAACCCTCCAAATGCTTGGCCCAATCATCAAAGTTCTCCATCCTAGTGGCAGCAACCTTAGGGGAATTGGCAACAATTTCAAGGGAATTGGTAGCCACCTCTAGGAAATTTGCAGCAAACAAATAAATGGAGAGGAGGACAACAATGGCCTACCCAGACAACCAGTTACATGCAACCACCTTCTCAGCCCCAACAACCTACAATAATGCCTCCACCTACTAATCCAATCTCAAATGCACCTAAACCTACTCAGCTACCAACTCAGCCCACACCCAATCCAAATAACAAACCACAACATTAACCTACATACTCTGCTAATTCAAAAAAATTCCCTACATATGCTATGAGTGTAAGTGACATCCACTTGCATTTAGGAACTACTCTACTAGCCCCTTCCAAGCCCATTATCACTAAGCTTCATGTGGAAGAGGAGGAGGAACCTTTGAATGATCTCATTCTACCAAGCGTACCTAAAAATCCTAAAGAAGTCCAAGTCAAACATATTGAACAAGAACCACCATTTCCTCAGAGATTGGAAGTTTCCAAGAAGAAGGAAGAAAAGGAGGATACAACTTTTGATATCTTGGATCAGCTAAAGCATATATGTGTCTAGATACCTCTATTTCAGGTGATAAATGATGTTCCAGTCTATGACAAGGCAATCAAGGAAGCATGCCTCAAAAATTCAGATAGGAAAAAGAAGGAACCAACTACAGTTCATTTGGTGGGATAGCTAGCTGATATCATGCTGGGAAAAGTGACTATCCCCAAGTATAATGACCCAGGTAGTCCTATGGTAACAGTTGTTATAAACGGGGTCCAAGTAAAGAATGCTCTGATTGATTTAGGGATAGTAATAAATGTAATGACCAAAGAAATCCTACAACTAAACATTACAAGCATGAGATCTACTCCTACTATCATGTAGATCTACTCCTACTATCATGTAGCTTGTTGATCTTGTGGTAGTTTTAGACTCCTGGGAGTACCCAACAAACTTTATGATTCTTTCTCCTAAAGATACACTACACGAGTATCACATTATTCTTGGAAGGACTTGGTTAGCAACTGTAGATGCATACATTGGATGTCGATCAGGTGACATGACTATTTCATATGGGACGAGCACTAAATTTTTTTTCTTTATCCACCTGCTCAACCATCTCATGATGAATATAATCCCGTATGGCCACATGTTGGTGAAGAGGCCAAGGAAGTTAATTTCATGGCACAACTCATGATGCTAGGCAGAAGCTCTTTCATGCAGTTCCAAGATGAGGATGAAGTATTGGCTAACATCATTCAAAACCATTATGAAGTGGAGGAAGCATCATCTTCTCATTCTGGTACTCCAGTCAAGACACTTCTGCCTATTCTTCTTGCAACCACTGTTCCTGTAGATGTTCTTCTTGCAACCACTATTCTTGTAGATGTTCTTCCTGCAACCACTATTCCTATAGACGTTCTTCTTGCAACCACTCTTCCTACAACCACTGTTCCTATAGACAGACTTCCTACAACAATAGGTAGGTCCCATAAATTTCTTCCATATGAACTAAAGGTACCATGTGTTAATGAAGTAGCCATGATAGAGTTAACTACACAAGTACAGGTGTTAGAGGGAAAATATTTGAATGTTAACAGTAAATTAAGTGAAGAACAACAATTGTTATTGGAATACTTATTAAGGACCCATCAACATACATTTGTGTGGGATTATCATAATATGAAGGGATTGGACCCTAAACTTTGTACACAATATTTACATCAGAGATGATTGCACCCCAGTAAGAAAGCCACAAAGAAGAATAAACCATGTACTAAGAGAAATTGTAAAAGGGGAACTGCAGAAATTACTAGATGCAAGATTTATCTACCCCATTTCAGATAGTCAGTGGGTGTCTCCATTTGTGATTGTGCCCAAGATAGGAGGTAAATGGCAATTTTGTGTTGATTATAGGGAACTTAATGCTGCCACCAAGAAGGACCACTTTCCCTTACCCTTCATTGATCAAGTTTTGGACACACTTGTAGGAAAGCAATACTTTTCTTTTCTAGATGGTTTCAACGGCTACAACTAGATCCAAATTGCACCAGAGGACCTGGAGAAGACACAATTTACCTGTCCATGGGGGACCTATGCCTATTTGGTACTCCCATCTGGCTTATGCAATGCACCTGCAACTTTTCAAAGGGAAATCATTAGCATATTCTCAGACATTTCACATGATTGCATTGAAATTTATATGGATGACTTTACCACTTATGGTGTTGATTTTAATCAAGCATTGAAAAATCTTAAGAGAGTCCTACAAAGATGTGAAGACCAAAACTTGTCCTTAAATAGTGAAATGTGCTTCATGATGATGCAGGAAGGTGTAGTTCTTGGCCACTTCATCTCCTACAAGGGAATTCAAGTATATCCTATAAAGATCGAGGTAATCACAAATCTTCCCACACCTACAAAACATAAGGATCTTAGGAGTTTATTGGGTCATGTAGGATATTATAGGCATTTCATCAATTATTTCAACAAGGTAGCAACACCATTGTATACTCTTCTCACTAAAGATGATGAATTTCAATGGACTAAAGCTTGTGACAAAGCATTTTCTGACTTGAAGGCAGCTTTGACTCATGCTCCTATACTCAAAGGACCTAATTGGGAACTTCCTTTCCACATCCATACTGATGCATCAGATTATGCCATAGGAGCAATCTTAGGACATAAAGGAGTTTTTGAAAATTCCATTTACTTTGTTAGAAAAAAATTACAAGGAGCTGAATTTAATTATATAGTGACAGAGAAAGAAATGTTGGCAGTAAATCTATGCACAAAACAAATTTAGACATTAAATAATAGGCTACCAAATATTTGTGCACACTGATCATGCAACCATTAGATATCTCATGAATAAACCTTTGATCATAGGTAGGTTGGCAAGATAGTTATCGTTGATGCAAGAGTTTGATATAACCATTGTGGACAAGCGAGGGAAGGCTAATGTTGTAGACTTTCTTTCAAAGCTAACTACATCAGAAGACAATTAGCCCATAGATGACTCTTTCCTTGATGATCATCTATTCTCCCTCAATATACAAACACCTTGGTATGCTGACATAGCCAATTATTTGGTCACAGGTAGAGTTCCTTCTCACTTCTCTCCAAAAGAGAAAAGGGAACTCATTGAAAAATATTTTCCTTTCTCTTGGATTGTTGGATGTTTGTTTTATAATAGACAAGACCATGTCATGAAGAGATGTGTGAGAGAAGATGAGACATATGAAATTTTTCATGCATGTCACAACAAACCATGTGGATGACACTTTGTAGCCAAGAGGACAACAATGAAGATTTTGAGCATAGGATATTACTTGCCAACACTCCACAAGGATGCAGGAAGGTATAATAGAAAATGTGATAGATGTCAAAGAATGGGCAGACCAACCAGATCTGATGAGATGCCACTTTTACCTCAGGTAGTAGTCACTCCCTTTGACAAGTGGGGATTGGATTTTTTGGGACCTATTGACCCTCCATCAAATGGTAAGTCTTATATATTGGTATGCACTGATTATGTGACAAAGTGGGTAGAAGTTAAGGCCATGAAGCATGCAAGAGATAACAAGGTTGCATAATTTATTTATGATGATATTTTTACAAGATATGGGGTCCCAAGAGAAATAGTGACTGATCAAGGGGCTCAATTCACATCAACCCTTGTTGTAGCACTAGTTAATGAGTACAACATAAGGCACATGAAGTTTTCTCCTTATCACCCCCAAGCTAATGGCCAAGTTGAGGTGACCAATAGAGAAATTGAAGCCATTATGACCAAAATTGTAGTTATTCATAGAAAGGATTGGGAAAACATATTACCAAAAGTTGTTTGAGCCTATAAGACAACCTAGAAAAAAACCACAGGCTTCAATCCATTTAATTTGTTGTATGGAAACATAGCTATGATGCCCATTGAATTTGAATATAAGACCCTTAGGACTGCAGTAGATCTGGGGATGGATATTTCTAAGGCACAAAGAGAAAGAATCATGCAGCTAAATGCTTTGGATGAGATAAGAAAAGCAGCCCTACATCATATAGAGGTAGTGCAAAATTAGAGAATCAAGTGGCATGAAAAATTTATCAAGGACAAAAAATTCCAACCAGGAGATTGGGCCCTGCTCTATGACTCAAGATATTAGAACAATGCATAAAAAATTACAAACAAGGTGGCTAGGATCATATGAAGTTGCTGAGGTATTTCCTAATGGAGTTGTTTAGCTTACTACCATTGGCCCTGTCATATTCAAATTACTTTTCAATGGTCATCGCCTCAAATTATATCACAAGCCAACTTCCAAAGAAGAGTTCCTGCAGCAATTCACCTAGCATTCAACACCTGAGCTTCCTACAGCTGAAGAAAGTGAACCTAGTGTCCCTCCTTCTAACTAATTAAGGTACGTACTTGTCATAATAAATACTTCCACTCTCGTGGAAGTCCATTTCCTCACCCATCTTCCCATTCACCTAGCCATCACCGCCTTTCTCTCTCTTCCATCACTTCATTCCACCTCACCTCATTCCACTTCATTTTCATTAATTGCTCAATTTATTCCTCTAAAAGATGAGCGGTACTTTCTCCACAATATTTGCAATGAATCCTCCACACATTCAGGTGTGTGCACATTAATTGCTATCTTTTAATCATATTTTAAGTGCATTTATTTAATCATTTTACATTAGTATAGACATTCACATAACATGTCATTACTCCCTATCAAATCACCACTCCCATATCACATGTATAAACAAATGTCCAAATTTAGGTTGGGGGGAGAATAAAGATGCAAATATATTGCCCATGTGTCAATTTATACTAGGCTAAGTCAGAAAATTTAAAATGAGCTGATTTGAAATCTAAGTGAGAGGATGACTTGCATGTGTGAAGTGATAGTAACTGCAACCACCATTTCTTCCCATCATAATTCTCCTTTATCACTCCTTTTCTTGCCATTATTAGATCTATCATAATCTTGAGTTGCAAGCAAGAAGGTGAAACAAAAGAAAGGAAATTCAATTGATCTTGGCACTGGAAATTTAGTAGGTATTGTAGGAAGGTGAACTTGATTTTCAGACAGGAATTATAGGAAAGAAATCGCAGAGCGTTTGTTTGATTGCAAATAATGGGAGGTGGGTTAATTAAAAATGAACCCATGATGCATGATGTTTTATTGTAGGATACACAATGCCTGGCCGAATTTAGAAATTTTGGATGGTTAGATTACTTCCTGAAGCTAGATGGCTTTAATGAAAGCATTTCCCTTGAATTCGCCCAGATATTTTTTGAAGGAAAAGCCACAGTAAAAGGGTTGGAAGTTGTGATAACTAAGGAAAGAATTGCAGAGGTCATAGGGTTACCTACTTATGGTGAAAATTACCCTGCCTCTAGAGATGCTAGATCAGCTAGGGCTAAATTTACAGAGCCAAACAACCCCCCATTGAGCATAGATAAACAAGGTGCAAAGAGAATGTCTTTTCCCGAGCCATAGAAGTAGATATATGTTTATGTTATCAAATACATCACCTGTGAGGGTTGCCAGTCGAATTTGAATTTTGTGCACTTGAGGATTTTGAATCACATGAGGCACAGAAGGAGGATGAATGTGCCTAACGTGCTATACAATCTTCTCTCAATCATGGTGGCCAAGACCCAGATTGGTAGGGATAATTTTGTTTCCCACCATTGTCTGATTAAATTGCTAGTTGAAAAGTCTTTGCATGATGTATTTGGAATGACCTGGGAAGAATTTCTAAATGTTGATCAAATTAGACCTAAGCAGTTGCAACCTAGGGTTTAACCTCAACCTTGTAGGTCTAGTAAGAGATTGAGCATGGTTGAAGCCACTCTTGGTGCTTCAACCTCTGGTGTTGGCTCTAGTGTGAATCCTCCTATAGTAGAACAAACCAAAAAAAATAGTTATTCTAGAACAGAGCACTCAAAAAAAGAAAGCTCCTCCTTAGATTCTGATGACGACATTTCACTTGGCACCCTAATGAAAACTAGGGCACAAAAGAGAAGTAGAAATGAGAAAAGGAAAGGCCAAAAGGTAGCCGATAGAAAGAAAGGTGCCAAGTTATATGAAGAGGAAGGCTGACACTGTTCATCCTACAGCTAAAGAAAAATGTGAGAGACCTCCCAGGAAATCATGACCAGTTGGGCCAGCATTTGGTATGCCTCCACAAGAAAGCCCTAAGCCTGGTGAGACATCACATGAGGAACCTAAAGCTACAATTTCATAGGAGAGTGTCGAAGAAGAAAACATATTTGAGAGAGCAACAAATATAACACTAGCCAATCTTGCTAACATTGCAGAAGAGTTTGAGGAAAAATCAGGATTTCCTACAACATGAGCAAGATGTCCTACAACAAGAAGTATTGCAGCAATAGCTAGAACTAGAGTAGGATTTCCTGCAGCCACAACAAAAACAAGAATGAGAGCCCCTGCAGCAAGAAGTGGGAGAAGAAACAGTACCCCCGCAACTAGAAACAATTGGACAGCCTGAGTCCATGCAGATAGTGCTATATGAGGAGCCATCATTGACAAAAATACTAGTAGGAATTCATAATCCTCCTGATTTTATAGTACATATGACAATTTTGAATTTATGGAAAGAAATACAAAGGAGGGAGGAAGAATGGAAAAAGGAAATTCAAAAGAGGGATGAGAAGATTGAAGATAAGAGTGCAGAAATTGCCACCCTGAAGTAGAGGGTGGATGATATGGAAACCTTAGTACCATAGATTTTGGAATGTAGGACCCCTCCAATGGTCTATGCTCTGCACCTGAAAGAGAAATATATCTCTTTTAATTTGTCAAGGATTGCCTCAGGTTTGAATCCTTCTATTGACAATCCTAATAAATTTTTCAATGCTTATAGGATAGCCTCACCTGAAATGAAGAATTTTCCATGTGAGTTTTATTTGCATAATTATGTTGTAACACAACACCATGATTGGAATTCGTTGTTGTATGTTTGGGATGTCTAATTAAGGGCATTTATTCTTGGGTGCAAAATGAGCTTAGTTGGGGACAACAACATGGGGCTTATAAGCAATTGGAGTTTAACATCTCTCTGTCCATTAGGGTTGAATCAAGCAACCCAAGAGATATTTACAGATAATGGCAACAGGATTATGCCTTGGATTGAGGCATTTTATAGTGAGTATGAGGTAAAGATAGCAACAAAGGAGGAAACTATGAGAAGATGCCTATCACAAAGATGGAATAGCCTAACTGATGAGCTGAAATAGGTTGAACCTCCTTCCATCCACAATTATGATGCAACACTAAAAAGGATTGATAGGTATATTTAGATTTAGAGAACACAAGGGTGATTTTGGCTTCCCCTAAATTTCTAGCCACCCATTCTCATGTGGCCTATGCCAAACTTTAGATTCTACCAGTATGACATTATTGTAGAAAAATAGAGATGGAACAGATTTGACTGATTAGGAGGATTCTATTGGGATCCTAATTCATGCACAATAACAACTGATGTTGGATAGCTATCAGTTGCAAATTTTAGAGCTTTGACCAAGCAAAAGAACACCCCTTCCCCTACTGGAGGACTAACAAAATGTTAGGTTGGGGGGAGTGATGAGGCTAGTTTTTGGTCCAATTTTGGGTAGAATCTATACTTTATTTGCTAGCAGTTGCCATGGACTTTGATGTTAAATGTTGATATTTTCATAATGTTTCCCTTAAACCATAGACATTGGGCTTAATCCTATCTCTGCAAGTTTTAATGACATTGGAAAATTATGTGGATTATCTATATTGATTTTGCATGTGGTTAATGAATGTTCCTTAAGGTGGTTATAGATGTGCAGTTATTGTGCGTACTAATATTTCCATGCAGATTTAATTTGAGGATGCTAAGTTGAGGAAGGCATTGCTAGCTGGGCATGCACCATAACATCCAACAAAGGAATCACACAAAGTCAAAGGAGGTTGATGGTAGAAGATTCCTCATGCAACTGAATGTAACAGCCTTGTAGTGGAATTTAATGATTGAGAAAATGTGGGTATTACTACTATGCTAAATCTACGTTTGGATATGCATGTATGACCAAATTTCATGCATGTGTAACTACCGCCACTCCACTTTCTCTGTTTTCCCTAAATGGCATCCTCCCAGTCGTGGAGTTGATTGCCTTGTTTAGATGATAGTATAAATAAATATCTAATTCTCCTTAGGAAGTTGCATGATTTGATATTGTACTTGCATTCTTAAGTTTTTAGTAATATAGATACATTACTCTTTTGTACTCATGATTTATAGTGAATAAAATAAAGTTCTAAGTTTGAGCATCTGAGTTCTCATTAGTTTTAGAGGATACTTATCAAACGGGGCCCACTTGGTGAGTAATCCATCTAATTAGTTTAGTATTAGTTTAGTATTACTTATTATTTAGTAATTAGTTATAAATCTAGCACTGACTATTCTTGCAGTCACTAGAATTCCATTATGTGACTATTCCTACAACCAAAGCAGACAAAATAGTACCCTGTTTGTTGCTTAGATTTTCATTCATGTTATGCATTTTAGTTTGATGTGGTTGTTGATTGATGATTGGTATTTATGGTATTCCCTTCTAAGCAATTTACTTTCAGCATTATGTGTTCCTTAGTTGTAGGATGAAATGGCTACTTTGAGTTCCTAGTGCACATACTGTGTTGACCCATTTCAAGTTCGCGTCCCTAGGTTGACAAGTTAAATGCACCTTCATGATGATTGAAATAGCTATTGAGGTTAGATATCCAATCTCTAAATCATGGTTGTAAAGGCTTAGTTATTAAATCATTGTAGGAGGTCAACATGGAGTATAGTTTAGAAAAATGTAATTTATTCAAAATTTTGATGAATGGTTAAAAAATAAATTAAAAAATACCAAACATTGGTTTTTGAAAAAAAAAAGACAAATAAACAAAATAAATTAAATATTAAAGCCTTAACATTGTCAAACTATGAAAATTTACATCATTAAATAGATAAGAGAGAGACTAACATTACCCAGGTGTTTGATTTACCTGACCTTGAAACACGTGAAAACTTGACGATTAGCATGGACAGGATTATGTGAAATCCTCTAGGATATGCAAAAACACATCTTTGGACATTGGGAAGGCACTCCAATCCTTTGGGTTGGAAATCCAAAGTAAAACCAAGCCTAAGGCTTGGGCATTCTCAAAGCAAGACATAACGTGAGCACATTATAATGCACTCGCATTATAATGTGCTTGCGTTATATCATAGTTTTGACATAAAGCAAGTGTGTTATAACTCATTCATGTTATGTCCTTTGTATTTTTCCTCTTTTTTCTTTATGTTTCCCAAGCATTAACATGAGTGCATTATAACATGCTCGCATCATGTCTCACTTGATTTGTGCAAATTTGTTAAATGTATGTTTGATGTATGTATGTATATATATTTCTATGTATCTATGTATGTATTCCTATATGTATTCCTATATGTATGTATGTAAGCATATAATCCTATGTCTATGTATGGATGTATGTATGTATGTATGCATGCTTGTATATATGTATGCATATATGTATCTATGCATGCTTGTATATATGTATGTATGCATGCTTGTATATATGTATGTATATATGTATGTTTGAAAACCTTTAGGTGAATGTGCAGATTCAACCTGGGTTTGGTTCAAATATTCTATTTGGAGTTCTCCCTTGGGGGTGACTTATCCTCTAATGTGCTCAACTACTACCTGACATAGGTAACAATCCAATTCCGAGTGGGAAATATTGTGTACCCGACACCAACTGGTTAATAAGAGCTCTTGAAATTCCATTCTTGCTCCTAAGTTGAGCTGATCTTGGATGCATTTCTCCATTAATTCTTGGAATCCATCCAATAGTTCTAGATCACCATCATCATAGGATTCTTCATCGTCTAATTCAATCAGCATCTTTGTGCTCTGAGGTGCATAGGCTAAGTTAGCAAGGGGACTAAATAACACAAGGAGGACCTCTTTAGTCACTTCCTCTCCTTGAGACTCTAGTTCTTCTTGATAAGCCATAGGATAGTAGTTGCCTAGTTCTATTTCAGTGAACAACACCTCATTTGTGTTGTACTCCATGATCATAAACTTCATGCATAGCTCCCGGTCAACACAAATATGATTTGGTAGCCCTTTCCATGAAAGCCATAAGTGGGAAAATTCTATTTCATCTTATCCATTCAATGCCTAAGTGAAGTCTCTTCCCAGTATTATACCATATGTGTCAGGGATATCAACAACTTGAATGTCTATGACCTACTACACCCTCAGGTCAGGAGTGATCTGCATGGGTATCCTGTTGATTTTACTGACTATATTTATTTTCGTTTTATCCAACTAGGTCACCTTCCATCGGGAGGGAGTTGAGGCTATTCCTGATGCTTTGCATACAACAAGAGGCATGGCATTGGTCAATGCTCTTGAATTGAGCAAGAAATTGTGTAAATTCTTCCCAAATATCCTAATGGTGGTCAAGAAGGGTGGAGTCTCTAACTTCCCTTGAAACAAACCCATAGGTGTTTCTACCTAAGCTACTTGAGCCTTATACTTATTAGTGATATTATCCTTGATTTATACTTGGTTTTGTTCCTTGGTAGGTTGTTTGCTTATTTGCTGATTTGTGGGTTGGCCCATTTTCTTCTCACAAATTTCCTTGATTACTGGCTCATTCTGTGACCCATCAAAGGAGACCCTTTTGGCAGACACTTCTTGTGTTGTTTTGGGTGGGACACTCCCATTAAGAATTCTAAATAAATAATTTCTAATTGCTCAAACCTTGAATAGCTCAAATTCAAATAGGATTATCTTGACCTTCTTAAATTCCTTAGCTACATATTCGCTCATTTGCTCAATTTCAGCTTCAAAGGATTTTCCTTGAGAGGAGCTAGTAGGATGGCTTTGGGTTTGATTTGACTACCTATTCTTATTGAAATATTGAGTGGGTACATGGGGGTAGCCTGGATTGTTGCTAGCATTTGGGTCAGGCTGAGTGTTGAAGTTGTTAGGTTGAGTAGAAGTTGTAAAAGGACCTCCTACTTGTCTATTCCTTAAATTATAAGGGGTTTCCTTTTGATGAAACATTTGGACCTCATCTTCAAGGGACTCTTCTTCATCTACTGGACCATTATCTACTGAAGTGAAAAGCTGGGATAGAGGGATTTCTTTGCTAACCTTTTTTGCTTCTTCATCCTTTGGAACAATGATCTCCTTTTCAAGCACATTTCTTTCACTTTATGGGAAGGGAGTTTGATTGACCATGAGCACTGAAGAATCATATGGTTTAAATGGGACTATGTCTCTGCAACCCACACCATCTATGCATTTTGAACCTCCACTTAAAAGATCTCTATGAATTTTTGGAAATCAAGACAGTCCAATTCAGAGTGCCTATTCATTTTGTGAATGTGACACCATCTAGATATGGCCACCTCAACTAAGTAAACTCCACTTGTAGCTTTATCTGAATTAGATAGTTGATCAAGGGGGTGGGGACACCTCTGTTGTTTGGCCTTGCATTCCATGTTTAGTTCTATGTGTGTGAAGGTCTGCTCTCAAAGCTTTGGTTCTAGCCTTGACCTCTCTCATAATTCTGTCAAGAGGGAGCACCAGCATCATGGTTGTCTCAGTTGAGATTGGCTTGGATGCTTCTTTAAGAGGCTTGTAGTTGGTTATTCTGATTTCTTAGGTGTGTCATTTATATGGACCTCTTCAACAACTCTGTTAGCTCATCTATCTGGTCCTTTTCTATTTTTTTCGGTTGTGGTGCTTGACTCTAGAGAGAGATTGACTATACTTTTGGTTGGTTTTGTTCGACGAATGAAAATTCGGGTCCCTATCAGTATGTAGGCACTTGAGGCTACTGAGGATAAACTTGTGTTAGAAGATTAATCTTTACTTGGTAAAGGTTATTCTTTAATTGTAATTATTTATTAACTTGTAGGAATATTCCAAAGGAATCCCTATAAGTCTTTTGTCTTTTTGTCATCTCACACATGTGTGAGGATGGCTTATTTTTTTAATTCCTTAATTAAGGAATATTTGTAACCACCTCCTTAAGAGGTGACACTTTGCACACACATAGATGAATGGTGGTATTCATTGAGTTGGGAGTTACATTCTAACTCCTTCTCACCTCTACTTATTGAGGTGCCTCTCCTCTCATTCTTCAAGATTCAAGCAAGCAAGCTAAGGTTGAAGCTCTCTCTCTCTTTGTATTATTCTTTAGGCATTTTGCCTCCATTCATAATATTGGAGTTTTTTCTTGTTTTTTCCCCTTAACAAATTCTTGTGTCTCTCTTGCTTTGGTGGTGCTTGGTTTGGCTACTTCAATCTATTTGGTAATTTCTTTCCTTCAAACAATTGCTCTTTATTAGTACTTTCCATTGCTCTTTTCTATATCCTTTCATGGTATCAGAGCTTGGTATTACTAATATTTTGTGAGCTACATTGTTGAAGGTATACCAATTTTTTAAGCACACCATTGGAGACATTCTCAAAGAGGAGAAGAAGAGCAAAGTATCTAATCTTTGTTGTTTTTGTCTTTTAACCTATTTTTCTTGTGCAGGATTTCATTTCTAAGTTTTTTTTTTTTTTTTTCTGTGCAGATATCTATAGTTGTTACAGATTTCAAATATTTTGTATAAAGTTTTCTAAGTGTTTTGCTAAATATCAATTTAAATCTGAAAACAAATCTTTATAATTTGCATGCATATTTAGTTTTTTGCAAAAAAATTAGAAACCCTCAAATAAAGGGTTATAATTCTTTCTTTTTTTCTGTAAGTTTTTTTTACAATATTAGGTTAAATCTGTAAAAAAAAAATCACTATATTTTACATTTTAGAAAAAGGCTAATTTGCTTTTTTGCAAATCTGTAAAAAATTTCTCCATATTTACATGTTTAAATTTCTATAAAAAAAATCAATTTTGTTAAAAAATCTCTATAATTTATTCATATCTAATATGTAAAAATAAAAAAGCTCTATTATTTTTATAAATATATATATATATATATATCAAAACCCTTATTTTAGTTCAGTTTTAAAAAATGAAAATCATATCTATTTTTGTTAGAAAAATCACATTACAAAATCAAAATCTAAAAAAATCAACCCCTTTCTTAGGGCCTTGCCCCTCTCTTTACATTTATAGTATACTCTTTTTAAAAAATTAGAACTTCGGCCTTCAGCCCTACTGCTCTCGCCTTCGTCCCGCAGCCTTAACCCCACTATACTTGCTTCAACTGCATTTTCTTTCCCCTCTCCGTGTTTTTTTTTCTTATAAAATTTAACTAAATTGTTTTCATTTTAAAATCCATTTTAAATCCTTTCTTCTTTTTTCTCCCGCCCGCGCAGTGCATTAACTTTTTTTAGGTTTTTTAAATTTTATAAGCCTACAAAATTAAAAGTTTAGAAAATCCCACCCTCCATTAATTTTTTATAAGTTTAAAAAGAGATTTTATCTCTTATCTTACGTGTTCTTTTAAAAGGAACTTATTCTTTTTCTTATACCATTTTAAGGTATTACCTTTAATAAAATTTTATAAAGTTTTTTTTTTAATATATTACGTTTTTTATAAAGACTTTAAAGTTTAAAAAAAATTAATATTAAATTTAAAGTTTATTAAAATTAATTAATTTAATATTTATTCAAAGTTGACATTATTATTTTTAATTAATTAATTAATTAATTTATTTTTTCTGAATATTTGTATAGTTTCAAGCAAAATAGTTTTTTGGTTTTTTTTTTAGGTTTTTTCTAACATTTAATTTAATCTAAAGGGGCTTATTTTCTTTCAAAACCTTAAAATTTATTCAAAGAGGGCTAATATTTTCTTTTACACTTAATTAGTGATATTTACTTCAAGTTGTAAAGTATTTATTTTAGTAATGTTTTTTTTAGTGCATTAAAATTTATTTAAAATGTCAACTTTAATTCCAGAGATTAAATTAAATTCTTCTAACTATCATTCTTGGAAAACTCATTTGTTTCATTTTTCGTTTTAAACATCTTTTAGATGTAGCTACGGATCCTAAATCTAAACCAGGTTCATCTACATCTAAAGATGAAATCGAAAAATGGAATCTCAAAAATGAGGAAGCCCTTGGCCTCATAGGTATCTCCATGTCACCCGAACTTTATGTTCATATTGGGACATGCACAACTGCCTATGAAGCATGGGACAAACTCAAAACAATCTATGATAGTACAAATGAATCAAGAAAAACTCAAATTCAAGATCAACTTGAAGATTTGAGGTATTTTGATTTTAAATCTATGGATGAATTTTTATTGAAATTTGATGCTTTAAATAGTCAATTGGATGGTTTAGGAGTTAAATTAGATAATCTTAGATTAATTCATCTTATTCTTAAAAAGTGTCTTCCTAGACAATTTCAGCAATTCATTACTAATATTCATGCTCAATTAGCTATTCCTTCTTTAGCTACTCAATTAACTTATGATATTTTTCGTGATTTATTAAGACAAGAAGAGGCTAAGTTAATTCAGTTTGGTACTCTTAAGTCTAATGAACATGCTTTCTTGTCTAATCATAAGCAAAATTTTAAACCTCATTCTAAACAACAACATTATAATTCCAAACCTCATTATAATAATGGCAATGATCTTAGAAAGTTTAACTCTTCTAAGAAACCACATTGCACTTATTGTAATAAGGATGGTCATTGGCAAAATACTTGTTTTAAAAAGCAAAATGAGAAAAAGCCTATGAAGCAAAATAATCAACATCAAAATAAACCTAATAATAATAAGTTTCAAAATAATGCAAATCAATCTAGACATGCTTTTACTTGTAGTTCTAATGTTTCTCAACCTCTTGAATGGGTTATTGATTCAGGTGCATCTCAACATGTTACTTCACATAAAGAAGTTTTTGAGTCTATGCAACCTGATATATCTAATGTTCCTCTTCAACTTGCTAATAATCATACTTGTAAAGTAGAAGCAATTGGAGATGTGAATGTTCCTAATGGTAAATTGCATGATGTTTTATATGTTCCTGAATTAAAGACTAACTTGCTTTCAGTTGCTAAGCTTTGTCAAGATTATAAAATAGAATTTTACAAAGATATGTGCTATGTTATTGATCCAAAACAAAACAAGGTCATTGCTAATGCTAAATTAGACAATGATAATTTGTTCAAATTTTATGAGTTTGCTCAATCTAGATGCTCTTTAATATCTACCATTGATTTCAATGTTTGGCATGAAAGACTTGGTCATATAAATGCTAACAATATTGCTTTAATGCAAAAGCTTAATATGGTAGATGGATTGCCTAGTATTGTTCCATCTAAAATTGTATGCACAGGATGCATGAGTGGTAAGATGCATAGGGAGCCCTTTCCACATGGTCAATCATGGAGGGCAACTCATAAGTTGCACCTAGTTCATAGTGACCTTTTGGGACCCATGGAGAATAACTCCATCCAAGGATCAAGGTATGCACTTACTTTTGTTGATGATTTTTCTAGAAGAACTTGGATCTATTTTCTTCATAGTAAGGATCAAGTTCTTGATATATTTTCTGAATTTCATAAATTTGTTGAAAGGCAATCTGGTTTTAAACTTAAAATTCTTAGAACTGATAATGGTAAAGAATATGTGAATAATGCTTTTAATAGTTATTTGAAATCATTTGGTATTAAGCATGAGCTAACTATTCCCTATACACCTCAACAAAATGGTGTAGCGGAAAGGAAGCATAGAACTATTGTTGAAATGGCTAGATGTATGTTACATGCTAAAAATATGTCTTATAAATTTTGGGCAGAAGCTATGTTTTGTGCTACTTACATTATTAATAGGACTCCTACTAAAGCTTTAAAGGATATAACTCCTGAAGAAGCTTGGTCTGGTAGGAAGCCCAATCTTAAGCATTTAAGGATTTTTGGTTCAATTGCTTATGTTCACAAACCTAAACAAAAGAGGCAAAAATTAGATGCTAAATCTTCTTATCATATTTTTGTTGGTTATGATGAACATTCTAAAGCTTATAGAGTTTATAATCCTCTTACTAACAAAGTTAAAGTTGCTAGAGATGTATGCATTGCTGAAAATGGTGTTCATGATTGTTCTAAAGTGCATAATATTGATTCTTCTCAAAATAAAGTTATTGTTGTGGAGGATAATCCTCAAGTTGAAACTCCTCTTAACCCTCCTAATGCATCTCTTACTCATAGTGATAGTGATGATGAAAATGTTGAAATCTCTACTCATGATTCTTCTTCTAGTGATGATACTCCTACATCTAAAAGAATGCCAAAATGGTTTAAAAATTTGTTGCAAGAAAGTGAGGATTATTTAGCTAAAAATCCACCTAAAAGAAGAAAGGCAAATTATTGTAATCATGCTTTGATGTCTAACATTATGAATTCAAATGATCCTCAAACTTATGAACAAGCTAAAGATCAACCTCATTGGCAAAAGGCTATGCAAGAAGAATATGATACTTTAATTGCTAATAATACTTGGGATTTAGTTCCATTACCTCAAGGTAAGAATCTTGTTTCATGCAAATGGTTGTATAAAACTAAGGTTAATGCAAATAATGAAGTTAGCAAGTTTAAAGCTAGATTAGTTGCTAGGGGCTTCTCTCAAGTTGAAGGATTAGATTATAATGAAACATTTGCTCTAGTAGCTAAGATGCCAACCATTAAATTAGTTCTTGCTTTAGCTTCTCATATGCATTGGCCTATTCATCAAATGGATGTTAAAAGTGCATTTTTAAATGGTGATTTACATGAATAAATTTATATGTCTCAACCTTTGGGTTTCATTAAGGAAGGAAATGAACATCTTATTTGCAAATTGAAGAAATCAATTTATGGTTTAAAGCAATCTCCTAGAGAATGGTATTCAAAGATCAATGCCTTCTTTTTATCTCAAGGTTTCATTAGAAGTAAAAATGATCCAAATTTATATATTAAGCATAGTGAAGATGATATTGTGATTATTATTTTATATGTTGATGATTTAATTATCACTTCTAGTTCTAACAATTTGATTAGTGATGTTAAGTCTCAACTCAATCAACAATTTCAAATGACTGATTTAGGCCTATTACATTATTTTTTGGGTATGCAAATTTGGCAAACACCTAAAGGTATTTTTCTTTCTCAACATAAATATGCTCAAGATCTCTTAGATAGATTTAAAATGAATGATGCAAAGTGTGTTTCTACTCCTTGTGAATTAGGAACTAAATTAATGGTTGATATGGAAACTCCTTTTGTTGATCCTACTTTATATAGGCAATTAGTAGGAAGTTTAAATTATCTAACTCTTACTAGACCTGATATTTCTTATAGTGTTGGATTGGTTTCTAGATTTATGTCTAAACCACAACAAACTCATTTTAAAGTTGCAAAAATAATTTTAAGATATGTTAAAGGTACTCTTAATCTTGGTCTTTTTTATGATGCAAATTGTGATTTTTCTTTAAAGGGTTATACTGATTCAGATTTAGGAGGTGATCCCAATGATGGGAGATCCACTTGTGGTTATTGTTTCTTTGTTGGATCAGGTGCAATCTCATGGAATAGTAAGAAACAACAATCTACTTCTCTTTGTTCTACAGAAGCTGAATATAAAGGTTGTACAAATGCATCTAAAGAGGCATTATGGTTAAGAAGATTACTTGAAGACTTGGGTCTACCTCAAAAGGATCCTACTCCTTTATATTGTGATAATCAAAGTTCTATTGCTTTGGCAAAGAATCCAATTTTTCATCAAGGACCAAGCACATTTCTCTTCAACATCACTTCATTAGAGAGAAAATTAAAGACAAGAAAATTTCTCTTTTGTATTGTAAAGGTGAAGATCAAGTTGTAGATATTCTCACCAAAGCTCTTTGTAAAGATAAATTTCTCTTTCATTGTAAAAATCTTGGATGACAACCCATTGAAGGGTTTGCTGTAACCTCCCCAAGTAAAGCTTAAGGGGGGATGTTAGAAGATTAATCTTTACTTGGTAAAGGTTATTCTTTAATTGTAATTATTTATTAACTTGTAGGAATATTCCAAAGGAATCCCTATAAGTCTTTTGTCTTTTTGTCATCTCACACATGTGTGAGGATGGCTTATTTTTTAATTCCTTAATTAAGGAATATTTGTAACCACCTCCTTAAGAGGTGACACTTTGCACACACATAGATGAATGGTGGCATTCATTGAGTTGGGAGTTACATTCTAACTCCTTCTTCTCACCTCTACTTATTGAGGTGCCTCTCCTCTCATTCTTCAAGATTCAAGAAAGCAAGCTAAGGTTGAAGCTCTCTCTCTCTTTGTATTATTCTTTAGGCATTTTGCCTCCATTCATAATATTGGGGTTTTTTCTTGTTTTTCCCCTTAACAAATTCTTGTGTCTCTCTTGCTTTGGTGGTGCTTGGTTTGGCTACTTCAATCTATTTGGTAATTTCTTTCCTTCAAACAATTGCTATTTATTACTACTTTCCATTGCTCTTTTCTATTTCCTTTCAACTTGCTACTACTATGATTGCAAGTAGTGAGGCACGAGAGGTGCTTGATTCAATGGTTGTCTAGGATGAGGTAACATGGGCAGTTGCGAGACTTGATTCATGAGTGGTGTCTAATGTGCCAAGGCCTGGGTGAGTCCTTGGATCTACATTGGATGAGTAGTTGGCCCCAAGGATGGTAGTGAGCCATCAATATTCTATCCCAAATCTATACTTGTTGTGACTGCTTCTGCATAGGCCTCCACCAAGCTGGCGAGTGGTGGGCACATTCTCTTTACTAATGTGGATGTGAGGTTATCTAAGGTAGCATAATAGACCAACCAAGTAGAGTGATCATCAACCACATAGGTAGCTTGCAATCTCATGTAAGCATGATGGAATGAATCATTAAAGGAGCTGATTGGTTCATTGATTTCCCTTTGAACAGCCATGAATTGCTAATATAATTCAAAATGGATGACTAGAATCTTGTATTTCTACAAGAAGGTGTTCTTTAATAGATTCCAAGAGGTGATGGATCTAGTCGACAAGTTGATGTACCAATAAAAGGCTTCTTCCCCCAAGGAGTAAGGAAAGAGCCTGCAAGCCACATCTTCATGATCTATTTACATGTCTTTCAAAGTTGTTTGAAAGATCTTAATATGTTCTTCCACTATCTGTTGTGAGTCACGAGGATGGAACTTTGTGCAAAATCCTTCTGGATTCTTTGGCATATCATCGTAGTCTTGGAAGGACAAGGGAGAAGGATTGTTACCCATACAAGCCATGGAGGGAGGTGAAGGTTGTGCTTGTGGTGTAACAATGACTTGAGGCTACGAAGGAGTAGCAACGCTTGAGGAAACACCTTGGATTTGAAATGTTGAGGCAGGGGCAACACCCTAGCTATGGGAGATGGAAGGCTAGAAGGGAGTTTGGAGTGGCTAAGAAGAGGAATGGGGTGTTGGAAAGGAAAGGGAAGAGTGAGGCAAATGGATGTAAGGAAAAGTTGAGGATGGGGGTGAAGTGGACTGAGTGGATGAGGTTGAGGTGGATGCTTCCCCTCTTTTAGCTCTCTTAACCTTGGTAGGGGGTGGCAGCTCTTGGAATTCCCCTTTTTTTGGTGTAGATCTTGACACTATTTGGAACCTCTCAGGGGAGAAGGAGAAATTTTGATCTAGCTTAGCAAAAGGGAGGCCCTCCTTCTAGTGTCAGTTCTATTGATGGGTGTTTTTTCACTTCTCAACACAGACAACACACAAGTGCACTACCTCTCTTGAAAGGAAACTTCCTACAAACAAGTTGCAAAAAAATACCCCAATGTCTCCAAGGTGTCAAGTCATGACTTGCAAAAACAACTTAGTGGATTGATGTGATTTTTGGTAATAACAAGGGGAATGGACAATTACTAAGTTGGAAGGAGACTGTATCTTCAAATGGAATTTATGAGATTCTAAAAGTGAGATGTATTTGCTGCAAGTTCAAAACAACGGTCCAAACTCCATTCTCAACATCAGATTTGGCCTTACAATGATGTTGGAACTTTTCCTTAACTACTATTTGAAAGAAAGATAAAAAGGGAAAGGGGAGGTAAGAGTTCCTAAACCTACAACTACTGATGAACAGTGAAATGGAGGATGTTGTAGTTAACAACCTTCCTAAAACTAAGTTGCACTTAACCAAATAGCATACAGTCTCATGAAACTAGTGCTATCTTCTAAGGTCTACATATTTCTAGTTGTTCATTCACCATAAATCATGAATAAAAGATTAATTTTAAGTGCAACGATGAATTAATGTTTAGACTAGATTTACACTATTGTTCATCATCAATAACCAACAAAAATCATGAACATGGAAAGCATCAACACCATAGCATTCTCCAAGATCAATGGAAAACATGAACTAAACTACTAAAAGTAACTCGAAAGCACTTAGAATAGCAAACTAAATTTATCTAGATCTATCAAATATGAGAAGATGAATCATGCAACATATGAGAAACACAAGAATCAACCAAAAGCAATGCAATTCTATTAAAATTTCTACAACATGTCTTTACAACTCAACTCTCTCTTTGAAAATGAGAGGATATCCCTATTTATAGTTTTCCAAACGTGAAATGAATGGCCAGGATTTAATTTCATTGTATGCCCAAGATTCATTTTACATTAGGGTTTCACCTACCCCCAAAATATATTAATATAAAATACATTTTTGTCTCTTTATTTTGTCCTGTAGTGGCCCTGACACTGTAGCAGTTTTGTCTTCTAGTGACTGCCTTCTTTTCCAACTTATACTATCAGGAACTCATCATCTATCATTGGTTTTCATTCATTTTTCTAAAGAGTGTCATACTCCACAAATTTCCCAATCAGTGCCTCAAGCTTGTCCCAATCTGTGATAATGGATTAAAGAACCTAGAAGGTCAGCTTCTTAGATCTACAATTGATTTGTTCCTAGTTCTTCATGCATCTCTGTGTGGACTTGATTACCTATTCAGACTAGACAAATGCTCTTGTAGTGAAGTCCATGAAATCTGATGTTAGTGAGTATGATACCCCTTGCTCCATCTTCTGATGGAAGTATGGCCTAATCTTCTCTGGATCCAGCTCCACGATAGGCATATCATAGTCAGTCATCAACTTCAGGTAATCCTCGTTGTCTGTCCTATGCTCTTTGACCCATTCAAGGTCCAACTCAACCTCATGCAACTCTCTCTCTAGGATGTCCTTCCTGTCAGATAGGCCCATTTTCCATGTTTCTACAAACCAGTGATCACCCTTGATGAGTGCTAGTTCTTTCTCCCATGTCCTCTTGTGAATTTTGAGAATTTCCTTGAGCTTAGGATAGGTGATTCTATATAGTTCGGTAAACCAGTGGCATATATTTTTTGTGCCTTCCAACTGCCCCTACACATCTCATAATTTTTTGGCCGTTCGAGCGGTGTGGCCTATACCCATATCACCATTATAAAGCACCTGTCGGAACCAATCTACAGTAACCTTGGTCCAATTCTTCATTTTCTCCATCTTGCTGAGTTCTTCCTAGGAGAGGAGTGGGGGCATGTATGTAGTTGGAGCCTCTTCCTCCAGAGATGTCCATTGTTGAATATAGGCATTGAGATCCACCACATGTGCTGTTAGTTCCTCCTTAGAGGACTAATCCTTGTTCATTTGTTGCATGATTGTAGCCACTAATCCTTGGAATTCATCAATTTTCTACTCTTGCATTGCAGTGCTCAAGTTGATGGTGGAAATATTATAGCTGACCCCCTCACCTTTGTCTGTTATTAGGGTGGCTATCTATATCATTCTCAATCTGAATGCATCTATGGTGATGTGAGAACGCACCCTTGGCTTCTTTTCTTTCTTTTTCTTTGTTTGTTCTCTTGCCAAATAGCCTCAAGTTGGACCTTCAGATCAATGAGAGCTGGGGTTTTCTTTTGCAATTTATTTTCTAGTCAATTAGGCATCTGATTTTCCCATTTTGGTGATTCATGATCACCTTCCTCTCTATGCTCATGTTGGGGTTGTTTCTCTTCATGTCCTAGAGCTTCTCATTTAGTCCTCTCTTCTTTCTCATCCGAGTCTTCTATATGTATAGTATTTTCCTTATCTAACTTAGTAATGGCTATGTTCTCCTCAATGATACTTCTTTCTCGAGCTCTACATGGTGTTTTAGCTCAAGGCTCTTCTTTGGAGCATACCATTCCTTCTCCTCTTTCTCAAGTAGTACTTCTTCTTCTTGAATGGAGCCTTTATCTTGCCCAATTAGTGGAGGCTCTTCAATCATTTCCATGTTGACATTAGTGTCTTCTTTCTCTTTGGGGGAAGTTTCTCAAATTCGACCTCTTCTCCAATATCCTTCAGATGCTAGGACAAATCCTCTTCGAGCTCTTTGTCTGAGGTCTCTATATTGTACTTGGCGTTGATTGCTTTAGTGTCCTCCTCTGAAGATTGTGACTTCTCCTCATGAGTTGCCACCTTATCCACACTTATATCTATTCTACTCTAGATGTTCAAAGTAATCATCCTTAAAAAGAACTTCGGGCTCTTCCATTATTCCTTTGGTGGCCTCCCTTTTCCATTTCTCCATTTCTTCTGATATATGCACGGTAGCCTCCACTTTCAGTGGCTCTATGGGCAAAGGAGGAATAGACAGGCCAACAACAATTTAAGCCATAACAACTTGGACAGTGGGATTCAATATCACCCGAGAGAGCTCGATGAATATTCCTTGCATATATTTAGCAATGGCCTTTGGAAAGGTGAGAGGAGGCAGAGCATTCATAGCAACTGAGGGTATTATGGTAGAAATATTAGGAAATGGAGGGGGCAACGAGGTAGATGACAATGAGGATTTCATGGCCGAAGAGGAATCTAATACCATAATCGGGGTTGTTGGTGAAATGGAAGCAAGGTGGATAGAAATTTCCACAGTGGGTGGAGAGGAAACAAGCAGTGCTTGAGATGCAGGAGGTGGAGGAGTGGCAATGACAACGGTGATGGCAGGAGCAGAGGTAGTAGGTGGTGATTGTGGTTGCTCAGCCTCTTCTTCTCCCTCATGTTGTGGATCCTCCTTGATAATTGGCATTTCACTGAATCCTCCTAATTTCTTGGCCTTCTTTGAGGATTCTCCTTCCATGGTCTTCCATGTATAGACTTTGTGTTTGGGCTAGTGTTCAGACACATCCTTCCTCTTTCTCGATCTATTTGTTGGAGGGGATTTAGGAGTTTCTTCTATTGGGGCAGCAACTACTTTGCTATCTATTCCACTTTCGAGCTCATCTTGGAGCTCACCATATGTCAACATGGCACCATGTGCCTTAAGCTAGGAAATTTGGGCATCTACCCATTTCCTTGTTCTATTATCCATTTTCCTTGTTGCAATATCAAGGTCATTGACCTCTTCTTCATCCCAATCTATTAGCGACAATGGAAAATAAGCCATGGCATTGAATCTTTCACCAAGGATGGTATCCTCCTCTTCCACAATCTGATCTAGCACTGAGAATAGGTTGATAGACTGCAAAAATTGAGTCGTCATCCTCATGTAATGCCTCATTCTTACCTCCTTGTCATCTTTGCAGTTGGCCCAAAAATCTTCCATGGGGAAAATGAGCTTATTGTTTTCCAACCAACTTCTTCAGTTTTCCATAAGGATCCATCCTTGGTTGGGCCCTATGGAGGTCCAAATGATACTCCACTATCTCCTTTTTTGAGTTCTTCACACACTAGGTAGCGAAGATGGCATACATTCCTTGCCCAAAATTGAGGGGATAGGGGATCCCTGCCTAGTGTTTATCACTCATTAGAGTGTGAGCATTTTGGAGCGCTCAGGAGACCTCCAATATAATCATTTGGTTGTTAGGGTACAAGGGTAGCTTGTAGGGTCTTTCAGAGAAACCCTCTATTCTGATATATGTGAATTTTGGGAACTAGATGAATAGGAACCCGAACCTTTGAATGAATTCCAAAGCATTGTGCAAGACTCTTCTCTAAAAATCCCCTCCAAGGAGTCTGATGATATGACCTATGAAGGAATTTTTCACCCTCTGGTATTCCCTCTTGAAGTTCCTGTACTGCAATTGTGGGTAGTGGTCGTACACTTTGAGCTCCCCTCTTCTTAGATTCAGGTTTTGTGCCACAAAGAGGCCTTTATATGGGAATGTCTCCGCTAATAGATATACTAGGTAGGAGGTCATGTAGAACTAGGATGTCTTCTTTATAGCCATAAATTGTGCATGTATGCTTTTGCTGATGATCTTGGCCTAGTGGAACTTTGTTTTTCCATGAATGATATCCTCAATGAAATAAAACATCCATTCTTGGAAGAAGGCAGCACTAGGGAGTCCCATTACTCTACTTAATAGAGTGACTAGATCATGGTACTCTTCATGGAAGTTGCTCTTGAAAAGTTCATGTGGCACCTTGGTAGTGCTACCCCTCTTCTCTTTCAAGCAATGCTAATTGATCAACTTCTTACATCCTAAGGGGTTTGCTTTCCATATGTTCTTGATGTATCCCTTCTCTTTTTCCTCCATGGGGTCGAATGTAAGGATATGGAAAGTTTCACCTATGGATTAGGCAGACAAATCTTCCAACACCCTACCCTCATGGTCTATAATTTTTCTATTTCTAATATGGTAGCACTCTTTACATGCCATCACAAGCTCTGGAGCTACAAGCACAGGTGGGAAGTTGGTTGCCTTGGCTAGGAAACTCTTTCGGATCTTCTAGGAATTCTCAGTTGTGGGGTTGCTTTTGATTCTTCATCAAACTCCATCTATAGTTACATGCCCTAGGTTGGTTTCCGATACTGAATCCCATGTAGAAGTAACTTTGGAAGTGATTTCCACCTCATGGAATTGATACCTCATCTGATCTTTCTCCTCTTTTCCCCTCGGTGCTTTGGTAGTCTTCTTTCCTTTCTCCTTGCCTATAGACTTCCCTGATGTGTCAATAGCAGATTCCATAAATCCTGCAAACAAAGATGTAGTAAGCATATGGGTATGTACAGGATCATCATGGAAAAAATAGGCCCTTAAGTAGTGATGAAAATTCAAAAAAATCAGAGTTAGGAAACTTGACGTAAAAATTTGAATAAGTTATCTATATTATTTCAAAAATATGTAAGAATAGAATCTGTAGCAAATTGAATGTAGTTTCTAAACTACTAGGTTTTTTTTTTTTTTTATAAATATTTGGTGAAAATTTGAATTTTCAATGCAATAGTACTTAAATTTGAGGGAAAAAATAAGAAGTAGGTCTCTATCTGACATCCTAACCACAATAAAATGATAATTATTTTCTATAAGATTTTAGATATAAGTAGAGGACTCATGTCTCGATGTGATATATATCTTTTTGTAAGTTTTTGCAAGTAAATAATTAATTATGAAATTTTTATTACAAATTTTTAAAAATATAAATATGTTTGACCACCTTAACTTGGTCAAAACTTCATGACTTTTTTTTTTAATCCTATACTATGCGAAGCATAGAATGTGATGCATGTTTTGGATTCAAAAAATGTGATACCATTTTAAAGCTGTAGATGTTTTTCAATCAACCTATCAATCAGGACTTTAGCTGTAATTCAAATAGAAAATGAATATTAATTATTTATTAAATTCAAAGTAAAGCATAATTTATATTGGTGGAAAGCTAAGAATCTCCTTTAGAAACCCTTTTCATTTCATCAATTTTGGGTAAACAAAAAGTTATCAACCACATGAGCGAAGTCTAGAAAAGCAAGGTATGTTGTTAAACATGTTTTTTGTGTTGACTTCTTAGGATTGGCATGTCCTAGCCAAATTCCAAAGCAAGCTCGAGGCTAAACCCTGGGCAATAAGGTTTTTGTCAGAAATATTGGATATCTAATATATTTTATATATGATTTAAAAAAATGTAATATAGTTTATAATATATGATTTAAAAAATGCAATAAATAGTTTATAGTTTATTTTAATATATCTAGTTTAGTATATACAATATAGTTTATAATTTAATATATAATATACAATTTATGATAATCTCTTACAAAATTATGTATAATATATAATATATTATATTATTATGTATAATATTTAAACATTATTTCTATATATTAGTTAATGTATAAATATGTATATATATATTACTAATATATAAAATATTATATAACTAATTAATATTACTAATATAATAAATATTTAAATATTATCTCTTTCCCTCTCTCTCTCTCTCTCTCTCCCCCAAGTCTCTCACTCAATCACTCCTATCTCTCTCCCCTCTACCCTCTATCTCTCTCCCCTCTACCCTTAACCCTAAACCCTAAACCATTAACCCTTAAACCCTCTAACCTCTACTCTCTCTCTCAATTCTCTCCCTCCTACCCCCTCTCCCTCTTTGAGCTAACTCTCTCTCTCACTTACTCCCTCTATATCTCTCCACCTGGCCTAAATCATCGGCATAACCTTAAAACCTTAAACCCATGAAACCCTCTACCCTCTACCATTAACCCTATACCCTCTAGCCTCTCTCCTCTCCCTCTATCTCTCTCAAGTATCTCCTCTACCTCCTCTCCCTCTCTTGGGGTCTCTCTCTCAGTCCTCCCTCTATCTCTTTCCCCTCTACCCTTAAGCCTTAAAACCTAAACCGCCGCCCTCTACCCTCTACCTTAACCCTCTCTCTCTCTCTCTCTCTCTCTCTCTCTCTCTCTCTCTCTCTCTCTCTCTCTCTCTCTCTCTCTCTCTCTCTCTCTCTCTCTCTCTCTCTCTCTCTCTCTCTCTCTCTCTCCAGTGCTCTCTCTCTCTCTCACTCCCACTCACTCAATGTCTCTCCCTCTGCCTTAACCCTTAAACCTTAAACCTTTATAACCTCTCTACCTCTTCCACCATCAACCTATACCCACTCTCTCTCTCCCACTCCCTCTCTCTCTCTCAAGTCTCTCCTCAATCTTCTATCTCTCTCCCTCACCTCTATCTCTCCTCCATCCCTCCTCTCTTTCAGGCTCCTCTATCTCTGTCCCTATACCTCCTACCATCTACCTCTACTCTCTCCAAGTCTCTCTCTCTCTCCTCACTCCTCTATATCTCTCCTCTACCCTTAACCATAACCCTTAAACCATTTTACCTCTACCATTAACCCTAAACCTATATCATCTCCCACTCCATCTCTCTCTCTCAAGTCTCTCCCTCCTCTCCCCCTCCTCTCTCAAGTCTCTCAGTCCTCCCTCTCTCTCTCTCTCTCTCTCTCTCTCTCTCTCTCTCTCTCTCTCTCTCTCTCTCTTTCTCCTACCCCCTCTCCCTCTCTTAGGTCTCTCTCTCTCTCACTCCCTCTATCTCTCTCCCCTCTACCCATAACCCTTATAACCCTCTATTCTCTACCATAAACCCTATACCCTATATCTCTCTTCCACTCCCTCTCTCTCTCTCTCTCATGTCTCTCACACAATCACTCCTATCTCTCTCCCCTCTACCCTCTATCTCTCTCCCACTCCCTCCCTCCCTCTCTTTCACTGACTTCCTCTATCTCTCTCCCCTCTACCTTTAACCCTAAACCCTTAACCCTTAAGCCTTCTACCCTCTACTCTCTCTCTCAAGTCTCTCCCTCCTACCCCCTCTCCCTCTATCAAGTCTTCTCTTTCTCACAAACTCCCTCTATATCTCTCCCACTCCCTCTCTCTCTCTCAAGTCTCTCCCTCCTACCCCTTCTCCCTCTCTTAGGTCTCTCTCTCTCTCAGTCAATCTCTTAATCTCTCTCCCCTCTACCCTTAACCCTTAAACCCTATACCCTCTACCCCATCTCCCTCTCTTAGGTCTCTCTCTCTCTCACTCACTCCCTCTATCTCTCTCCCCTCTACCCTTAACCCTTATAACCCTCTACCATCAACCCTATACCCTCTATCTCTCTCCCAATCACTCTCTCTCTCAAGTATCTCACTCAATCACTCCTATATCTCTCACATCTACCTTTAACCCTCTACCCTCTATCTCTCTCCCACTCCCTCCCTCCCTCTCTTTCACTGACTCACTCTATCTCTCTCCCCTCTACCCTTAACCCTAAACCCTAAACCCTTATAACACTCTACCCTCTACCATCAACCCTATACCCTCTATCTCTCTCTCTAAAGTGTCTCTCTCATACCCCCTCCCCCTCTCATAGGTCTCTCTCTCTCTCACTCCCTCTACCCTTAACCCTAAACAATAAACCCTTAACCCTTAAACCCTAAACCCTTAATCCCTCAATCCTAATCCCTTAACCCTATATCATCAACCCTCTACCCTCAACCTTAAACTATCAACCCTCTACCCTCAATCCTCTCTCTCTCCCCCTCTCTTTGTCTCTCCCTTTCCCTCTGTCTCTCTCTTGCCCACCCTCCACCTCCTATTTACTCTTAGTTTTATTTTTGAAAAAATTAGATATCTGATTTAATCAGATATCTGAATTATAACACCAAAATCTTATCATTAAAATGTTTTTCAAATCGGATATCAGATTTTATCTGATATCAGATTTGTGGGCCATAGAAAAACCCCAAATGGGCCATTTTGGGAATCCCAATGGACCCTACATTCTATTTGCAGGATTTTCAGGCAAAAAAAGTGTGATTTCAGACTAGAAGAGACAAAGATCAACTTTTTGGAGTATCTTCAACTGAAATTTGTCATAAGCATTCATTTTTTTAGCATCTTTTTGGAGCTATAATAGGGAGCAGCAGTCATCATAAGCAAAAAATGTAAGAAAAGCTTACAAAAGAATAAATTGAAGCATATAAACAAAGAGATAAAGAAGGTCATAGAAAGAATTGAAGCATATGGATAAAGAGATAAAGGTCATAGGAAGAGAAGAGAAGGTATGTCAAATTTTGGTGAACTTGAGCCCTTTGGTCTTTCAAGTGAAGAGGAAATTGAATATGTTCAAGGTGAAAATGTTGGAATTGAATATGGTGAACATGATATTGAAATTGATATTGAAAATTTTCAAGGTGAAAATGTTGGAAATGAAGATGTTGAACATAATATTGAACCAAGTGTAAATTATGTTTCACCAGATTACATGAGAAATGAAGAACCTTGTGTAGAAGAAAGACATATTCCAAATTCAAGACCTTCAAGAACCCTAAATAGTTCCTTGAAATTGATGACAACATTATAAACAATTTTGAAGGCAAGAGGTCAACACAAACCATTCGGTTGTGGGCTACAACTTTTTAACCAATATTTTAGCAATAAGACATTGATCGAGCAATGCCAAATTTTTGTACAATTGCTAAAGATACAAAAGATGAGACCTTTGCTAGCCAAATTGAAGATTCATGTGAACAAGAAGACCAAAAAGATTCTATTATTGTCAAAAACCTTTTTAATTCTCTCATGTGAATAAGAGAGTTGCTTAGAGAGTCATTACAACCACCCTAGTAAGCCATCAATTGAAAAAGGCTTGAATTATGAGACAAACTTGTATTGATTTTGATGTAAATTGTAAAACTTTGGATAGGGCACTTGCAATAAGAGAAAGAATAGATGATCCTCTTCAAAACGATACATGGGATTTTTTTGGGAGGCTTCCATGTGTTGATAAGAAGCTAACCGATAATGTAAAGCAGGTAATTCAACAATTTTGGCATGATAACTCTAGAGTATCACCCAATGCAAAGGATGTTTTAAAGTTAAGAATTGGCAATCAAGACCAAACACCACATCCTAAAAATTTCTTGGAATCAAGACCAAACACCACATCCTAAACATTTCTTGGAATCAAGCCAAACAATGTTGTTCAAAAAATTTATTGAAACACATCCAAATATGGAAATCTCACAAAGGAATTTTGAAGGTTTGAAGCCATTTTATTGTGTGCCTCTTACAATTTGTAATACTTGTTACAAATACCATGTGGAGTTTTCAATGTACCATGAACTATTATGCTATATCCATTCTACTTTGCATACTAATGAAATGTTGCAGGAGTGTGGTGCAATGCATCTTCTGAAATCATCAAGGGACTTGCTAGATCTATTTTTATGTTCTAGAGATGATGGTTTCCTTTTCTATAGAAATGATTTTGTAAATGCGAAGTGCTCAAAATGTGGTGGCTTGTCAAATTTTTTTCAATTTTTTCATGAGGGTTTCGAAAATGAATTTGGAAAGAAGCTTGTTGAGAAAAAGAGATATGAGATAGTCAAATATACTTTGCAGAGTGGAGGTGAAGGTTGTAGATGTGAGTTGGTTACAAAAGAATGCAGTGTTGCTGATTTAATTTCATATTTTAAGGACAATTTTTTCTACAAGTATGCAAGGCATAGCCATAGGTCTTAATGGTTAGATCAACAATTCAAGATGTGTAAGGACTCTTTTTCGATTGGCACTATTATATCAGTGGTTTATTTTGTAGAAAACTACACATTGCAACCATAAAATGAGGTACAATCTTAGTATTACAATTCCATTCAGATTGTTATTTTTGTCCACATAACATTTAGAGATGCACCTGATAGTATAGAAGAGGATTGAAAGATAATCAGAGAGTATCATTTGTATATGAGTGATGATAGATTTCACTCATCTAAGTATGTCCAACATTGTTTCAAGATTTTTTTTGAGTTCTTGCAGGAGTAGGATATAGCAGTGGGCTGACATCTCATTTGGTAAGAAAACTTCACAGGTCAATTCAAGAATGCTCGTATGTTTTATTGGTTGAGTAGAATGCATGTAGAGAGGGGTGTACCTCATATTTGGAGTTTTTTTACAGTTGGGCATGGGAAAGGGGAGCATGATGGAGCAGGTGCATGTGTAAAGAGAGCTCTAGTTAAGGAGAAATTAAATATTTTTGGAGAAAAATTTAGTGATGCATGTTCTATTGTTGATTGGTGTAGTTCAACATTGTCACAAGGAGGGACACTTGATTCAATAGTGTGCAGATTATTTTGGTTGGTAAAGGAGGGTACAGTGGGAGGAAAATTGGATTTTCATACAATCAAATATTCTTCAAAGATGTATTCATTTCGAAGCTCAAATGCAAGCACATGGACCATTTGGACATGAGAGTTGGCTTTTTTTTGTTAGAGTTGTATTCAATGCAAGTGGGATCAATGTGAGTCAAGTGAGTGGGTAGATACATGGGTTCCACAATATCTAACTCCTTTATCTCAAACAATATCCATGACAAGTGACACAATGGAAAATTTAGTTGATTACGACTATCTTTCAAATCTACTACAACTAGGACATCTTTTTGCAGTTGTTGCACTGTAGGGGAATGAAGAGAGATCTGACTATTGGTTGGATCGATGTGTGTGGGTAAAGCATAAGCTAACACAACCGATGGAAGATGATGATGGGTTTGTGTATCCTACAAGTTCAATTGTGGTTGCAGAAACTTGGTTGCGAACATACATGATTAGAAAGAATGGCATACTTGCATTTGAACGAAAAACACAAAACCATTCTCATGTATTCACACCTTGTTATAGCAACAAATTTTAATTTGTTGAAGCATCAAACAAAACTAAAAACAAAACAACTATGGACACGTAGTAATGTTGATCATGAAGCAATATTGGATACTCTCAAGCAAAGAGATGACTCTTCAGGCACACTTGAATAGCATATTCAAGAATGAAAGGTACAATGCTTAGGTTCATTATGCTTAAGTTCATTAGTGTTCTTTATTTAATACTGATATTTTGTATACTCTTGCAATGCAGGTGTCTTTAATACTAATATTTTTTATACTGTTGCAATGCTTTTTCATGAGAATTCTTCTCATTTAATGATTGCAACTTGACTGTCCTAAGAAGGTAATATGCACTCCGTCAATGTGATTCACTTTGTTGTCAATATGGCATTGACTTTTCTTGATGGTTGTCACATATATTGTTCTCCTTTCCTTCTTGTGATTAATATAATTCTTTTATTGTACTTTTAATCTACCTTGCATGTTTGAAAGGGGACCACACCTGATTAGAATAATATAGATTGGTTATTCTAAGAATCTTTTATAGTTTGCATTACCAATTCATCATCATTCAAGTTGTTTAGAATAATATAGATTTTTTAGTCTAAGCATCTTTTCTATTGTGACAATATATATTTCTCATTTGAAGGATATTGCAATATTCTTTGCATGATTGATCATGGACCTGCTACAAAAATAGTCAGCTACGATCCTTTGGGAGAGGTATGTGACAAATTACAATAATATAGATTTTTTATTGTAAGTGTCTTTTATAGTTTACATTACCATTTCATCATCAATTAGGTCATTTAGGATAATATAGATTGGTTATTCTAAGCATCTTTTATAGTTTACATTGCCAATTCATCATCATTCAGGTTGTTTAGAATAATATGGATTTGTTAGTCTAAGCATCTTTTCTATTGTGACAATATATATTTCTCATTTGAAGTATATTGCAATATTCCTGGCATGATTGATCATGGACCTTCTGCAACAATAGCCAACTCTAATCCTTTGGAAGAGGTATGCGATAGATTACAATAATATATATTTGTTATTGTAAGCATCTTTTATAGTTTGCATTACCATTTCATCATCTATTAGGTCATTTAGAATAATACAAAATGGTTATTCTAAGCATCTTTTATAGTTTTCATTACCAATTCATCATCATTCAGGTTGTTTAGAATAATATAGATTTGTTATTCTAAGCATATTTTCTATTGTGAAAATATAGATTTCTCATTTGAAGTATATTGTGATATTTCTGGCACGATTGCTCATGGACCTGCTGCAACAATAACCAACTTTGATCCTTTGGGAGAGGTATGCAACATATTACAATAATATAGATTTTTTATTGTGTATTTTATAGTTTTCATTACCATTGCATCATCAATTAGGTCATTTAGAATAATATAGATTGGTTATTCTAAGCATCTTTTATAGTTTGCATTACCAATTCATCATCATTTAGGGTATTTAGAATAATATAGATTTGTTAGTCTAAGCATCTTTTCTATTGTGCAAATATAGATTTCTCATTTGAAGTATATTGTGATATTCTTGGCACGAATGATCATGGACCTACTACAACAATAGCTAGATCTGATCCTTTGGGAGAGGTATGCGATAGATTACAATAATATAGATTTGTTATTGTAAGTGTCTTTTATAGTTTGCATTACTATTTCATCATCAATTAGGTCATTTAGAATAATATAGATTGGTTATTCTAAGAATCTTTTATAGTTTGCATTACCAATTCATCATCATTCAGGTTGTTTAAAATAATATAGATTTATTAGTCTAAGAATCTTTTCTATTGTGACAATATATATTTCTCATTTGAAGTATATTGTGATAATCTTGGCATGATTGATCATGAACCTGCTGCAACAATAGCCAGCTCTGATCCTTTGGAAGAGGTATGCGACAAATTACAACAATATAGATTTTTTATTGTAAGCATCTTTTATAGTTTTTATTACCATTTGATCATCAATTAGGTCCTTTAGAATAATATAGATTGGTTATTCTAAGCATTTTTTCTATTCTATGTAGTTTAACTGCTACCTTGATGGTTTGTACAGGTGCTTGTCACTCCAGAATTTCAACATGCTACACTTGTCAAAGACGGTGCTGACCATGAAGGAAATGCATGCTCTATTTCCTTCCCCTACTAGGAAATGACTATGTATTAGGGTCGTTGTATGCCTACGCGGCATTTTGTAAATCCTATATTTGATAACAATTATTGATGATAATATAATGCATATTGTGTACACTTTACATGTATTCAAGTGTATACTTTACAACTTGTGTGTATACTTTGTCACTTATGAGTATTCTAATGTGTACTTTACGACCTAGATGTTTTAATCTGTATACTTTGTATTCATGTGTGTAGTTCATGACTTAAGTGTATTTGAGTATTCTAATGTATACTTTATGACCTACGTGTTTTAATGCGTATACTTTGTATTCATGTGTGTAGTTCACGAATTAAGTGAATTTGAGTAAATGAATCACTTTTTCACTTACTCACGAGGAATAAACAAACCCTAAACCCTTTTGCACCTTTACATCGCATCCATCTGACCCTTTTTCCATAAACTAAAAACTCATCACCACGGGAAAACACCTTAGAGATATCAAAAACAAAGATAGGTTATTGTAGAGGGTCCCAACATGATCCCATAGCCTTAGACAAAGAATCTATAAGCATCATGATTTCTGAGAAATAGCCTTTCAAAAATTGTTTCCTTTCAACACTTTGGACTCTTAAGGGAAATCGTCGGTCCAATGTAGCTCAGAGTGATTCAGCGTATTTGGGTGCAAAAGAGGACCATTTCTAGTGTAAACATACCCATATGGACATGTTGGAATATACCATTTGGTCGTACGAGTTGTAGAACAAAAGTTACACGACTTTGCAACTTTACACTGCTTGCATTTGACAACTTTTTCCTCAACTGAAAACTCATCACCACAGGAAAACGCCTTCGAGATAGCAAAAATTGAGAGAGGTTATTGTACAGAGTCCCAACACAATCCCATAGCATTAGATGGAGAGTCTATAAGTGTCACAGTTTCCAAGAAATAGCCCTTCAAAAATTGTTGTCTTTTAGCACTTTTGACTCTTAAGGGAAACTGTCAGTCAAATGTAGCTCGGAGTGATTCAGCATATTTGCATAGAAAAGAGGACCATACCCAACATAAATGTACCCATCCAGATGTGTTAGAAAAATATTTTTGGTCTTACAAGTTGCAGAATGAAAATTGCACCACTTTGCATCTTTACACTACTTACATTTGACAACTTTTCCCTCAACTGAAAACTTGTTGGTTTAGTCGTACAAGTTGCAAAACAAAAGTTGCAAAAAAAAACCTTTCAAGTTGTTAGTGGTATAATTACCATAACTTATTCAAATCTCCATAAAGTTTGACCAAATGAAAGGCATTTGAAAGCTAACTCAATTATTTAACCATACCACACATTTGGAAATCATAATAAGGCCGTACAGACTATACAAAAGCAAAAGAACAACATAGGATCTTGGAAAAACACATAAATCTTCTTCCTCAAAGATGCAAATTCTTATTTTCAACTTCTCCAACCCTGGGGTCATGTTTACAATATTTATTTATGCCCTTACAAGTATTTTTCATCCTCCAACCAAACTCCAACTAACTTTTAACATTTCAAAAAGTTGTCATTACAATTGAAAAGTTGTCATTGACAGCATTGACAACATTTGGCAATTTTTTACATCTTTTACCCAAACGACCCACAACTTCCAAAATGACTCCAAATGATCATTAATGGTATAAAATGACCTTATTAACATGAAACAACACACAAAAAAGGAAAAACTCAAACTTTGACTCTTGGAGGCATGATAGGCATGTGGGTGCTCCTGCACTAGAACATGATAATTATCGTTAGTCTACTTTCTAAGAAATGCTATATGAAACAAAACATGAATTTGTGAGAGAGAAGGAGAAGAAAATAGTAATATTTTCTATCGACTATAAAGGATATATGATATTTTTTTAATTTCAATATGTAATGATAATCCAATATTGGTGTAGAGCACTATGTTCCTCTATTTTGAGGATTTGGTCTAGTTAGGTTCATGTTGTTGTCAAATAAGGCCATGTTAGGCCATCATGCAATGTTTGTTTTATTTTTTGAGTCTAGGTGGGGTTATTATGTAAATGTTGCTATAATGCAAAAAATGTTGTCATGGCAAAAATTGAAAATTAGAAGGAATGCCAATGGTTAAATTGGTTGGAGAGGTAGTTGAAGAGGTTGGGTCATTTTATTTTTTTTGTTAGGGGATTAAATAAGCCTCCCATAAGCCGATGCAAGAGTTAGATGTTCGAATGTGAAGAAAATATCATTAAAATTTTTGTTTTCTTAGTAATTTTTTGAGTTTTGCATTATTTTCTAAGGATTCAAGGTTCTATACGAATCCGTACAGGAATATGTTGTTCTAACCAATGATTGGATCAGACGTAGGACTGTATTAACTTTGATTTGAATCCATTCTTGTGGAATTACTTTGAGTTTCAAGCAACTTAGAGGTAGTTTTTTTCTAAATAGGTTTGTATTTGCTCAATCAAAGGTTTGAGAGGGTAATATGATGAAATAGGCCATTCCACCTATTGTACTTGCTATATCTCGATGGAATGGGCATGTTTGGAGTAGTTGTAGGTGTAGTATGAATAATTTAGTGTTGGAAAAGTTATTTGAGGAGGTTTCCCAAGCTGCCCAATGGAAACATACAGTTTTAGGCCTTAAAGCAAGGCTAGAAGTGGTGAAACGAAGAAATTGCTTGAGAACAAGTTAGAATAGGTTGGAAATAGTGTGATCATGTGAATTTTGATGAGATACAAGGTTTGAAAAGGCATGGGAAGTCATTTTTATGTTTGGGCATGAATCCCTAATTGAGAAAAGAGGATTTTTGAATGGAAAAGTGAGGTTTCAAAATGTAAAAGTGGGTAAAGTTTAGGGGAAACATAATTTGAAGAATTCTTAAGCTTGTTTAGGTTTAATAGAGAATATTTGGAGTGGTTTCAAGGTTGTGTGTGGTCTGGAGATGGGTTTTTCAATAAACCCTTGGCTATTTTGTGACAAATGAGGGTTTCAAGGAATGGGACTCTAGAAGGGGATTTTTGAACCAAAAGTTGGAGAAGTTGTGGATTTGGAGGTATTTTAAGGTCTACCTTGTAATATCTTGGGTTGGTAGCAATTTTGGAGGTGTGTTACTTTGTAAAAGTGGGCTAATTAAAGCCCTTTTCAATGTAAAAGCTTAGTTTGTGAGGAGTTGGTCCAAAGTGACCATATGAGATTTCTTAATATGTTTGGGTTGGGCATAATGGGTGCTAAAAAAGGTGCATATTATATAGTTTTTTTAGATAGTTTGAGAGTTGAGATCAAAAATAGAGGTTTGGACACCTACTAGGTGAGTAGGTATGAATTGTGGAACTTGTGGAGTAATCGCCCTTTTTAGGGATTGAAGGCTAAAAGTTTGATTTCTTCAAGTCAATTTGAGTTTGGATAGTTGAGGACCTCCCTATCACTACATCAAATATAAGATATGTAGTGTGAGACAATGACATTTGTGTATTTAAACTCTAAAGTTAAAATGATAAACTTTACCATTGTTCTTGTCTTCAAAGTTGTTTAAACTATATAACCATAATATAACTAGGCAATATATGATATAATTTAGCCATTATTCATTATTTTTAATGCTATTGTACATTGATATTTAACCATTGCTCAAGATTAAATTTTTGAAGAGTTTAAGTATGCACATGAGGAACAAATTATTTCACTTTTCAAATTCTATATATCAAATTATCCAATAATCAAGTGTATGTCCATATACAAAAATGGCATCAATGCCAACTCAAACAAAGTTTTATAAAATGTGGCATATTCCATCTTGATATCTATTCAAAATATACATGCCAAAATGTGTATCTCATCCTAAACTACTGGTGGATCATCAAAATGGAGCCTTTTTGAAGCACTCTTTGGCTCTAAAGGTAGTTGCATAAGAAAAATACAAACCACAATTGAGATTAGTTATATTATATAATTTAAAATTGAATAATTAACATCAAAATAAATAGACATTGAATTATAATTGAACACTAAAATTGAAATCTTGATTACCTCATATATACGTCTCTTCAAATGGTCAAGAGTCCTAGAATATGCCCCTCTCAAAGAACCAAAGAAACCAACTTTTGAAATGTCAATCTATATATGTGAAAAAAAACATAAAATTGATACAAGTTAGCATATAATTTTTGGTAATAGGAACATATTTACCAAACACAAAATAAAATAAACGCATACCTCTTTAGGAATCTCTTTTTCTTTATCTCCTTTAGGTTTTTCAACACCTCCTCCTTGAGGTGTTTCAACACCTAATCCTTGAGGTGTTCCAACACCTACTCCTTCAGGTGTTGTGACACTTGTGAACAAGGATGTGTAGCTCATAACTGCTTGTACATAAAAATTACAAGTATATGAAACTACCAATCTATGTCGATGTATGTATAATCACTATAAGATCTTAAAAATCTTAATTCAATTGAATTTGAGTTCAATTACCTTTCCCTTATCTACCATTATGCCTCCATAGTTTGGAAAGTGTTGCACATTGCTTGCACTATGGGTTTCCTACAAGAGGAAAATAAGATAAACATATAAGTTAATATATAATTTCATTAATGACAATTCAAATGACAAACAAGTATATAATAAAAAATAGTAAACGAGTGAGTGTGAAAATATATACTGCATGCATATCGAGGCCAAATGAAATGGCTTTGAGGGTGCTATCAGTAACCTATGTAAGCTCCTCCTCAGACATCAACTATTAAATAGAGCATGTAAATAAATATTAGTACTTGATATTATCTCTTATTAATAATCATTTAAAAACAAATCCAAGTTATGAATTTACAACTTAAATCTTACCTGTGTAACTATTCCAACATCCCCCTCTATAGCAAGAGATGACTCTATAGGGTGTGCTCCAATCCCCTACATCTAATCCCTATAATGTCCACATCGTGGAGGTCATAATCAAAAGTGTCCAAGGGATGCTCACCGGGCTATACAACAGGACCCAAGCATATCTGGTGGCACATAGTGCAAGTATGTGGCACACATATATGTGAACCTAAGGGGGATGATGCAACAGTAGTCGATCCATCACCAACATCACTAACATGTGGCTAAGCTACAATAGTAGTATGGGAAACCAAAAGATCACTCAAAGAGTGAATATCCCGAATAGTCTGTGTGGTTGCATCCTCGATAATATCTAGATGTTGTATTGGAGATGGCTAAGGAAGGGGAGGAGGGGGGGCATATGGGCCTTGGACTACTCTAACTACCCCTAGTTTATCTTGGGGCATACCTCCACTAACGCCTTGGAAGGGTTTAATGTAAAATTAATTGACATGATGCCCTAACACAAACTCAGCGTATAATTTTTTAATAAAGTAAAATGGTACATCAATATTGTTGTTTGGTGGTTTATCAAAAATCATCTACCAATGATCCCAAAAGTTATCTACAATGTCCTTATTCATGCACCATTTTATAAAAAGTTTTTGTTTATTAACATTAACTGGCAGACCGATGTAGGGGTTAAAAAATAAAGAGGCTATTTGGGCTTTTGTTATTTTGAGATCTTTTACCTCTTCATAAGACAATCCATGGGAGTAATATTCCCTCATGGTTTCTCACCATGAAAGAATGGTATTATGTTGGGTGGAGAGAGTTTCTATATTTTTAATTATTTCTTTCAATGTGTTTGTCATCTGGGACAATCGAGGGATTGTCTTATAAACATCACAAATGCCCCTCAATTGCCCCAATTTTTCACCAATTAACTATTCAATTGATGGGCACAGAGGTGGTGGAGAGTTTGGCATTTGTGGGTTTTGATTCTCAACCATAATACATGATTGAAGTTCAAAACTAATTAATCTAATTGAAATTACACAATATAAATGAAATTATTGTAAAAAACCCTAGTTTTTAATAAAAATTCATAAAAAAAATAAAAAATAACCTTATAAATAAGATATTAGCTAAAATCCAATATCAAATATGCCATCACGTCATTGTTACTATAGCTACAAGTTTAAAATGGTTTAAAATGACTGTCGCGACCACTTTTTGGGTATATATTACTTGACACAAATCAAATATCTAATACAAATCAGATATCCAATTTGTATCGAATATTCGATTTGTGTTACTTTGGCTTGGGAATTGCTATGGACCAATGTACTGACACCCAACCCAAAAAGAAGTCAACTTTGGATTTTTGCATTTTTTGGTGAATGCAAAATGCTACTTTTTTCATATTGCCACTTTTTGACCCATCATGATCCTACACATGACCATATCCATATGAAAATAAGGGGAACTTTAGTGAAATCCTGCAAAATGAAGGTTAGATCTAGTAATTCATCTTCTAAAAATCATGAAATCCATTAACATTCATCATTTGAGGCTCCTTTGGATCAAATATAGCAATGCGGGCTCAAGGATGTGGGTTTCCCTAGGCTGGAAACCATCAGAAAGGGGTAGAAGGGAAACAATGCTAGGGCCATGACGGCTCACAAACGGCCACCTACACTCAAAGTTCTACATTTGAGGTTTGAAGGCTGAGATCTTTAACCAAGCATTTAACATGCAGGAAAATTCATCATGAAATCCTTGAAGGCATTCAATTGGTCACTTTGTTCATGCAGGCTCAAGGAGTGCCGAGGTAGGAGGCACTATAGAAGTTTTGAGCTTTGCCATTGAGAAACGGTGGTCGGAAGGTGGAAACCTGCAAGAGGAATCCCATAATGCAGAACTCGCAGGTGGCCTAGACGATCTAGGTTAGCTCCCTTTGGCTTAGTCATTTTGAAGTTTGTGGGAAAGGACTTGCAGAAGGCTATCGGGCAAAGGCCGTTCAAGGATGGTAGAGACAGGATGGCAACCTGCATGAGGTGGCTTGCACTAGTGGATCTACAAGAGACCTTGGCATTTGATACTTCATTGAAAGGAACTTAGACGAAAGAAGGGATCTCGAGCTCTACAAGGAAGGTGGAATAGAAGATGCAGTCATTTGTGAATGAAAACCATACGATGGCGGGCTGAAGGAAGAAACTTGGAAAGAGAGGCCTGCAAGATACTTGAACTTAGCCATTTTCACACTGAAGGCTTGAAGGGAAATGGCAAGGGCAGAGTTTGCAAGGTAGGTTGACGAGGTCCCTTAGCTATTTTCAAATGGTGGTGAGGGCAGGGCAATCTGCAGATGGAGCCCCACAAGGTTCAGCCTGCATGTGATTTTAGACTTAGTGTTTTTGGGCATGAACTCAAACGGTAAAGGGGATCATGGAGTCTACTGTGCGAGCAGGGGCGAGGATCTTTCCGCTTATGGGAGGCATGTGAAACAACAACGGAGGGGAAAAAAAAGTCCACAAAGAAAGACCCATAGAGGGAGACCGAGCTTTGATCATTTCACAACACCAAATTTGGTGGAACCTAGAGGCGGGAAGCTGGCAAGGAATGACTATTCAAGAATGGTGGTAAGGAAGGTGCAACTTGCATGTGACTGCCCGCAAAAGAAGATCCACAGGGGTTCCTAGTTTCAAATTTTTTGGTCCAAGTTTGCATCGCTTGGGTTTAGGGATATGACGACAACGGTTTTGGTAGAACCCGCAATGCAAGTAGTGGACAAGGGATGACTATTTAGAAATGGAAACACGATGGTAGTTGCCCACATGTGACAGCCCACAAAAGCAAACCTGCAAGGGATCTAAAACCTAAGTTTTCAATCTAAGTTTGCAATATTTAGGTTTTTAAGAGTGGCAAAGGGATGACGTATGCCCGCATGCAGAAGTCTACAAGGATGGGCCCGCAAAGCCACAGGGTTCAAGTATTTATGTTTAAAGTTCATCCCAGGTGGCAGTGACAAGGAGATTGTGTGCCGTAAAGGTGTCATCGCTTTGTTGAAGAATCACAGTGGTGGCATCAAGTTCCTCAAAGCTGAAAATAATAGTGTTTGATTGATTTCCAACGGATTCTTCAGATGGGTCTGTGTGGAACCAATTGTTTAATCATCCGCCTATAGAATTTTAAATTTACATTAAGATTTTTAACTATTTTGGAAAACTTAATTTAAAAGGATGCTTTCAGTTTAGCGGTGGTAGATGCACCTATAGATAATGAGGAAATTGATGAAGGCCAAGCAGGAGATCATCTAGAAGGTCATGCAAGTGCATAGAAGGTTGTGGCTATCTTGGGATTTGACAAATTCTGAACTGACAAGGTGAAAATGATAGGTCAACCCATCTATTTATAGGAAAATATGCATTTATGACCTGCATTAATTGCTCATACAATGGCCAGTGGAGTAGTTGGGCGCAGGTTTCAAAAGGGTTGGTGACGGGAAACTCAAGACCCGCAAGGTAGAAAGACCCTTGAGCATTGTTGTTTGATGACCAATGAAAGAGGACAACCACAGGGGATGTAGAACCCACCATGTGGGTGGATGTCTCAAGTTGGTTGCCAGTGAAATGGAAAAGGTAGGATAGCGAAGCGCAAGGGGAAACCCGCCAGCTTTAGGATGCCAGCTTTAGAACTAAGGGAAACCTACCAAGGAGACCCCACAAAGGCCAAGGACTTGGAAATTTCTTGGGTGGTGAACTTTTGTCAACTAAGGATGATGACTTTGGGACTCCTTGACCACTTGGAACTTAAAATTTAGGGGCACAAAAAACAAGCCAAAGGAGAAAAGTGACATATTGAAGTCTAAAAGAGGGGGTCCCCATTCCGAATGGGGCATGTGTGCTAGAGGCACAACAGGTTGAGGGTTGATGGTTTAAGGGTTTAGGGTTGAGGGTTGAGGATTTAAGGGTTGAGGTTTTAAGGGTTGAGGGTTGAGGGATTAGGGTTGAGATGTTAGGGTTGAGAGTTTAATGTATAGGGTAGAGGGTTGACGGTTGACGGTTGAGGGATTAGGGTTTATGATTTGAGGGTTTAAGGGTTGAATATTGAGGGATTGTGATCGAGGTTTGAGGGTTTATAATTTAAGGTATATGGTTGAGGGATTAAGGTTGATGGTTGAGGATATAATATATAGGGTAGAGGATTTATAGTTGAGGGTTGAGGGTTGAGGGATTAAGGGTTTAAGGAATAGGATCAAGGGATTAGGGTTGAAATTTAATCTATATGGTATAGGGTTGAGGGTCGAGGTTTGAGGGTATAGGGTTTAAGGTTTTAGGTTTTAAGGGTTTAAGGGTTGAGGGTTGATTGATGGAGGGATTAAGGCTTGAGGGTTTAAGGGTTCAGGGTTAAGGATTTAAGGTATAGGGTTGAAGGTTTAAGGGTTGAGGGATTACGGTTGAGGGTTTAAGATATTAATATTTAAGAGTTGAGGTTTTAATGTATAGGGTAGAGGGTTGAGGTTTGAGGGTTTAAGGGTTGACTATTGAGGGATTAGGGTTGAGGTTTGAGGGCTTAGAGTTTAAGGTATAGGTTTGAGGGTATAATGTATAGGGTAGAGGGTTTACAATTGAGGGTTAAGGGTAGAGGGATCAATGGTTTAAGGGTTGAGGGATTAAGGCTTGAGTTTTTATGGATTAAGGGTTTAAGGTATACGATTGAGGGATTAGGGTTGAGGGTACATGGTTTAATGGTTTAGGATTTAAACAGTTAATGGTTGAGGGTATAGGGTTTAAGGGTTGAGGTTTAAGGGATAGAGGGATTAAGGTTTGATGGATTAAGGGCTGATGGTTGATGATTTAAGGTATAGGGTTGAGGGTTTAAGAGTTGAGGGTTGAGGGTTGAGGGTTGAGGGTTTAAGGGTTGAGGTATTAGTGTTGAGGGTTTAGAGTTTAATGGTTGAGGGTTTAAGAGATTAGTGTTTAAGGGTTGAGGGTTTAAGGGTTAAGGTATTAGGGTTTAAGGGTGTAGGGATTAGGGTTTAAGGTATATTTTCAAGGGTTGAGGGTTTAGGGATAGAGTTTAGGGTTTAAGGTCTAAGGGTTGAGGGTTGACGCTTTAGGGATGGGGTTCAGGGTTTAGGGTTAAGGGATTAGGGTTTAAGGGTCAAGGGTTTAGTGTTTAAAGGCTGAGGTTTGAGGGTTTAGGGATAGGGATAGGGGATTAGGGTTGATGGATTAGGGTTGAGGGTTTAATATATAGGGTAGAGGGTTGAGGGATTAGGGTTTAAGGGTTGAGGGTTGAGGGTTTATGGGTTGAGGGATTAAGGGATGAGGATTGAGGGTTGAGGTTGAGATATTAAGGTTTTAAGGGTTCAATGGTTGAGGGTATAGGATTTAAGGTTTAAGGTTGAGGGTTGAGGGTTGAGGGTTGAGGGTTTAGGGTTGAGTATTAATGGATTATGGTTTATTCATTGAGGGTTTAAGGGTTGAGAGTTTAAGGGTTTAGGGTTTAATGGTCAAGGATTTAGGGTTTAAGGGTTGAGATTTTAATGGATTAGGGTTTATCAGTTAATGATTTAAGAGTTGAGGTTTGAGGGATTAGGGTTTAAGGTATACTATTGAGGGTTGAGGTTTTAGGGATAGGGTTTAGGGTTTAAGGTTTAAGGTTTGAGGGTTGAGTATTTAGGGATAGGGTTTATGAATTAGGGTTAAGGTATTATGGTTTAAGGGTTGAGGGTTTAAAGGCTTAGGTTTGAGGGATTAAGGGTTTAAGGTATATGGTTGGGGGTTTAATGTATAGGGTATAGGGTTCAGGGGTCAGGGTATAAGGATTAATGGTTTAAGGTTTAAGGGTTTAATGGTTGAGGTAATAGGGTTTAAGGTTTGAGGGTTGAGGGTTGAGGTATGGAGGGATTAAGGGTTGAGGGTTTAAGGGATTAGTGTTTAAGGGTTGAGGGTTTAAGGGTTGAGGGTTGAGGGTTTAATGGATAGAGTTGATGGTAAAGGGTTGAGGGATTATGGTTTAAAGGTTGAGGGTTTAAGGGTTGAATATTGAGGGATTAGGGTCAAGGGTTGAGGGTTTAGAGTTTAAGGATTAGTGTTGATGGTTTAATGTATAGGGTAGAGGGTAGAGGGTTCATGATTAAGGAATTAGGCTTTAAGGGTTGAGGCTTGATGTACTAAGGGTTTATGGGTTGAGGGATTAAGGGTTGAGGGTTAGGGGTTGAGGGTTTAAGGGTTGAGGTATAAGGGTTGATGGTTTAGGGTATAAGGGTTTAGGGTTTAAGAGATTAGTGTTTAGGGTTGAGGGATTAGGGTTTAAGGGTTGAGGGTTATGGAATTAGAGTTTAATGTATACTATCGAGGGTTGAGGGTTTAGGGATAGGGTTTAGGGTTTAAGGTTTAAGGGTTGAGGGTTGAGGCTTTAGGGATAAGGTTTACGGTTTAGGGTTAAGGGTTGAGAGTTTAAGGGCTTAGGGTTTAAGGATCAAGGGTTTAGGGTTTAAGGGTCAAGGGTTTGGGGTTAAGGGTTTAAGGGTTTAGGTTTGATGGTTTAGGGATAGGGATTAGGGTTGAGGGTTGAGTGATTAGGGTTTATGGTTTAATGTATAGGGTAGAGGATAGAGGGTAGATGGTTGAGGGTTAAGGGATTATAGTTTAAGGGTTGAGAGTTGAGGGATTAAGGGTTTATGGGTTGAAGGATTAAGGGTTGAGGGTTGAAGGTTGAGGTTGAGGGATTAAGGGTTGAGGGTTGAGGGTTATTAAGGGTTTGTGGGTTGAGGGATTAAGGTTAATGATTAAGGGTATAAGGTTTAAGATTTAAGGGTTGAGGGTTTAGGGATAGGGTTTAGGGTTGAGGGTTAAGGGATTAGGGTTTATGGGTTGAGGGTTTAAGTTTTTAATGGTTGAAGGTTTAAGGGTTGAGGGATTAGGATTGAAGGGTTGAGGGCTGAGGGATTAGGGTTTAATGTATATTGTCAAGGGTTGGTGGTTTAAGGGTAGGGTTTAGGGTTCAAGGTTTAATGGTTGACGGTTGATGGTTGAGGCTTTAGGGATAGGGTTTAGGGTTTAGGGTTAAGGGGTTAGGGTTTAAGGTTTGAGAGATCAAGGGTTGAGGGTTGAGGGATTAAGGGTTTAAGGTATAGGGTCTAGGGATTAGGGTTGAGGTTTTAATGTATAGGGTATAGGGTATAAGGTTTAAGATTTTAAGGGTTGAGCATATAGGGTTTAAGGGTTGAGGGTTGAGGGATGGAAGTATTAAGGGTTGAGGTTATATGGTTTAGGGTTGAGTGTTTAGGGTTTAAGGGTTGAGGGTTTAAGCGATTAGTGTTTAAGAGTTGAGGATTTAGGGATTATGGTTGAGGGTTTAAGGGTTGAGTGTTGAGGGATTAGGGTTGAGGTATTATGGTTGAGGATTTAAGGGTTGAGTGTTGAGGGATTATGGTTGAGGGATTAGGGTTGAGGTTAGAGGGTATATGATTTGAGGGTTTAAGAGTTGAGGGTTGAGCGATAGAGGGATTAAGGGTTTAGGGTATAGGGTTTAGTGTTGAGAGATTAGGGTTGAGGGTTTAGGGGTTGTGGGTTGAGGGATTAGGGTTGTAGGTTTAATGTATAGGGTAGAGGGTAGAGGGTAGAGGGTTGAGGTATTAGGGTTTAATAGTTGAAGGTTGAGGTATTAGGGTTTAGTAGTTGAAGGTTGAGGGATTAGGGTCGAGGGTTGAGATATTAGGGTCAAGGGTTGAGGAATTACAATCAAGGGTTGAGGATTTAAGGTATAAGGTTGAGGGATTAGGGTTGAGGGTTGAGGTTGTAGGTTTTAGGGTTTAATGTATAGAGTAGAGGGTTGAGGTTCTATGGTATAGGGTATAGTGTTAAGGTATAGGGTATAGTGTTTAGGATTTAAGATATAGGGTTGAGGCTTAATGTATAGGATTGAGTGTATATGGAATTATGGTAAAACTTCATATCACACACGAAATGAGATATGCATATTACTTAGAAGATGTCATAATTGGTCCAATAAAGGTCTCATTGATGTACCTCAACCCAAACCCCTATTGAAACATTGTAAGAGTTATAAAACCTTTACAAAATACCTTTTTCAAAACATGAGCATCCTTTGGAAAAGTTAAAATATGTCTTTTTAAAGAGCAAGACAAAACATGCTCACGTTTCACTGTGAGCGTGTTATAATGTGAGCACATTATAATGAAATCAAATTTTTTCTTTCTCTAAAATGGTAAAAAAAGGTAGGACACCCATGATCCAGGCCTACATGCTCTGCTATTCTCCTACTTGTGTGTGTTTTTTGATAGAAAAATGCCTTTTCACATTGTTGGGGAAGCACATGAAATTTTTACACATTCCACCACCTTTTTCTAGTTTTCTAACTTAGAAAGGAGGAAATAACAATGTTTTTACATCACATTTCATTATATGAACTCAAATTTTCATGTTTGTAGTTTTTCAATGTTAATTATGATTGAATTGTTATAATTTAACATTATACATTGGTTAATTCTATAGTTTTTAGTAATTCTATTAGATATATATATATATATATATAATTGAACATTGAAAAGGAAGAAAGTTCATGAAAAGCTCAATTATTATGAAAAGATGAAAATATGTGTCCTAGTTACAAGGCCATGTTATGTACCCATGTACATATGCAATGCAATCTCTCACAAATGGAGAAAAGGAGAAAACTCCTCCTGAAAAGAGAGAAAAGGTAGAATAATGATCTCCATGAAAAATGAGAGGATAAAACCCCATTCAAGGAAAAATACCCCCCATAAGAGATTCAATGAGATAACCTTTTGTAAGGAAAAATTGGAAGTATTTTGGTGGAGTAACATTGGAATCCTTAACCATTACAAGCAAAGGAAAGATAATTTTGATGCTAGAAACCATATTAGAGTCACTCAAGGACTCAAGCTTGGAATCATGATAAAGCAACACAGACCCAATTCCAAGGAACATTGGAACACTCTTTATATGGATTAATCTTGGAATCTAAATGAAGTAACATGAGATAGAACATTGATCTATAAATAAAATGAAGTGCAATGACCAAAACAACACCCTCCCAACTATCAAAATATCCAAGTAATCTCTAGGATACCCATCAAACAAGAACTAAAATCATAATATACCTAGAATAAACCAAGAAAAAGTGGATGAATGGCATGATATAGCTCCTTAATACCTTCCCAATGCCACAAGAATCACAAAAATTAGAGATTGTGTCAAAAAGTTATGAGCTCAAGAGCAAAAAAGGAAGATTTGACTTCAAACAACAATAAATGCCTCTAAATAGATTTTTTATAGAAAATAACCTACACCACTAAAAAATTGACAAAGCTATATTTCTGGAAATATCTCATTTTCAAAAAATGACCTCCTAGATTGCAAGTTATGATATTTTGAAAAAAATGCCTATTAGGGCCTCTAGGGACAAAATTTTGGGCCCTAGGCTTTAAGCCCTCGATCACCCATATGATCACTACTAGCAAAATTTATTTTAAAAAAGTTTTCCATTGACCCTAGTGGTAGTGACACCACTTGGGTGGGCCTATTGGGGGTCAATGGGCCATAGGTTGTGTCACCTAAGGCATAAGCCCCTTGTAGTTTACATGATCATGTGCCTATGTGAACCAAGTGCTCAATAAACAAGTTATTAACAAATAGTTGGTGAATAATAAATATTTTAAATAAAAAAATATCATTAAAGAATTGTGAATATATACTAGAAAAAATATATTGTACCATACACAATGTGACGCAAACTACAAATTGACAGGCGAATTGACCACAAGAAATGACAATGACCAATCATAATCCATAGAGTATGATGAATATGCCAACTTCATAGAGAATATTCTCTACCTGATGGTACTATAGAATCTACAAGATGTGACTGTAGGTACATCATTGTAGAGTATGACAAAGTATGGATTGGTATAGATCCGTAAAATTGTGTGAAATTAGCAATGGCCCAAAAAAATTTCCTAATGTCCATGAGAAAAAATGTCAAAAACTAATGAATTAATAGTCATTTCTTTATTCTCGGGCATCTTGTACATAATGGAAGGGTTTGTTTTGACCTAAAGTGTTTCAAAAAATAAGCTACCTCCAAGATCTAGCAATTGAAACCCTCGTAGATAAGTCAAAACATGATGAAAATTGATGAAATGAAAGGAAAATCTAACTTTCTCCAACACCCTAAATTTAATGGTGAGATCCTTGAAACCCCAACTCACACCCGACAAATTTTTCATGCCAAGATTGGTACCTTATATTTGGGAAGAAATGTGCAACATTGAAGCTTTGATACCATCTAGAAGTTTATAGTGAACTCCTCAACACCCCAAGATCACCTACAAGGTAACAATAACTTCCACAAGAGAGAAAGATGTAAATATCTTGCTATGATTATAGATGCAATATTTCTAGATTGAATATGACAATATACATATGATTCCAAGTGCTTATAAAGACAAGTTGTGAGATAGGATTAAACAAGACCTTGACATGTGTCTTAATCCTATATAATGAGATAACTACCTCAACAAATATTAAATGGCTTAGGACACAAGCATTAAATTCCAAAAGATAAGACAAGATCTAGTTACAACTAACACTAACTAGAAATATTCTCTCCTAGGACCTAAATAGACTTAACATGTAAATAAGGCCTAAATAGATAAAACACCTATTTACACCAAAAACATACCATCCACCACAATTTTTAATTTTTTTTAACAGTTAAAATAATTATCTTAAATTTATAAAAAAATATATCTATCTAATTTAAATTAATAATAATAAACATAAATTTTATTAAGAACTCTTCATACCACTTTAAAATTAAATACATACATATCATTTTTAGATTATCCAAACTAAAAATTATATTTGTGTCCATATTTCTCTATAAAAAATGTGATATAATTTTGAACTTTCATCCAAAATGATCTCATAGATGTGAAACTCCATTCTAAAAATAATGATTGACATAAAATCCAAAGATAATTACTTATAAATTTCCATAACAGCTACACAAAGTATGATCTATAAGTACCTATAATTTTTTTAGCTACCTATAATAGTTTGTATCATTTTGTTGTCTAGTGTTTATTTTGTGGCATTAATATTTTTCTATAACGTGTTAATAAAAAATTACTTTATTTTAAGAGCTCTATGCTAAGTTTGGGTCCATCAAAAGAACTTAGGACATGGATGCAAAGAATGATAATTAATTTTACCCCTATCCTTCTCATATTTTTTCCCTAGGGTGTTGATATATTTTAGTATACATATTTTTTTTATTAAATAGAGGATAAACCATGTCTTTATCACTTTTTAAAGTGTATATATATATATATATACTAATAATTAAAATTAAGATTAATGAGTATATGAAGATGTGTACTCTTCTACAAAATGAATCATATAAATTTATATAATATGATCATTTTTATTCATTTTTTATTACGTCAAAAAAGAAATCATAAAATTATTTTTAAATTTAGATATAAATATTTTAAAAAAATCACCATTAACATATAAATAATTAAATAAAAATAAATTCAATAAAATTAATATGAATACATTGTATTTTTTTAAATTATTGTTTAATTTCATTAATATAAATGTCAAGAAAGAGAAGAAGAGGGTTTCTTTGTATGCATCTTTGTCAATGCCACATTATTTTAGAAAGTGAAAGTTTTATGCTTTTACTTGCATTTATTGCTACACCCTCTTTGGCACTAATTGTACATGTGTTCCTTTCCCACTTCAAATGTCCCCAACCTTTCATTTATTTGCAACTAGTGCTACTAGAGTTGAAGGTTTTATGAAAGAAAACAGTAGCTTCCCTACATAAACAACCTTATGTACAGTGTAGAAAATTGTATACCTTGACAATTTCACATTATGTTTTGTCCCCCTAATTTATTGGACTTAATTAAGCTTCTAAATTTTCAAATTATGCATTCCAAAGCCTAAATTTTACTATTTTTCGAAGGAGGAAAAGCATTAAACAAATGCATCCAATCATTAAATTTTCCCCAACTTTGAGTGTCTTGGAAATTCGGGCCAAGACCCGTTCACCCATGGGCAATCGATCCCCCTTCTTAGCTAGGACCCAAAATTAAATATGTTGTTAGCAACATTTTAATATCCAAAATTCAAATATGAAGTGTCATCTTTGTAATCTAATTTTTGAGAAATTGGATAAACACCTATAAATACCTTGTTAGTTTATCATTTGAAATCTAACAAGAAATAACATGCATTCAAGAGAAAATATTATTGTTAAGAGAAAATCAAGAGCAGCATATCAGAGCATTATTAAAACAATTCAAGTTCCAACATTATGTCAAATAATATGTGTTCATATTCATGTTTTGTGAAGGCTAACATTGTTGTAGGTATCCAAAACATCCTAGCATTCAGGTTATCCCGCAATACTGGTTTACAATTTTTGGCCAAACTGGACATTGAACTGGATTTTTTTAACTAAATATTCACTTTCGAGCACACATAGCAACTAAACCGTGAGGAATTAGAAGATGATGCAAACTAGTGATTTGTGAAATTTTGTTGTAGATTCTAAATATATTTTTTTTTCAAAATTTTTGGAATTAGATTCTTCTTTTTCCATCTCCTTCAAAAACTAGTTTTTAATAGCAAACATCATTTTTAAAGAGTGACGTTATTCGCTAACACATAACTTTTTTTCTATGAAGGATAAAATTCTAATTTTTTCAAATTTAGATTTGTAACTACAATATCTAGTGCATGGAATTGGTTCCATAGCACTTCATTGAATATTTTTTCTTAATTAAGTTTCAAAGTCAAACTAGATACAATTTAGACATGATTTACTAGCTAAAACATAACAATTTTTTGTATGTATCAAAATTCAAAAAAAAAAAAATGTTGGATCAAGGACATCAATATCTAGTGCATCGACATTTTTCAGATTTTTTTTTGATAATTTGCTATTTTTCCATATGTGCAGAACATAGAGCTTGATTTTCGGTGAAAAACCTACATTCACAAGAAATAAAAAATAAATATAATAATTAAATTAAATTTATTTAAAATTATACTTTTTGGGAATCTTATAATAAGGGCTATATACTCACAAAAAATAAATTTTAAATGAATTCATTTGATCCCCCAAAAGGTAAATCAAAAATAGTTTTTTATTAGCATTTTGATGGGTGTAAAGGAGACTTCATTATAGGTATGGTTTAAAACTAGAGGGGTTCTATCCAAGGGGGTTTGATCTAAGGTGGTTTGATATAACCCTCTTTAATTGGAATGCTTTAAATGGAACTTTTCAAGGCTTAAATCATTATATTTTCTAAAAATATGTGATTTTAGCAAAAATCAAGATCTCCTAAAAAGTTTAAACTAGTATTGTGGGATCACCCATTCAAGCATTCAAGAAAACCCATCAAGCAAGATCCAAATCCATGAAGAGATGTGTATGACTTTAGTCCTTCAAGGAAGCCATTTAAGGGTTGTGAGTTGTAACATTGTGTTCATTCATCATTTCCTTCCTTTCCATTATCATTTTATTATTGGCATTGCCATTGTGGAAGTGGAAACACTTACATGGGGTTTGACTGAGGCAAGCCCTTATATGGCACAACATCTTACCTCTTTGTGAATGTGCAGGTTATAGGTATAAAGAGGATTGAAGAGAGTTTGAAGATCCATTTTGTACTATTGCATTTTTTGTCATCAAAGTTGTCAAGCCACAAAAACTCAATTATAGAATTTACTGTCAACATTCCAACTGTTGGAAATGTGTCTCAACTTACTGGCTTGACATTGGAATCATTTTGTTCTTTTCTCTCTTTGTCAACAAGATAGTATACCATCAAAAGGACTTTGTTCATAATCTCTTTGATGGCCCAATAAGCTTTCATGTCTCACCTAGCACTTCATTAGCGAGACATTGCATGGTCGGCGAGACTTCACCCATTGTCTCCTCGATAAACCAATATCCCTTTTTGTGGCATCATGTTTACATTTTCGATGAGAGTAGATCACTTCGATGGGAGCTTCTGAGATGTCTCTTCGACATTCCAAAACTCCAATGGAGTATCTTGTCGGTAGGAGGTTGCACTGTCACCGATACATTGGACAATGTCTCCTCGACACCCCATGATGCTTTGTATCAGAGAGACCTAGATGCTTCACCGAGACATTGTGAAATGTCTCTTTGATGGGTTGATAAGCCGAAAGACTTGGAACGGTAAAGTGGACATCGATGAGATATTTGTGTATTGATGGGAAAAGTTTAAATCTCTCATCAACATGGCGATGGACTTGGTCGACAATGTACCGTGAGAAGCATGTATCGGTGTGACTCAAGTAGATCGGCGAGACATTTGTGGTTGTCTCTTCGACATGGCTTGATATGGTAACTACTAAGTGATGGTTGGTCTGTTGTTACGAATGGGAACCAAATTGGTATGTTTCCTACATGGGTCTAATGATGCAAATTGATTGGATCTCTCTCAGAAGGGGAAATGCTATAATGTGTAATGCATTGTAATAGTTTTTTGAGAGTTGATTTGTGAGTTTGATGTGAGAGAACGAGATCAATCAACATTTTTATGTTGCCTAAATTGTATGTGGTGAATTGACATCTAAGAGCAACAACTATAACTTTATATGTGGACTATGTTCACTATAATACAAAGTATTTTTTCTTGGTTGGTGGGTTTTTATCCAGAAAGGGTTTTCCCACATTAAATCTGGTGTCCATTTTGTGGTTGTGTTAAATTTGTTCTATTATGTTGCTCTACTAAATGTGCATCTTTAATGAACTTTAATTTGAAAGTGAACCATATGTCTACATTCTCTTCTTATAATTAGCATTAGGAAAGTGTTTCCACACCTCTTCTTTCCTTACAAGCAGTATTAGAGCCTAGCCAGTTGTGTTATCCTTGTGGGTTGTCCACAAGTTTTATGTGCCAATTCTAAAGTAGGAGTCTTGTAGAGGAATCTAGTAATTTTGATTGCAGATTAAGATGGAAAGCACATCAGTGAAGATAGAAATTGAAATTTTCAATGGTGGAAATTTTGAGTTGTGGAAACTCAAAATGGTGGACCTATTGGTAGATAGAGACCTCTGGATTGTTGTGTTTGGAACTAAAACTTCAGGCATGAAGCAAGAAGATTGGGACCTCACAGATAGAAAAGCTAAACGGTTTATAAGACTCTGTCTAGTAGACTCTGTTCTCCTAAACGTTCATGAAGAGAAGTTTGCATCTTCTTTGTGGAAGAAACTTGGTGACATTTATCAAGGAAAGTCCTTGGTGAATAAGTTATTCTTGAGGAAGAAGTTGTACTCTTTGAAAATGGAGGAAGGGGCATCTGTGGCTAATCATCTAAATATGTTCAATATGCTCATTGCTTAGTTAACATCTATAGGTGTGAAGATAGAAGATGAGGATCATTGTATGCTTCTATTATGTTCTTTTCCTGACTCATGGGATCATTTAGTGATGGCTATTGGGAGTAAGACAACCACCTTCAAGATGGAAGATGTGATTGCTTCATTTCTATCTAAAGAGATACAAAGGAAATATTCTAAGATGGAAAAGGATGCTCTTGTTGTTTGAGGAAGATCAAAGGAGAAAGGCAAGAAGAAGGGAAAGAATTCTAAATCAAAGTCTAAAGGGAGATCAAAGTCTCTTGGAAAGAAGTCCAAGGTGAAATGTTGGAATTGTGGGTAGCCTAGTCATGTCTGTAAGGATTGCAAAGAGGAGAAAAATAATAATAAGAAAAAAAATTATTCAGATAATGATTCTTCTCAAAGCAATGAAAATTCCCTCATTGCATCCTTGGTGACTCAGGCATCAGATGATGTCTGGTTGATTGAATTAGGTGCATCTTTTCACATGTCATCTCACAGAGGTTGGTTTATGAAGTACAAAAAGTATGCTGGTGGAAAGATGTATCTAAAAAGTGACTCATCTCTTGAAATTATTGGCCATGGAAGAGTCAAAATACAATTTCCTAATGGAAGAATCATAGGAATTGATGGCATAATGCATATACCAAGTTTGGCTCAAAATTTACTTTATGTTAGCAAGTTGAATGATGTTGGCATGCAAGTTTCATTCTTGAATTGTGGTTGTAAGATGACTAGAGGCTCTATGGTGTTGGCTAGGAGTGCTTGGATTGGTACTTTATACAAGTTGGATGCACATGTTGTTAAATGTAACATTGTCTCTATAAAGTTAGAAAAGGTTGCTCTTGTAGAGAAGGAGAATGAAGTTCCTTTGGGTGAAAAATATTTGGAGGTGAAACTCCTAGTAGAAAAGACCATGCATAAGCATCAAAGGCTTGACCACATTGGTGAGAAAGGCTTAAAAGATTTGAAAAATAAAAACCTGGTTGAAAGGCTTAATGATTGTAACCTTGAGTTCAATTTTTACGAACATTGTATATATGGAAAACAACATCGTGTTTCATTTTATTCTAGTCCTCATAGATCTTTTGGTGTTCTAGATTATATTCACTCTGATGTTTTTGGTCCAATAAATGTTCCTTCATTATTGAAATCAAGATATTATGTTTATTTTATTGATGATTATTCGAGAAGGGCATTTGTGTATTTTCTAAAAAGTAAATCATATTTGTTTAGTTAGTTTAAAGAGTTTACAAAATTGGTTGACAATCAGAATGGAAGGAAAATTAAATGCTTGAGGACAGATAATTGTAGTGGGTTTTGTTCTATAGATTTTGAAAGGTATTACAAAGACCATGGAATAAAAAGGCATAAAACAACACCTTACACTCCACAACAAAATGGAGTTGATGAAAGGTTGAACAAGACATTGATGGAAAGGGCAAGAAGTATGTTGAGCAATGTTGGTTTGGAGCAGAAGTTTTGGGTTGAAGCTATGGCTATAGCATGTTATTTAATAAATTGATCTCCCTCTTCGGAATTTGTTGAAAAAAAGCCTATGGAAGCTTGGTCTAGTAAGAAGCCCTCTTTAAGACGTGTAAGAGTCTTTGGTTGTGAATCATATGTTTATGTGTTGAATGAGAAAAGATCTAAGTTGGAGAATAAGGCTGACAAATGCATCTTTATTGGCTACGGCATTGGTGTGAAAGGATACAAGCTTTGGAATCCTGTGACTGAAAAGGTTGTATACAGTAGAAGTGTAATCTATATTAGCTAAAACCTTCTTTAGTGGATCTGCAACTAGAGATGAAAGAATAAAAGAAAGACAAAGTAGTTGAAATTCTCAAACTCTAGATAAAGAGGAACTATGAAGTGTACCTAAAACTGAGGAGAGCTCTAGTAGCTCTAAGAGTTTTGAAGAAAAAGAACCATAACCTCATCCTCAACTTTTGACGGGGTCTACATGTGAAAGGAAATAACCTGAAAGGTATTATTTTTCCATGTTGGATGTAAATTGTTCCTATTCTTTGATTACAAGCACTTATGAGTCTAGGACTATGAAAGAGGCAATTGAAATGTCAGATTCATATTCCTAGTTGGAAGCCATGAATGAAGAAATGGCATCATTGAAAATGAATACAACCTAGGATTTGGTGCCCTTGTCTAAAGGTAGAAAGAATTTTGGTTGTAAATGGGTATTTAAGAAGAAAACTAGTCTAGATGGGAGTGTTGAAAAGTATAAAGCTAGGTTGGTTGTGAAAGGTTATTCCCAGGTAGAGGGAATTGATTATGGAAAAAGATTTTCTCCTGTAGCTAAGCTGACATCTATCAAATTTATTTTGTCACTTGCAACAACGTATGACTTAGAGATTGAACAAATGGATGTGAAGAAAAAATTTCTTCATGAAGATCTTGAAGAAGAAATTTATATGTCCCAGCCTGAGGACTTCGTGGAAAAAGGTAAAGAAAATTTGGTTTGCAAGTTAAAGAAATCTTTGTATGGTTTAAAATAATCGTCGAAAATGTGGTACCAAAATTTTGACGTGTTTGTGTTGTCACTGGGATTTGTAAGATTGAAATATGATCATTTTGTGTACTTCAAAACTAAAAATAATCGAGTTCTTATTATTTCCCTATATGTTGATGACATGTTCATAGGAAAGAATAAGACTATGATTTCTGATCTAAAATCTTAATTGTCAGCAAGGTTTGAAATGAAAGATCTAGGTTCAGCAAGGTATATTCTAGGGATGGAAATAAAAATGGATAGAGGAAGTAGAAAGCTTTGGCTCAGCTAGAGTAAGTATATAATTACTATCCTAGAGAGATTTGGTATGACTAATTGCAAGCAACTAGTTATTCCAGTGTTGTAGGGAATGAAGCTATCTGTTGAAGATTGTGTGAAATCTCCTACCAAGATGGAGGACATGACCAAATTTCCTTATGCAAGTGTAGTTGGTATTTTAATGTATGCAATGGTCTATATAAGGCCAAACATTTCCCAAGCAGTGGGATTTCTCAGCCGTTTTATTGAAAATCTAGTTAGACCACACTAGGATGTTGTGAAAAGAGTTTTTAGATATTTAAAAGGTACCTCTCAATATACTTTGTGCTATCATGGTAACTCGGTTGGATCATAGAGATCTATTAGCATTCAAGGCTATGTGGATTTTGATTGGGCAGGGGACATTGAAAGTAGAAGTTTCACCAGTGGATACATATTCATGTTGAATGGTGGTGTAGTTAGTTGGATGAACAAGCGACAGGTTGTAGTCACTCAATATATACTATGGAGGAAGAGTATATAGCAATAACACATGCCTGTAAAGAATCCATTTGTCTTAGATGTTTGTGTTCTGATATTGGGTTCAATACAAGGAAAATTACCATTTTTTGTGATAGTCAGAGTGCTATTTGTTTGGTGAAAAATCCAACTTTCCATTCCAAGACAAAACATATTGATGTGTAGTATCATTTTGTATGGGATATGGTGGAGGATGGAAAGGTCAATCTTGAAAAAGTGGATACTTTGGAAAATGTTGAAAATACATTAATGAAACTAGTGAGCACAGACAAGTTTAGGTGGTGTGTTAGTTTGATGTGCCTTGGGGCCTATGATATTAAATAATTTCAAGTTTTGAGAGAAGCCAGTAAGTCTTCATCAAGTGGGAGCATGTTGGAAATGTGTCTCAACTTACTCGCTTGACATTGGCAACATCGCGTTCTTTTCTCTCTTTGTCGGTAGGACATATAGCATCAAAGGGACTTTGTTCATAGTCTCTTCGATGGCCCAATAAGATTTAATGTCTCACCTAGAACTTCATTGGGGAGACATTGTGTGGTTGGTGAGACTTCACCCATTGTCTCCTCGATAGACTGATATCCCTTGTTGTGGCATCGTGTTTACATTGTCGGCGAGAGTAGCTCACTTCGATGGGAGTTTCTAAGATGTCTCTTTGACATTCCAAAACTCTAATGGAGTATCTTGTCAGTAGGAGGTTCCACCGTCACTGAGACATTGGAAAATGTCTCCTCGACACCCTGATGAGGCTTCGTATCGAAGAAACTTGGATGCTTCACTAAGACATTGTGAAATGTATCTTCGATGGGTTGATAAGCCGAAAGAATTGGAATGGTAAAGTGGACATCGATGAGACATTTGTGTATCAATGGGAAAAGCTGAAATCTCTCATCGACATGGTGATGGACTTGGTCGACAGTGTACCATGAGAAGCATGTATCAATGTGACTCGAGTAGATTAGCAAAAGATTTGTGGTTGTCTCTTCGACATGGCCTGATATGGTAACTATTGAGTGATGGTTAGTCTTTTGTTATGAATGGGAACTAAATTGGTATGTTTCCTACATGGGTCTGGTGATGCTGATTGATTAGATCTCTCTCATAAGGGGAAATGCTATAATGTGTAATGCATTGTAATAGTGTTTTGAGAGTTGAGTAGTGAGTCTAATGTGAGAGAACAAGATTGATTAGCATTGTTATGCTACCTGAATTGTATGTGGTGAATTGACATCTGAGAGCAATAACTATAACTCTATATGTGGACTTTGTTCATTGTAATACAAAGTGTTTTTTCTTGGTTGGTGGGTTTTTCTCCCAAAAGGGTTTTCCCATGTTAAATCTTGTGTCCATTCTATGGTTGTTTTAAATTTGTTATGTTCTATTTTTCTGCTAAATGTGCATCTTTAATGAACTGTAATTCGAAATTGAACCATATTTCTACATTCTCTTCTTAGAATTAGCATTAGGAAAGTGTTTTCGCACCTTTGCGTTCCTTACATCGACAAATTTACAATTGGAGATAGGAGCTCTAATCTAGCACCAGAGGACTACAAAAACAATTTTAGGACCCCCTAACAAAGACCCATTTTCCCAAGGGTGACCCAATCCTACTACAACACTCAAATTCAGATTTTGGTGATAGGTGCACATCAATTTGCACTTTTCAAATCCACTTTCAAATCATTGTTTCAATATTTTTACTTTCGAGAAAATGTATTTATCATATTAGGTCATTTAGTCTAATTAGGTCAATCATTCTAAATCATTTCCAGTTCATTCATAAGAATCAAAAGGATTGGATCCAGGTTTGATTGACTCTCCTTGGAGGTTGTAAGTCAATTTATACACTTTTTTGATTTGAATCCTAATGAAATCCTAGAAATGATGACCCATTGACCTTAAGTTTTAGATATTAAGTTTAAGGTCACCACATTTTTATGTTTCACCCTATAAATTTGTACCCAAAATTTTCCATGAGGTATTTCCTTGGAGACAACACTGAATTTTATTATTTCTATTTCAAAATTTGATAATACATATAACTTTCTATAATATTTTACTTTGATTGGTTGTTTTATGGGTAGGATCTCCCCCAAAAGAATGCTTAAAGATGAGGTTGTAGGGATTTTACCCCACATGGAATCTACCTTGTTGTCATGAAAAACCTTATCAAATATTTTTTTTCTTCACTAAAACAAATCATGCCAAGGAAATAATTAACTATGGCCCCTAGGTTGTTTGTTCCTCGCTAAAACCTTGACATGAGACTTTGCCATCTAAGATGACAAATATTTCAAATTTTTTGTTTGGGTTGAGTTTCTTGATCTACCCTTACCATGTTGGGATTTTTTGAACTAGATAGCTTCCTCTTTAGAAAAGTTCTTATGCTTTAAACTATAATGGTTCTACTTAACTCATCCTTAGTGGAAATTTTATGTTGAGGTAGACCAATCCAAGGACCTAAAAAAATTAATGGATATTCAAGTTGACCAAATCATATATACTTAACACATCATTTATATCAACCTTCCAAACACCTAATATCAATGTCAATCCTCAATACATAAGATTCAGGATTATCCTCTACCTTACCCATGCCTAAAGGTAATTATACAACACTCTTTTGGTTCACCACATTATGTGAAAGAATAGGAATGGTGATATATAGTCAATAATAGAGTCAAGAATTGTGGTAATAATAATTTTTCCCCTATACTTTCTAGCTCTTGGAGATGGGCTACAAAAAACATTTCAAAGATTCCAAAATTAGGGAATGTTGTACTCACCTCCTTTGGGAAGAGTTCTGGTGTGGTGAAAATGTGTCATAGTTCACTTGTGACATCAATCTTATCTTGATTGACCATTGGAAATTCCTAGATTTCTTCCCCTCTTCCTACTGGGTATAGGAGGCCTCATAATCTTCCTAGGTGAATAAAGGAAGGATAATTTGTGCCACATAAATATTAGTAGGTATCTTCTCTCTTATAGATAGGCTTTTTTTACATCCATGAAATGAGTTTGTAGAATAGTTATTCCACTATAGATAAGTTAGATGACAAGGAGATGCCTCTTGAAACTCATTTATGAATATATTTCTTGGAATGTTTGGGGTATAAAAAAACTCCCAAAGATATACTCCATTCATAATTTTTATCTATAGTTCCCAAATTAAGACATTCTCTATTTACAAGAGGTTAAAATTTCTAGTTTTTTATTTTCTACCACATGTCATTGTAAGGAAAGTTGTGGCCATCTAATGACAATTTCCACATAACCCAAAAGAGATAACAATGCAAATAAGTACTAAAAATCCACATGTAAGAGAATAGACAACATATCCATCAAAGATGACACAAGATATACCCTCGAAAAACCCTCAAGAGGAAAGAACCCAGAATCCAAAAGCATCCATACTCAATCATATCAATCAACAATAAAGAAAATACAAGAGTTACAATGAACACCTCTAAAGCATCAAGTCCTCCAATGCATCTCCATGTGTCCAAGCATGAATCCACACATCCCATGCCATGCGTCACAAATGCACTCAAAAAGACTCAATAATGATATCCAAACCACTTAGCCCAACCTAAACCACTACATATGTGTTTGCTTTTATAGACACAAGCTCACACAAAATACAACTAGTGGTAAGGTAAAACCATGTACCAGGTATGTGCAGGATCATGATGGGCCAAAAAGTGGCGATATGATGGGTATGTGTAGGGTATGTGGTTGATGAATTTTTTTTAACCCAAAATTGATGAAACAAAAAGGGTTTTTAAATGAGATTCTCAGCTTTCCACCAATATAAATTATGTTTTACTTTAATTTAATAAATAATTATTATTCATTTTCTATTTGAATAACGACTCAAGTCCTGATTGATAGGCTGATTGAAAAAAAATCTATAGCTTTCAAATGGTATCACATTTTTTGAATCCAAAACATGTGTCACATTCTATGCTTTGCATACTATAGGATTACAAAAATAAAAATTGAATTTCATGAAGTTTTGACAAAGTTAAGGTGGTCAGACATATGAGTTTTTAAATTTTTAAAAAGTTGTAATAAAAAAATCATAATTAATTATTTACTTGGAAAAAATTATAAAAAAATATGCATCACATCTGGACATGAGTCCTCTACTTATATCTAAAATATTATAAAAAAACATTATCATTTTATTGTGGTTAGGGTGGTCAGACAAACACGTACTTCTTATTTTTTCACTAAAATTGAAGTACTACTGCATTTAAATCTCAAATTTTCACCAAATAGATTTTTATATAAAAAAAAATCCTAGTAATTTAGAAACTAAATTCAATTTTCTACAAATTTTATTCTTACATATTTTTTAAATAATATAGATAACTTATTCAATTTTTTACATCAAGTTACCTAACTCTGATTTTTCTAAATTTTTCACCACTTAAGGGCATATTTTTTCCATGATGATCCTGCACATACCCTACCACAAAACCATGTGAATACAAAACCACTAACCCCTTATTTAATATTGGGTACTAAGACTTCACTTTATTTAATATTTCCCCGATATTAAATTATTCACATGTCTCCCACACATTAAATAATAATACAATGTTACAATACAACATCAAGGGGACCCCAAATAATTACCTAGTGTAATTATCCACACCACCAAGGTGTATCACAACTAAATAATTATTTAATTACAAAATTATAATAAATAATTTTATGCAATGGTGTACAACACCATATCCCAACATTCTCCCACTTTTTGTATACATTACATAAGGGATCAATACATGAAATACATCATCATACTCATACATGAAATCACATGAATCTCCAACATGCTCTTGTGCTCCATCAATATACCTGCAATAAGAACAAAGAGACCACCATATCAAGTGAGAAATCCTCTCATCCTCCAACGTGCCACCTATGGAAGAAAAGTAGCATGCCAAGGTGAAGATGCACCAATCCACAAGCACAAGCATAAAATCCAAGTGATAAGAAAGGCTCTCCAAGCTATTTTCAACTGAAAAACCCACATGATCAGAAATAGCATGCACAACACATGATAATACATCCAACCATCCATACCTCCAAGGTATGAATACATCAGTAAACTCATGCCAAGAACATATGCAACCCATAAACTGCAACAATAATCCCCCTATATAAAACCCATCAACATGAAGAACATACACATCCAAGAACTCCCATTGCATAGATAATGTCAAAGCATATCAAGTCTACCAATCAACACTATACATCAAGGTGTGATAAGTAAATCAAAGATTGAAGTACCAAGAATAATAAAAATGATCCACATATGCAAACTAAAGAGCTACATAATCTCTCACAACATGCTGCCACCATCCTCCCCAAATCATATGAACATGAACATCCAAGGAAGGAACCATGAAGAGAGAAAACCTGTAAACAATAACATGTCCTCCTACCAACACCTCAAAAATGCAATGTTGTGTCAAGTATGATCTCCTAACAACCCCAAATGAAAAGCCTCAACAAGATCCATAACACTTAATCTCAGAGATCAAGTACAACATATGAATCAATGTAACAATGCCAACATGGATGTAAGCCTCTCAAAACAAGAAGATAAAACTCAAATTAATCATCCCCAATACTGGAAACCAACCCATAAACCATCTCCTAACAATCCTCATCAATGAATGATATTATAAACTCAAATGCACAAGGAGATAACCATGCCATAACATCCCTCAAAATGAATCCTCCAGAACTAACTATTCATAGCTCAAGATCTATATCTATGAAAGATAAAGCATATAAACTCATGCTAACCAATCCTAAAATGAATATCCATAATCAATCACCATGAATCAACTCAATCCAATGAGAAATCAAAGCACAAAACATAACACATCTGAAAGATATAATGGGAAAATACCTCTCAAATAACAAGTTGTTGAGTAGACGAAGAGTGGGGAATGAGAATGCTCCTCCAGGATAACCAAGTCATCATGACTCACTCCAAGAACAATCTCCTCTATTGGCCCATCATAAACTCATGTCCATATCTAGGAGAAAGCTCCTCGGTCTTCTTGCTAAAACCTCTAAAGAGTAACAGTCTCAAGAAAATGTCTCTAATCACAAGAGAACACCAACCATCACCTATTTCTCCAAGTATCCATGAGTACCTATAACCAATTAATCCATGCCAAACTCCAAATGCAACATAGCACCATCATGAAGTAATGAAGAAAATGACCAATATACCAAATACAAAGAGAACTCCTCATGATCAATGTCAAAGCTACAATCTTGAATCAAGGACATAAACATGACAACATGATCTAACCATCTCCTCCTAGGAGATCACATGCATCATAACATAGATACATCCTGGTCTCAAGAGAACAAGTATCATGCCAAAATCTAAACCGATATCAAGAGTAAAGCATGACATAATAGAAAAACACTCTAAACCAAGAAACCATATCTCTAATCGCATGAGGATAACCATACCAAATGATGCATCCACATCACTACCAACAAATCCCACTGAACCTTGGTACGAGCTACACATGGAAACATGACAACCATCTTATCCATGAAGATCATCTAGGTCTACACACACTCAACTACAATATCAATAACATACTTGAAGTGAAACCAAGATCTCCAAGCCAAGAAGATACATACAACCGAACTCAAATGCAACATGAGCTCCCCAATAAAGAAGGAAAAGTAAAACCATGATCCTCATACCAAGAAGATAACATAGCCATAATATGAAGCAAAAACCAATCCAACACCACCAATAATGCACCTGCACAATCCATCATGACATGTATGCCAAAGTATCTAAAGCACAAGAAACATCCATGACACCATGATCACCACCAAATGTACCAACAACTCAACCCAACTGTGCCCATCAAAGGTGACACAAGATATACCCTAGGAAAACCCTCAAGAGGGAAAAACCAAACCTCCAAAAGCATCCTTACTCCATATTAATCAACAATAAATCAAATACAAGTTACAATGAACACCTTTTAAGCATCAAGTCCTCCAATGCATCTCTATGTGTTCAAGCATGAATCCACACATCCCATGCCATGCTTCACAAATGCACTCCTCAAAAAGACACAATAATGATAGCCAAACCACTCAACCCAACCCAAACCACTACATATGTGTTTGCTTTTATAGACACAAGCTCATGCACAAAATGCAACTAGTGGTAAGGTAAAACCATGTACCACAAAACCATGTGAATACATAACCACTAACCTCTTATTTAATATTGGGTACTAAGACTTCACTTTATTTAATATTTCCCCAATATTAAATTATTATCACATGTCTCCCACACATTAAATAATAATACAATATTACAATACAACATCAAGCGGACCCCGAATAATCACCTAGTGTGATTATCCACACCACCAAGGTGCATCACAACTAAATAATTATTTAATTACAACATATAATAAATCATTTTATGCAATGGTGTACAACACCATATCCCAATAGTCATGTGATTTGGCCTTTCAGGCATGTTTTGTCTAGTCATAAATTTGAAGTAGGTTAGGGTGAAATTGTTAACTTTTTGTCTCCTATGTGTCATCAAAATTTATTTGACCAAGGTTTTGACCCCACTAACCAAGAACTATGAGATAATTTCAACATTAATAATAATTTATTAGGGGTTATTAGTGTTTAATTTTGGAATGATATAGTTGAGAGATCTTCCCTCTAGAGATGGATTGATAATTCAATGTCAATCACCACTTAAGTTGTGTGTAAATATTTTGAATGATCTAGATGGATTATGATAAATGTGGGTCCTTACCTATGCATTGGAAAGTTGGTAAAAGAGAGGCTTGGTTCTTCATGTGAAATAAATTAGGGCTATTTTATCCCAATATTGGTGACCACCACTATAATATGAGAAGGCATATGAGGATTATTTTATGAGTTGGGCTTGATAGATTTTAAAAAGGTTGAATTGTGTTATGATGTCAACCCAATCCTTTTTCTTTTTTTGTCAATTACTATTATTTTCAAATGGAGCCTTTGTTGGATGTCCTTTTGAACCAATTCCCAATATAATTTCATATTGAATGGAAAGTTTCCAAGCCTAAGGCCATAATGACTTAGTTTTTCCTTAACACATCACTACTAATTGCCAAGGCCACTTCAAATTACATTCAATGTGTCTAAAATACAAAGTCCTGCCTGAAACATAAAATGCATGGGACCAAATAGCTATCTTGGTGGAATGGTTTGCAATTACTTGTACTACCTAAAACATAAAAAATGTGGTGGAAACTTAAATTTAATATCTAAAACTTAAGGTCATTGGGCCATCATTTTTAGTATTTTATTAAGATGCAAATCAACATGGTGCCTAGATTAACTTACAACCCCTTAGGTGAGTCAATCAGACCTATATTTGCATCTATTTGAGTCTGAAGAATAAATTCAAAATGATTTGGAATGATTACCCTAATTAAAATATATGAAATAATACGATAAATGCAATTTCCTGAAAGTAAACAAAATGAAACAATAATTTGCAAGTGGATCTGGAAAGTACAAGCTGATGTGTACCTGCCCAAAAAAATTGGTTTGGCTATGCATAAAAGGATAGGGTCACCCAATGGCTATTGAGTCTTTGTTAAGGTGTCTTTCTCAAGTTTTGGGGTCCTTTGGTGCTGGATTTGAGATTTTCTTTTCTGATTGTAAACTTTTTGGAATATCATCAGTAAATTTTGTAGGTGAGTTTCTATTTCTTGACAAAGTTGATGACAACAAATGCAATAATAAAAAATGGATCTTCAAACTCTCTTCAATCCTCTTCAAACATGTAACCTACACAATTACAAAGAGGAAAAAAGTTGTGCCATATAGGGGCTTTCCTCAGTCAAACCCTTTATAAGTGTTCCCACTTCCACATTGGTAATGTCAATGATAAACCAATAATGGAAAGGAAGGAAATAATGAATGAACAAAATGTTGCAACTCACCACCCTTCAATGGCTTCATTGAAGGACTGAATTCATGCACATACTTTAAGGACTTGGGTCTTACTTGATACATTTTCTTGAATTCTTGAATGCTTGGATACCTACAACAATGTTAGCCTTCACAAAACATGAACATGAACACACAAAATTTGATATGATGTTGGATCTTGAATTGTTGTAATAATGCTTGGATATGCTACTCTTGACTTGCTCAATAATATTATTGACAATAATTTTCTCTCTTGAATGTCTGTTAGATTTCAAATGATAAAATAATTAGGTATATTTATATGTAATTGTTCTAATTCCCCAAAAATTAGATTCCAAAAGCTGACACTTCATATTTGAATTTTGGATGTTAAAATGTTGCTAACAACATATTTAAATTTGGGTCATGACTAAGAAGGGGGACTCAGTCGCCCATGGGCCACTAGGTCCTAGCCCAAATTTCTAGAACACTCCAAGTCGGGGTGATCCCACAATAGTGGTTTACAATTTTTGGCCAAACTGGACACTGCCTTTTTTTTTTTAACTAAATCTTCACATTCGAGCACCTATAGCGGTTAAACTGTGAGGAATTTGAAGATAATGCAAACTAGAGTCTTGTCACATTTTGTCTGTAGATTCTAAAAATATTTTTTTCAAAATTTTTGGAATCAGATTGCACTTCTTTTTCCATCTCCCATGAAAATTGGTTTTTTTCAAAAAACAACATTTTTAAAAAGTGACGCACACTGTATAACGCATAAATTTTTTTCCTTGAAAGATAAAATTCTATTTTTTTTTGAATTTAGATTTGTAACTCTGATATCTAGTGCTTCCACTTGGTTAGATGGTTTTTTATTGAATATTTTTTCTTTAATCAAGTTTCAAAGTCAAATAAATTA
>VDFB02000003.1:447627596-448202130 GCA_007258455.2 Sequoia sempervirens | reverse complement strand
AAAATGAGATTTTTTTTTTTTTTTTTGTCATATTTAAGGGGTTCGGTCAAACCCATGTTCGACCAAATCCATTTAAATATGATTATTTTTATTTAGGTTTTGTGGGTTCGGTCGAACCCATAATGACATTCAGTCGAACCATTGGGTTCGACCGAACCCCTTGCGTTTGGGGAAAAGGAAAAAAATGAAATTTCCTTCCTCATATTATTTGTAAACCACTATTAGGAAGCCACCCGTAGGGGATAATTTAATGATTAGATGCATTTGTTTAATATTTTTCCTTCTTTGGAAAATGATAAAAATTAGGCTTTGGAATCCATTATTTGGAAAATTAGGGGCTTTTCATTAAGTCTATTAATTTAGGGGGGGCAAAACATAATGTGAAATTGTTAAGGTATACAATTTTCTACACTACACTACCTACTTCCTCCACATTTATGGGTGACAATAAGTCTATTTATGCCACTATTTGCACAAGATCACCACATTGGACCTTCACTAATCTACTACTAATCTAGAGGTGCAACCATTTGATTCTATTCCCCAGCTTCATGTGGCTCAAATCCACCACAAAAAGTAGGCTACAAATGGTCATTTTGCATCAGGGGCTTAAATTAAAGTTAGGCTTCACTAGCTCAAGATTGGTGATAGAGTTTCTAAGGAATTTTTCTAGGCCTTGTGTGTTCACCATTTTTTGAATCTACTAAAATAATTCATGGAGGATAATAGTTATTGAAAGAGTTTCTTGACATTATTTATACTTTTCTCCCACACTATGAGCAAGTGTTTTCCACTCAGGCATATACTCTTTATAGGCTAGCTACTTTACAATAATGCCTCAATGTGGTCCCCTATATAGGTGGCCAATTCCTAGTGCATTCTTTTTTATCAACTTCTACCAAAGAAGACCTAAAAGAATATATCTTCATAATGACTAATGATGAGTATCCTAGGCTAGATGGGTTCCCTTGTGAATTTTATAAATAATTTTTGGATACTATGGGAGACAAAATTTGTAAGTTCTATACTAAATAATTTCACACCAAATACTTAGGGAATATAATTAAAAATGAAATGTTAAGTTCTTACCTAAAGTTGGTAGTCATAAATAAATTTATAATTGGAAATTGATCACTTTGTTGAACTTATTATTAAATCTAGGTTTCTTATGGATAATATTATTGTTCAATGATATCAAGTTTCCACAATCCATATAGATTATTGTTGAGCCAATTTATGGATTCAATTACAACCCCATTTATTCCCTCCTTTACCCATACCTTTTTAGGATGTTTCTTGGTCTACATCTATCCATTTTTCCTAGCGATCTCTCAACTTTCATCCCGATGATGGATCATAGAGTGTGATCTAAACATTGATGAAAAAAATATTTCACACAATCGAATCTAGAAATTGGCTCAACAATATTATTGTTGTCTAGAAAGGAATGGAATGAGATCAACATTCTCAACAACCCACCATTTCTATTAATATTTAATTTTCTAGAGCTTATAATCACATTGAATAGTCATTTATTCTTGTCATACTCCATTCTTGGTTTTAGGTCAAGTATTTAATTAAAATATGGAGATATTGTTTGTAGATTCTTTAGCTTGCGTCATGATTTTTTGCCAATAATCAATGTATTTTGAGCTTTACAATTCCAACCATCAAGGGTGTTATATTCCCCTAGTTCTTTATTTTCTTGCTACTAAAGTATTTGGTTGTCTCCTTCATCTCTCAATCCCTAGTAAAAGAGACAACTCTTTCCTTTCATTATTAATAGCTAGTTAATGGTCACTTTATTGATGACTCTTTTCTTACTCTTATCAATGAACAAAATAATATCACTCAATCCCTTCACTACTTGGACAACTTTTGGTAGGCCTCTGAGTTAAATATTCAATGACAAAAGACTCAAGCTATAGGAAATCCTTTCTTCCCAATCAGAATTGGCTTGGTTATTTTGGCTAGAAATAAATTTATCATGGTGAAGTGTTTCATTTTATGAGCATTCCCTTTTCTTTCCAAGCCTTACTCTCCACACTTTGGTAAGTGGTGATTGATAGAATTGAAGAAAATCTCAACTATTAGATTACCAAGTCACTTTCTCTAGCAAGTGAATTCTAAATTTGCTCAAAATTTTTAACAACCTTGTATGTGTATTACTCTTCTTAAATTGGGTTTTTTCAAGGCTTCTTTCTTGTGAAATAAAAAAATCCTAAGAGACTTTATCTAGGCTACTAATGAAGGATATCGTGGCTTCAATCATGTAACCTAATATTTTTGTTGCTTGCCTCACAAGTCTAGAGAGTTAAGCTTGCTCTCCATATGCAAACAAGACATTTCCCTATGTACAAAATGAATCATTAGAATCATTTAGGGAAATGAAGCATGTAAAATACTACTCAGGCATTATATTAATTCTAGAGCACCTTCAAAGCATATGACTTGGAAGGGTCTAGACTTTGGAACTTTATTCACTATATGGGAAACTATCAAAATTTAGGGCACCTTTATCATCAAAAACACATAGAAATATTGCTAAACTATCAAGACTTGGATTTTTTGGGTAGGAAATGATTTCCAAAATATCCTTTCTATCAATCAACAAAAAATTTGGTGGTCTATAGTTCTTACTTTTCAAGACTACCCTTTGACTAAAGTGTCATGGATTCATTCCTTGAAATTCTTGAAGAGAGGCATTTGTGTGTTGCCTCTAGATTTTCTCAATAAATCTACCAAGAATATTCACTCTTGGCCTATGTTTAAATTGAAATTTAGGTTTTCTATTCAAGACCAAGAAACTTTTCATTTTTTGGTAGATGCTATACCTCCCTAAATGCTTTATTAAATTAGAATTAGGTCTCTTAAGCCTTGGTGGAGGGATTATAAATGATATCTAAATACAATATTTCAAAACTACAAGCCTAGCAAGGGATATTTATGGTTTTCCCCCATCTTCCTATGGTGGATTAGTTAAATCTCAAGTGATAGCTTTAGCGGATTCTACTAGGACTTGGCATAATTAGTTTTAATGCATTTAGTCGATGCCCTTAGAGATTAAATTGAGTTATTTTCCTTGGCACATTCTTTAATAAGGCCTTAGGTGGTTGTATAGCTCATATAAGCATTACTATTCCTTACTATCCATTTTGTGGACAAACTAAATCCTTCAAGAACCTCTTCTATTTTTTTCCTATAGTGCATAAGGCTTGAATTGGATTTATGATTTCATTAGGCCTTTCAAATTGGCTCATTTTTCTTAGCATATGGCTTTTCTTGGATATTGGCTTTATCTCCCACACAAGTATACCTAGATTTTGACAAGCTTTTAGGGTGGTGAAATTTCTCTTTAATATTTGGTTATTCTACTAATACTCACTATTCTTTGTATACTGAAGTCATGACTTACTCTAATGTGCTTATGTAGATTTAGGTGCAAACTAGTAAATTAGTACTTGAAGTTATGTATCTATAAGAGTTGCTAGATCACTAGGGGAATTCCCCTTGCACTATTATCAAAGTTTCATGAAACCCCTCCTCTCCTCCTTGAGGGTTTCGATGTTGACACATCTAGCCTACTAGATGTGATAGTGAATCTCACTCCCATGGCACCCATAACTATCAACCCCCAACTTCTAGAGGTAGTGTAGTCTATGGTGGATGGTCTTTGCTTTCTAGGTTGCCTTCTACTTGATTGTGGTGCTCCTAGTTGGCCTAACCTTGACAAGGTCCTCCACCTAGAGTTGGCCATTACTCGTGTCCATACTCAACAACTCCTAAATAACCCTCCTAAAGAAGAAGGTTCTCTCATTGATTAGGGCCAATTGATGATTCTATGTTCGAAGATGTTTGGGGCAATCTTGATGATAAGGATCCTCCCCCTTTTGATTTTGCTTTAGCTACATAGACTTTATTAAGCTTGACCCTATTTACAATTAATCGTCTTTATAATAAATAAACTTGATCATGGTAAACTTGATGGGTGTGTTTTCTACGACCCTCTTTCTTCTTAATATTGTTCTATTTCTTCATAATTAATTTAGGTATATAAAGAGTGATACAAGTTTTTAAAAACATGTAATAAACTTGTCATATGAAACAGCCCGTTAAATAAAAGAGAAAGAAGACTAAGAAAATATCAAAACATTCTGACACAAGTTTCCTCCAAAAACAACCACGTAAATCCTTAATTTTTCCCAATGTTTAAAGCGTGGAATAACTCTCACCAGTCCCTATACTAGTCTTACAAGGATTCCATTTATAACCCCTCTTTCACACTCTCTCTCTGTTGAATTGGTCTGCTCTACGAATACAATAAGTTCCAAATCTATGGCCGAATCTTTCGACAAGGACTGAAATTTTGCATGGTGGAGATTGAGATCACATGCCAGAAGAGCCGCAAATCAGAAATGATGTGGTGCCTCCAATTTAAATTGGCGGCTCCGTGTGTAAATTTTTCTCCGGGCGGCCGGACCAAAGCAATAATGTGACCCGCGGCTTATATGGATTTTGTCTGTTTTTCTTCAGTCAAAATGCCTCTTTCTGAAGAGAGCAATAAACAAAGGACCACTTTTAACAGCTTACCCAGTCAAAACACGTATGTGGCAAAATTTATTGGACCTGCATATAATTGAAACATGATGGAAAGATCAGATACGACACCTGTAAAGCATATGTTTAAATTGAATCCACCGCCACCGCTTATAGAGACGGGCGGCGGGTTTTTTCTTGCCGGCCTTTTACAGAGACGGAGAAATCTTTATTTTAGTTTTATCTTTGCTGCCTTTTCAGAGACAGAGAAATCTTGTTTTTTTTGACGTCCAAGCTGTTTAGAAATTGCAATCATGGGGGGTTTTACGTAGAATCGAAATCATGAGGTCATATGAATGCCCGTGTTATGCGCTCTGTATGTTTGTGTTTTTTCATTAATTTTCATTGATTGTTTATGGACATGAATTTTGGGAACCGCTCACAATTAAACAATTTGTATACACGTACACTTTTAATTATAAATAATCAGAAGGAAGGGCTTCGAAATAATGTATTTAGGATTGATAATCCATGATTAATCAATGTGCAGGGGATATGGAGACAGAGCATACAATCAATGTAATATATTAATATATATTCATAAAATTAATGTTGATATTCTTAGATTATAAAAATTCACCAAACTAATAGAATTTAATAACATGTGTTTAAATAATAAGTCAAAATGGGGTGGGGGGCCTAGCACGAGGTCTAGTCTCCCCTTCATCCTCGTGGTACTAGAGGGCATGTCATGCCAACATCACTAGTAACGTGAAAAAAAGTTTATGAGAGGCATTGCAGTTTATAGGGGGGCTACCCGATTTTAATAAATTTGTAAGTAAAGTGATAAAGTACAAGTCAAAAATAACTTATAATTTGAATATAAAATATTTTATTAAATTAATTGTAAATAGTTCAAATTTATGGGTTTAGTAGGAGTGCACTAGCCCAACAAATGTTTGGAACACGAAGTCACCAACATAAACATCAACAACTCCAACATGAAGGTTCAAACCTACAAGCACAATGAATTGACAAGGGCACGACATAGTGGGGATTTGAACCTTGGTGGCTACAATAACAATGCCACAACTTAACCATTACACTATGCCACGAATGATTTATTAGGTTAATATTAAATATAAAAATATTACAAAATAAAATAAATATGTTATATATTTAAAATAATAATTAAAAATAAATATATAATTTGAAAAATATCCTTAAAAATTATGATGTAATAATAAATGGGATAAATTTATTCACCTTGTAAAAATTAAAATTAAAATTAAATTTAACTTAAAATTAAAAGTACATATTTATTATAATTACAAAAATAAATAATAATTAGTTGACAATTTTTTTCTATAGATATTTTTGAAAAAGAGTTGGTGAAAATATATTTAAGAGTGAATAAATTACAAGTTGTATATTTTTCAAATTGAAATATATATATATATATATATATATATATAATGGATGAATATGAAGACACTCTTCAAATGAAATAAAAATAAATACATTAATTATTCAAAATATAAAAAAAAATATACAACTATAAGAATAAGAAGTAGGCATAGCTCTTCCTTTTGGTGGTGATGTCATAAAATTTTATTGCAAAACATGTAAACCTAATGAAGTTGAAGCTTAGAAATTAACTTGTAGATATTAAAAGCATGAATTTAGGAGCCACATGAGATGTTCAACCCTTGTGTTTGGAAATACAAGTCTAAATGGATGGAATCATATGAAAAAATAAATTTAAGATATTAAAATGTCTACACATTAAAATAAAAATGTGTTATGTCTTTCATTATGCAAACATGTTTTGCTAAAAATCTCAAGACTAGCCACTAATTTGTCACATATTTCCATGCACTTATCCTTTCAAGTTTCATCATTTTTCTTAATAGAATGGTATAACAAAGCACTTTCAATGTAAACATAAATATACTAGTATAATATCTTAAATACATCTATCTAAATGACAATTTAGAGATATCAAGTGTCTATGTAATTTTATTATACACTAATTTCATAAAAAAAATATCACAAAATGAATATAAATTAATTGATAAATCTTATTTATTTATAATTTAATCTTCTTAATTAAAAAATGTCTTTAAAAAATTATTCTAAAACAAAATATATGGAAACTTTTTCTAACAAATAATTTTCATAATAAAATAGAAGCAAAATTTTATTTATGAATTACATATTAGAATTTATTTTTTACCATTAAAAATAATTTTTATTATTTTCATAGTATTAAATTTTTTAGAACATTTGTGAATCATAGAAAGTAAATTTTTATTTATTAATTACATTTTAGATTTATTCTTTTTTAATAATTAAAATATTTTTTATCAGAATTATTTTAAAAATATTAAAATGTATAATGCCTGATTTAATTTCTTCCTAAAATTATTTTTGCACCTTCTTCTTCTTATTCTTTTGTCAATTCAAATTTATTTTTTGAGAGCACTTAATATATTCTAATTTTAATTTATTGAACACCTTAATATATTTTAATTTGTTTTGTTAAAGGACACATATTTTATTTATTAATTACATTTTAGATTTATTATTTTTTAATAATAAAAATATTTTTGATAATAATATTTGAAAAGTATTAAAATGTACAAACTTGTATTTTTTTGTCTGATTATCACTTAATTTCTTCCTAAAATTATTTTTGGGGGACACTTGATATAATTTGATTTATTTTTGTTAACACACTCACATTCCACTTCATCCTACAGTGTAGTTACACCTCTTGGCTAATTAAATACAAATAAAATAAGTTTTTTATTTATTTTTATCCCACTATTAGTTTTTCCTATAAACACAAACTTAAAAATAAAAAAATATTTTTTTTAATAATATATTTCAAGAAGAAGATAAATACATAAATAAACTAATGAAAAGACAATACAACAAGGTAAAAAATATATTTTATTTTATTTATTGATTTAATAAGTGTATTAAAAAATAGGTCTTTAAAAATAAATTAGTTCCAAAGTAAAATAAAAGAGTCTTAGATTGTCTTTTTTCATCTATTTAATTAGTTTTTTGTGTATTTGTAGTAGTTTAAATTAATACATCTATTATTTTAAAAATTAGCTAAACATATGAAGTAAATAATTTATATTATATTTTTTAAAAAATTTAAATTTTCAAGAAAAAAGGAAAATTGATGTTTCTAAGAAATGAAATAATAGATAAAATTTTGCACTATTGATATGAAGTAAATATTTTATTAAAATTGTAGATAAAAAAATATTTTACATACATTTATCTTTAAATACCAAACACTAAGAGATATCTCTTATTGTCTTTTAAGTAGATGTACTTAAGATTGTCTATATTATTTTTAGTGTATAAATATAAATGTGTTTAATCCTTTAGTGTATAATTGTTATTATTATAACAAATTTAAGATTATATATTGTTAAAAAAATTTAAATTGTTGTAAAAGAAAATAAATTTTCTTTAAGATTAAGTTAGGGCAATTAAATAATATGTACATATATAATTATAAATTAAATTTGACTTATTAATGATAATTTATGAGTATTTTATTTTAAAATAATAAATATTAAAAGTATAAGAACAAATGTATTTAGTTTTGTGATTGAAGTTTTGTATGATGTTGAAATATGAAGGCTTTGATATTTGAAGTAGGATGATAGTATGGAGTTCACTTCAAGACCATAATATCTACATTGCAGAGTGGGTCAGATTCATAGATGAGGGTAAAATATGTATTCACAAAAAAATCTTATTCTCACAAAGATGTCTTAACAATCTATACACTTCTTTTTGTTTCATCTTATTCACCTTAGTTCCTTTTCTTGCTTCTAATAATTAAAAATTGGAGGTATTTGTGAATATTTTGGTAGAGTTATTGGTATGTCACAAGGGGACATATTCTATGTGTGTATAAAAATGAAAACATCACTCTTTAGTGCTCCATATGCCCCTTAAAATGTTCATGCAAATATAGATTTCTTGCAATGTTCTAATAGATGTGTGTAATGAGAATGATATGTGGATAGGCTCTCAAATCATGTATGTCTAAATGAATGTATTGAATGCTTGTAACTACAAAGACATAGCAACACATCATGCAAATTTGTGTTCAATTGGCCTTAAATGGGAAGGGTAGTAAAGGTGGGCCGACTAAATTTGAATTTTTAAAAGAACAAGTCTTTGACCATGAGAACATCCCCATAACAACATATTGGTCTTGAAACATGAAAGGAGCCAAATCAATGTGAATAGCATGTGTATGAAAATATGGGTGTACATAGGTGTAATATAAAAGTAGATAGGGGGAATGCATAAAGATGCACAAGCATATAGATGGGAGTAAGTGGTAAGTGTTTAGGAATATGTGTAATGGATAGGTAGGTGACATAGGGCAAGTGATTGAACAGTTCAAAAAATAAATAAATAAAATGTAGGCATAATTTTTCCATAATCCATTAACTTAGAGAAGGGTGCTTTTGGATTTTAATTGTGTGTGTTTTTTTATCAATACTTTGGACCACACTGAGTAATCTTCTTTATGATCCAAAATATCAATAATATAAAAAATTAAATCTAAAAATACTCTACACTATTACATTATTTATCAATATATCAGAAACAATCTCCTTAAAATAAACTCAAAACAAAATAAAAAATAATATACATATACAACTCTTAAATAATATACATATACAAGTCTTATCATTATAGTATTATATATTGAATGACTATTAGTAGCTATATAGCGTGTATAGGTTTTATATTTCAAGAGGGATTTTAGCTTTACTATCAAGCTACATGTGAAGAAAAAGGAGGCTTGAAAGGTTGCCCGAGGGAAGAAAGTTCATGAAGATGTTTTCTATTGCAATCCCACTATCAAGTCCATGACCAACATCTCATACTGAGACTTTTAATATATTTAAACATCTCAAATAATATTAATTCATTTCCTTCTTCATATTCTCAAAATACAATTTGGAATCAAAATCTATTACTTTTTCAGTGCACAGTGTCCATGGGCTGACTTCAAATTTGAACATGCGTTTCCTCCTCAACCTTTAAGACTTGCTATTGTTTAGAACAGTTTCTGAACATTTTTAAAATCGAAACAATGATTTTCCTGTCTCTTTATAGCAAACAAATTGACGGTAGTAATTGTTTAGAACAGTGTCTGAAAATACCCCGTGTAGAAAGTCAAGTTCCACTCACTCCCTTCCAAAAGTATACAGATGTTATTCTAGTATTCGAGGTGAAGCATTAATGGTTCCTGCTACAAAAATAGGTTAAGGTAGGAGCTACAGAGTCTCTTACGTAAATATGACATACCCACAGTGTAAAGATTGGCCATGTTGCTTTTCCTGTGCTTCAGGACTTTATGCCCAGAAAAACATAATTCCATAGATTCTTCATAAGAATCAGGGAAAAAATCATTTAGTTTTCAGGCCCGTGCAAATAGTAAATTGTGGTTGTTTTTACAACAAATAGTCAAGACTATGCATTGGAGACATCGAAGGGAAGAAATAACTGTGCACTGTTTGATGGGCCTCCACAGAGATATTTTAACTAATAGTTGTTGGGTAGGTCTGGTTTATTTAGTTGAGTGCACACCAGAAGAAAAGGGAAAAAAATTATACGTTTGAATCAGAATACATGGCAGTGCCGTTAGAATTTCAATAATGTAGAATCCATTGAAAAGTCTTGAAATGACGATAAAGTACATGTATGTATCCAATCCTAATCTGAACACTGAATAGTATACAGAACATTTAAGATCCATCAAGGCAGGCTAGTCAGCAAATCATCCAGTGCCTTTGGATTACCCCAAAAAAACTGTCTTTTTGTGTACACAATACTGCATTCTTAAAAAAAATTATAAATGAATCAAACTGTTAGACTTGTACACAATGCCATGTACATGAATTCAGTACTCTACAGATCACTCTATAGATCATACTACTTCTTATTTTGGTCTTGGTCTCCATTATCTACTGAGCTCCCATGCTCTCAAAACCAGAATTGTTGGTAACAGTGTTTTCTGCAACATATTTGAGCATATTACACCAGTAGTCTCTGCCATCTTCTGAATAATTTTGCACATCTGGCCAAGAAGAGGATGATGCTGATCCTGATGCTGGCTTTGACATTAGTGCTTCTTTCTGCTTGGAATTTTCTGGGAAATCCAAGAGAAAATCAGGTGGGAATGCATATGGGCCATTGTTGGTAGTGGCAGTGGGAGAACTAGTAGTAGTACTGCTCATGTTCATGTTTAACATAGAGGAGGAGGAGTTATCAGGAACCAAATCAGAGTCACTGAATATGTTTGGTGAGGATGTGGAGGATATAAGGGCTGGTACAGACTCTGAATCACTCTTACACATTCTATAAAAGTTCTCTTCAGGCCACAGTAGTGAGTTAAGATCCTGGCTTTTCATGGAAACCTGCTGAGGCAAAATTAAGGAAGAGGAGTTCACCATATTGTCATAGGCCTCACTTGTGTTGAATTTCATTTCAGGAACATTGTGAGCTGAGAGAAGGGTAGCCTGATCATGGGATGCATCATTGGCAATAATAGCTTGGTTTTCTAGTTTTATATTGGATGGTGTGTTAAGGCCATGGAGGGTAGATGTGGGTGATGAATACTGCATGTTTCTCATGATTTGAGCTTGGGCTTGAAACTGTTCTAGAGCTTGGGAGATTTGGGCATTGTATTCTAATGAGCCCGCCTGATTCTCTGGGTTTTGGGCCCAAGTCTGAGACATGATATAATTGTTAATAGCATTAGCATCTGGCCTAGACAAGGGATTCTCAAGGCGGGATCTCAAGAGTATCTCTGGACTAATTGTGCCTCCTGCACTTTGATTGTATTGATCAGCCTGCTGCTGGATCATGGCTGCATAAATCCTCATATATTCTCTGGTCATGGCTTCCTGCAGCCTTGCGTTTTCCCACCTAGCAGTCATGTGGCTCAGAGAAGGTGCAGCCAGAAAATGGCTCATGTTGGAGAAATCAAAGAGATCCATCCTTGGTCTGTGAGTCACAGGATCTATTCCCATCTGAAGAAGCCTCTTTTTCAGGTGGGTGTTCCAGTAGTTCTTTATTTCGTTGTCTGTCCTTCCAGGAAGATGCCCAGCTATAGCAGACCATCTGCACAGACCAACACCATCAACAAAATTTAGCTAAAATGGCTGAAAATCTTCACAAACAATGCTAAAACAAAACCAATCTATTAGATGTACAACCACATCGATATTTGCACTAACAACCTGCAACTTAGCTAAGGAAATCTTATAACAATATAATCAAGCAAAGTTCTCTTCGAGAACAAACTTTAGAACCAGACACCCATGGAAACAATCATCTAAACAAGGCTTAGGCTATTTGACATTTCTTACTTGTTTCCCATAACTCCATGAAGTTGAATTATCGTTTGCTCTTCTTCGAAGGAAAACTTCCCTCGTTTTATATCAGGTCGGAGGTAGTTTGTCCACCTTAGCCTACAACTCTTCCCACATCTCAGAAGTCCTGCAAAATTTGAAAACAATTCTCACATTATTATCCAACGTAAACATACTGGCAAATGCAACAATTCTTTTCCATTCCAAATCCTCCTTTCCTAAACAAAACCATAAAAACCATGCCTTTAACATATATGATCCTTGTAAACTAAAGCTTTTACACGCAGGAAGAAAAAATGATCTATGGGAGTTTAACTCAAATGCAGTAGATGATAAAATACATTTTTCTTAACGTGGTCACCATATAATATACAATGGCATTAGGTAGGAATATGTGGATAAAATCGCTTAAACAATACATAATGACACAACCAGGACTACAGACACAAAAACAAGTTAAATATTACACAATGACATAAGGTATGCCAACATAGATAAACCAGTTAGACAATATATGATGACATTGTACGCAGCTCCACAAACAATTTCCAAGAAAAGCCATCTCATGATGACATGTTAAAGACAGTTATGCAGATAATCTGCAGGCATAACCTAATACAACCTAACACATAAAGACACAGAAACAACTGGACAACTGCATTCCCATGACAACCTAACACACAAGGCCTTAAATCAAAACAATAAAGCTTGAACCATGACATTAGAACAAACTTGGCAGATTGTTTCATAAATCAAGACAAAAGCTTGAACGATGACATTAGAACAAACTTCCATGAAGACAATATTCTAATAGAGAAAGGCCCAAATCAAGTCACAAAAGCTTCCATGAAGACAATTTACAGTGGCAACCTAATACACAGACCAAAACCAGACCATGAAAACACCATAAGAGACAATCTGCAGTGACAAACTAGTACACAAAGACTTGAATCAACACAATCTAAGGAAGGACTCGATCCTAGATTTGCACATTAATAGATAGATACTGTTGTGGGCAAAAGCAACCATTTTTCCCCCATGGTTACCTGCATGTTTAGGAAGTGCACGCCAGCTTCCATGGCCATGGCGTTTAATGTAATCCATAAGCTTCTGATCTTCCTCAGGAGTCCATGGCCCTTTCTTGAGACCATCCTTATCACAACAAGGTGCACGACCCATCTTAACCCACAGAGACAAAGAAACAACTAATCTCACCCCTCTGGACTGCTTTTCTTTAATACTTGTTCAAAGCACCCACAAAAAAATGGGCCAAATTGGCAAATATATCAATCTCCAAAGGTCTATTCAAGGAGGCCCAATTGCCTACACTGTACACCCCTCCATACACTATACTAAGCAATAACTGATCGGTCTTGTCACAGTGGTTTCAAGGACAAGCTTCTCATAGGGCCGCAAACGTTCTGTCAATAGAAGAGACAGCATACAGAGTGTGTTTGTGTATATATAGCCTGTGTATATTTTCCCTCCAGGTCTCGTATATGTTGTGTGTATATAAAGGATAAACCACAGGGGCGTAAGTCAACTTTGGCTCGACCGTCCATAACTGTCTACGTCACGTGTTTGGCCAACTCGACTCATGCAACGTGTCCCCCGCTGCTTTCACATTTATTCATTTTTCTTTTTATTTTATACAACTACGAAAACGAAAGCTTAAGAAACACCCCTCCCACGCAAATAAACAAATCTTCTACAATGCCAACGTTTACCAATAATTTCATTTTTCTAATGTACTTTTTCTGTCTAAAGAAAAAAACATACACGAATCAAATGACCTTGGCTTGTGTTAAACTTTTTTATCCCACACGTTTCGTGTGGGCAGGGTTGTCTTCTCACCACTTTAGTCTTCCTAGTGACATCACTTTTGCCCCCCAAGATAACCCTCATGGTAACAACATACCTAGTAATTTTTTAAAAATATTTTAAATTTTTTCTAGCTGCTCCCCAACATCTTCCCAATACCACTACAACTTTTCTTTCAAGGTCCTCCGATGGCACACCATAACCTAATGATCATATGAAGTCAAACCCACATATTCGGACTTGATTTTTGTTTCAAATTAATTTAGCAATACTTTTGAATCCCCTTATCATGTCCCTAACTCCCATGAGACTTGATCTAAAGTGTTAGATATTATAAGAAATGCAAATCATACCCTTTGGAGTATTCACATATCACACTCCATTGGATTTAACTATATTTTTATGCCACTTTATTACCAAATATATTCAATCATACATTTGTTTACACATAGTCTTTTATAACAAGAAAGAGAAAATGCTTAAACAATGAAAAAATTCAACCATACAAAACCTAATGTGACATCATTTCTTCTACTGTAGCCCAAACCCAATCGAGTCAAATTAAGGTCATGGTGACAAGTGTCATATCACTGTTTCTAAATAGTATAGTCTATTTCTTTAAGGAACACCTCCCCACATTAGGAGCATTATTGTGAATTTTATAAATACCAACTTTTTTTAATATTCTAAAAGGGTATATTTTTTAATATATTGGATTATAATATTCTAAAGTTATAAATCAGCCAATGAATACCAGCTGCGAAAGATCCCAAATAATTATAATAAATATGGGATAGCTTAAAAATTATTTATGCATTTAACTTTCTTCTTTATCTTCGAAAAAGAAAAGGCAATCCACAAAAATAAACAATTAAATGTGTACTTGACCGCCAAAGTAAAAGTACTTCCCGATAAGCAAGGAGATGGTTTGGTAAGCCATCAATTTAAGTTTTTTTGAAAAAAAAAAAAAACTAAAATAAGTAATTGCATTCATCAATTAAAGGTACTTACCACGTTGTATGTTTATTGTTTAATTTAATATTTAAAAAAACCATTAAATTCAAGGATTACCAAGTGCAATCATCATGAGACATGTCTATCCAATAAATTTATCAAAAGTATTTATTAATTAGTTTAAATATCTAAATTATTGAGGATTTTAAAGTTCTTTTATTTTACTTTAGAATAATTTTTTTCATGGATACATAAATTTTTATTTTTATTTAAAAATTATTTTATTTTATTATATTATTTATTTGAAAAGTTATTTTATTTTTTAATGTTAAATATGAATTATTTCATGTTCTTGATATTTGATTTGTTTGAATTACGCTTAGTAATCCATCATCAAGATGAGGAAACATAATGTAAAGGTATTTTATGGATACAGTCATAACATAAGACTCCATGTTGACATTGTAGAATGTTTCTTGACATAATTAAAATTTAATAGTTTTTAAATTTTAGTTAATTGTTATTTATAATTAAATGTGTATTTAACATGTTGGATAGATACATATAACATAGAAATGCATACTAGCAATTATAGATTACACTTATGCTTCTTGATCTTGACAACAAACAAAATTAATAGGATTTTCCCTTTGGTCTTTAAAATGTTAAGAGTCAAAGTCCGTAAATAATTTATAAGCACCCTTTCTTAAATATGAATGGAAAGTGAATTTCTATATGTAGAACTTCAGTAAATTGTAGAGGAGAAATGTGTATGTTTCACTTTTTTTCACTTGTTTTATAGTTATTTTGGATTTTTATTCAAATATGTTATCTTGGTTGATTTGCATCTCAATTTTTTAGGGGACAGTATTGTGTATTGGTTGGTAATGCATAAGATAATATAATTTGTAAATAGAAAACATAAATACAAACTAAATACAAATTTAATACATAAAAGGATTTTGATAGATACACTTCTTCTATTAAAAAACGATTGCTCGGGAATATATATAAAAGGTTTTGATGTAAATATAAGGATTTATTTCTACCTTCAACTCATCTACAATGCATTTATTTGTATATCATAGTACAACTAGACTGCTACGTAGGCTTTATGTAAATGTTGAATGTTCATGATGTCCAATAGGTTTGGATGTATGATGCATGTGTGCGAGATGCCACCAAATTTCAAACTTGTATGGTGTTATATCATGTCCCATGCCACACACACATACAATTTGACTTGGCACAAGCATGTGCAACCATGTGCAAGGCTACATTATCCATGTGAGTAATATTACGTAGTAATGAAATTGACCAATGTGTGAGATTACACTTATCTTGTTCATTCCCTTAGAGGAGTGATGACCCCTATTACATTGATAATGAGCTAAAGAAAATGCATATGAAATTGCTAGAGGTTGTACCACTTAATCTAATTAACAAATTACTTGGTTTTGACTACCTAAAATAGTTAATAGGCACCATGATGGATATGTGTGACAATGGTGTCAATGATGTCATCCTTTGCATCTAGATGTGAATGTGAGGAGTCCAATTTTATAAGATGTTGGATTGTGGTTGGATCCAAAAGAGGAGAAAATATGGCCTAAGGATTTCAACATTGAATACTAGTTTTAGGCCCAAGTATTGTGGGATATTGAGAACTGGAAGGAATTATCACCAACTAAATGTAGAATAGTGTAAGGACTTATGATATTTTAAATATAGCTCACCCAAAAGTGATGATGACATAGGCTTAGAACATTACATTTCACTACATCCTTGATTAATGGCTAAAATCTAACTACTACTCTCATGGAAGAATCTAATCAAGTGATAAAAAAATAAATTTACTATCATCTTCTTGAACTTCAAGAGTCTAGTGAGTGAGAACATTATCATTGATGTGAACCACACCTCTTGAATCATTCACTTCATGAGTGTTGATTATCAAGATGAAACTATTATATTAATTTTTATTGAAAGTCTATGCAAATTTGAAATTTGTTTAATTAAAAAGGATTGCCATATGACAAGTAAATTATCTAATTGTAAAATCAATAATAAGAGATAAATCAATAAACCATAGATAACATAGGATTTAAATGTAGAAACTCTTTAAGAAAATCCTCCACACATGTGAGAGAAGATAAGTATGTATTAGTCTTCAAAGAAGAGATACAACCACACACTAAGAATCTAAACTCTAAAAACATTATGGTAGCACCTATGTACCTATAAAGTAGTCTCATAAAACTACTATTTCATGCCTCCAATTTATAAAAAAATGAGAGAGTAATATAATAATTGGTTTTTCAAAACAATGTACCATCAAACCATGATAAAATGCAAAAAATCCCACATCCAAATTGAAGAGCTAATTTGAGAATAATAAATATTTAACTCCCAATGAACCATGAATAGAAAAATAACCTCATTACTAATAATGGATACATATTTGACTTGTAACTGCTTTGTAATGATCAATATCACAAGGTGGGCATCTAAATTAATCACCCAACTCATATGGGACCCATTGGAATAACACTTAAAATGCTCCACTACTTAGTTTTGATACCCAAGTTGAGATATTTTCTAAACATAATTTTGTGACTATTGTTACCAACTCCACCTCCTTCATGAAGGCATATGAAAAATAATGTCAAGATTATGAGAGAATTTAAATTATAAAATAATTTTTAGTTACACCTTATGCATCTGACGGCACATTCCAAAAGTGTTTGAGACACATGAACAATACATAGAATTGAAAGGTAAATGACACCTTAATCCTAACATTCTCCCACTTGACATTATACATTGCAAAGACATTCACGAGAATATGTTTAGTAAAATTAAGTACAAGTATCATGGCTCATGGCCTTTTTTCTCTAGGAGAACTTATCTAAGTTCACTAGCTTTGTCAATGAATATGTAATATTATCCAAAGTATTAATTAGATGAATGCAACTCTTTCACCATTGATTTAGTCTCATGAGGTGTAGAATAAACATACCACCCATTCCACCCTTATATTGAGCATAATTTAATTATTTTGTAGGATTTCATCATTCTCACCATGGTCAAATGATTTGGAGTTGAAAAAAAAATGAGATAGTTTATCATATATTGAATCAAAATCCACTTTTGGGTACAAATAAAACATTCCTAGGTACCATGGTTTGTGATAAAAATAGTTCATTAGAGTTTAGAATTTTTTTTCTCTTAGTGCTCTTATGATACCTTTCTAGATCTATGTAGCCTAAAAGGATTGAGACTCCTAGTCATAAAACTGGCAACTTAATTATCATTCAACAACATATATAGATGTATTGACATCATGCTCATTCAATCCCTTGAGGTTTAGAATAAAATATATCACTATTAATAATATCACACTAAACAGCTAAGCGATATTGTGCAATGTCGTGAGCTAGGAGTTTGTACTTCTAGCTTGCTCTCTGTCAATGATAGCACAAGGAGTGCGGCGAGGGACTTTCTATAATCGAGTGGAGACATATTTGAGACTTCCTTTCTTTACGTGTTGGACCCTTAGCTGCATTTACCAAAAGCAAAGGTGGTGTCAGTGTGAATCCGGTCGTGCGTATCTCGGGGAGGCTCTATCGGCTTAGCAAAGGCCCATGTGGGAGTCCCCAAAGATCGTTAGGTGTTGAGTCACGAAGGGGTTTGGTGTGTGACGTCGCTTGTCTCCTTGGGTTGCATGTTGTCTTGCTTAGGTGTGGGGTTGTCCTATTTAAAGTTGAATCTCTTGAGTTTTTGTGGGTTGTAGTTGGAGCTGGAGGGTATTTTCTAACCCTTGTGCAAGTAGTTGTCTTTGTTCTCTTGACCCAGGGGCCTGCATGCCCACTTTGGGTCTTTTTCTGGACTCATGTCAAGAGGGGAATCATCTAGGGTTAGCCCCAAGATGGATTTTCGTTTAGCCTTTGGATCAAAACCATTGACACAAGGGGCGAAGGTTTTCGACAATAATTTGTTTGCGTTGGATCAGGAGATGAATGGTTTTGGGTCATCTGGGAGCCCTAAGATTATGAAGATTAATGGATGCTTAGAAAGATGTAAAGAGAGACCGAAACTGGCTATCTCGATGGAGATGTTGGCTGATGATATTGAGTATTATTCAAAGCATTCCTTTTATTGCAAGTTTATGGGTATGAAAATCTCGTTGCAGTTTTTGGAATCCTGGGCTCAGAGGACCTGGTTGTCGAAAGGAGAGATGGAGATTAGGCTTTTGGCGAATAACTACTTTATGGTTTCCTTTGATTGGATGGCTGATTGGAATAGGATTTTGGGGGGGGTCCTTATTTCTATAACCAAGTGGGCTTGTTTATGAATCCATGGCATGCAGGCTTCAATCTGACTGAAGAGCTCCTGAATAGGGTCCCAGTTTGGGTTTGGCTGCCATGGTTCCCAGTCAAATGCTGGTGTGAGGATGTGTTGCATTCGGTGGCTTCAATGCTTGGTAAACCTATTGGGACTTCACATCAGACGCAATTTAAAAAGGTAATGACTTTTTCCTGTATTTGTGTGGAAATTGATTTAAGCAAGCCATTGCCAGATTCTGTGGAAGTGAGTGTAGGATCATATACATGGGTGCAACAGTTAGACTATGAAACTCTACCTTTTTGGTGTCGACTTTGTCACGAATATGGACTATTGCAACATAGATTCCCTAGGGCTAAGTTGGCAGTGCCCCAACATTCCCAACCTCCTTGCAATCCATCTAGGGTTGATAAGGGGAAGGAGCCTATTCCAAGTGAGGGTACTGGAGAGGATAGATTTATCGCTATCAAAGTTTGGAATAGGAACCGGGGGAAGAAGAGGACCCTATGGGATAGGCAAGATGATGACACTTTTAACAAGTTCGAGGTTCTAGATGATCTCAACCAATAGGAAATTAACCCGGGTTTGTTGAATCTGGATCGGGGAACTTTGGGTATAGGAAAGGATGGGCCTTCCTTGGAAGCTATGTAGGTTGTGCAGGATACGAATGTTGGGAAAATGGACACGGATCAATAGTTGATTGTCCAGGTTGTGCAAGATCCTACTATTGGATTTCTAAAGAATGGGGAAGATGGTTCTTCTCTATTCGTAAAGGTTGGTGCGGAAGCTGGAAAAGCTCTTTCTCATCTCCTCACATGGGTTTTCAGCAAAAGGAACCAAAGAAAGGGGTTGGTGAGAAGAATTCCAAGCTGGGTAGGAAAAAGGATACGAAAAAGGTTAAATCAACTAGGGAAACTCTGGTGGAGTCAGGGGCAATCAAGACCCTAGATTCACATTTCTCGTGTCCCCAAAAATGATTTTTTTATCATGGAATGTTAGGGGCTTGAATAGTGGCCCTCGACAAAAAGTTGTTCGTGAGTTGGTTAGGAATCAATCTCTAGATGTTCTTTTTCTTTAGGAGACTAAATTATCTATGGAGAATATGTTGAATATGTTACCTAAGTTGTGGAAGTTTGGCAAGTGTCAATGTATTGGTGCTCATGGTGCTTCTAAGGGGGTGGCTTGCTTATGGAACCCTCGAAGGATCTGTCCTCTTTGGTGGATGTCTTCTAAATCTTCTATTTCCTTGGTGGCCTCATGCTTTGTGATAGGAGAGTGTATTCTCCTTTCTAATGTGTATGCACCTGTTGAGTATCAGGGTAAGCAGCTTTTATGGTCTCATCTTCGATTTGTTCGCAGCTTGGTTCCTTTCCATCCATGGGTTTTGGCTAGGGATTTCAATGCTATCGTGGAGTTGTCTAAGAAAAGGGGTGGAATTGCTAGGTTGGAGCCTTCCGCGATGCTTCTTAGGGATAACATTTTGGATTTAAATCTTAATGATGTTCAGCCCAATAATGGTCATTTCACTTGGAATGATAGGAGGATTGGTGAGGACTGTGTTGCTGAGAGGCTGGATCAGTTCCTGGTCTCCTGTTATTGGGTTGGAGACTTGTGGTCTACTTCCTCTGAGATTTTGGATTGGAGGGGTTCGGACCACTAGCCTATCAAACTTAGTATCATCCTTGCTTGGGTGCCTCGAGCTCATTCTTTCAAATTCTACCTTATGTGGTTACACGATTCTTCTCTCTTTGACCAGGTGACTGTGTGGTGGAGGATAGGTAGACCTACCTTTGGTACAACAATGTATACTTTTGTCGAGCTTCTTTAGTTTGTCAAGCATAAACTTAAAAGGTGGAACAAGAGATGTTTTGGTAATATTTTTCATGATAAGGCTGCCACTCAAGAAGAGTTGAATAATATTATGCATTTGATTCAAGAGAATGGGATTTCTGGGGATCTTTTACAAGAGGAGGCTAGGACCTTAAAGATGGTTGAGGAATGTGAATTATGAGAGGATATTTATTGGAAGCAAAAGGCACGAGTTGAATGGCTACAGGAAGGGGACAAAAACATTTCCTTTTTCTTTAATTCTGTGAAGGCTAGGAGGCATGGTAATTCTATTTTTGTTCTAGTTAATGACAAGGGGATTGTCTTGTCTCGTTTCAGGAAATTATAGTTGAGGCTTCATAGTATTTTGTTGCACTATTCAGAGAGGATTTGCAAGGTGGTTCGATTGAGGAGGAATAGGTTCTTTCTTGTATTCCCTAGTTGGTTTCTAGGGAGGAAAATGAGTATCTGATGAGAGAGATTTCTCTAGAGGAGCTAGAGGAGATTGTGTTTCAGATTAAGAAAGGAAAAGCTCTTGGCCCTAATGGTTTCCCAATAGAGTTTTTTCAAGAATTCTAGGATATCATAAAGTTGGATCTTTTGGCGATTGTTTAAGAGTCCTAGAGGAACAAGTAGATGTTGCAAGCTCTTAATGTCACCTTCATTTCCCTCATTCCCAAGTGTGAAGGGGCAGATAGGTTAACTCAATTTTGACCTATCTCCCTTTGTAATGTGGCTTATAAAATTATTTTGAAGTTAATGGATGAAAGGTTGAAGAAGTGGCTTAACATGTTGATTTCGAAGGAACATAGTGGATTTGTTGCAGGTCGACATATTTTGGATGGGGTTGTTATTGCTACGGAGACCATCAACTCCATGGATAGTTCACATGAGAAGGAAATGTTCATTAAGTTGGATATGGCTAAGGCCTATGACAGGGTTAGATGGTCTTTCCTGTGGAAAATCCTGGTTGCTTTTGGATTTTGTGAAGAGTGGATCCAATGGGTCATGATTTGTGTTACATCAGTATCCTTCTCGGTGTTGATAAATGGAGATCATTTTGAGCTCTTTGGAGCTTCTAGGGGTTTACGCCAAGGGGGCCCTCTTTCCCCGTACTTATTTCTACTTCTTGCTTAAGGTCTTGGTTGGTTGTTGAAAAGAAATGTTGGGTTAAGTATCATTCAAGGTTGGTGATGGGGTGGAGATTTGCCTCCGCAGTCTCACTTGCAGTTTTTTTATGATACGAATTTGATGGGAATGGCTACTATTAGGGAAGCTATGTCTTTGAGGTAGATGTTGTATGTTTACTTGGTGGCATCGGGGCAATTGATTAATGAGGATAAATCTTCCATCTTCTTCTTCAATACGTCGGGCCCATTCAGAGAAGAATTGCTAATATTCTTAGGTTTCAGATAGGGGTTCTCCCTTTTACTTATTTGGGTATTCCAATTTTTGTTGGTCATCTCCCCAAAGGTTCTTGGCAGAATGTTATTGATAAGTTTCAAACGAAAGCCAATCATTGGACACATAGATGGTTGTATTTTCCTGGGTAGGTTCAACTTCTTAAGTTAGTTGTGCAAGTTCAACCTACTTACAGGTGTATGCTTCAGGTGGCTCTGGTGGGATTTCTTAAGGAGCTGGATTCTCTAGAGAGGCAGTTTTTATGGGTTAGTTGCTTGTCGTCCTCCAAGTGGAGCCTAGTTAGGTGGGAGGACGTGTGTAGTCCTACACAGTATGGTGGTTTGGGTCTTCACCAGTCAACTTTGTTTGGAGTGGTTGTGACTACTAAGCTATTCTGGAGATGGTGTCTGGAATAGGATCAATTGTGGGTCAGGATACTATCTCATAAGTATCTTCTAGGAATTCCTCGACATGATCTCCCTAGGTACCCTTTTGAGGGGAAAGGATCGGTGATTTGGAGAACTCTCTAGAAGGGTGAGAAGCTCATCAAGGATGGTTTATTTTGGATCTGCAGAAGGGGTTCTGAAGATCTTTTTTGGTCAGACTCTTGGGATGGCTCCCCTCCTCTTACCTCTCAGTTTCCTCACCTGCTTCCTTTGAGTCAAATATTTCTTGCGACTGGTTGGTCCCAGGTGAGTGACTTCAAGTCCTTCTCTTTTAATGGTTAGCTAGAGAGGGCTTGTTGGAAGGATCCCATTGAGTGGCCAGATATGCGGAAGTAGGAAAGCAATGTTGAACTTAATACAATTCTTTGTAGTAGGCATCGTATCTCTCTTCTGGAAGAGGATATTCTTGCTTGGATCCACAATCCTAAGGAGATTTACTCTGTTGCTTATGGTTATCAAGTGTTATTGGCTCATAAGTTGGCTAGGGTGGAGGTTCATTGGTGGAAGAGGGTATGGAATAAGCTATCATGGCCAAAATGTAATTGCTTTGTCTAGACTCTGGCATGGAATAGGTGCTTGACTTGGGATAATATTCATAAGTGTGGTTTCCAAGGGCCTTCAACTTGTGTTCGCTGTGGGAAAGAGGAGGAGGACTCCTCACACTTGTTCTTCTGATGCCCCTTTGTCGTGCAACTTTGGAATTGGTGGTGGGGGGTTTGGAAGCAACCTTGTGTTCACGCTTCTTCTTTGGTGGAGTTCTGGGATAGCTTGGGAAGACCTCCATTGATGGCTTCCTTCTTGCACGATGTTTGGTATGTTGTACCTACTTTTCTTCTTTGGCATATCTAGCTTGAGCAGAATCATAGGATATTTCGCGGTGTGAATTTGGGGGGTTAGTAAGTGTGGATACATATGTTAGGTATGATACAGGAGTCAATTAAGGCTATGAGTGAAGTGGTGTTCCCCCTAGAGAAAGGGAATGTCAAGTTGGTGGATAGGATGGTACTGCAGGGGATACATTCTTCTTTTGTTGGTTCCAAAAGAGGCAGGTATGGGAACAAGAGAGTGTAGAGGATGGGTAGGTGGGTACCCCCACCGGATGGTGTTTTGAAGATCAATATTGATGGATCTTCTAGAGGAAATCCTGGGCTTGTAGGGATTGGTGGGGTGGGCAGGGATTTAGGGGGTTCGGTGATATTTATTTTCTCTATTCATAAGGGGGAGAAGACGGTTAATCTTATGGAGGGTTTGGCGATTCTATATGTTGTGGAGTGGGCCCTTGCTTTGCGATGGAAAAATTAAGGTTATTTGTGAAGCTGATTCACAGATCTTGATTAATTTGTTGAATGAGAGGAAGATGTCCGATATTAATTGGCGGTTAGCCTTAGTTGTTCAATAGATTCTTCAGGTTAATTCTAGGATGAAGGTGGTTCATTTGTTCATATCCTGATGGAGTGGAATCGGGTTGCTGACTGCTTGGCCAAATGGGCCTCTGAGCATGGTGATGGTTGGAAGATCAAGGACTGGATGCGAGTTTCCCCTGAGTTACGACATGATTTAGATAGGTTTCTTGAAGAAGATAGAAGGACATTTGAAGATAGTTGATTTTGTTTATGGGTTTTTAGTGTTGCTTCCTTTGGCTTCTACGGCTTGGTCCCTTTGTTATGACTATAATTCTCTTTTCTTATTTTCAATAAAGTTTTTACCCCTTTCTTTCAAAAAAATTAAAAAAAATAAAAAAAATATTACACTAAATAAAAATGAGGCATTTCCCAAGATTGCATATGTTTCCATGGGGTTGAAAAAAAATGAGATAGGTGATGAGAAATAAATAGGCTCTAATTTAACATTTTTTGGAAAATTCAATATCTATCCAAATATGACTTTAATGGATGAGATACAAGGTTTGACTAAAACAACATGAAAATTTTAAACTTATATCTAAATATGAAAATTAAGTTGCCTTAATATGGAAATACCATGATTAGATCCATCTACTTTGTGATACCAAAAATTAGCCAACATAACATGCTTATAAACACTACCTTATGTGCACTTATAAAAACAATAAATAAAGAATAACATCACCATAAGATAGCAGCAATGAGGCACAAATCAAAAACACAAGAGCATCACATAATATATAGTATTTCCATGGAGAGACCCTTGCGGGAAAAGAATCTACCAAGAAGAGAGGCCAAGTTTACATTATCTTCAAATAAATGCTCAATTAAAACACATTCACTTTCATTCTCCTCTTTTCCTCCAACATGGAAACACCTATGCACCTTTGAACAAAATCTTTGTGTCTTAACTTGTCCTTGTTCCTACAATGAAACTCTACATTCAACTATTGCTCATCATAATTTATACATATTTTTATAGATGTGTGAAGAGGTTTAATGCACCAAACATGGCACCAAAATATGACCCTTCATTCCAAATGTCCCCAACCCTTAGAACACCTCCTCCAAATGGGACTTATCAACTTGATGCAACCTAAAAAGATCAAGATGTGTTGGAAGCAAAAAGAAACCTAGACAATATTAATAAACCAACCAACTAGACATGTGGTTGTTGTTGGTTCTATACCAAGAGGTATAAAATGAAAAATATCACTCCCAGTACCCTTTCACTAAACCAAATTTAAGTATTTTACAACATTGCATTCATGACCATTATAGGAAAATGATTTCAAGTTTAGAAAAAATGAGAGGTTTTTGTAGGTGAAATTGATGTATACATATAGGATTTTATTAGATATTTCTAGGTACCATTAGATTTTTAGTACTTTTCATGTTGCACTCAAGAGACATCTAGCATATTTTCAATAAACTGGTGGAATCAACTACTAGATTATTGTTTGACCTAATTTTGCATATTAGGCCTCTTAATATTCTTCACAAATCCAATGTATCCCAAAAGGACCAATATATGTGGGAATAAAATAAATGCATACACCAATAGCAAATCAATCACCTTGATATTTTGGTGTGGTCAATTTGGTTTTGTGAGGTACAAATTATATAATATTACTTTCTAGCACCCTTCATTGAACCAAATTGAGTCAGTTTCCAACATTGCATTTATCACCATTGCAAGAAAAATATTTAGAGTTAAATTTAATATAAGATAGATTTTTATAGGTGTTCTTGATGTCCATTTGTAGGCTTAGATAAAAAAAATTCCTATGTGACACAACTTGAGAGAATAGTTATGTCAAAGCTAGGCATAATTTTTTTGTCTGAATTCTATCAAGAGACTTTATCAATTTGATTTATACTAAAAGTATCAAGATGTGTGGGAAATAAAAAGAAATCTCTATTTTAATTAAATAATCCACCTATATGTGTTGATTATATTAGTTCAATGCCATAAGTTTAAATGTTGAATAATAAAAGTTAAATTATAAATTGTAACCTTCACCCTAAACCCTAGAATTTACCCCCCCCTCTCTCTCTTAACTCTCCCTATATCTCTCTTTGTCTATTCATATCTCTCTATCTTTATCTCTCCCTCTCTCTCCCTCTTTCTATCTCTCTTTCTCTCTCTCCCTCTCTCCCTAACTTTGTGCCTCCATATTACTCTATTCCTCTCTCTTCCCCTATATCTCTCTCTTCCTCTCTTCGTTTAGCATTCTTTTTACTATATATATATGAATCTTTACTTAAGTAAAATTGTAGTAAATATAATTTATCTAATGTTTTGGTTTTTTTCTATAATATATGTGTCACAAAACTAATTAATAATTAAAAATTGGTTGCAATGAGTCAAACTATATTATCTATACAATCTATATGTGGGGATCCTCAAAAAGTGGTATTTTGGTGCCATGATGCTTACTAATTGATGAATGCAAAATTGGTTACAAAACAAGTCAAACCACATATTTATTAATTATCAATGGTAAATAAATAATTTAGGATAGTAAATAGAAAATTTTGAACTAATAAATAAACACATATCAATAATGAGACTTTTTCCATCCATTTAGAAAGAGATAGCACACAAAAACCAAGAAATAGTCCTTGTATGAAAATTGAAAAGAATATAAGATTATATGTAGACAATCATAATAACTTTAATTAACACCTAAATTATTCTGATCAAATATACAATTTAAATCACTATAATTGAGGTGTGTTAGGAGAGTTATTACAAGAATTGAATTCTATCCATAATAATTATTTCTCTATGAAATATTAAATTAAGTACCCATGTCCAAAATAATGAACACCACTCCCTAAATACCAAATGATGAATGCTAAACCTTGGATAAAGTAGCTAGAAATGAGAAAGCTTGGAATAAAATCCTAATATGAAACTTGAATGCAAATATTAAATATTGAATAGCATAGATTAAAGTTTGAACCTCAAATGTAAACCCAAATAGAGGGAGAGATAAAGGATATGAAGACTAGAGATAGTGAGATATAGAGAAAGGGAGAGATATAGATAGGGAGAGAGAGGGAGATTGATGCAGATCAAAATCCAAGAATCCTAATGGATTGTTGGTTGTTGTAGCTCCTTCACTCAATAATAGGAAAAACAATATTTTGAGAATAAAATGAAATATTTGTGAGTTCAAAAAAAATTCTCTAGCACAAGAATTGAAAAGAAATTAAAGAATAACTTTCTAATTTTATTAATAAAATCTTCTAAGAGTGCAATAATAGTTTCTTGAACTAAATAATGAACAAGAAAACATCTAAATGAATTCTTGTTGCCTCTAACATGAAATTATCCGCTACAAGAGACATTCGTACAACTCCAACAACAACAAAATCACTTCAAATATCCCTAACTTCACTCCTGGGTGTCCCTCCTTGGCTTCACAGGTAAAATTACTCTTCAAAACTTTTGATTTTTCCTTCTTTCACTTGCTAATTCCTTCTCCCAAAGATGGGTGTGGATTTTTCCTTAGCTACAATTGCATTCATTTCCCCCTTTCCTCTCCTAGACATGGCCACTTTCACCTCATTCAATTATGATTGGCATTAAATTGTTATTTTTAAATTTTATTAATCACTATCTCCTTCCACAACCTAGATTGCTCCACTCCCTATTCTATGCTAAATTTTGAATGAAATGAGGAGTTACACATGCTAGGAATTGCCTCCTCCTTCCAAGGCATGGGATTTTGTGTAACTCCCAAAATTCAATAAATATCACTTTCCAACACCTTCCTCTCCAACTTGAATTAAGTTAAAATTTAATTTAATTGAATCCTATTTCAAGGAGCTAGGAGAATAATGATATTAAAAAACATGCCTCCAAAACACAACCAACAAGCCAAAAAATAAAAAGAACAAAAATAAATATTTTTGGGTGTGTAGGATTGCTCGTGCGCTCGGATGCTCTTGCATCAAACAACTTGGGTAAGAAAGAATGTTTCATGAGTGTAGACTCATGAACATTAATCTAGACTTGGGATTCCAAGCCTATGAAGCTCTAAAGCTTCTACCAATGTTGCCTCTTCCATCTTCTTTCCCTTTCATTTGACCAAGTACTCCTTATATTCTTTGTCTCATGTATTCCTGACTATCCTAGAGTCTATTACTTCATCAATTTCCTCTTCTTTCTTCTCTAGTATTTGTTTTTCCCATTTCTTGATGTCATGGAAATATGAAGAAACACCCTTCTTTACACTAGCATACTCTTCATGAAAATGATATAAATCAGCCACATTGAAGATTGGTGAAAGATCAAATTCTTACTTTCTCCCATTTAAATCAATGTTCCCTTTGTACCTCTTAGTGCTTCTTTCTAACTTTTATTTCATAAAACTAGACCTCTTAAGGTTAACCGAAAACTTCTTTTCCTCTAAGTCTTGTAAAATATCTTTTGCATGTTTCAAATGGTCCAAAATTTCATTTAAAACAATTGCAAACTTACCAAGGAATGGTTTTTGTGCTTCATTCTTCAACATATCTTTGATCTCCATGGGGTTTTTTTCTCCTATTTTGGTCTCTCAACTTTTTTTGGACTAGGAATACATGCATCACATATTTCTTTATTTTGTATTTCTTTCAAGATTTTTTTTTGAGAGATTACACATACCAACAAGTATTGTTGTCCTCTACCTTTACTTATCCTTCAATGGTTTCATAACATACATTTTCTTGTCCTTAACTATACGTAAGTATTTGCTTCACCACCATGCATATTTTTTTTTATCATATTTCCACATCCTACCCAAGAGGATGTGGAAAGCATCCATGGGAATCCCATCACACATTACTTCGCCTCTATAATTACCACTTTAAAAACTCTCTAAGCATTTCTCAATTACCATAAGTTGATGTCCCTTTTGCAACCATGTAACCTTGAATGGATTTGGGTGCTTTATTTTCTCCAATTTCAACTTCTCAACCATTTCTTGTGACACCAAATTATCTGAGATACCACTGTCCACAATTATTGTACAACACTTCCCTTTTGATTTACAAATAGTTTTGAATAAACTTCTCCTTTGTGTAGGCTCTTGTTGTTCTTTCTTTGGTTTCAAAATAACTCTTTTTAAGATGATATTTTCTCCATGCTCTAGTTCCAATTGTTCTTCCTCTTCTTCAACCTCTATAGTAAAAGTCATTCCAACATTTTTTCCCACCTTCTTGCTGTATTTGTGGGCATTCAAAGGCCCTATGACCTTCCTCTCCATAATTGAAGCCCTTCCTTGAAAATCGCCTTCCTAGATCCAAATTCTCCTCTTCCCCTTGAAGTTTCACCTCTTCCCTTTGAAAAATCTCCTCTTCCCCTTGCATTTAAGCTATAATTTTCTTGAGACCAGCCTTCTTCTTCTTCCTTTAATGGTTTTCCTCTACCTTTGGAATTACCTTGTTGCTTTCTTGCCAACTTTTCCTCTACCTTGAGAGCATATTGGTAGGCTTCCTCCATTGTTCTTATTATGACCATACTAAGCTCATCTTGGATAGAAATCCACAACCCATTCACATACTATAGAGAAGGGGGATTCGCTACTCATGAGTTCTCTTCATTCAAAGAGCCTCATGGGGTGAACTACCCTAAACTACCTTAGGAACAATGCAAGAGTTCTAGAATCCGAAAGAGCAGGTCACAAAGATTTTCTAGACAAACTGATAGGTTCTCAACCAAAGGATGACATCTTGGGATACAGATGACAGCGCGGCGTGTTGGCATCCCAGAGGCACGCTGGCATCTCGTACGAACTAGAAAGTGAGTTTTTCACAGAAAATGACAAAGTGGCTACTTCTATTCCGATTGCTAAGAAAATATCAGAATGTGAGAAAGCAAGAAAGTATAACAGAATTAAAATAAAGTGAAATAGAACTGATAAAGACAAGGAGAAGAAAGGAAATTATTACAACCATGCAAGTAATGATGTTTCCAACAAATGAATTTCTTCAGTACTTGCACATATAAGATATGGAGAAAGTGTTGGGGATGTATAGGGGTTTGCCTCAATCAAACCACCATTTTGGTGTTCCCACCTCCATGGACAACCAAATAGAAAGAGAGAGTGTAATCGAAATGGAAAAAGCATGAGGTGAAAGAAAAACCCACTCAAGAGTAGAACCCGCACCACTAAGTATGAGTGATAAAAGCAAAACCCAATCGAGGAGGAGAGCTCATATCACTAAAGGGGTGATAAAAGAAATCCCCGCTCAAGGAGGAGAACCCATATCACAAAGTATAGATGCAATAGGAAGGAGATATGGAATCCCAAGATGCTCACAAGCATGAGATAGGAGAGTTGGAGCTGCAAGAGCCAAGAGTGTTATAAAAGGAGTTGTGAAAGCTTTGGAGAATGTTGGTGTAGCAAGCAATGGAGCTGTGAAAGCAAGAGAAAGATGGTAGAATGCTTGAGAGAGAAGCCAAGAAGCAAAAGAGGAAGCTAGAAGCAAAAGAGTGGAGATAGAAGAAGTTAGAGAGAAAAATGAAATGAAAGGATAGCTTTTAATGAAGGAAAAGAAGCTTCCTGAGCTGTTTCCACCAACCAAAGGAGGTGACAAGTGGCAAACATGCACAAAAATAGTCATTTAAACATTGAAACATCACAAGATGCTAGTGCGGTGCATGGATGTCGACTTGATGTGCTAGTGTCTGGACATGTCACGCTACAAAACAACACGAATGGGAAAGGTACAAGGTTGGATGCAAAGTTGATGTGCAAAGATAGCTACTGAAAAGGGGTGTTGGAGCATCCTGAGAAGTAAAAAGGCTGATGCAGGGGCTAAAATGATCCTACTCAAGATGCTAAGGGAGTGGACACTAAAGTGAATGCCATAATGTATGTGAAATTACAAGGTGTGAAATTTTACGACTATACAATACCTTGTATCTTGTTCTTCATCATCTTCAACATGCCCAACACGAATACCCAATTTGTAGAATTCTTCTGTGTACTCCATGACAATCAAATCCTCCTATTTCAAATTTTGTAACCTCTTAAAAAATTGATGTCCATCTTATCCCATGACTTAGTCTTCTCCTTTCCTTTTCTCTATTTTTCAATCTATAATCAATCCCATGATTTAATCTTCAACTTTATGACCATCTTATCCCATGATTTAATCTTCTCATTTCCTTTTCTCTATCTGTCAATCTATAATCGATCCCACCATAGGGATGCATGTCCCCTCAATATTGTGCAAGCATAATTCACCTTCTTTTTATCTTCAATGGACTCTAAATCAAAGTATTTATCCATATGTGTGACCTAATCAATGAGATCTTTTGGGTTCAAACTTCCGCTATAGCTTGGTGGATCCATCCTTGGTTTACTTCATAGCTTTGAAAACATTTATAGAAATATATCTTCTTGTGCATCTCCTCCTCCTACCTCTATAAATTTTGGTACTTCCTGAAGGAGGGGAAGATGATAGCACACAAATTAATAAAAATAACATGAAAATGATTTCAAAATGTAAAGCTTATACCTTCATTCCCTTATCCATGGATTGAGCTCACAAGTTATACCCAAACTCCTTGTTGATTTTCTCTAAGTGATTGAAATGTAGATTCCTCATGTCAATATTTTAGCATAATAAGGCTAAGGAAATTGAATTTGTTGTAAATGGGAGAGAATATTTCCATTTATAGAAATTGGATGAGTGAAATGGAGGGCTGAGAATGAGTGGTGGAGTGAAGCATTAGCCTTGTGACAGGTGTCACAAGAGGGAAAGGGGCATAAGAGGGAGGTATGCTCACACATGCATGAGCATACATTAGGAAGAGTTAGTGGGATTGTGTAAGAGATTAGGTGAGATTCACACATGTGTGAGAGGAGGGTAGGATGAGTAGGCTAGGAAACTTGTCACATAGTGGCAAGTTTAGGAGAGGTGAAGGGAATTAAAAATTGGGTAGAAATGTTAATGATGGTTAGGATTATGGATTAAATTAATTAATCAAGGATCAATTAATTTAATGGGGATGGGTTGAGTTAAAAAACCATGGGTTCATTAACTAGGCTAGGGTTAAAAGTTGGAGAATGGGCTAATGATGATTAGGGTGTAGGTAAAGTTAATTAATAATGGATTGATTAACTTAATCCAAGATTAGGAGATTTAGAGGAATGTGGGAAAAAAGTTAGATTAATTCAATAGTTCAATATTTAATTAATTAGAGAGAACCTTAGGATGAGGGATAGAATAATTAATTAAATAATACATTTATTTAATTAATTATAAGAAGAAAGTGGGATAATTAATTAAATAATAAAGAAATTAATTAATTATGGACTAGGATGGATCAATCAATTAAATAATATAATATTTAATTAATTGGGAAGAAATTACGATAATTAATTAAAATTTAGAATTTTATTTAATTAGGGTATGTGGTCAAAATTGGGGTGTCTACATTTTTCCTCTCTTTGATGTGAAATCCAAAGTGATGTGTCAAATAAGTTAAAAAATTTTCCCCAATGTGTCGAGAGGTGATGCCTACTCAAGAAACCAATCTGAAAAAAATTGAAAAAATATTTTTGAGCACTATCTCAAAAAGATGGTTGAAATGGTTTAGAAAGGTGTGGAGGAGGAAAATGAGGAAGGATAGAATAAGAGACATAGGACAATACTCGAAAATGGAGAAAATGCGGTCAATTTAGTGCATTCAACACTAAAATTAGGGTTAGGTAGAGGAAAATTAGAGTTTGGGCCTATAAATAGGCCCTGGAGGGGCCCAAAAGGTCATTTTCAACCTTGAAATTGGAGAGAAGGAACTTGGAGCAAGTGAAGAAGGTATGGCACAAATTCTACATCGTTTTCATCACTTAGAGAGGGTTGAAGAGTACTAGTGGCCGAAGGATGTAGGAGACCTGGTATGTATCACATTCCCTAGGTTCTGGGTAGGTTTAGGGGTCAACGAGTAAGTCAAACTAGGGGTCAAAGTTGGTCAAAGTGGAGGCACAATTTCACAAAAACATACTTTCATGCATGATTGTGGAGCCTATGTCACATAGAATGGTGCTTGCACAAATCAACACTTGTGGAGAGTTTTGACACTTGCACGCCATGAAATTGTACTTATGGAAGCTGAACTTGTGCATAAACTACACTTGTACTAAAGGGAGGAGTGCTTGTGAGGGTGATCGTTGTGCTTATGCTAAGAGAGTTCACATCTTTGAGTACTAGAGTCACACTTCTTCCTATCAATGCCTTCATTGGCTAGGGATGTACTTGCACTGAATAGTGTGGCACTTGTAGAGTTTGCACTTGCACAAAAAAGTATGCACTTGCACGGGTCAATTTTGTGCCTATGCCAAAAATAAAAGCACAAATTTGTAGAAAATGCAAGTGTACGAGGGTTTTGGGGTTGAAATAAAAATGATTTATGTTTTTGAGGGTTGATGTTAGTGTGTGGTCTAATGTAGGAGTCGTTGGGTCCCTTGTAGTTGTAGGAGAGGTGCATGTTAGTGATGTATCAGTTGTGATGCATATTGGCAGAGATTGACGAGGAGTGGTTGAGTTTGATGGGACTCTACCATGTATGCAAGATGTTCCAGTTGAGAGCTCATTAGGTGATGATGATGACTTTGGTGGAGAGGTGACACAATAAAACTAGTAGCTTTCACCTATTGATGGGTAAGGTTACTATTACTTTGGAGGACATCTAACATATTTTGCAGCTTCCGATCCAAAAAGATATAGTATAGTATGACTTGATGCATGGTAGGCCAATACTAGATAGGGTATTTATGACAATGGATATTCTAATGAGGGGAATCGATTTTCATTTGAAGGCTAGGATGGGAGAGATGCTAGAGCTTTTTCTATTCAATATTGCACTAATTACAAGTTTTCTCATACCAGACCAAATATTGTTGGGATTCATGATTGGATGGGTAGGGGTCCTAGACTGGATGTTGTTAGATGGCATTGTTTTTGCATAGGGTGCTTGTTTTTTAGTAGAGCTCTATAGGGAGATGCACCTGGTTGTATATCAGGATGGGAGGAGCTTAGGGTATGGGGTGACCCTCCTCAACATCTAGGTGTATGAGCATTGTATAGTATTATGACCAATGATTGATAGGTGAAGAGGGTAGGGGATAGCCTATGTGTCTGCATATATGAGATTTCTATGATAACACCATCTAGGAGATATGGGGTGGTGGAGGTGGGTGATTGATGATTTAGATTCTTGTATTTGGTGCCCATACTGTGACTGTGAGGTGTGGGATGATGATCATTTATATATGCAATACATTCAATGGATTCATTATTTTATTGGTCATACTCCCACCATCATTGAATGATATTTTCCAGTGAGGGTGATGAGACAGTTTGGAAATCGACAAACTATGCCAGAGGTAGAGGAAGTCTTTGCATGGGTAGCACAAGAGAGGGGAATTTGGGGTAGGCACATAGAGTTCTATATAGCCCAATAGTCATGGTGGGATACTCCTGCGGTTCTATGGGATCCCCAGCTAGCTATGGTGGATGTCGAGACAACCCCTGAGTATGACACATGGTGGTTGAAGAGGGGATCGATTTGATAGATGATCCACTGAGATCGGTTAGCCATGGAACAAGAGGAGAGTAGTAGTAACAACAACAATGACAATAGTATCAGTAGTAGTGGGAGTGATAGTGATGACGGGGATGATGGGGATGGAGGAGATGGATAAGGTCATCAAGTGCAATAGAGGAGAGATGCAGGCCATTCCACTAAGGAGGAAGATGTGGATATTGGAAAAAATGATCATGAGGATGACAAGAGGGATATTCAAGTGTGGCTTGGTTTACTAATTGCCAAGTGAGATTAGGAAATACAAGAGCATCTGTAGGCCATTAGGGAGAGGGATATGGAATAAGCTATGAAGTCAAGTTGCAAGGACAACTAGAGGTAGGGGGAGGTGGGGATGGTGGTCACTTAGTAAGATAGTTAGTAGTGGTGATGGTGGAGTGAGATCAACTCTGACAAGAGAGGGATGGGCTACAAGTGACCTTGGATTAGTCACAGGGTGATGTTGCATGACTTAGACACGAGGAGGACACAACTTGGTAGCGTCTAGCAAGATAGGGACTACATGGTGATTTTTTAAAAGTTGTTAGAGCTACACATGAGATGCAACACTATAGGGATTTGTATGAGTAGGACGTGCCACCAAATTAGAAGGCACCTAGTTTTACAATCAGCAATAGGTCTCATAGGTTGAGATCAACTCGATCAGGACCATCAATCAGCATGGGGCCACCTCCACCACGTGGTCAGCCTCCTCAATCACTACCAAAAGTTTCGAAGTAGTCACATGTGGTGAGAATGGGATAGGTGCTAGGGTGGTCATGACCTTTTATGGATTATGCCTCAGAGGGGTATTAAATTTTTGGAGTGTATATATGAGAAACCTTTGTACATTTTGTATCATGACATTATTCTTTGATATTTTATATGATGGTTTCAGATTATGTGTATGGTCTTTATGATGTGATGATGCAAAAGTTGATGTGATTTATACATGTGTGGATGGTTTTATATGCATTTTTATTATGAATATGTATGCATATTGTATGTGATGCTAACATGTTTTATGTAGGCTATGTATATATTCCTTTTATCCATTGTTATACTTGTAATTTTAAATTTGAACAAATAGAAGTTAAAACTACTTTCTTGTATGGGATATTAAGGAAGAGATTTATCTACCAAATAATAATGGTTTTATTGTGAATGAGAAGGAAAAATGATTTGTAGGTTGAAATAATCATTTAAGGGACTAAATCAATCACTAGGATGTGTTACCAAAAGTTTGATTCTTTAATATTGAAATTGGGTTTTGTTAAGAGAAAGTAAGATCATTGTGCTTACGTTAATATTATTTATTGTCAAATATGAATCATTCTCTTGTATGTGTATGATATGTTGTTTATTGGTAATATAAAGGTGATGATCAAGAAGTTCAAAACATAGTTTCTTGGCATATTCAATGTGAAGGAATTATGGGATGTGAAATATACTCTTGGGATAGAGATCAATAAAGATAGAGTACATAAAAATATTTTCTTCAGTTAGAGTATGTATGTGAATACCATTTTGTGATGGACTGAGTATTCCATTTTCTATTGGTAGTAATATTACATGATATATGTGCACCATAAATCATGTGATGATTTTGGTGGAATGTATAAATTTTCTTATTCTAGTGTTGTCAATAGTTTTATGTATACAATAGTTTGCACTTGACTAGATATTCCCCAAGTAGAAGTATTTTCATGAAGGTTTATGTCTAGCCTTGATAGAGCATTGGAATTTTATTAACTTATTTAGATATTTTTGTGGAAATTCTATTTTTTTTATTTTTTTTGTGATGGTACCAATAATGTGGAAAATTCATAAACATATAGGTGTTTGTTGATGTAGATTGGGTAGGTGGCTTAGATAGTCAAAGGTCCACTAGTGGTTATATTTTCTCTTTATTTGATGGTGTAATGAGTTGGATGACTACAAGGAATCATGTAGTTTCTTTATCCATCATAGTAGTAGAGTATATTTCTATGACACATGCATCTAAAGAGGTATTTTAGTTATAGATACTCACTATAGAGGTATTGTTGGTTTTTATTACAATATTGTTAGAATTAGATGTGACAATTAGAGTGCTATTTTTTGGTCAAAAAGCCTATGTATCATGATCATACTAAGTATTTTAATTTTTAGTACTACATTATGTGAGAAATTGTTGATAATGGTAAGGTCTAGTATGAAAAAATTGAGAACCCAAATAATGTTATATATTCTCTTATGAAGCCAACAACCATGTAAATAAGTTTTATTGGTGCAATAAGGCCACAGTCTTTGATACTTGTACTTAGTTATATTTATTTTACCTACTGATTTATTTTTCATGTATAATATCAAGTTGGAGAATGTTAGCTTAAGGTATCATTTACTTTGCAATCCTAGATGTATTATTCATGTATCTCCAACACTCTTGGAAAAGTGTCATTGAACACCTAGGATGTACTTAGGATTTAATTTTATAATTTAGATTCCCTAATAATTTTGAAATTAGTTTTTATAGACATTGATAAGGAGGTTGAGTTGGAAGTGCTAGCTACAAAGGTATTTTTAGCAAATTTCTTAACTTTGGCATGAGATTTGAGTAGTAGAGAATTTTGGATATTGTTGGTGGGTCCCATATGAGTTGGGAAATGATGATGCATGTCTACCTTGGGATATAAGCCATTATAGAGGAGTTAGAAGTAAAAATGTCATTATTATTGGTTTGGATCTTATTTTTTCTATTCTTGATGTGGGATTTTTTGCAATTTACCATGGTTTAATTTGGTACATCATTTTTGGAAACTATTTATGATATTCCTTTACCATTCTCCCATTCATTGTATGGTTTTACAAGTACATGGGTGCTTCCAAAGGTTTTTTAGAGTGAAGAGAGTGTTAGTGTGTAGATGTATCTCATATTTGAGATTGATATATACTTTTCATCTTTCTCATGTGGATTTTTTCTTGAAATGGCTTGTCCATTTAAATCTTGGATTCACATAGTTTGTTGATTTAATTATTATTTCTGATTTATGCAATCACTTTAATAATCTTATAATAATCCTTATTTAAAGAAAAAGATTCATAGTAGCACACACTTTTATAAGTTACTCTTGTTGTAATTTCACCTTATTTATCAATAGTATTTACACAATTTAATTAACTTGCGTTATACATTATAATCCAATTATATTTAATTCTTGTATTTTCTTTACTATTTTTATTATTCATAAATTTAATATGGAAAATGGTATCATATATATACATATGTATATGTATGTATCATATATATATGATACCATTTTCCATATTAAATTTATGAATAATAAAAATTGTAAGGAAAATACAATAATTAAATACATATATACATATATATATACACATATATATGCCCACATAAGATTTTTATAATGGTGAAATTGAGACACCCATTGTGATGAAATAACTTAATACTAAAATATACTGACAAGTGGTAACCTCTTATGTTAAGATTGACTCTCTCCCAACTATATCATCTCTATCTAGTTTCTGGATGCAATATTTTGATTTTAAAATGTAACTTTAAATAAGCTAATGTTTTTTTTTGATACATAAGGAGGATTCTATTAATTATAAAAGATGATTACAATCGTCTACAGTGCAGGAACCATGGTAAACCATCACCAGTGTAAAATTTCTAGACCCTACCAGTCATCACTCTAGACTGAAACCCCAACCACTTATCAAAAAAGAGATCAAAAAATTAGCCATGTAGCTCCCAACCCACATTGTGCTATCCCAAAACCCTAAACCTGGCTCACAACAAAAAACCTAAGACACCACCATTATGATAATTATATTCATAGGCTACTAATCCTAAAATACCTAACTGCCACCTAAAAACCATTCAACTTTACAAATTGATCAAACTCAGAGACCCAATTGAAACAATTCACAGGTTCAAGCATCAACATCTTCTTAAGGAAGCTTACCCCATAGGTCACAATTTTTTGGTGTCGAACCAGGGCCATTCCTTTTAGCTCCAACAATAGGGGGGTAAACTTTGAAAACCTCACCAAGAACCTTTATTAGTGGTAGATCACAAGGCTGAGGCATGCCACAACCTAGGAATGTCGTGTGCAAGATCTCGTCTAGCCCTCCCAAAATCTCTTTCTTGAAGATTTTGTAGATTATCGCCTTTTCCTCTGCTTTTGGTATTCGAACATCAAGCATGGATGCCAAGAACTAAGAGAAAATGTGGGTGTTAAACTAGAATGTCTCCAAGTTCGATAAATGCTCCTACCCAAAATCATCTTCACCGCCATCACCATATGATGATCAATCCTTAACATGATCCTCTTTAATTGCTGATCAATTATCACTTTGAAAGTGGTTTGTCGAGCTTTGCAGTCCAAATGGATTGGGGTGTGAAGGTCCAAGCTCACCAGTGACTCCAAAAACATCTCCACTATGAACTTGGATCTTTCCACCATACTCACAGAATGAGTGAAAACCAAGAAAATAAAGCCAAACTTTGGCGAAAGTGTGTCTCCCTTCGTTATGTATGGTTCTTGTTCCTCCAAAGCGTAGCGCACTTACAACGCTATGCAAGAGCATGTGTGCCACCTATTTTTACCTTCACTCTTTCCACTCGGCATTGAGCATACATGATGTGGATTCATGAGACGATAGCAAGGAAGCAATCCATATCTAGAATGATTGAACCATAGATTTACCTCTTGTTGCCATTATTAATGTTGACGAAAGAGGCATGATAAGCAACAGTCATTAATGAAACATGATTTTGGTAGCCATCGAACAAGCCAACTTTCCAAGACCTCCTTTCCAAACGAACACCATCTAACAAGACTTTCCTCTGCCACCTCGGATTGCCAACTTGACAGACCTAGTGTTAATGCTTTCTTGCCCTACAGAAACCCGACCTTTCCACAAGATGATTAGTGGAAAAGTACCCACCTAACCTCCCACTTAAATTTATGCTAATGTTAAATTTATTTAATATATTATATTCATTTGATTATATTATTCTAATCCATTTAAAAAATAAATTCTTCACAATTTAAATCTATATGACATTATATATTCCATATAATTATAATCTACATATAAAATAATAAATATTTAATAATATTAAATAATTAATATATTAAAAATTGATAACTTTGATGACAAAGAATACTATTCCCAAGCATTATTTGTGTGAATGGGATTGATTTTCTATTTATAAAGTGCAATAAAAATTGAAACCATTTTGTGTAGGTGGGGATGTGATATACTTGCATTAGTGAGCTTTTTGTTGCAAGTATGAGTAGTTGGTGTTGTCATTGATGTCAACAAGCCTGTGTTTTCATTGATGTCTATTGTTGGATAGGATTGTTGCAAGAATGTGAGCAGTTGATGCTTTGATTAGTTGCATTATGTTGTCATTAGTAAATCTACTAGTGTCAACCTCTAGTGTTGCTATGATAAGCTTCTATGATCTATGGTTGAGTTGCTATTGGTTCAGTTGTGTTGAGGAAGTGTTGAAGATGATGAGGATGTGTCTTTGGTGCTTGGTTTCCAAGTGCTTTTGAGAAAAATTGATAAAAAGAGGAAATAATGTGTTCTAGTGGTGTTTTGGGTTACAAAGGTGTATTCTTGTGTTACTCCACATTTCTTCTAGGTTGAATATCTTCTTGTGCAATTCAGATATGTTGGTGATAGTATTTCAGAGGTGTTATATTCAAGATTTGGTGTGTTGGATAATTATGCAGAAGAAGATGTGTTCACCAATGTGTGAACTATGTATTGCAGAGGTGTCTAGGAGAAATGTCTTTGCTTCATATTTCTTTGCATAGTGGTTTCAGGTCTTGTAGATCCGAGGGTGTGTTGATTGTGTTGGTATCATTGTTTAGTCAAGGTGGTTTAGGTTTGGTGCTACTGAAGTTAGTTTCTTGTGTTACTGTGTATGACAAAGTTGTCTAAGTGTATTGGGTGTGTTCATTCTTTAGGTAAGGTTGTTGTAAAGGATTTTGTTCGATTTTAGGGTGTTTCAGGAATATTATAGATCATGTTTAAGTGTGGTGTGTGGTTTTCAAGTCATCCTTGGGTTTGAGGAAGCATGTACTTATAATTTTAATGGTGTTTGCATGGGTAACAACTGACCTGGTGTTTACACTACTTATGATGTATAATTATTATTTATAGAAGCTTGTTGTAGTGTGGTGAGTTGATTTGAGTCCCATATAAGGTGTGATGTGGTACACTTTCACTTCTACCCTCCATGGAAGTGTTTTGGCACTAACCTAATTTGAATTTACATGGTTGATGTGCATAGTCAACCTTGGAGAAGAGTTTCAAGGTTGAAGATGGTATAAATAAGATTTGTGTTGATGAAGGATAAAGAGATAGATGCTAGAGATGAAAAAGATGTGAATTGTAGAGTTACAAAGTGTGAATTTGAGTATTATAGTGTGAGATTTCATGTGTTAGATTACTGGATGCAATGAGCAAAAGGTGTCTACAATTCTTCAGTCATACTATAAAGGTGTTGATGTTGTTGTGGTGGATTCTCTGTTGCATTGAGATGTTTTCCTTTGTGTAACAATTCTTCTCTATCTTATTTTCTATTTTGACAATGAGCCTTTTAGTAGTAAGCCTTTCTTATTTGGGTAGTGAGTCCTATTGTATTCAGTTGATATTACTTATATTGTGAGCTAATCCTCACCTTGGTTTTTCCCTTCTTGGGTTTTCCACGTAAATATGGTATTCTCTTGTGTATGGTGTTAAGATATTTCAGTTTATGTTATTTACTTTTCATGCTAAATCATCATAACAAATATGATGGTTTAATGAATGAATGTGGATCATAATGTGCATGAGGGTTTTGAATTTTTAAGGCACAACTAATTCAACCCCCCTCTCATTTGTCTTGTGCATTCAATAATTGGTATAAGATAAAGGTTCCTTATAAGAAATCTTAACCACTTAAGATAGATATGGGATGGCGTACAAGAAGGAGATCCCTATATTTGATGAAACAGACTATACATTCTAGAAAATAAGGATGGAAGGATTTCTGGATTATCAGGGATATGATGTGTGGAAGTTAGTTCGGAATGGATAAACTATGCCTACAAATGGTCTGAGCACTGAAGTTGAACTCAAAGCCTATGCAAGAAATAGTAAATCAAGGTATGATCTCTTTAGTAGTCTTACAAATTCAAAATTAGTGAGAGTTATGTATTTGAAAATTGGTAATTTTTTTTGGGAAAAGTTAGAAAATATTTATGAAGGAGATGATATGGTCAAGCAAGCTAAGATGTAAAATTTTAAAATAACATTTTCGAACTTGCAGATGTCAAAACATGAAAACATTACAAACTATATGTAGAGGGTAGATGAAGTGGTCAGCTCCATCAAAGGTCTTGGTGGAAAAGTCAAAGAACCAAAAATGGTAAAGAAAATTATTAGAACCCTTCCTAAAGCTTACAGTCATAAAGTTTATACTATTGAGGAATCTCAAAGTCTAGAGCATTATACTAGAGATCAATTGTATGGCTCTTTAACTACAATTGAAATGAGAGAATTTGGTACAAATAATGGTGCAAAAGTTGAGACTTCTTTTAAGGCTACAAAAGAAGAGAAGATTGAAGAATCAAATTAGGAGGATCTTGATGATGTGGAAGCTAACTTTGTGAGAAGGATGAAAAAGGGTACTGGTAAGTATAAAGTAAGTTTCCTTTCAAATGTTTTAGTTGTGGAAATATAGGTCACCGTGCTTCAAGATGTCCAAAAAAGTTGTGAATGACAAAAACAAGGAGAACAAAGATGAATATGTTTCTTCTAACTTTGAAAGATGTGTGAAGGAATTCCCTCCAGAGAGAAAGGATAATAATGAAGGTACTTTGATATTTTCTTTTCATGCCAGAAAAGATAAGAACTATTGGATCATTGACAATGGATGCACTAACCATATGACCAGAGACAAGAATAATTTTTTTATACTTGAAAAGTATGATGGAGGAATTGTTAAATTTGGTGATGATTCAAGTGCTAAGATATGTGGAATAGGTTTAATCAGCTTTGATGGAAATCATAATAATTGTATAGGAGGATGTGTCACAATAATTTTGATAATCTAGTAAGAATCATTTTAGTTCAAGCAATGGGAGATGTTCCAAATATTACAAAGCCTATCAATGTTGTCTGCAAGGATTTTTAGTTTGGAAAGTAAATAAGAAGAAGTTTCAAAGGAAAATAACAATTTTCTACTGGATGATTGGAATTGGTACATACAAATATTTGTGGTCCTACAAGAGTAAGAAGTCTTCAAGGTGATAGGTATTTCATGATTTTTATTGATGACTATTCTAGAATGACATGGGATACTTTTCTTAAAGAAAAATTTGAAGCCCTAGATAGGTTCAAAGCATTTAAAGTTATGGTTGAGAATGAAAGGGATATCTAGCTCTGAAAGTGTTTAAGGTCTGACAGAGGTGGATATTTCACCTCTAATGAATTAAACATGTTATGTAAGAATCATGGAATAAAGACGCACTTGTCTACCCCTAGGACTCCTCAACAAAATGGATTGGTCGAATGGAAAAATAGGATAGTTCAAGAAGTTGCAAGGACTATGATGAAAGAAGCTAACCTATTGAAATTCTATTGGAGATAAGAAATTCATATTGCTATTTACATACTTAATAGAGTTCAATCAAAAGAAAACATCACAAATACTCCTTATGAGTTATGGTATAGAATGATACCTACAGTCAAGTACTTCAGAGTGTTTGGAAGAAAGTGTTATATCAAAAGAGATGAATGAAACTTGGGAAAGTTTTATGAAAGGTTTGATGAAGGAAACTTCCTTGGATATTGTACTAAAAGAAAATCCTACTGGTGCTACAACAAAAGACTAAGAAAAATTGTTGAGAGTTCAAGTGTCAAGGTTGATGAAGATTTCAAAACTTAGTGGTGATAGATGGATATGAATTAGATGAGCCTGATTGCAGAGAAAAATAAAAAGGCAAAGGAAAAGGAAGTGCAAATTTAAGAGGAAGAAGCTCTAGAAAAGAAACCTAGAACCCCTAAGTATGTGCAAAGGAAACATTTTGAAGAAGAGATCATTGGAGACAAAAGCAAAGGTGTATTGAAAAGAAGGAAAGTTGTTGAAGAAAAGGTGAATTTGTACATTTACTTTTTGAAGCTAAACCTAAAATAGTGGTTGAGGCATGCAAGGATGAACATTGGATAAAGGATATGGAAGAAGAACTACTTTAGATTGATAAAAATATACTTGGGAACTTTTCCCAAGACTTGCAAACAAAAAAATAATTTGAACTAAGTGGGTATTTAGAAACAAATTGAATGAGAATGGAGAAGTGGTAAGAAACAAGGAAAGACTTGTGTGTAAGGGCTACTCATAAGTTGAATGAATAGATTTTGAGGAGATATTATGGAAGCTATTAAGATGTTTTTGGATTTTTTAGCACATAAGGACTTTAAATTTTATCAAATGGATGTGAATTTTGCTTTCTTGAATGGAGAATTGGAAGAAGAAGTATACATGGAACAACCATAAGGATTTCAGTTATCAAAAAAATTGAATATGGTATATAGATTGAATAAGGCACTATATGGATTGAAGCAAGCTCCAAGAGCTTGGTATGCAAGGTTGGACAAGTATTTGATACAAAAAGGATTCAATAAAGGTACCACAGATAGTAATCTTCACTTTAAAGTTGAAAAAGATCAAATCTTGATTGTAGTTGTGTATGTTGATGACATAATTTTTCGAGGTAATGAAGTTATGTGTAAGAGAAGTTTGTAGAAGAGATGCATAAAGAGTTTGAGATTTCTATGCTTGGGGAGATGAATTTATTCCATGGGCTACAAATCAATCAAACAGACAAAGTGTTTAACAAGAAAACTAAGAGGGGGGGTGAATCAGTTGTAGTAATTTTTAAAACATTTAAAAATTTCACTAGAAGTTAGATTTACATGCATTCAGAAAACCTTTACTCTACTAATATGTTTTATTTTTAAGTGCAGAATAAGAAATTGAAAGAAGTAAAACCATGCACACAATAAAACCATATTTACGTACAAAATATAATGAGGGAAAAAACCATGGTGAGGATTAGCTCACAATATAAAGAATTCCAAAATTGAATACAAAGGCTCACTACCAAGATAGGACACACTGTCCAATAAGGGATTACTTCCTAGAGGCCTCACTGCCACAAAATTACAAAGAAGATAGAAGAGGATTGTTAGAAGGAGAAAACTATCTCAATGCAATAGAGATTCCACCACAATTTGCTCACACACTTGTAGACATGTTTGAAAGATAGAGTACACCTTCAACTCAATTCCTTCGGGAAATCAACACTTGAAATTCACATTCATCTACTTGAACTTGCATCACACACACTATCTTGCATGTATCTTCTCTTTCACCAACATCTCAGATTTTACTTATATCATCTTCAACCTTGAAACCCATCCAAGGTCAACCACACACCATTTGTATTTACAAATTTAAATTAGGTAGGTACCAAAAAATTCTATAGTGGAATGAGAATGAGGGTGACCCAAACATACTTAATGAGGACCTAAATGAGTCCCAACACACCTCAATATGCTTCCATGAACTTCATAAGTAGTTTTCAACATAAGGTCGGAGAACACCCGTGTAAAACACATAAAATAATTAAGCACACACATCCTTAACTTGATCCAATCTTTTCGGACAACATAATTCACTTGAACACAACCTTATCAACTTATTCTCAGAACTGCAAGTCATGATACTAAAATTTAGAGAAATCTAGAGAAATTACATTTCTCCTAGACCATAGCCAGACACACCAAAATGCACAGTTCACATACTAGTGAAGATATCTCACACTATACAATGATCCAAAAGCCAAAATTCTAGATATCGAGCAACTACCAACAATCAAGAATAATATGTTAGGACTACACAAGCATAGAAGCAATACATACCACATCCAAAAGCATACATTGAATACCTACAAACCTTATTTATTACAATTTTATCAATATCCTCGACATATAGGACCAACAACCAAATACCTTGAAATCAATAACAACAACAACCAGTTGACATCAATTACAACAACTTCATACTTGCAATAATCTCCCCCTTTGTCATTGATGGCAACACATGATGTGAAAAACCATCATAGACAACACAACACCTCTAAACTACTTTCTCATGAAAGCTTTTACTTTCTCTCCCCCTATGTAGATAAATTTTTTCACATGATTCTTTCTCCCCCTGTGTAGATAAAATTTTTCACACGATTCTTTCTCCCCCCCCTTTGACATCAATGGAAAAAGAAAAATATATTTTACATTTTTCTCCCCCTTTGACACCAACAACATTACTAGTACTGAATACTTCCCCTTAGGAGTACACCCAAACAACTACACAATGAAAACATAATACACTACCTACTTCCCTTGAGAGGTAGCCACCAAAAATTAGTCTAGAAGAAAGATAGATTCATAGATCCACTGGACTAATGCATCTCCATATGCATCTAGTTCAAGAAAGGAGGGGAAATAACCCCTAAATTCTCTCATAGATACTCAAACATATATTTAGGAAGAGACTTAGTAAATATGTCAGCAATATAATCCTACAAACTACATGCATGATATCTAGATTGGTAGTAGTTAAATACAACAGTCCTCCAATCATTGATATGTATTTTATTTGATCAAACTTAGAGGAATCATCATCCTTACTCTATTTGCAGCTAGTTACCATAGGATTGCATACCGGTTTAGAACCATCCATTCCAAATTTCAACATTTATTTTGCATACTTTGATTGTGAGATAAAAATCCCTTTGTCCATTTGATTGATTTGTAGTCCAAGGAAGAAATTCATCTCACCAAACATACACATCTCAAACTCTTTTTTACATTTCTTTAGCAAACATCTTACACATAATTTCATTACCTCCAAAAATAATATCCACATACACAACTACTATCAAGATCTTGTCATCTTCAATTTTGAAATATAAATTGCTATCTGCAGTACCTTTGCTAAAAACTTGCTGAATAAAATATTTGTCCAATCTTGCATACAGCTTGCTTCAAACCACATAAATCCTCTTTCAATTTGTAGACCATATCCGATTGATCTAACAACTAGAATCCCTCTGGTTGTTCCATGTAGACATATTCTTTTAACTCACCATTTAGAAATGCAGACTTCACATCCATTTGGTAAACTTTAAAATCCTTATGAGCAAAAAATGACAAAAACAATGTAATAGCTTCCATTCTATCCAACAAAGAAATATCCCTTGGAAATCTATACCTTCCACTTGTGAGTAGCCTTTACACACAAGCCTTGCCTTGTTTCCTGCCACTTCTCCATTCTCATTCAGTTTTTTTTTTTTAAACCCACTTACTTCCAATTATTTTCTTGTTTGTTGGTCTAGGAACTAGTTCCCAAGTTTGATTCTTCTCAATTTGTATAATTTCCTCTTTCATATCTTTCATCCAATATTCATCTTTACATGCCTCACTCATTGTCTTAGGTTCAACTTTAGAAAGTAACCAATAATTTACCTCAACTTCAACATCTTTGCTTGTAGTCAATACACCTTTCCTCTTGTCTCCAATGATTTGATCTTCTAAATGATTTTTTTGCACATACTTAGGGGTTTTGTGAGCCTTTTCCATAGCTTCTTCTTCTTCATTCTTCTTTTCTTGTTCTTCAACAACTTCTTCTACTTCTCTGTAATCAGGTTCATTTAATACATATCCATCAACTTCAATTGAATTCTTCAATGCTTCATCAACCTTGACATTTGTGCTTTCTACAACCTTTCTTAGTCTTTTATTAAAACATTTGTAAGCCTTGCTTCTAGTAGAGCATCCAAGTAAAATATCCTCATCACATCTAGCATCAAACTTTCCTAGATTTTCTTCATCTCTTTTGATATAACATTTGCTTCCAAATACCTTGAAATACTTGATAGAAAAAATTCTTCCACACCATAGCTCATAGGGAGTCTTAGTGTTGTTAGATTTTTCTTGAACTTGGTTGAACACATAAACATTGGTCTGAATTGCTTCTCTCTAGTAAACTTCTGGTAGACCTGCCTTTGTCATCATTGATCTAGCAACTTCTTGAATTGTCATGTTCTTTCTTTCAACAACTCCATTCTCCTGAGGAATTCTAGGGGAAGACAATTGTCTTCTTATTCCATGGGCTTCATAAAACATATTAAACTCATTGGAGGTGAATTAACCACCTCTATCATTCCTCAAACATTTTATTTTCAAATTTTCTTTATTCTCAACCATTGCCTTAAATGCCTTGAATTTGTCTAATGCATCAGATTTCTCTCTAAGAAAAGTAACCCATGTCATTCTAGAGTAATCATCAATCAAAAAGTATAAAATACATATCACCTTGTAGACTTCTCACCCTTGTAGGGAAATAAAGATCTATATGAATCAAATCCAACAGTCTAGTAGTAGATTGTTCCTTTGACCTAAAGTTTTTTCTAGCTTGCTTTTCAAACTCACAGTCCTTGCAAACTGCATTGATAGGTTTTGTAATCCTTGGTAAATCTCTCATAGCTTGTACTTCTCTAATTCTCACCATGTTATAAAAATTCATATGACACATGCTTTGGTTCCATAGCCAATTGTCATTAACTTGAGACATAAAGAAATGTCCATCAACACCTTTAAGTTGATAAATGTTTCCTTCAATCTTCTTACCAACAACAATCACAGTTTTGGATCCTTTCCCGATTTCACATTTTTCATCCTTGAACACATGATTATATCCCTTTTTACACATTTGTCCAACACTTAAGAGATTATGTCTCAAAATAGAAGACACCATCAGTATTATGCTTTCCATCAAAATTGATTGAACCAATCCCATAGATCTTAGCACAAGAATCATCTCCAAACTTAACTAAGCCTCCATCATATTTTTCAAGTTTAACAAACTTTCTTTTGTCACCAATCATGTGATTTGAGCAACCACTATCAACAACCCAATAATTCTCTTCTTATTTAGCATGAAGAGTAGAGACCACAATACCTTCAACTTTCTTTGAAGCACTTTTCTTCACACATTTTTCAACATTAGTAGCAATAGATTCATATTTCAAAGCTAGGAACAAGCATTCATTATCATTAAAATCTCCATAATCAGACTCATCAGCAGAAATACCGGCATCTTCATTGACATAATATGCTCTTTTGATCATCTTTCCTTTATTTTATTTATCTTGTCTATGTTTGTTTCTTTCATCTCTTTTAGGACATCTCGAAGAATAATGACCTATTCCTCCACAACTAAAACATTTGAATGCTAATTTACCTTGATACTGACCAAAGCCCTTTTTCATTCTTCTTACAAAATTTGCTTCCACTTCATCAAGAATTTCTTCATCCGGATCTTCCACTTTTTCAGCCTTGAATGTAGTTTCTGACTTTGTTCCATTTTTTGATCCAAGCTTTCTCATTTCAAAAGAAGTTATTAGCAGATACCTTTTCACTATATATATCAGGGAGAGTTTTGAGTACCTTCTTGACTATCCTGAATTCATCTATTTGTGCACCAAGTCTTCTCATTCCACCTACCAGCTCATCTACTCTCTGCATGTAGGATTTGATGTTCTCATCTTATCTCGTTCATAGGATCTCAAAATTGTGCCTCCAAGTTTTGCAACTTTTCTTGTTTAACCTTTTCATCTCCTTCATATATCCTTTCCAACTTATCCCAAACCTTTTTAGCAGTCTTCAAATTCATAACTTTAACTACTTTAGAATTTGAAAGACCATTAACAATAATAGATCTTGCCTTATTTTTGATTTCATGCACTTTGATCTCATCAATAGTACTTGGACCATTCGCCAGAGGAAAAACACTGGTTCTGAATAGACTTCTCAATCTCATATCTATAATATGATAGATATCCTTCCATCTTCATTTTCCAAAATGCATAGTCAGAGCCATCAAACTTAGGACACTAAATAATGAACTTATTCTCCATCCCGAACCTTCCTTAAGTAGTTAAGCTTTTCTCCAAGGAACCTCACTTTGATACCAATTATTGAACAAGACAACTGAGAGGGGGGTGAATCAGTTGTAGCAATTTTAACCTTTAAAACTTTCACCAAAAGTTAGATTTACATGCATTCACAAAACCTTTACTCTACTAATATGTTTGATTTTTAAGTGCAAAATAAGAAACTGAAAGAAGTAAAACCATGCACACAATAACACTAGATTTATGTGGAAAACCTAATGAGGGAAAAACCACAGTGAGGATTAGCTCACAATATAAAGAGTTCCCAAACCGAATACAAAGTCTCACTACCAGAAAGGCTCATTGCCAAGATAGGACACACTATCCAATAAGGGCTTACTACCAAAAAATTGCAAAGAAGATAGAAGAGGATTTTTACAAGGAGAAAACTATCTCAATGCAACAAAGCTTCCACCACAATTTTCTCATACACTTGCAAACATGCTTGAAAGATAGAGTACACCTTTAGCTCACTACCTTCAGAAACTCAACACTTGAAATTCACACTGATCTGCTTGAACTCACATCACCCACACTATATCCCATCTATCTTATCTTTCACCAACATCTCAACATGTACTTTACCATCTTCAACCTTGAAAACCATCCAAGGTCATCCATACACCATTTGTATTTACAAATTCAAATTAGGTTTCTGCCAAAACATTCTATGGTGGAATTAGAATGAGGGCGACCCAAACATATACTCAATGAGGACCTAAATGAGTCGCAACATGCCTCAACACACTCCCATGAACTTTGTAAGTAGTGTTTAACACAAGGTCGGCCAACACCCATGTTAAACACAAAACAATTAAGCACATGCATCCTTAGCATGATCCAATCTTTTTGGACAACAAACTTCACTTGAACACAACCTTATCAACTTATTCTCAGAATCACAAGTCATGAAACCAAAATTCATAGAAATCTAAAGCAATTATATTTCTCCTAGACCACATCTAGACACATCAAAATGCATAGTTCACATACTGGTGAAGATATCTCACACTATACAATGATCGAGAAGCCAAAATTCTTGATGCAACAACTATAGACAACCATGAACAATATGTTAGGACTAGACAAGCATATAAGCAATACGAAGCATATCCTGGAGCATACAATGAATACCTAAAAGCCATATTTATTATAAGTTTCTCAATATCCTTGAAATATACAACCAACAACCAAATACCTTGACATCAATGAAAATACCTTCCTCCTTGCAACACAAATGTATATTCATTTCACAATCAAAGTATGTCAAAGAAATGTTGAAGAAGTTTGGAATGGAAGACTCTAAACTGGTATGTAATCCTATGGTTAGTGTTTGAAAACTGAGCAAGAATGATGAATCTCCTAAGGTTGATCAAAGCAAGTACAAATCAATGATTGTTGGATTACTATATCTAATGCTAGTAGATTGGTTATCATGCATGCAATTTTTCTTGTGGCTAGATTTCAAGAATGTCCTAGAGAGTCACATGTTGTAGCAGTGAAGAGGATATTTAGATATTTAAAGGGAACTCTAGATTATGGCTTATGGTATCCAAAGGATACTAATTTCATCTTAAGTGCTTACAAAGATGTAGATTGGGTTGGTTTTGTTGATGACATGAAAAGTACAAGTGGTGGTGCATTCTTTCTTAGATGTAGATTGATATCATGGTTTAGTAAGAAACAAGATTCAATATCTTTATCTATAGCAGAGGTTGAGTGCATTGCAACAACATCTTACTGCACACAAGTGTTATGGATGAGGAAAACATTGAAGGATATTAGAGTAGTGTATGATGAACCAATCTCTATCTTTTGTGAAAATAAAGTGAAATCAATATTTCAAAATTCATGATGAATTCAAGGAGAAAGCATATTTCAATTGGTAACACTTTCTAAGAGAGAAGGTTTTGGAGAATGAAGTGAAGCTTGAATATGTTCTACAAAGGATCAAATTGATGATATATTAACTAAGGCTCTTCCTAAGGATACATTTGGAGTATCTCTGGGAGAAGTTGAGGGTTATTGCCCCTCCTTTGAACTAGATGCATAAGGATATGCATTCTAGTGGATCTCAAGATTCATTTTCTGGTCTAGATTGATGTTGGTGGCTATCTCTCAAGGGGAGTAGGTAGTAGCATTGCTGATTGTTGAAGTCAGAAGAATGTGTAGTGGTATATGATTTGGTACAATTTGGTGTGTGCTCATAAAGGGGAGTATATAGAGTAGTAAAGGAAAGAAAGTTGTAGATCAGTAGTAAGCAGGTTGAGTGATGTCAAAGGGAGAGAATAAAAAATGCAAATATTTTGGTCCTTTTCCATTGATGTCAAAGGGGGAGAGAGTGTCATGTGAAAAAGAGGAAATTTAAGGGGGGGAGAAAGTCATGTGAAAAATTTAAGCTAAAAAGAGAGAGAGTAATAAGCTAGTTGAGTAAGAGGGAGAAGTAGTGTGAAGAGTTGCAATATGTTGGTATTTAGAGCTATTGTGTCTTTGATGTTTTTTCACATCATGTGTTGCCATCAATGGCAAAGGGCGAGATTGTTGCAAGTATGATAATTTGGTGTTGTCATTGATGTCAACAATATTGTACTCTCATTAATGTATATTATTGGATAATATTTTTTCAAGAGTGTGAATAGTTGATGCTTTGATTAGTTGCATTATGTTGTCATTAGTAAAGCTACTAGTGTTGTTGTGATAAGATTCTATTCTCTATGGTTGAATTTCTATTGGTTCAATTGTGTTGAGGAAGTGCTTAAGATGATGAGGATGTGTCTTTGGTGCTTGGTTTCCAAATGCTTTCAAGAAAATTTGATAAAAAGAGGAAATTGTGTGTTGTAGTGGTGTTCTGGGTTATAGTGGCATGTTCTTGTGTTGATCCAAATTTATTCTAGGTTGAATATCTTCCTGTGAAATTTGGATATGTTGGTGAAAGTAGCTCAGAGGTGTTATATTCAAGATTTGGTATGTTGGATCATTGTGCAAAATATGTGTTCACTAATGTGTGAACTATGTATTACAGAGGTGTCTAGGAGAAATGTCCTTGCTCCATGTTTCTCTGTAGAGTGGTTTTAGGTCTTGTGGATTTGAGGGTGTGTTGATTGTGTTGATATTATTGTTTAATCAAGGTGATTTAAGGTTTGGTTCTCCATAAGTTAGTTTCTTTTGTTACAGTGTATGGCAGAGTTGTCTAAGTGTACTTGATGTGTTCATTCGTTGGGTGGAAGTTGTTGTGAATGATTTTTTTTGGATTTTAAGGTGTTTGAGGAATATTCTATATCATTTTAAGCATGGTGTGTGGTTCACAAGTCATCCTTAGGTTTGAGGAAGTGTGTACTTAAAATTTTAATGGTGTTTGCATGGGTAATGATTGACTTAGTGTTTACACTACTTGCAATGGAAAATTATTATTTGCAAAAGCATGTTGTAATGTGGTGTTATTGATTTGGGTCCTAGCTAAGGTGCAATGTGGTTTTCTTTCACTTCTACTTGTCACAAAAGTGTTTTGGCATCAACCTAATTTGAATTTTCATGGTTGATGTGCATAGTCAACCTTGGAGAAGAATTTCAAGGTTGAAGATGGTATAAAGAAGAGCTGTGTTGATGAAGGATAAAGAGATAGATAGTAGAGATGAAAAATATGTGAAGTGTAGAGTTATAGAGTGTGAATTTGAGTTTTGAAGTGTGAACTTTCATATGTTAGATTGTTGGATGTAGTGAGTAGAAGGTTTCTACAATTCTTCAGTCATGTTGTGAAGGTTTTGATGATGTTGTGGTGGATTCTCTATTGCATCGAGATGCTTTTCTCTATGTAACAATTCTTCTCTATCTTCTTTTCTATTCTGGCAGTGATCCTTTTGGCAGTAAGCCTTTCTTCTTTAGGTAGTGAGCCTTATTGTATTTGGTGTTGATATTACTTATATTATGAGCTAATCTTCATTGTGGTTTTTCCCTGCTTGGGTTTTCTATGTAAATCTAGTGTTCTCTTGTGTATGGCGTTAAGCTATTTCAGTTTCTATTATTTACTTTTCATGCTAAATCATCATAACATATTTGAGTTTTTAGTGAATGAATGTGGATTTGAATGTGTATGAGGGTTTTGAAGTTTTAAGGCACAACTGATTCACCCCCCTTCTTAGTTGTCTTGTGTATTCAACACTTGTATGGAGAGAAATGATGATCAAATAGAAAAAAAAACCAATATTTATTGATGAAGTAGTCAACTTTTTAGTAAGAAATGTTCATAAAGGAGGTTGAAATGATCGAATATTGACATTGAATGGGTCGAATCAAACCATAATTTTAGTTAATACATTTTATAATTTTAAATCATTTAACCTTAATAATTTCTAATCTCTATTTGGAACATCAGATTCCTCCAAAGAACCACAAGATTTATTATCTAAAATTGAACTAAGAACATCTTTGTCCTCTAGTGAAACTCCTCTAGGCTAGCTCTGAGGCTCTTTCTAGATCTGGAAACAAGATTTCCTCAAAGGAGGATTAAGCATAAAATTTGTAACTTTGGACCAACACACATCCATAAATATACTCCTGGGAGCTTGAAGATGAGTGTTAGAGGATATACTAGGAGGGTGATTGTCCCAAGAATCATCCTAAAAAAAATTATTATTTTTATTAATAATCCAAAATAATCATTGCTTGATAATTGAATCCCCTCTGATAAATTTTAATCTCCATTTTTTAACACTTACATACCACACTTATTCTTAAAAATCAAAATTGATATTATTTTATTTAACTCATGCATACAAGTAGTTAATTCTTCAACCAAAGTCAAACATTCATCAAATTTAGATAATAACCTCAACAAAATTTTAATTAGATAATATAATAGACATCTCAACTTATAATTTCATTGTTCGTGGTCTAGATATAACATAATTTATAATTAGATTTTAGAACATAAAAATTATAGATCTTAAGTAGTTGGACATAAAAAATAGGTACTAATATTTTGGGATGTTACTCAAAGTATTATTAGAAGCAAACATCAAGCTCTTTATTTTTTTAAAGTCAATTTGATCTTGACCTATACTAGATTGTCTAATGCAATGAATGCTCCTATGTGTTAGTACATTTGGTGTGCTTTTCTAAAATGTTTAAATTGGGTTTTTAAGAACTAAATTAAATAAATATAAAGTAATATTTAAGAAACCTATTTAATTACAAATAAAATTAAAGTATGTGATACTAAAACTAAACTATCTAATTGGTATGTGTATGAAAATGTGAATCAAAAGAGGGTAAAAATGATCACATTTTTCTAATATCAGTAAAAACTGATCTTGGGTGAGAAATTAAAGATTATCTCTCTCAAAATCTAGAGATGTGACAAAAAAAATATTTATAGTGCTAAGAATCTAATTTCTATAATAATTTTTTTTAAAATGGTATAGATTAAGAGGTTAAAATAGGGGGATCACACAAAGTGCTCATATTTTTATCAGGAAATATAACATAGCATCTGATGTATTTTGTCTAAAATTTTGACCTTTTTAAAGTATTTTCAAATTACTTTGACACAAATGTAACTAACATCATGTAGATTTTTTTATTTTATGCTACTTTTTAATATAATATTTTACTAATTTTCAAAGTGGACACATTTTGAAAAAATGAAAATTTGAGCATGCTCCCCCTAATATTTTTTAATTAATATATTTTTTTAATGTGTATCGAATAGAATCTAAAATGTAAAAAATGTAATTTATTTGTGTAGACATGGAAAAAATACCGACATACTTGATTCTGATTATTAACACCATTTCATCCAAAATCATCCCCTAGTCTAATCATTTAATTAAATACCCTTATTTGATTAAATTCATCAATTTCCTTCTCTTAATTAAATAAATCATTTTATCTAATTAAGTCTTTTTCTCTTGTTAATTAAATCAATCTATCTGATCTAATTAACCCTATGTCCATATTTAATTAAATAATTCCCTTTATTTGATTAAATCTCTAAAGTCTATCTATTAAATTAAATAAAACCTTGTTTAATTTAAGCTAACATCACCCCCTTTAGCTAAATAAATCAAAATATCTATTTAAGTAAGTCTAAAATCACATTCTTCTCATATTTGATTTAAATAAACCCACAAATCTAAGTCAAATTTGTCACATCATCTAATCTCTCATTAAATTAATTAACCCTTGATTAATTTAATCCTCATTCATGTCCCATCCTCTAGCTTTTGCCACTTGTACATGAAAATAGATTTAATTCATTTATTAAATCTCTATTTTCTCTCAACATGGCATAATGGAGGAATATTCTCTCAAATTTGAATTCAAATCCAAGTGGACTTTGTCCTTCCAACAAGGCATTTACTTCACCTAACAAGTCCTTTCACCTTGAGCCAAGTGGCATTTAAGACATTTCTTTTCCCTCTTACATGTCATTTCACTATTTTCAAATATCACCTAATTGCATTTATGGGCACATTCATCAGAATGTGCACATCCTCCATCCATTCACATTTGGACAAGTGGCACCTTGCCATTGGTTGAATTTTAGTCCCACATTGCCTCATTTTGGGCATTTCTCCAACTTTCCAATCTATAAATAAGAGGCTTCATTCCTCATTTGATCATCCACAATTTGAGAAAAGTTATTATACTCAAATCCATAACAATTCTCATCCATTTTTATCCAATCTTAGCTAGGTTATGCAAATTTTCATCTTGGAGCACACTTCACTCATCAACAAAGTGGATCACATCTTCATCAAATCACCAAGGCTTGCCTTAGGAGCTAGGAAAGGGCCAATTTCCACATCAAATTGGCACCAACTCCCCCAAGAGATCAATAGTTTGTATTGCATTTGAATAGGATTTAATATCTTTGTATTGTGTTTGTTTATGTTCTTCATTTCATTTCCTTGTCATTGCAATTTAAATGGATTTCTTGGGGAATCATGATACTAACTTGCATTTGATCTAATAGGTTGTTTGTTTCTTGTGTTTGTGTAGGTTGGGAATCTTGGTTCACATTTTGGCGCTAGAAGGAGGGCTTACCAGAATTTCTAATCACATCTTTCTCACCAAATTTCATGCTTTTTATGTTTTTGTGCCTCTACAGGGAACTCCACCATTGGAAGATCAACATCGCAGTTTAGGACCACTGGAACTCCAGCGTCACTATATCGCACTGCTATGAACTCCAAACTCCAATGCTCTCTGTTTCTTGCCCGGAATTCAAAATACCAAACTGTACCACTGGGTCATTTTCATCCATTGGAATCTTTTCAAACTTTGAAATCCACTGCTGGCTCAAATAGCGACACCTTCATGCTCTCTATCCTTGCTATAGAATGACATTGACTGGTAAAGTGATGCCATATAGCACCACTGGAGGGCTTCAAACTACAACGCCTTCATAGGTTCCACCACTGGAAGGAAGTAAAAAGTGAAGTTCAATTTTTTATGACTGTACCTTTTTCATTTTTGATCATTAGGGCTATTATCTTCTTTCCTAAACTTTGTTTTGTAGGTTTGACTAGTTTTTCTTGTAGGTTGGATTGAGCAAAGGTGAAGGAGCAAAGAGGCATGATAACATCACCATTTCGTTATATCAAGTGTTTTTGAACACTTAAGTGTTTGTTGAACACTCTTAGAGAATTCACTATCTCTCTTTAGGAATATTGTTATCTTTCATTCTTAGGACCTACTAGTTTTCTTTTGGGCTCTAAAAAGAACACTTTAATTTCTTGCTACAAAAGGGCTTAAAATGAACTTTAGGACACAAAATCACTATATTTCGTTTGAGGCTAACAAATTGAACAAGGAAAATTCAACATTTTATTTGGTGCTATCAAAATAATTCACTTTTGCTTTATGGATTTAAAAAAGAACATGTGCTACTTTTTTTTGGTGATTTTTTACTCAAACTAACACCATTGAAAAGATGTATGCGCTTCTCTCACACCTCACAATGATCTTGAGAATCAAAAGGATTTTTGGTGGTCTTAGGTTGGGGCAAAGTGATTGCCTCCACACTTCATTTTGGGAATTAAAATTGAACAAAACATCTTGCGAGTGTGAGTAAACCTATTGCCTGTATTCTCTCTTTGTTTCTCAACAAAGATTGATCAAGTTACGGATATGTTTTCTTGCTATTTCTTATCTTAGAGGGATTTCCTTGGGGAAAAGTACTCACCCAAGGGAACGACTCAACTGGTAACACTCTAAATCCAAGAGTATTTCCAGCCGGGATATAAAAGTGGGTACTGGAACAAAGGCCAATATCATGCAGTTGGCTTTGATGAGAAGGGCAGCAATGGTCTCTCACCTCGATGGGTCAACTCCTACAAATGGAAAGTATGAATTAAAACCCTTGTTGTAGAAAGGCCAAAATCCCTATCTATTTGTTGGTGCAAGAATGGTCGTTCTAAAGCCGCCCTACACTTTTACAATTTTTAGTAGAAATAGAAAGTATGCCATGGGAGTTTCATGGGTATTGATGCTTGGCTACCTTGAGAAGTGAGTGCCATGGAGGGGGGCTAGTGGGGTCAAGCATCTAACTATTCGCTAAAAATAATCATAGCTGGACTTGTCCAAGTGGGGACTCAACAGATATAGTCTTTCATATCCATAGGATTGTTCTTGTTCTTGGTTACAAAACACTTTTCTTGTTCGAAAACATTTGGAAACAAACATTTAACATTGTCATCAAAACTTCAAACCCTTTAGGAAGCAAATGCAATTGACCAAATTCATGTGTTATTGCTTGCCCTTGGGATTCTATCCTTAGAGGTTTCTAAACACTTGGATTTATATCTCAATTTTCTTACTAAAGTTAACAATAGGTAACCCTTGCCTTGATTTCATCAAAGTACCGTATGATATATCTTGTGGAATGAGAAGAAGTTGAGACATTGGACATCTAGTTTGGAAAGCTAATCAAGAAGTCTTTGTGGTAAAAAAAATTCATTAAGCAAAGACTAAAAAATAATTGGACCCCACATATGTGTCTTCAATGATTTCGCACAAAATCAAGATCAAGAAACCAAAGGTGAAAGCTCTTAGTCTAAAAGAACACCAAAAGTGTCTCTCAACTCTATATGAATTCAGACGAAGATTGCTTTTTAACTTGTACAGGAAAGCTTCAAGAAACAACCCAAATTTGTATGAGTTCTTTTGTTAACAAAATCCAAATCTTTTTCTGGAATTTGTACATCTTGTTTAGAGAAAATCATGTTCTTGAAAATCGAGGACTAGTAAGCAAGTGTCTTTTTTAGGTGAACATAGGATCAAAATCAAACCTTCATCCATTTTCAAACATCAAAACCAAAATCATCTCATCATCAACTCTTTGAAAATCTTGGTAAAATCCTCCATGTTAAACTTTGGGAAAATCATATGAAATCAATCCAAAATCATTTTTTTTTATTAGATGTGTGTAGATGTATCCTTCTCCACATATTTAGTCAAATTATCAAATCTTGTGAACTAATTCATCCCTTGATAACATCTAACATCTTGGGATTTATGAGTTCATTATCCAAAATCAAAAGTCAAACCAATCAAAATCATCTTATTTGAATAGGTGTGCCTAGATGAATCCTTCTTCTCACACCTATACAAATTAGCATATTTTGAACAAAATCTACTTTAGGACAACATCCAACCTCTTAGAGTTTATAAGTTCACCAAAATCAAAACCTAAATCAAATCAATCTCAAAGAAAACATCAAAATCAAGTCCTAAAGTTTAACATATCCTTCAATATTTTCTCAAAGAGTTCCAATCATCCATCAAACATCCATCTTACATCCATATCATCATCATCCTTTGATCTTTAAATCATCCTAAAATATTTTTTACCTAAAGATATATCATTCTAAATAATTAGAGGTTCATCTCTCATATTCTTGAAAAATTGATCCTTATTTTATGGTGCAAACTAGATCTCAACACAAGAAGGACATGGAAGCCCACAAAGAAACATCAACCTAAAGCGATCTTAGTTAAACCAACCGAAACAAATCTTGTTGGATCAAGCAATCCCATGACTAATCTTTCACTCCCTCAAGATCATCAAGAGGATGGACAAGTAGAAGACCTTACACAAAATCCTTTTGGTATGACCCAAGACGAGATCAATGAGATGGTTCAAAATCCTGAGAATCATAAGATTGTCAACATCATGATGAAACTCCATCCCCAACATTACATGCTTGAACTACCAAAACAAGGGACTAAACTCCCTTCAAAATATGACATAAGCACTATTGTGAAACCATCTTCAATATCATTCACACTTCCCATATCATCCACACCCCCCATCACATCAACATCCAAATTTCAAAATATCACTCAACCCATCCCCCAAATCACATCATCAATTGCTCCAACTCAACCGATTGTTAACAAAGGGAGTGCATTTCTCAATGCATTTCAAACACATCCTCTTGTAAACAATCAAGAGTTGGATGCAAACACTATCTAGGGCCAAACAATCCCCCAAAATCCATCACATCCATATGTCCCCCTCACCTTTCATAATGACCCATCATCATCATCATTTAATGCAACACTGCAAATCTCTCTCCCCATGACCTCACAAGGAGAAGGTGACCTATTTGGACTGGGGGCATTTTCGATCCAACACCATCACCATTTCCTCAAGGGAGCTTACCACTCACTTTCCCACCACTCCCACCCCTACCATTAACATCCATCTCACCTTTTGGTTTGGGATTACCACTGCTCCCGCCACTCAGTCAAAACATTCCCCCAACCATCAATCATGACATCATACAAAATCCTCCCCTCTTTCCATCGATATCATAACAACAGATGGTGACCATCCCCATAACACAAACCATCACTACATCATCAACCATCCCTCAAAAAATGGTCTCACAAGGACCAAAAACATCGATCGCATCATCTACCACTCAAACCCCAATCATCAACATGACGGTGCCTCTCATCACCACAAAAAGCACCATTATGAACCCACCTCCGCCATAGCCACCACCAAACATGAACACATCAAACCAATACAGTATTGCATTGTATGCAGCTCAACAAGTTGCCTATCAAAAGGCACTCCAACAAGTGCAAAAATAGCAAGTTGCACAGCTAGTTGCTCAGCAAGCCACTCAAGCTGTGCAAGCTGCTCAAGCTTCCCAAGCCACATTACAAGCACAACAAGCACAAAAAGCACAACAGGCGGCTCAAGCCCAAATATTATTGAAACAACAACAACAACAAGCTCAAGCAAAAGCTCAAGCACAAGCTCAAGCACAAGCTCAAGCTCAAGCTCAGGCTCAATCTTAGGCCCAAGCTCAAGCACACACTCAAGCCCAAGCCCAATATCAAGCACATCAAGCACAAGCACAAGCACAATATCTTGAACAACAACAAGCAATGCAACAACAAGCATATCAGCAAGCGTTGAAACAATATCAAGAAAAACAAGAAGCAACCCAATTAGTAGCACAACAACAACAACAAGCATGACAACATGCCTTAATAACACAACAACAACAAGACCAACAACAAGCGTTGTTGGTACAATAGCAATTGTAGGAATATTCAGTGCAACAACACATACCAACCAATCCACCCATCCCACCAACAATTGAACCACCTCAAAACACTTTCATTCCACCCCCTGATCCACAAAATGATGTGATGACACAAATCAAGTTGCTCTCACAATAGGTACTTGATCTTTAGTCAGGGTGAAACACAAAAACACCAAGTAACTTGTGTCCTTATCCATTTGATAGGAGCCTTGTAATGAAACCATTGCAGAAGGGATTTGAGATTCCAAAATTTGACAAATACCATGGGACAGGAAACCCTGAAGATCACATCAGGGAGTTTCAGGTTCATTGCATGGAAGTTGCATATGATGATACCTATCTAATGTGGTTGTTCCTAGAAGTTTGGCAGGCCAAGCCATGGACTGGTTCTCTCGCCTCCCTCCAGGCATCAAAAAGTTCCAAGAAATCATAGATGCATTCATAAAAAATTACGCATTCAATATTGTGATGGATGTCAGTCTAGAGGAACTATCATCTCTAAAACAAGGAAAGAATGAATCATTTGCTTCATTCCTACAATGATGGCGATCCAAGGCCAATCAGAGCAAATGGACCATGCCAGAAGAAAAAAAAGTGTGCACTATCATCTTCAACCTTGACAACGCCTTGGATTTCCATCTCAAAGTCCAAGGGATCACTACATATGATCAGTTGACCTCCAAGGCGCTCAACATTGAATGAGCCCTTGCTACACAACCAACGACACAAAAATATCCTAATCAACAAAGCAACTGCCCATCTTCAAGCTATAATGACAAACCTCCCACATGGGCAAGAAAAAAAACATTACCAATGATGGTTTTGTCGATGCCAAAGTTTTCATCAGTGCACCTTGACAAAAAACACCCGCACTGCAACAACCTTAAAATCACCATCAAAACAATCACCAAGCCAATATAATAACTCAACAGCCAAACAACCAAACCATCAACAATGTCAATAATCAAAGGGGGCCACCCTAGTGAAACAAGAACTCCCCCAAGAGGAAATACACTTCCCTTGGGGAACCACTCGAGGTTATCATGAAGACATTGATAAACGAAAACCTCATCAAGGCTCCCACCTATGAGAATTATCAGGAACCAAATGTGAAACCACCCTAGTACAATGAAAACCAACTTTGTAACTTTCACAAAATTAAAGAACATACCACTAATAATTGCATGAGTTTGAAGAACCTTGTCCAAGACCTCATTGATCAAAACATCATAAACGTGGAGCAACAAGTAGGAAATCAGAACCTCAAAATATACACGAATCTGATGCCAAACCATAATAACAAAGGAAACAATAACAATGACAAGGGGAAGGGAATGTTCAAAATCATCAATCATGTATATGACCATGTCATTGCATCCCTGGATGAATATTGTGCTACCATCACCATCAAAGGAGCCCACGCTGATTGTGGAGTCACCACAAGAGGTGGCAAAATTACCATTGCAGGGTCATCAAAACCTAACAGAGCATCCACTTCCAACCCAAGATATGTCCCCAATGGCTATAATGTCCTTGATCAGCTAAAAATAACCCCAACACAAATATCCATCATGGAGTTGTTAAAAATTTCATCCACCCACAAGAAAATCCTTGAAGAAGCATTAGCCTCATCCACCGTCTCCACATATCTTGATACAAAAAAATTCCAAGCTATGGTTGACAATATCATTACTCCAAACCTCCTTACATTCTCCCATTAGGACTTCCCTACCCAACCATCTCATAATCGCGCACTCCATCTAGAAGTCCTGGTATATAAAAACAAGGTCAAGAGGGTTTTGGTGGATGGAGGTGCAGGGTTGAACATTTGTTCCCTTAAACTAATAAATAATCTGGGAATGTCTGAAGATACCATAGACAAAGGCAAGGGTATTACAATTAGAGCATATGATGATAAAAAGAGAGTGTCACAAGGCACTATACAACTCCCTGTCCAAGTAGGACTAGCAATAATGGAAACCACCTGTCAGGTCTTGGACCTTGATTTACCATATAATATTCTCTTGGGATGTCCATGGATTCATGGGATGTAAGCAGTGGCATCAAACGTTCATCAATGTGTCAAATTCACATATCAAGTCCAAGAGGTCACAATCCATGGGGATCCTAAACCATTCTCTTATTGCAAGAGTCTAGAAGCCAAATACTACAAGATTCCTCAAGTACCTAAAAATTATGAAGGCCCATCTACGCCATACATTGATTGAACTAATTTAACCACCAGTGTGGGGCTAGCATGGTTGATTATATTTTGATATCTCATGATGTTAATGTATGTGTGTAACTATAATGTTATATATGTGTATTAGATACAATGTCATATCCTACATCGAGACCTCTTTCTTTTATGTCACTTTGGGTGATGTTACATAAATGTGTGGTGTTATAACTTAACTTGCATAATTTGGTACATTAACCAACCCTAACCTAGAACTTATCACCTATCTATCTACTATATCCATCATGTTAAATAATGATTGTTTCATTTCATTAGGCCTTGTCCTCCCTAGTTAGGCCCTACATGTGATCCTATTCTTTAGAATGAATTGCATCTACATCTTATTACTCCCTATTTAACTTTTAAATATCTTACTTCATATGATAGTTTTTTGAAATGTAAATGCTATTTTTCTATCCCATCAACTTTGTATGTCATAGTTCCCAAGTTATATGTATATAAATTGTATTTACATAGATAATCATAGGCTATTTAGGATCATCAATTCACCATTATTTTATCTTGTTTGAATGTATATATTAGTTAGAGGTATACTAGTATTAGTCTAAATCACATTAGTTGTATCAACATTTTGATCTCTCTATTGTGAAGTATTAATATTTTACATTTTTCATGGGTCTTTAGTTCCATTAAAGAAGTGTTTTTTTTGTTAAATCTATAATAGGCCCCTAAATGTACTTTTTAGCACCATCTAGTTTTAGATGCAACAACATGAGTGTGAAATTAATACATAAGACACATTTATAAAGTATAAAAACACAAACAAATTAAATGTACAAGGATTAAACCATGGGTGAAGCCTCATTTTTTCCATACAAAATATCACATCTCTATCATAGTCTCTTATTTCTTTGTTATAGTTTCTTGAATTATATATGTACTTATGTTGAGTGTTAATATTACTTGCAATAATATAGTAGGTTGAACATTAAGGGTTAAAAATAGATACTATTAGTTTCCAAAGGATAGGTCGGTATCCTAACACTTAGTAGTTGTCTTCTATTAGAGACTATTTGGAAGTGAATGGTTAACTGTGATAATATCATTGACATGGCAGTATAGAAGTGGTGTCATTAGTATAAGTAATGTAAGTTTATTGAGAGTTAAAAGGGCAGCTAGTAGACAAGTGAGATGAGTCTTGTTTGCAAATGTGATGTCCCTTTTCATAGTAATGGTGGAGTTTAATTTTCTAGTTATATAGTCATCCCCTTCTCTAGGCATAATTTTGCATATTGTGGCATTGATGGGTCACTATCAATTCCCTTACATCATGGTTTGCATTGATAGTAGTGTTAGCACTTATTCTCCTTTTTTCTTACATTATTTTATTTTCCTAATGGGATATGGTGTCTTCCTTTGGTCGATGAAATATTTATCCAGACATATATGTCAGTTTTAGATCCAATGTAAGAAAATTTCAACCACTAGCATCACAAACACCAATAGATCTATAATAGTTAAGTAAGTGGTGTTTGTGATTCTAGTAGTTGAAAATTTCTTACATTGGTAGTGTTTATGTAGTTTTGTAGTTTCCTCTTGGTAATAATTTATTAGCTATCATGGTGGTCATTTGAGAATAATTATCTTTCATCTTCTAGTGGAATGAATCATATAAGATTAGGATAACAAATTTCATCAAAGGAGTTGAAATTCAAATAACATAAATATTAATAAAATATAGGATTCCTTATTTTTAGTAATTGTTTGGGACTCCATTACATTACTTCAATTCTATTGCACATTGCTAAAAGTATGAACATTATTTTTTATAGATGAAAGAATATTTATAGAGCTAATAAGTTGAAACTTGAAGAAGATATTAAGTTGTACACATTCTAAACCTAATTTCCTTATGGTTGAATTATTGAAGAGGTCATTTGATACATATTCATGTGGTTATTTGAAATCATTTAGAAATAACATAATAAAAAATATGGATTCAATAAAATTGGGATGTGAGTGTAGGTCATGATAATAGCCATACCTTAGTATATAATAGAAATGGGTATTTGGAGGCATATTTGTTGTAGGTAATGCCAAATTTAAGGTAATTTGAATATGTGTATTATTAGCCACGGGGTTAATGTAATGTAATAAAATTTGTATATTATTGGATTAGTGGAATAATGACTGAAAGCTCACTCTTCTTAGAGTTGCATTCTAATGAAAGTTTTATCGAGAGATGTCTTCTATTATAGTTGTTTTTATATACAAAATTACTTATTTTAGATGTATAATGGGTAGTATTTTTACATTTATTTTAGGTTGAACAACATATGCTCTTTCTTTTCATTTAATTTAGCTAGTAGATTATGTACATTAATTTAATTTATTTTTTGATGTATTAGAGTGTAACATCACTACCCTACAAATTATTAATCACATATGGCTTATTACATTAATATTGGTTTCTTTAATAATTGTGTTTCCCTAAGTAATATATTACTCTTGTCTCAAGACTCATCTACATTAATTTAAACTTCTCAACCTGATAAAATAGATGAGATGGAATTGCTAGCAAAACAATTCTTAATATCAGTAGGTTTAGAAATGTATGATGAAATAGCAGAGGAGTTAGCAGTTGAGGAGGGTTGAGGGGAAGGTGTAGTGGCTCAAGAGGATAGTATAGCGGGGATAACAAAGCATAAGGTGAATTGGGGGAAAAAAGGGATAACTTATGAAGGTATTGGGTCAAACCAGTGTACTCATGAAGATTTAGATCAACATCTGCAACAAGTAGAGTATTTCCTAGTAGATAAGGAAGAAGAAAAATATGATTATTCAGACATTGCCCATTTCACAGACTCCTTCTCAAGCAATTTTGAAGAAGTCACTAGAGAAGTGGGGAAGGAAATCCAATTTGGATAAGTTGAAAGAGGAGATTGAAGTAGGGGTTCAAAAAAATATTTATGACTCTATTCCAAACAAATGCCCAAGGAGAGCTTGTTGCTCTCCTCGAGCGCAATGAAGGTCGTTTTGTGGAATGTTAGGGGTATAAATTCCCTTGACAAGAGAGCTTGTATCAAGCATCAAATTGATGCTTGTGGAGTAGATATTGTTTTAATTCAAGAGTCTAAACCCTCAATATAGTCATATGAAACCTCCCTACAAAAATGGACAAGGTAGAAATCGACCCACTCTTCGGCCCAAGGGGCCTTTGGAGGGATGGCTACTTTGTAGAACCCTAAAGCAATAAATTCTATTTCAACAAGGAATGAGTCTAATTGGTAGTTGCTCGAGGTTTCTAAATTTATCCTGAAGTATTGGTTGTTTAATATTTATGGGCCTAATTCATCAATTAACAAGAAAGAGTTGTGGGATGAAATAACTCGTGTTTTAAACGGCCTGGGTGATGCAAAAGTTGTTTTGGGAGGAGATTTTAATGCTATTGTTTCATTGCAAGAAAAATTTGGAGGTATTAGTCCACCATTGAGAGTGATTGAAGATTTCAATTCTTTCATTCTCACTAATGCTTTGAAAGACATTGTGCCATTCAAGGGGAAGTACACTTAGAAAAATTGTAGAAAAGGTTTCTTACAAATTGTTGAAAGATTAGATAGGTTTTTGGTATCTCCAAACTGGTTTTTAGGGCAACATGGTTTGGAATATGAAATCCTACCTCTTGTTGGCTCTGATCATTATGCAATCTCTTTGCATATATCAAATGTCACCCTTACTAAAGGAAAATCATCCTTCAAACTTGAAAGCATGTGGTTCAAGCACCCACAATTTTTTTCCCTATTGTGTCAATGGTGGATAAATGCTCCATTTGAACAAGGTTTAAAAATGTATCAACTTTATAAAAAATTAAAACATGTCAAACAACAAATAAAATTATGGAATGAACAGGTGTTTAAAAATGTTTTCTAGTAGAAAGAGGTCATTTTCAAAGATTTATCATCAATTCACAAGTAGATTATTTAAAATGGACTAGATGATAATTTGTTTGAGAAGCAGAAGAAACTGCAAAGGGATTAAGAAGAGTTATGTGCTAGGGAAGAAATATATTGGTGCTAGAAATCATGAGAACTATGGCTCAAAGAGGGTGACAAAAATAAAAGGTATTTTCATGCTTCTGCACAAATAAAAAGAGCTACTGCAACAATATTTTCAATTCAAGAGATGGCCTCAGGTATCTGGCTAATGTTGGAAGAAGATATTAAGAGAGAAGCTGAGAGATTTTTTCTGAACTTTTATCAGCCCCACAAGGCAAAGATTATTAGTATAGGAAAGATGAAGATGAGATTTTGGAGGTTATTCCCTCTCTAGTTCAAGATGAGAATAATGATGGCCTACTCAAACCTTTTACCTTGGATGAAGTTAAAGGTGTTGTTTTCTCATTACCTCTAGATAAGGTGCTAGGTTCAGATGGATTCACAACAATATTTTTTCAAAAAGGATAGGATATTTTGTGCTATGATCTATTGTGGGATCTAGAAGAATCAAGGAGAATGGGTTCCATGCTTAGGTAGTTCAATGTGACAAACATTGCAATCATTCCAAAAGTAAAATGCCCCAAAACCTTTACAGATTTTAGTCCTATATCACTATGCAACACTATCTATAAGATCTTTACCAAGGCCATATACCTCAAATTGTAGCCTCTTATTCCAAATATTATCTCTCAGGAGTAGGGAGGCTCTATCTCAGGTCATGAAACATTTAAAGGAGCATTAATAGCATATGAGACCCTTCACTCAATTTATTCTAATTTTTTACCTTCTTTCATTGTCAAGTTGGGCATGATGAAGGCTTACGATTGAGTAGATTGGGATTTCCTTAAAAAAATTCTTGAGAAATTTGGGTTCAAAGGAAAATGGCGTAGATGGATTAGATCTTGTTTTTTAGGAGAAAATTTTTCTATCATCCTCAATGGTTCACCTACGGGCTTCTTTGCAACATCACAAGGAGTGAGACAAGGGGATCCATTATCCCCCTTCCTATTCATTATAATGGCTGAGGTGCTTAGTAGATTAATTACTTAGAAGAAGAGGCTGGGACTTTGGAGAGGCATTACTATTTCAAACACAAACATTTCAATAAATCATTCTCTATTTTCAAATGATACCACATGTTTTGGTAGATCACTTATGGATGAAGCCATTCAAATCAAATAAGTTCTTGACAGGTATTGGTCAACATCATGTCAGAAAGTTAATGCCTCCAAGTCCAAAATTTATGTTTTCAATACAAAAGAGGCTATTAATAAAAAGATAATTAAAATATTGGGGTTTATGCAAGTAGATTTTCCATGTGCGTACCTGGGTATTCCTTTTTTCAAAGGTCCAAATAAAGTTGTTTATTGGGTTAAAGTAATAGAAAGATTAAAGGCAAGGATTCTAATGTGGAAGGAATGATGGTTATCATTATTAGGTAGATTTTTTTTAATAAAATCAATACTATCTACAATCCCTAACTATTTTATGGTTCTCAAGGCACCAAAGTCTATTATCCTTGAAATTGAGAGCATTATTAGAAATTTTCTATGGAAGGGTAATATGAATGATTACAAAAAAGTGCCTCTAATATCCTTGGACAATATGGCACTAGAAAAATCTCAAGGAGGAGTAGGTATCCACAATATCTCAATCAAAAACAAGGCATTTGGAGCCAAATTAGTTTGGAAAATGTACACAAAACCTGAAATGAAGTGGTGCAAACTAATGCAGGCTAAGTATCTTGACACTTCAAACCCCTTGAGGTTTCTTACTATTTGAAACCCATCTCCAGGATCGGCCATGTGGAATTTCTTGATGTCATGTAGGGGTATGTGCAAGATCGTGATGGGACAAAAAGTGGCGATATGATGGGTATGTATAGGGTATGTGGTTGACGACCTTTTCTTTACCCAAAATTGATGAAATGGAAAGGGTTTTAAAGGAGATTCTTAGCTTTACACCAATATAAATTATGCTTTACTTTGAATTTAATAAATAATTATTATTCATTTTCTATTTGAATTATGACTAAAGTCTTGATTGATAGGTTGATTGAAAAATATCTATAGCTTTCAAACGGTATCACATCTTTTGAATTCGAAACATGTGTCACATTCTATGCTTCGCATACTATAGGATTAAAAAAAAAAATTCATGAAGTTTTGACCAAGTTAAGGTGGTCAGACATACGAGTTTTTATATTTTTTAAAATTTGTAATAAAAAATTCATAATTAATTATTTACTTGGAAAAAAATTACAAAAAAATATGCATCACATCGCGACATGAGTCCTCTACTTATATCTACAATCTTATAAGAAAATATTATCATTTTATTATGGTTAGGGTGGTCAGAAAGACACCTACTTCTTATTTTTTCCCTGAAATTTAAGTACTACTGCATTGATATTTCAAATTTTCACCAAATATTTAAAAAAAAAATAAACCTAGTAGTTTGGAAACTACATTCAATTTGCTATAGATTCTATTCTTACATATTTTTGAAATAATATAGATAACTTATTCAAATTTTTACGTGAAGTTTCCTAACTCTGATTTTTCTAAATTTTTCACCACTTAAGGGCCTGTTTTTGACATGATGATCTTGCACATACTTGTAGGTCGATTATTACTTCATTCATTACACAAGAAATTCATGATGGGAAAAGTGTGAAGTTTTAGGAGGAATCATGGAATGGTAAGCCCCCTTTGGAAAACATTCAGGAATTACAACAGGTAAGGGCCGTATTGTCAAGAGAATGGGGTGAAATTTTTCTAGATTATGTACATTCAACAAAAGGCCTAACGGGTAAAGTAATCTGGAAAAAGTATTCTGATTCATCTCTTTCTTTCAATCAATTCTCATTGCTTCAAGATATTCTATAAAGTAGAATTATGTTCATTTTGGGGAAGCTTGATAAGATTTTGTGGGCTTCAAAAGAGGGCTCCTACTATGTGAAGCAAGGATATAAAGCTCTAATCCAGTGCAAGGATTAGTTGGTTTCACAAAGGGTTTATTCATTTTGCTAGAACAATAAGATTCTTCTGAAAGTTGGGAGATTTGCATAGTTAGCTTTATGAAAGAGAATTTTAACGAGTGATCACTTAACTAAATTGAGAATTGTTGATCCTTTCAAGTGTCCTTTATGCGAGGAAGAGCTAGAGAATGTAGACCATTTGTTTGTACAATGCAAGTTTATGCAAGAATACTGGTTGTTTGTAAAGAGAAAGTTGAACTTATACAACCTTTCGCCAAATTCTATTTGGGACATCTTTCAGAGTTGGCCATTATTGTATAAAAATTCTTTATTTGCATCTATATGTCATGTTATTCCACCATTAGTAATATGGAATATATGGTGGGAACACAATTTACGCATTTTCAGGAAATCAAGTTCTTCAATTAAGGTCGTCAAAATTAAGATTGAAAAAATAGTTTCAAAAGTGGTTAATGCTTATGTTCTGAAACATAAGAACATGCCCTCCTTGCTCACAAGTTGGGATGACTATTTTGAAGAACTGGAAGAACATAATTTTGCAGTTTGTAGGAAGTTTACATCAAAATAGCAAAGTGAAGTTGAATAAAAAAGAAATCAAATGGAAGCTCCCATGTTTTTATTTTTTCAAAATTAACTTTGATGGTGCTTTGAGAGTGAATCTGGGCATCTCAGGGGTAGGAATTTGTATCTGAGACTCTTTGGGATCAATAATAGTGGCTAGTTCATTTTCACTTCCAGTGAGCACAAATAATGCAGTTGAGGCTCAGGTAGTCCTGGCAGGATTGGAAATTTCCCTCAAATTGGGTATTGCACAAATTCATATCAAGGGGGATTCCTTAATTATAATTAATGCATGCAAGGAGAGAAAGGTCCACAATTGGTGTTTGAAACATATTTTACATAAAATCTAGTTTTTATTGGACAAATTTCAAGCTTTTATCATCTCACATACTTATAGAGAGGGTAGTGGCATGGTAGACAAATTGGCAATACGGGATGTGATGGGAAAAAAATTATTGTGTATAATGACAAAATTTCAAGCATACCTAGAAGATGTTGCAATAGCTGTTAAGGAAGCCATGACTTCGACCACATGTGAAAGGAGCTTATAATTCATTCATAAATGCATAGTCACATTGTTATTACAATGGATAAATAGGTGTAATCACATTGTCATCAGCCTGGTTGAGTAGGATGAAGGTGGCAATAAAAATGATGAAGCAAGATGAAGGTGGTAATAGGAAAGAATAATATGTTTGGTGGGTGGCATTAGTTGTGGCATTGATTGCTCACCTTTTTGGACAGTCTTTCATATGTATTGAAAATATAAAAAGAAAAGACAAGCATCAGTTGAAAAGTTTAGAAATTTTTTTTTTTTGATGAAATTCTGGAGCAACATATTCTAGAGCACCAAGTTCCAGAGGAATAGATTCAAAAAAACATAGTTCAAATGTGGCTAGAGATATTTTAGTTGTATCAGACTAGTAGGATGTGAATGAGGGACAACATAAATAGATCTGTAAGTTATAGGCCTATGTGTTTTCTATTGAGAATGTTAAGGGAAAGAAGAATGATGTTTTCAAGGCCAAAATTCTGAGCAATAGTTTCCGGAGCACCTAGTTCTAGAGCAACAAATTTAGAGAATACAAATCAGATTTGGCTTGAGCAAGAAGGGTGCAAGGTCCTGTCCTAGACATGATTTTAATAGCGTAGGAAGACCCAAGGGAGAATTCAGTCCAGGGACCATGTAGGGGTGTTTAGTTTATTGTTTCTTTCTTGATGCCCAAATCTATCTAAGTTTTAGGCTGTAAAAACAAGCCTTTGTTGTGGATTTATGAATATTTTATATAATCAACCCATTTTCAGTAGCAAACTAGGGGCTGGTAGATAGTTTATCATTGTAAAGGTATTTTTGGGATCATATAAACTATTACCTATTGTAAATTTTTATTGTTAATAATATCTCTACAGGCCCTCCACCTTTTGCCAAAAAAAAAATTACTCTTTTCATTGAGAATAAAAAATGAAGAATATGATCATTGTGAACATTTGACCCAAAAAGATTATACAAATAAGATATTAGTAGGCTAGATAATCCTATGAATCCTATACTGATAATCTAGGAATTTCACAAGTATTTCCTTATCCCTTAAGGGGAATTTATTCTAGACCTTAGTGAGGAAGCTATCCATGTCGCTTTTTGTATCTTAAATTTATATTCATAATAGCTTATCAAAGTTGTGAACTTGAAATAGTGATTTGAGGAAAAGTGAAAATAAATCTCAATATAAATTTTTGAGAAAAAAATATTGCTCAATCAATTGAACCAATGAATCCCCTTTCTCTCTTGAACTCCAACATGTTTAAGGAACCCTTCTATTAGGTTTATACAACTCTTTTTTACACCTATGAACAAGATGATAATCAATAATTATGTACGCACCATTTATTGAAATCATATACATGATTTAAAATCATGTTCACTTTTACACAACTTTCTCGTGGCTTAGGAAGTTCCCTTTGTGATGTGTTTTCTCTTTGTGTTGACCATATTTTTATTGGCGATGATCTTGTTGGTATGTATTTATTGATATTTTTTCCTAGTTCTCTTACTCTAAATATAAGATATTAATCTTCATATACATCTTTGTGGTTTTTCAATTTGATCTTGTTATGAAATGTTGGTGGTTTTCAATATGTATTATATTTCCAAATGGTTTTATTTCCATGATTTATCATAGAATAATTTAACTAATATTCATCATCTAATCTCCATTTATTATTCACCATCCTAATTATGCATGGATTTTTTATGTATAGAAGTTTGTTCCTAAGCTATTTTTCTTGTTATATATGTGGCTTAGGTTATCATTATTTTCATGCTTTTGAAATAATTCAAATGATTTATTTCATGTTTTGAAAAGAAAAATTTAAATCACTGCTTTCATTTTTCAAAAATATTGAATATTTTTTTTTCATGTTTTTAGATTTATATTTGATTATTTTCAACCATTATTTTCATTATTTTGACCAACTATATATTATTGAAAGAGAATTCAAGATCATTTTAAGGATATAATGTGTAGCATCAAAAACTGTCACCCTTGACAATTTAGCACTAGGTTTTTCTCCCCCCTAGGTGCTTGGACCTAATTATTCATTAATTACATATTTTTATAAACATTATTGGAAAATCAAATTATGTATTTAATATTTTTCCCTTAACACTTTTAAACCCCCAAAAAAGTGGATCTAGTCTAGGGCACACCATGCCCTAGACCACCTAATTTGGACCCAAACTTGAATATGTTAGTGTCAATAATTTATTATTTTAATTTCCAATTTCAATTGTCGATTATCAGTATTTGATTTTTGGGAAATTAGAATAATTGCATATAAATACAATTTTTTTTCACCATTTAAACCCTAACAAGAAAAAGAACTTCAATTGAGAAAATCAAGTATCCTAAAATCAATCAAGGGAAATCAAGAGAAGAATTATAAAGGATTTTAGTAGCATTGTTACAACTCTTCCATAAATAAAATTCAAGTTTGCAAGTCATCAAGGAGCTATTATGATTTATCATGCAAAATCATGAAGATGCATTGAGTTATCCTCTACATGCTAGTTGCAAAACTCATTATGTTTTATGAGATAATATTTTGTAGGTCTATCAAGCAATCAAGACATCCATCAATCAACTTATGCGTGATCTCTTCTTCAAGGGTTTTCCAATCAGGGTAACATTATCATTTGTCATTTATCATTTTAGTCAATTAAATTGAGTTATCCTCTAATCGACCTAGGGAATGCCCTCTTGAACATCATCAATCATTGTACATGGAGGTAGAAATATTGAAATAGGGTTTGACCTTGGAAATCCCCTATACAACACAGAAAATTCTCCCATTTTCATGTGTGCAAGTTAGATTTGGAGGATTCAACAAGTGACAATTTGGAAAATACAATGCAAACTACAACCTTTAATCTAGATTTTGTAGATCTAGAAAATAACCAAGCCTCTTTGGGGCACACTATTCCTTTCTCCTTGTAAATCATGCTCAAATTTATAATACAAGTTCCTCTCTATGTCTCAATATTAGATATGAAGTTAGTTTGTTACCTTATCTTTTTTTCTTTCTACTAAATTATACTTTTAGATCTAGGGTTGTATGTCAACTAAGCTTATCAAAACACAAATCAAATATATCACAAATAAAAAAAACATAACACTATGGGATTGAATCTTCATTGTGGCAAAAATCTAATCATCAAAAACCATAATTCATTTATGGTTAATGTTGATTCATGATGCAGGAGCATCCATGGCTACGTGCAATCCTGTATTGGTTTGAAGGTTAAATTTTGTTTCAATTTTGAAAATTTGATTTTGAGATGGATTATTTGGTGGAAAATAATTTTGGAATGATTAATTTCATTTATCCTTGTGTGAAGTGATAAAAAAAAGCATGAAAAGCATTAACAAGGTGAAAAAGCAGGTGAGAAAGCAAGTGAAAAAGCAGGGTAATAATGCAATTTTGATTTTCCAATTTTTAAAATCTTGAAAATGAATTAATAAGAAATTGGAAATTGAATAAAATAATGTTTTAAAAATCATTTCAAAAATCCCTAAAAATTAGGGACTAGGGGAAGTGGATGCCAAGGTTAGCCAATCTTGGATTTTAGCCTCTTCAGGTGAAAATGGTCAAACCAATGGTTGTGAGGAGTTATGATTTTGATTGGTTGGAGTTTAATGTTTTTATTTTTAGATTCTTGGTGGGAATTAATGGTGAAACCCAGAAGTATTCGTGAGTTTTTGGAGAAGAAGGAAAATGAATGTGGAAATATTCATGGAAATGGGGAAAAATCTGATAAAGAAGGTCATTTTTTGAGTGGAGTTTTTGAAGAAAACAAGTAAAGTCATAGAAGAAGGCATGCAATTTATGGAGGAGGTTTATTGAAGTTTTTTTTTCAGTTTTGGGACTGTTATATTGTAGTCCATATCAATTCCATATTGAAAGAGGCAAGTTTGAGAAGCTATAGGAGGATTCTAGGTGCTGGAGAGTGCATTGTTCGACATAAGCTCTCATTGTTTGAGCATGAAACCTTATGGTAATTTCATGGAATGTTTGATGAATATATTTTATTTCTAGCTGCTGTTATCAGTCTCTCTTGACTGATTTATTGATGTAATCCATCATTCCTTTTATTGCAAATAAGAGTGCATATGTGCAGATCCAAATTTTGGAATTTTAGAGCATTGTTGCCAATTGTCTGAATAAATGCTTGTGAGGATTTAAAAGGGTTTTAAAGTAGTTTTTTAAGTGTGTTTCAGCCCTAACATTAGTGGTATTAGAGCTAGAAGATTCTGAGTGTGTGCAAGTAGATTCATCGAAAAGAGGCAGTTTGCACTAGGATTGAGATTGTGGGTATTTTGGAAAATGTATGGAAGAGGAGCCCAATGTGGTAGGGGCAGAGATAGAGGAAGAATGGAAAAATTTCTCCATGGATATGACTTTAGATCCTTGATAAGGAAAGTGGAGACACTTCAAGAAGATATAAGAAGAGGGTTTGCACAGAGAAGAGAACCAGAGAGTGATGAAGAAGAAGAAGCCTCAAAGAATGCCAACTTGACAAGTGAGCAAAGAGATGCAGCTATAGTAGTTGCAAATGACCCATTGTTGAGAGCCCTTTAAAATATTGGAAAGAGGCCAAAGATTGATGTTCCTACATTCAATGTAAATTTGAATCTATAGGAGTTGATATATTGGATTAATGATATGGAGGAGTACTTATAATTCGAGGAAATTGAGGACCTTGATAGAGTAAGGTTTGCAAAAGCTAGATTAGAGGGTCATGCTTCCATTTGGTGGAGGAAGATTCAATTGAAAAGATGAAGAAAAGGGAAGGATAAAATAAAAAAATGGGTCAAAATGGTAGAGAAAATGAAAAGGAAGTTTATTCCAGTGGATTATGAGCTAGATTTTCTCAAGAAAATGCAAGGATTGAAACAAGGAACAAAGACAGTGAAAGAATACATTAAAGAGTTTCATCAGATTCTCATTAGAATGGGACATGATGAAGAAACTAAGGAGAAGGTTTCAAGATACATTAATGGATTGAGGCCAAGCATTCAAGAGGAGATGACAGTAGTGATGGTTTTAACCATGGAGGATGCATATCAAGTTGCCTTGAAGATTGAAGAAATAATAAACAAAAGATTTGAAAATAAGCAAAGAGGAAAGGGTAAAATTAATGTGCAGTAGTATGAGGATAAAAATAAGTTTGGAGACACAGAGGGAAACAAGGAAGAAAGAGGTGAGACTTCAAATCAGACTCATGATTAAAGTTTTAGAGGAAGAGGGAGATCGGGTAGAGGATTTGGAAGAGGAAATTATAAAATGACTTGTTTCAAATGTGGAGAAGAAGGACATATATCTTATGAGTGTCCAGAACAAGAGAAGACAAATAGGAGGACTGAAAATCATGCAAGGGTAGTGAATGTGAATGAGGAAGATGAAAAGTCTTCACACTCAAAAGAGGTAGAGAGTGGAGAAACACTTGTTTCAAGAAGAGTCTTGATGAACAAGGGAAAAGAACCTGATCAAAGGAGAATATTGTTTAGAAGGAGATACAAATGTGAAGGTAAAGTTTGTAATGTTATTATTGATGGTAGTAGTATTGAAAAATCTTGTTTTGAAGAAATGGTGAATAAGTTGCAGCTAGAAAGGAGAAGATACCCAAATCCATATTGGATTGCTTTGTTGCAAGATGACCACAAAGTTCTGGTAAATGAACAATGTCTGGTAAAGTTTAAGATAGGTGATTATCATGATGAAGTCTTATGTGATTATAATGTCTATGGATGTTTGTTATGCGTTATTGGGAAGTCCTTGGCAATTTAATAGGTGTGCAATGCATGATGGGTATGCTAATACATACTCTTTGACCAAGGATGAAATCAAACAAAAGTTGAAGCCCTTGAATAAGGAGGATGGAAAGGTATGTCAGAGCATTGGAAATTGTTTGGTTAATAGAGTTAAACAAATAGTGAAAGAGGATAAAGATGAAGATTTTGATTTGCTAATGCAAGTTGCAACAATATTGATGACATACAAGAGAGGTAAAGTGAAGGTTTCAATGGAGAAAGAAGAAGAGGTAAAATCTGATTTATTTGAGCATGGTACAAGTGTTGTAGAAGATTAGATTGCAGCAAATAATGCATTAGTAAAAGAAGGAACAATGGTTGAAAATAAGGAAGGCTATAAGAAGGAGAATGTTGATTTGTTTGGTGAACTTCCCTTTGCATCATTCATTGATTTACTTGATAAATATATTGGTAAGAATGATAGTTTTTTGTAGGTTGGAGAGGATAAATCTTTTGATTATGTCACTAACATTGATAAGAATGCAGAGGACGAAGTGATTGTAGCTGAAAATTATCTTTTAGAAGGCATGAAGGAGGAAGAGCATAGTGTTGTAACCAATAGTGATCTGGATGAACAAGTGGTTGCAACAATAACAAAGAAAAATGTCATGCATAGATTTGATTACTTTCTCAATGATGAAGAAGCTATTTTTTATGATTTTTTAGAGTTTCTTAGTGTTGGTTGGTGGGAGATGAATTATGTGAAAAGAGGGAGAAAGAGAGGAAGAATGAAGGATGGAGGAGATATCAAGTTGCAGGGATATGTGAGAAAGAATGTTAAAGTGGACAAGGTGGGAAGATGGATTCAGTTTGAGCATGGAATCTACAAATGTTTATGAGTCGCATTCATGAAACATTTCTTTCTACTGTGGGTGTCTGATGCAGGAGCATCCATGGCTATGTGCAATCCTGTATTGGTTTGAAGGTTGAAATTTTGTTTCAATTTTGAAAATTTGATTTTGAGATGGATTATTTAGTGGAAAATAATGTTGGAATGATTAATTTCATTTATCCTTGTGTGAAGTGATAAAAAAAGAATGAAAAGCATTGACAAGGTGAAAAAGCAGGTGAAAAAGTAGGGTAATAATGCAATTTTTATTTTCCAATTTTTAAACTCTTGGAAATGAATTCATAAGGAATTGGAAATTGAATAAAATAATTTTTTAAAAATAATTTGAAAAATCCCTAAAAAGTAGGGACTAGGGAAAGTGGATGCCAAGGTTAGCCAATCTTGAATTTTAGCCTTTTTGGGTGAAAATGGTCAAACCAATGGTTATGAGGAGTTATGATTTTGATTGGTTGGAGTTTAATATTTTTAATTTTTTAGGATTTTGGTGGGAATTAATGGTGCAGCCTAGAAGTATTCGTGAGTTTTTGGAGAAGAAGGAAAATGAATGTGGAAACATTCATGGAAATGGGGAAAAATTTGGAAAAGAAGGTCATTTTTTGAGTGGAGTTTTTGAAGAAAACAAGTAAAGTCATAGAAGAAGGTGTGGAATTTATGGAGGAGGTTTTTTGAAGGTTTTATTTCAGTTTTGGGACTATTCTACCACATTCCATATCAATTCCATATTGAAATAGGAAAGTTTGAGAAGCTATAGGAGGATTCTAGGTGTTGGAGAATGCATTGTTCGACATAAGCTCTCATTGTTTGAGCTTGAAACCTTGTTGTGGTAATTTCATATAATTTTTTATGAATGTATTTTATTTTTATCTATTGTTATTAGTCCCTCTTTATTGATTTATTTATGTAATCCATCATTCCTTTTATTGCAAATAAGAGTGCATATGTGCAGATCCGAAAATTTGAATTTTAGAGCATTGTTGCCAATTGTTTGAATAAATGTTTGTGAAGATTTGGTTGACTAACTTTCTATTCATCAGTGTATGAAGGCTAACTTGGTGGATGTAGCATGTCGTAGATATTTGAGGAGTTATTGTTTAAGTATTTTTATGTTTGAGCATTTTATTTTGGGTCCTCACTATGTTGTGGCCGACTTTTGTGGATGCGCATTGAACATTATGCATGATTTGAGCTGATAGTTTGTGAATATTTCTTATTTTGTTGAAGCCAACATGAAGTGATTAAATCCTTCGCAATAGATATATATGTAATCAATTATATCATTCTGGTGCATGTTTGGTGTGAGTTGATGTATATTGCAAATATCAGAAGGATTGAAGAGAAATTATGCATAGTTTCACTTGTGCATTAAGGATTTTGTGAAGCGAATTAGAGTAGAAGATAAGAATCAGTCAGAAGTTCAAGAGAGTGATTGACCAGAACTGTAATTAGGAATTTGTAGATGCTACTTTCTTAGTTCAATCTTTGTATGTTATCCAAATCTTTGTAAGGCAGTGAGCCTTTCATTTTTTGAGCATTGAGCTCTAGGTAGTGTCCCTGAATGCAAGTGCATTCCCATTTTGTAAATTTTCCTTTTGAGTATACTCAGACAATATTGTGGATTGACCTCCACCATGGTTTTTTACCTAACAGGGTTTCCACATAAAAATCCTTGTGTTATGGTGTTGTGGTTATTTTTCTTATATACATGCATCTTTATTTTTGGTTGAATGTTATCAGTACTTTAAGGTTCAGATTAATAAAGTTAAAAATTGCAAAACATTGATTCACCACCCCTCTCAGTGTTCCTTGATTCCAACAATTGGTATCAGAGCTTAGTTCCTCGGAAGAAGTTTAAAAGCTTGGGGAAGATCTTGGAAAGTGTTTCAATGGATTCAAGCAGTCTTCAATAACAACTTATTGTGGCCCTAGATGATCTTGATGAATCAAAATCTAAAGTCTAGGAATTACAAGCAAATCTCATGAGTGTTGAGAGATTCATTGAGTCATTGAAAGAAAAAAAAATTCCAAGGAGAAGAGAAGGGAACTCTATGATCAGATCAAGAAAGAAGACAACAAACACATTATAGATGAACAATTGAGTCAAGCCCTGAAGGAAAAGACAAAAGAATGTGAAATTTTTTCCAGAGATAATGCAGTCCTAAAGCATGAGACAAAATCTATTATGATGAGGATGACCAGGGAGATTGAAGACATGAAGAGGAATGAAGAGAAGCTTGCTCAATCATTGAAAGAGAAATATGAAGAATGCAAATGAATTACTGATGTATTCATTCAGTTGGAACTTGAGCTAGAACAATCTAGACACAATGAAGAAAAGCTTAAAAAAGCAGATTGATGATCTTAGAGATGAACTTGCTACAACAAATAAATTCAAGGAGAAGTTCAAGATTAGTTGAGCCAAGCTTGATGAACTGATTAAAAGTTAGAGGACTGATGGTGACAAGTGAGGGCTTGGATATGAGAAAGGAGAAATTTTTGGATCTAGACAAAGGAGATTCAGACAAGGAAATATGATGAATCAACCTGGAAGGTATCCGGTAAGACAACCTAATGCTCAAAGATTTAATGGTAACTGTTATGTTTGCAATAAATTTGGTCATATGGAAGCTCAATGTAGAAGTAGAATGAATTCAAGTGGTCCATCATTCTCCGGTCAGTGCTTTAATTGTAACAAGTATGGTCATAAGTCAAATGAATGCAGAAACATGATGAACAACTCTTATAGAGATGTTAGATGCTATGCATGCAATAGATTTGGCCATATTGCTAACCAATACAGATCAAGAGAAAATCAGTGGAACAATTGGACTGGACAAAGAAATGTGGTGTGCTACAATTGCAACAAAACTGGTCATATTGCTAGATTTTGGAAAAGAGGTCTGGTAAATCAAAGAAGAAACATGAAAAAGGATGAAAAAGGAAAAGGGAAAGTCACTACAGATTAGATTAGGAAGCAGATGAAGAAGACATGGGTGAAGAAGAGTCCCTCTATTGTAGGAAATGAGACAACACCAGAATCAACTTTTGGTAATTCCTCTGGGAATTAGATTAAGGCCTCTAGCCTAGGGGGAGCTGTCAAGAAAATCCTTCAAACCACCTGTCGGTAATTGACACTGAGATGTGGATGAGTGCAGTGATTGCATTGATGATCTACAGATGTTGTTGAACAATAGGAAAGAGTATTTATTGGAATTGAAGGTCCATAGAAGAGTTATATCTCATAGTGTATGGAAGCAGGGTATCCAGATGAGTTAGGGAAAAAACATTTATTGTGTCAAAAAGGTTAGGTGTGCAAATGATAAAAGGTCATTCCCATATTTCATTTGTCACTTTTCATTTTGAGAAGAAGACGTTGGAGAGCTCTGAAGTGAACTTTGGTGAAATTTGGGAAGATTCAAGTGTGAAGGCGATTCAAAGATCAAACCCTAATCTGGAAAAAAGGTATTTATTAGAAAATCTTGCAAACTTGTGAATTTGTGAAAATGGATACTCCATTGGTAGTTGAAGTCAAGGATAGACCTCGTCCGAAATTCAAGTGGCAACCTTTCAAATTTGTTCAGACTGAGCCCTTAGGTGCATTGTCATTTGTTCTGTATGGTGTATTGCATATCGAAGATATTAGGGCATACATTCATGCTAATATTGAGGAATTAGGGAGCTCGCATTTGTTAAATTTATATTCTAATCACATTGTTGGAGAGGATTTTTGTATTAAGCTCAAATTAAAAATCCTAGAGGAGAAGAAATTCACGCAGATTGTGAAATTCCCCATGTTTGATGAAAGCAAATGGGTCTGGTATATATTGAGTCTATTTCATGTGGTTGATCAACCTTTCAATATTAAAAAAGAAGCCATAAGTTCTATTATAGGCTTAAATTCCTTTTGTGGATTGCCAATCTTGAATTCTATGAAGAATCATACAGTAACTAATGCAACTGGTTTCATATTTGATAGAAGATCAATGACAATTGATAACATCATTGATGTGGATGTGAAATTTTCCTTGATGGTCATTGGCTAAAAGATATATCATTCTAGCTGAGAAAATTTTGTATCTGGTATAACCATATATGCAGCATATTAGATGGTAAAGGAGAATGTAGAGTATGATTTATGTGAGTGTCTTCGAAGTTAGCTTATGGAGAATCTTGGTAAGATCAAGAAAGACAAGAAGAATTCCTTTAAATATGGTAATTTTTTTCTATGTCTGTTCTTTTATTTCATGAATGAAGTTCTGAGAGTCGGGAAAGTGCATTGGAAAAATGATAAGCCCATAGTTGTTCAGATTAGAGATATCTTGTATGGAATTGGTGATAGTAAAAGAAGGAAAACTGTTATCTGGGGATATTTCAAGAATTTTCAGAATGAGATGTAAGCAAGAGAAAGAATTCCTACTATTGTGGAGCAGTATAAGGATACAATTTGTTTTATGGTTGACATTGATCAATGCTTGATGGAAGTTGTAGATCCTAGAACCGTTTGGATTATGCCAATGGGTTATGAAGTTGAGGAAAGCATCTTGGAACTATATGCACAACATTTTTTGAGTAAGCCTTTCGATCCATCTAAAGAAAGGTTTGGAACATATGCAAAGAAGGATATGCAAGTCCATGAGCAGTTGAAGAAACCAATGATAGTTTAGAGAGTAAGGAAAGAAGTGGAAGTCTTTGCAGAGAGCATGGGTATACCTGCAGAAGCTATAAGAGAATCCAAAAGGAAGAGAGAACTATATGAAAAAGAGTCTGCTAGAACTGAATCTACTATTTCAGCAACATTGTATGCTTGAACTAGACCAACAAGAAGCTCTACACCCCTATCCAGTCATGCAAAGAAGTTAGCCCCTATAAAAGCTCAAATGAAGACATCCAGTAAGAGGAAGGTGTGATATCCAAATGTTTTACCTATTCAAAATGACTAAAATGCAATGGAAAAACACAAAGAAACACCTCAAGATTAGCCTAAGAAATTTGTTAATACAAAGAGAAAAAGTGTAAGATGATGACAAATTGTTATACCTTCTCTTTCTATTAGAAACTCCTTGGTTGGACCTTGATTTTAGATTAATTTGTATGCTCCTTTGATGGCTCTTGATGTGGCTAAATGCAAGGTTTAACTATATGCTTGGATTCAAATGCAAATAGATGAAATTGATGGCTAGATGAGTGCACAAAATGGTAGAATTTAGTTGCAAAATGACAAAGTGTTTTCTCAAATGCCTTAGAGGAGGGGGTATTTATAGGAGAATTTGAATTCTCTAGAGAATTCAATGGTTGAGATTTATCCAACATGGCCAAGATGAAGGGCCAAGGTGAGTTGAGAGCTCACAAGCACTCACATTTTGACATGTGGAATGTGAGATGGCTAAGGGTGAGATGATATGTAGGTGATGTGGAAGGAGAGTACATGATGTGGAGGAAGGACATGCACCTTGGAAGTACATTGGGAGATGAGAAGATTCCTTGGAGGAATAAATGTGAATTAAAAATTCACATGCTTGGGAGAATCTAGTGGATAAGAGAGGGTCTCCAAAAAGGTGGGAGTTTGTCACATGTGACTTGATGTGACAAGTCAAAGATTCTAGAAGATGCATGGGAAAAGGGGACGGGGAGAGATGACCAAGGTACTAATTAGGTTTAACTAATCAGTAATTAGAGGATAATTAGGGGTTAATGAGGATTAGAAGCCAACTTGCAAAAGTTAGAGGATGTGACACATCCTAATCAAGGATTAGGCATGTGTACATTCTTAATGAAGAGATTAGAAGATGGATTAGGATTAGATGAAAATGACATGTGAAGAATTAAATAAATGTAATATTTATTTAATTCATTTGATGAAAAGGGGATTAAGGAGGGTAAGGCATTTAATTATTAATTAAATACCTTAGGAATTTGGCAGAATTAAGGATATTAATTAAATAATAGTAATATTACTTAATTAACTCAGATAAGAGGATGTTTAGATAAAAAGTGGTAAATTTGGATAAATTAAGTGTCCAAATTTGGATGTCTACATTTTTCCCCTCTTTGAGATGGTGTTATGAAGTAGCATAATTTCAAAGAATATTAAAATATAGAACCCAGAAGGAGATGGTTTGGAAAAGATGCCTCAGTCATTCAAAGGAGTGACTAGAAGATGAAGATTAGGGATTGAGGATGCCCCCTCGAGAGGACATGTGGGTTCAAGAGAACACAGATGTGCTTTTGAAATGGATGAGATGATGAAATGGGAGATGAGGAAGAGGATGCAAAGGGATGGATATGAAAGGAGGAAAAGGTGATAGGAGGTTGGGAAGCACAAATTGATGCAAAGATGAAGATGATGTTGCCCCAGTCAAGCTACAAGCAAAAATGGGTGGATGATGGATGGGGTGTCGTCGATGAGGGAATGATATAACACAAGGATAGGGAAGGATACATTCTGATGAGGGTTAATGAAAGTGTTGTTTATGAGGAAAAGATACATCCCAAAACAACACGAGGATAGGGAAGGATACATCTCGATAAAAAGGGTTGTTGATGAGGGAAGGATACATCCTGATGATGAGGATGATTGGATCGAGGCTTGTAACAAGGCGAGGGACAGGACCAAGGATGCGATTAGATGATTCAGGCTAAATGGAATGGATGGGGATTGGATAGAGATGTGTAAGAGAAGTAGGAGTGATGACGATTAGATAAATAGCATTGGGTTGCATGGAGGGAGGCCTATAGCTAGATACCAATGACAAGGGATTGTGAGAGGGGATGAGGATAGAGGATGAAAGAATGGATATAGATATAGGGATGGGGGATGGGAGGAATTGTTTAGATGGATAGGAATATAAGGATTGGGAGATGAAAGGGATGCTAGGATAGATGGATAGGAAGATAAGGATGGGGAGATGGAAGGGATGCTATGATAGATGGATAAGGAGATGAAGGGATGTTATGATAGATAATGTCTCCAAGGACTATGTCACAAAGGAAGCAGATTCCCCCACTCTAGATATGTCATACATGATGAGGCATGAGGGATGGAAGATGAGTGGATGGGAAGATAAATGAGATAACTAGAGGAGGATAGGATGGGTGACCAAGGAATACGATAGAGCATGGATGAAGGGAATGTATACCAAGATGTTTCCAAAGCATGCATAGATAGGTGCCCCTATTTTGAACAAGATCACAAGAAGGATGGAAGGATGGGAGATAAAGGGGATATGATGGTAGGATGTGGAAGATAGGTATAGCAGGAAGACGAGTGCATAGTTGGAAGCATATCAGGAAGCATAGTGGATGGAGGGAATGCATATCAGGAAGCTGCCCCAAGTGTGGAAAAGGATGAATGGGGATTTAAGCATGACACCTGTTTGCCAGGTTTTCATCATGGTATTTATCCAAGGCGCTTGTTTGCCAAGTTTTCACCATTGGACATATTATTTGTCTTTACTATTTTTTTTATTTTTTTTTGTGATTTTTTTGGATTTTTTGACTTTTTGGATTTTTTACTTTTTTGACTTTTTTGGATTTTTTTTGACTTTCTTGGATTTTTTGACTTTTTTTTATTTTTAGATAGCAAGGGGATGAAAATGGATAAGGATAGGGATGTTGATAAGGGGATTTAGAAGACATGCTATAAGGATATGGATGAAGGACTCAAGCATCAAGTTCCATATGAGGTATTAAGAGCCCATGTTTGAAGCGACTGTTGGATGTTAGTACAACCTTATTAGGATAAATGGATTATGCAAGAGGATGAATTAGAGGGATTTGAGAGGGGAGATACATGGGATAATGGATGGGATGTTGCAAAGGGTATGGATGGAATGATGGGGTGGATATGTGATGGGGAGATGTGTTCAGGACCAACATTGGCACATGTGGTGGTGGATGTGAAAAGATAAGAGGATTAATGTATGGAGAATGTGTGGATAATGGAGGAGATGGGGTGGTGAACTTTGGAACATAAGGACCCAAAACAAACTTAGGAGATGAAAGGGGTATATGACTAGCTTTTGGATTAGCAACTTTGGATGTTCTTACAAATTTTTCATTTGATGGCATTGCATATTTTTTCTTTGGGATCCACATGGTTTTGATCTTTTCTTTGGTGGACCTTTGCGGGTTACCAATTTGATTTTGATTTTGGATTTTATTTTTCTTTTCTACAACATGTTGTTTAGAGGGGACATGGGAAGCTTTACATTCATGTGGATGTTTAGATTGATAAATTCTTGTTTTAACACCCAAAGTGCTTTTGATAGTAATGGGATGGGTGCGAGGGGATGGATGATGTGGAGCGATGAAGGTAGGATTATAGGGATTATGTGTAGATGGAGGATGTGTGGGTATGTGCCTTTGTTGATCCTGATTAGGGGACATGCGCGTGGGATGTTTATGATGGATTACATGGATAGGTGATGAATGAATGAGTGGATGGATATGATGAGACGGAGGAGGTGATTTTAGGGTATAGGGGCCCAAAATAGATGAAGTGGGTGGAGGGACATAAGAACCCAAGATGGATGGAGTGGATGAAGGATGGGAGATGGTGGATGGAGGGATGTAAGAACCCATAATGGATGGAGCAGATGAAGGAGGAATATGGATGGTTGTTTTGAGGCGATATGATAGAGGAGGAGGGATGACAACATATGATCTGGTGGGGCAATGGGAAGATCTGACATTTCTTTTGGAAAAGGCTCGTTGAGGATGTCTAGAGGTTGCACCAGCATCTTTAGATTGTGGGTCTTGGGAAATAGGTCCAAGACCTTGATATAGATTTGTTCTTTGACCTGGATGGGCTCTAAAATACCTTGCTTATGAAGGCCTAAACCTTTTCCTTGATAGTTCATTTTCTTGAGCATGCAATCTATGATAGGATTTGTGTTATTCTGAAAACATGATGCGAGTCCATCATTAGGTGGAGGATGATGGGTGGTATATACACTATGTTTTTCTTCTGTGAGGAGGCCACCATGGAAGAGTGTGAGAGTACCAAGGGGATATGCAAGCGGTGTGGGGATAGCATTTTTAGGCGATGATGAGGGATTATGCGAGGGAGATGATGGGATAGCAGCATTTGGATGGGTGGTATCAGGAGAGGGATTAGGGGATATGATAGGATTTGGATTTTTGGTAGTGGGTTCATGTGATGGAGATGGAGCGGTGGAAGCTTGAATGACAAGGGGATCATGGGATGGAATGGATGGGGGACTATGATCTTGAGGTGGACTAGATGGGATGGTAGGATCTTGATCTGAAGAAGGGGATATGTTGGCATGCTTTGGATTAGGCTCTTGGCATGACTCATCGTGTGCGGGACGCATGATAATGGAGTCTTGGTGGGACTCTTCAAGTGGGGAAGATGGAGGGATGGAGGATTCAAAAAATTCATGGGAATGGATTTTAGTGGATTTGATTTGGGTGTCGTCTATGGGTTTGACGACTTTCAGAGTAGGAAGTGGGTGTTCAATGGGTTCGGTAGATGTGCCGGTAGGAGATGGGGGCTTAGCGGATTTAAAGGATGTGATGGTAGGAGATGGAGGCTTAGTGGATTCAGAGGATGTAATGGTAGGAGATGGGGGCTCAGTGGATTTAGAGGATGTGATGGCTTCAATGGTTTGAGTGGTGCTAGGGGTGGTACCATCAATGATAGGTGTTGGGTGGAGAAGGGTCTCGTCACTAATGATCATGGATGATGGGTTGGGATGGCATGATTCCACAACTTCAAGGTGTGGAGTGGGAGATGTATTCTTTATTATAAGTCCTTGGAGAACTTCTGGAGTGAGAAACTTGAATACTCTAGGCTGAGATGGCATGGTAGGAGTGGATGAAGGCTTATGGATTGGTGGGGGATAGGGCTAGGGATTGGTGGGCTAGGATTAGATGGGGAAATGGGATTGGATGCAAGACTGGGAATAGATGAGGGATTGAGATTAGATGAAGGGTTAAGATGGGGGTATTGGAATGGTGAATTAGGACACAAGGATGTGGGTGGTGGATTGCAATAAGGGTATTGGGATGGTGGATTAGGATGGGAAGATTGAGATGGTAGATTGAGATAGGGAAATGTGGATGTTGGATTAGGATAAGCAGATGTGGATGTTAGATTAGGATAGGTGGGTGTGGATGTTGGATTAGGGTAAGAAGGTGTGAATGTAGGATTAAGGTGAGCAGATTGGTATGGAAGATTAGGGTAGTGGGTATATTTGGATGAAGGATTGAGATAGGAGGATGTGGACGAGGGATTAGGATAAGGGTATTGTGATGGCAGACTAGGATAAGAGGATGCAGGTGTTGAATAAGAGGATGATGTAGATGAAGGATATGATGGATATCCCTTTTCAAAGGTAGCATAAGGAGTATGATTAGGCATGGATGGAGACATAATAGGATAACCCGAAGGGGTGATTGGATTTTGGAAAGTTGTTGGAGAAAGCTTACTAGCAATGATAGTGTCAAGGGAATCTATGTCATATTCCTCTTGATTGACAAGACTTTCGTTATCATTGTCAATGTAATTAGGGTTTCCCTTGACTACTATTGATGGAGGATAAGGATTCAAGATGATGAAAGGATAAAGAGGATGGTTTAAAGACTTTGGATGGGAATGGACTAGAGCTCAAATCAGGATTTAGGTTAAGCTCAGATTAGGATTGTATTAAAGCTCAGATTAGGATGATATGATGATGCTGACGATCGAATTTGATTATCAAAGGATGATTATGACACCCAATCTACTTCGAGATGGAAGTAGATTGATTGGGTCAAAGGTGATTGGATAGGGATGCAATTGGATTAAATTGGATTGGATAAGATCGATTGATGATTGATAATATAGATTAAGGGATTAGATAGGATGATGAAAGGGACTGTAAACCCTGTTCAGAGATTACCCTAGGTGACATAGGATACTGATTGATTAGATTAAAGGATGAGTGAATGATTGCGGCACCAAATCCACTTTGAGATTGAAAATGGATTGATTGGGTTGACAATGATGATTGACTTAGGATGGATGACAATCCTAGGTGGATGTTGATGATGACGATCAGATTAGATACTTAGGTCTATTTGGATAATAACCCAAGACAAAGTTTAGGGGATTTGGATGGGGAAAATGATGATTTGATTGGAGAAATGGATGAACAAATACTCAAAATGAGCAAATGATTGAACAGGACAGATGAACGATTACTCAGAATGAGTAAATGATTGCTAAGAACAGATGAATGACTCTCGGAATGAGAAGACAAAAGCTCAGAATAAATGATAGATTACTCGAAATGAGTAGATGATTGATCAGGATTGTAGAACAAGAGTTCAAAATTATTGAAGGTGGTGTGAAATGGATGAATGTTCACTCAGAACGAGTAAACAAATGATCGAAACGATAGAACAAGAGTTCAGAATGGTAAAAGGAGGTTCGAAATGGATGAACATTGACTCGGAACAAGTAAATGAATGATCAAAACGACATAACAAGAGTTCAGAATGATGAAGAACGAGAATTCAAAATGATGAAAGGGGGTTTGAAATGGATGACCGTTTACTCGGAACAAGTAAACAGATGATTAGAATGATAGAACAAGAGTTTGAAATGATAGACAAAGGTGTGAAATGGATGAACGTTTACTCAGAACGAGTAAACAAATGATCAAAACGATAGAACAAGAGTTCAGAATGGTGAAAGAAGGTTCGAAATGGATGAGCGTTTACTTAGAACAAGTAAATGAATGATCAAAATGACAGAACATGAGTTCAGAATGATGAAGAATGAGAATTCAAAATGATGAAAGGGGGTTTGAAATGGATGACCATTTACTCATAATGAGTAAATGGATGATCAGAATGATAGAATGGGAGTTTGAAATGATAGAAAAAGATGTGAAATGGATGAACGTTTACTCAGAACGAGTAAACGGATGATCATAATGATACAACGAGAGTTCAGAATGGTGAAAGGAGGTTCCAAATGGATGAGCATTTACTTAGAACAAGTAAATGAATGATCAAAATGATAGAACAAGAGTTCAGAATGATGAAAAGAGGTTTGGAATGGATGAATGTTTACTCAAAATGAGTAAACAAATGATCTGAATGATAGAATGAGAGTTTGGAATGGATGGATGAAAGATCGAAATGAGTAAACAATTGATCAAAATGAATGAATGAATGCTTGGATTAGGAGGTTGACTCTCAGAATGGATGAACAAGACAAAATTGAAGAAGATGGAGGGAAGGATCTTAATATTTGTTTCGATATCCAAAGATCTTGACTGTAGATGGACTAAAGCTCAAATTAGGGTTTTGGTTAAGCTCATATTGGGATTAGATTAAAGCTCAGATTAGGATTGAATTGAAGCCTAGAATGATTGGAGGATGTGATGGGATTGATTCTACACCAAGTTTCGGTGTTTAAAGGACGTAAGGTGTTGACAATCAGATTTTTCCGGATTTGGCAATTTTCAAAAATTGTTAAATTTTTCCATTTTAGGAAACTTCATGGGCATACTTTTAAGAGTCCAATTTTTTTCCACAAAATACCCAATACTAAGATAGGCCGAATTGCCAACTAACATACCAAATTTGAGACATGCATTCTGAGTTATTAACGAAAATGATTTTTCAAAAACTGAAAAAAACACTAAATTGTGATTTTGAGGGTTAAAATGGAAGTTTGAGGCCCCAAAAATGTGCCACCTCATAACGCAACCACCCATAAAATTTCAGCTCAAATGGACACCCAAGTCAAAATTTATGGCCTCTGGAAGTTTCAACACAAAAATCAAAATTCTCAAAATGAAGTCTAGGTGATTGGGATGGATGATCTGATGCTGGATATGGGCTCTAATGATGTTCTAAGTGGCACTTATGTGATTTTGGTGATAAAACGATAACTTATGAAAAGGTGTTGATGACGGGCAAATAGGTGCTCAGAATAGATGAATGACTCTCAGACTGAGGGGAAGAAGATTCGAAATAGACGAACGAGTACTAAGAACGAGTGAACAAGTGCTCAGAATTAGGATTGGATTGAAAGCTATGATGGGATTGGTTTCACCGGTCAGATTTGGGAACTGGATATGTTTGTTTGCCAAATTTTTGCAGAGGGGCAAATTTTCCCTTCTGAGGTGACTATGCCCTCACAGAGGGGTGACTATTCCCCCTTCTGGGGTGACTATGCCCTCACAGAGGGGCGAATTTTCCCTTTTGGGGTGACTATTCCCTCACAGAGGGGTGAATTTTCCCTTTTTCAAGGTAGATTCACCCTTTTTCAAGGCAGATTCATCCTCTTTCAGGGCAGATTCACCCCACTATGGGGAAAATTCACCCCATTATGGGGAAAATTCACCCCACTGTGGGGCAAATTCACCCCACTGCTTTGTGGACTCTTTGAGTGGGTAAATGGGCTATAAGAGACGGGTGATTGGAATGGGGTGTTAGATAATCAGATTGAGAAAGTAGATGATTGGATTTGGAAAATGAATGATAGGAGTGGATGAACAAGCACTCAGAACTAGTAAATGATTGCTTACAATGGACGAAGGACTCTCAAGTCACAGAAATGAAGGCTTGAAACAAGTAAACAATTGATTAGAAAGGATGAAAAACTCTCAGAATGAGGAGATGGATACTTGGAATGGATGAAAGATTACTTGAAATGAGTGAGCGGAGGATTGAAAGGGATGAAAGACTACATGGTCAAATAGATGTTTGGAATGGTTAAACGAAGGTTTGGAATGGTAAAAATGGGGGTTTAGAATGATCAAATGGGGGTTTCGAAGGTTTAGAATGACAAAATGGAAGCTTGGAATGATTAGATAAAGGTTTGGAATGGTTAGACAATGATTTAGAGGCTAAACGGAGCTAAACGGGGCGATTTCGGCTGCTCAGGAGGGAAAATTTGCCCCTCTACAGTAAACAAGAGGGTGTAGTCGCCCTTCTGCAGTGAATCAGAGGGTGTAGTCACCCTTCTGTAGTAAATCAGAGGGCGTAGTCGCCCTTTTGCAGTAAATCAGAGGGTGTAGTCACCCTTTTGTAGTGAACAAGGACTTGGTTTGATGAAAATGACTATGGCAAGGACTTTAAAATGACAATAATAAGGCCAATTTATCAAAAAATTTATTTGTTCTTCACAAGAAAACACTTTCAAGCAAACATAATCCTTTGATTAGTGTTAAGGGTATGGCCAATGAGGTCTTAATCTAGGATGCACAAGGTGTCTAGGGAGTCCTCGATATACTCTCGGTACGTGAGATACAACCATGAACACCAGCCTATCACAAACATGAGTCAGGAACCCCAACGAGATACTAAAGGGCTTAGACCAACTCTTCTTATCTATCTAGGTATCACCCTAGCTTCAACGCTCCACCAATTATGACATGACTGGATTGGGGTATGGCTTTCACTCTCCCCCCTTTGTATACCCCGCTGGTATGCGTGGTTAGAATTGTCCCTTGGGGTGATGAAATCCCCAAGTAGGTCCCACTAGAAAGAAAGCACTAATCATTTCCAACTACTCCCCAGGCTCACACAAAGTGCAAAGGGAAAGTGAAAACAAACTAATGCCCCCTTTGGGTAACACAAAAAGATAGACACAACAAACAATGAATATTACTTCCCCTAATTAATCTATGTTCTTAGATTAACGAAAATAAGGATAACTTTAAAAATATGAGCAAATGGATAGCCCTGCCAACAAATGTTAGTTGTTTTATCCCGTGTTCTTCATCAATTACATAAGAATATGCTACAAAATGTTAGCAAAAACAAAAATATCCTTGCAAGAAACAATGTTAGGAGGTTGGTACATGAAAACAACAAAAAACGGGAGCAAAAATGAAGCTAAAAGGTTGTTTTACCTTTCAAAATGTGTTGTTTTGGGGCATATTCGCCCCTCTGCAGTGCTGAGGAAGGGCACAATCGCCCTTTTGTAGTGATAGGAGGGTGCAATCACCCTTTTGCAGTGACCAGGAGGGCACAATCACCCTTTTGTAGTGACAAGAGGGCGTAGTTGTCATTTTGCAATGACCAAGAGGGCACAGTCACCCTTTTGTAGTGACAGGAGGGCACACTCACCCTTTTGCAGTGACCAGGAGGGTGCAGTCACCCTTTTACAGTGACAGGAGGGTGCAGTCACCCTTTTGTAGTGAAATATCAGCACACAAAGTTCAACAAAGGGGCGTAGTCACCCTTTTGTAGAAAAATGTTAGCACAGAAAGTTCAACCTAGGGGTGTAGTCACCCTTCTACAAAAAAGTGTTAGCACAAAAAGTTCAACCAAGGGGCGTAGTCGCCCTTCTACAGTCACCAGGAGGGCAAAATCTCCCTTCTGCAATCACTAAGAGGGTGCAGTCACCCTTTTGTAGTCACCAAGAGGGCGTAGTCACCCTTCTGCAGTCACTAGGAGGGCGCAGTCGCCCTTTTATAGTCACCAGGAGGGCGTAGTCGCCCTTCTGCAGTCACCAGGAGGGCATAGTTGCCCTTCTGTGATGTATTCCTGCAAACAACTCAACAACAAACGTGAAATTAAGGGACCCGCTTGTGGGTCCCACCGGGAGTGCCAGAAATGTGATATCCAAATGTTTTACCTATTCAAAATGACTAAAATGCAATGTAAAAACACAAAGAAACACCTCAAGATTAGCCTAAGAAATTTGTTAATGCAAAGAGAAAAAGTGTAAGATGATGACAAATTGTTATACCTTCTCTTTCCAGTAGAAGCTCCTTGGTTGGCCCTTGGTTTTAGATTACTTTGTATGCTCCTTTGATGGCTCTTGATGTGGCTAAATGCAAGGTTTAACTATATGCTTGGATGCAAATGCAAATAGATGAAATTGATGGCTAGATGAGTGCACAAAATGACAACATTTAGTTGCAAAATGACTAAGTGTTTTCTCAAATGCCTTAGAGGAGGGGGTATTTATAGGAGAATTTGAATTCTCTAAAGAATTCAACGGTTGAGATTTATCCAACAAGGCCAAGATGAAGGGCCAGCCAAGGTGAGTTGATAGCTCACAAGCCCTCACATTTTGACATGTGGAATGTGAGATGGCTAAGGGTGAGATGATGTGTAGGTGATGTGGAAGGAGAGTACATGATGTGGAGGAAGGACATGTACCTTGGAAGTACATTGGGAGATGAGAAGATTCCTTGGAGGAATAAATGTGAATTAAAAATTCACATGCTTGAGAGAATCTAGTGGATAAGAGAGGGTCTCCAAAAAGGTGGGAGTTTGTCATATGTGACTTGATGTGACAAGTCAAAGATTCTAGAAGATGCATGGGCAAAGGGGATTCTAGGAGGAATAAAAGTGAATTAAAAATTCCTTCCTTGGGGGATGGTGAGAGTTGACCAAGGTACTAATTAGGTTTAACTGATTAGTGATTAGAGGATAATTAGGGGTTAACAAGGATTAGAAGCCAACTTGCAAAAGTTGGAGGATGTGACACATTCTAATCAAAGATTAGGCATGTGCACATTCTTAATGAAGAGATTAGAAGATGGATTAGGATTAGATGAAAATGACATGTGAGGAATTAAATAAATGTAATATTTATTTAATTCATTTGATAAAAAGGGGATTAAAGAGGGTAAGGTATTTAATTATTAATTAAATACCTTAGGGATTTGGCAGAATTAAGTATATTAATTAAATAATAGTAATATTACTCAATTAACACGAATAAGAGGATGTTTAGATGAAAAGTGATAAATTTGGATAAATTAAGTGTCCAAATTTGGATGTCTACATTTTTCCCCTCTTTGAGATGTTGTTATGAAGTAGTATCATTTCAAATAATATTAAAATATGGAACCCATAAGGAGATGGTTAGATTGGAAAAGATGCCTCATTCATTCAAAGGAGTGACTAGGAAGGAAAAAAGAAGAAGATGGGGGTGAAGATGAAGATTAACAATTGAGGATGCCCCCTCAAGAGGACATGTAGGTTCAAGAGGGGATTAATGGAAACCCTAATTACATTGACAATGATAAAAAAAGTCTTGTCGATCAAGAAGAATGTGACATAGATCCCCTTGACACTATCATTGCTAGTAAGCTTTCTCCACCCACTTTCCAAAATCCAATCACCCCTTTGAGTTATCCCATTATGTCTTCATCCATACCTAATCATGTTGCTTATGCTACCTCTGACAAGGGATATCCATCATATCCTTCATCTACATCATCCTCTTATCCTAGTCTACCATCACAATACTCCTATCCTAATCCCCCGCCTGCATCCTCGTATCTCAATCCTTCATCCGCATATACCCACTACCCTAATCTTCCATACCAATCTGCTCACCCTAATCCTATATTCACACCTTGCTATCCTAATCCAACATCCACACAAACCTATCCTAATATAACATTCACACCTTGCTATCCTAATCCAACACCCGGACCAACCTATCTCAATCGGCCACCTCAATCTTCCCATCCTAATCCATTTGATGAAAAGGGGATTATCCACATATATTAATTCATTTGATGAAAAGGGGATTAAGGAGACTAAGGTATTTAATTATTAATTAAATACCTTAGGAATTTGGCAGAATTAAGGATATTAATTAAATAATAGTAATATTACTTAATTAACTCGGATAAGAGGATGTTTAGATAAAAAGTAGTAAATTTGGATAAATTAAGTGTCCAAATTTGGATGTCTATAGAAGGATAAAAGAAAAAAAGTGTATGTAGCTATTTTAGAAGATGAAGAGACAAAATATGATGAAGAAGTTAAAGAAATAAAGTATATGAGCACTCAAGCAACAATAGTCTCTAAGGAAAAGCCCTCCGATGAAAAAGAGAAAGCCAAGAAGAAAGCAAAAATTGACAAACCAAGTATGTCTATAGAAGAAGTTGAGAGAGACATAATCAAAGGTGGTAATCTTAAGCCCCTATGTGAAGTGTATGGTACCTTTGATAATGTTGGAAAAAGAGTTCTTGAGGAAGCTACAATAAAGTATTTGAACAATTTCAATATGGCTCTTGTTGAGATAATAACATAGTTGCCTAAAAAATTGTATGAAATTTTGGAGATGAGGAGAGTAATTGCTATAACTGAAGAAGAGCAGCTAAGAGAACTGATTCTTGCAAATCTATGTTTGGTAATGTCTATTGAGGAAATGAAGACAATCCTAAATAAAGAAAAAAGAGATTTCAAGAGAAAAACAAGAATAAACAAGCTTATGATTGGTAGGACAAAAGAGGTAGCAAAAGAAACCAAAAAAATTCTGAAGGAATTTTTGTTAAAGAACATAATTAATGTTGTCTTTGAAGAAGTGCATGTTGAAGATATTTCATCTAGTTCAACAAATGAAGAGGTTATGGTTGAAGACACTTAGATTCCTCTTGATGTGCATGATACTGAAGTACCTGTGGAGACTAAAGCTCCTAAAGATGTGTCAGTTGAAGAAAAGGAGATATCAACTAAAGAAGTTGAAATTGCAAAAGACAAGCAAAAATCCGTGGTTGAGGAAACAATGGTTGAGGAAAAGAAGGTTGAAGTTAATGTAGTGCCCCTCCATTGTGACCTTTCCGGATTTGTGTAAGTGTTTAATTGTGTTATTGTTGTTTTGTGGAATTTATAAAATAGCATTGAGTAAATAAAACTAGAAATAAAGATGAAAATTAAATAAATTAGTTTTATGAAATATTAAGTAAAGAGTTATTAATAAATAAATAAACTAATTGTTTCGTAAAAAGTATTCTTAAATGATATTCGATAATAATTAATTAGTTGTTCAAAGATCATTATTATAATAAGGAATTTAAATAGATAGGAAGCTGAAGTATCTTAAACAAGAAAAGTTGAAAAAGAAACATCACCTATAAAGCAATTGGAAGTCGAAGAGAACTGGGAAGATGTAAAAAAAAATAATAATAACTTTATTCAGCTTATGGAGGGAGGGAGGCAACCAGTCTGGGGGAGATTGATAGTGGTATTTGAAAAATTATTGGGGAAACCTTGAAACAGTGGGCTCGACAAGATGGGAAGCTGAAACTCGACACCAAGTGCATAGCCATGCCAATTGATTTCATCCAGGTTCTTCGTTACCTATACTTTAATTCTGTTTTGGGAAAAATGTATTAGCATTTTGTGAATTGCTTCTTGTAGCAAACAAACTTTCGTTGTGTTTTCCATTTGTCAGAATTTTGTTTGAAATTAATATCCTGCGAAGATAATATTGTTTGATATGCTAGTCATTACGCTTTGGTGAATCTTCCATCCATAATCGGTTGTAACTTCCAATCCTTATTATATACAGTTTCCAAGGTATACGCTTAAGTCTTCAATATTATGTCAATCTGAATACTTTCTTAATCTCTTTCACCTTGGCCAACACATGGAAGGTAAGGCTTCTAGATTTGGTTCATCCATTTGTTCCTCGTAGAAATCACCCTCTAGTTGGATGATATGCGTCGGCTTAGATATCTCAGGAGTCATGAGGAAAAAATCCACTTTCTGTTGAATGTAGGAGGGTTATTGACTAACCTATTCCTTGAATTTCAAACATTTCAATGCATAGAGACCGAATCCCTGAATTTGTCCTTCCAGTGACCGGTTTTAGATTCTTTGATGGCGAACTGTCAAGGGTCGACGCTCCCTTTCTCACCTATAGTTTGTGTTTAATTCAATGCTATGCATTATTATCGCTGTTAAATTTTAAGTTGGGCATATTGTATGTGGCTGACAAAACATGATAGGAAGCTTGTAGATTTAAATAAACTCTCTAATTTTTTTATCAAATCCCAAATGTTATCCGCAAGATTGAAGGAAAATGGCTTCTCACATTTTTGCAACCGTAACCATCTCAAACTTGGAGGAAGCTTGGTTCGTGTGTCTTCTCTGATGCCGTCAATGAGCAGATTGTTCAAGTGAAGAAATTGAGGACCAATGAGCAGATTATTTAATTCTCTTGGTCTGCACAATGTTTCAAGCATTTGCCAATTACCTCCATTCAGTCGAAGCTGAGAGAAATTGATGTTATTGGATGCAGTGTTTAGTTGAGCTCCTTCACATAGTCTGGTAATCTAAATTTATATAATCTCCCTGATACCATCGGCAACCTATCATAGCTACAGTGTTTAGACTTTGGATCGTGTATAAATTTAATTAGTCTCCCTGAAACCATTGGCAACCCATTATAGCTGCAACTTTCATCTTGCAAGGGTGTTGAAACTTAAATAATCTTCTTGACTCTTTTGTAACCTATCACAGTGAAGCACTTGAACATGGTAGGGTGTATAGATTTGAAATAATCCCTCTGAATTCTTTGTTACTGCCTCAGCCGCATAATAGGTAGTCTAAAAGTTAATGATCTCTTTTATTTTATTGTCAATCTGTCTGCTCTTTGCCATCGTAGTCTCTGTATTTAACACCGATAGAATGTCTCTTCAAGTCCTTAGTCTGTATTTAATTCGTTTAATTTTCTTTTGGTTGTTCTTTTTATGGCAATGACTTAGGATTCTTTCTATGCATAATTCTTCTCCAGGTGGAAATAAACATAATTATGTTCTGTAGATATATATATATATAACTATATGTGATCATAATATAAAACATAGTAATGAATCTGCATTCTTTAATAGCAATTATATATTGAGCTAAATATAGGATTTAGGTTTTTATTAACGACTGACTTCTCCTGTAACTTTTCTGTATTAGTATTCGGTGGAGTTAGAAATAATAAACGCATGAACAATGTTAGGGAATGGAATCTTATGAATAGGTTTAAGGTAAATATTATGCGAAGGGTATATTCATTTATTGCTCTTATGTAATGAATGATTATCTTGCTCTTAGGTAATATTAGTAATATTAGTAGTTAAGGAAATTACATTGAAAGATGTTTAGTTAATGAATTAGAATAGGTTAACTGAAGATATTGATTTCATTTAGGTTAAGGCTATAGAATGATATCCCAGCTAGATTAATAATCTCTTAGTTGTAATAAGAAAGTGAAGTTATATATATATATATATAATTGTTTTACAATAAATAGGCTAGATATTGGTTGAAGTGATATTTAATTAAAGGATTTGTATTTAATAAATAAAGTTACCAATTGTTAATATGAAATCTTTCCGTGTGGATGGTCATTATGTATTAAGGATGATGAAGTATAGAATCCTCATATTTATTAGTTAAGAGGAACTATATGTGCTTTTAGAATATTATGGATTATTGTATCTAATTTAAATGGAAAGGTAGGTTGAAAATATTAACTTGGGATTTCTTTTAATATAGTGGAAATTAAAATATGAAGTATATATTTACATCTTCTCATATGTTCTCTTGTTTGGTGTTCTAATTTTTATAATATTAATTTGGTGATATCTTTTAGTTCCTTTATAATTCTTTTTGTTTATGAATTAAATAAACAATGTCTTAATATCCAACTCCTCGCATCTTATAGAAATTTACTAGGAACAATGCTTCTCTTAATTGTATATTTTAATTAAGTAATTGTTGAGTATCATGTCATGGGTGTTTGTACTGAGCTTTTATGGAATTGTGTATCCTTGGCTAGGGTTAAGTATTATAGTAAACTCTATTTGACTCCATTTTGGTAGTTTTGATAAATTTGCATAAACTGTTCTTGAATTAAGATTTTGTTCTTAATCATTTTACTTGGATTGTAATTGGTCTATTTTTGGCAATTAAGTTTCTAATAAATGAGGTTCTTATATGGATAGTTATTCTGAACTTGAGATTGTAATTGGCTTGTTGTTGAGAAGATTGATTTTATTCTGAATGATAATGTGAATAGATAATTGTTGTTGTTGCCATGTTTTCTGATTTTTATGATGGTGATTTACGTACCACTATAAGGGGGTTCTTGTAAGGAGAAAATTGAGGTCTCTCGTGGAATACCTAGTTGGTGGCTTTTGGTTTTATTAAGTGATTTTGTTTAAAGGTTGATTTTCTTTTTTGTTTTCCTATTTGAGGTGACACCATTATTGATTTGTGGACGGGTCTTGATGAATCTTTCCTTTTTATGGCTTTTCTGAGTTACTCTCATATTTTAGGAAATTTTATCCTTGTGTTGGAATTATTAGGGAAAAACTTGTGTTGCTTCATTTTACCCTTGTTTGTGGGTTTTCATTCTTTTGGCTTCCAGAGGCTTGAGATGATTGATAATCAACATTCTCTCTCTCTTTATGTGCCCTTGATTTGGCAAGTGTTTTGGTTTCATGATTTTAAAAGGGTTGTACAGGAATTGTTGAGACTTTGATTATGTATTTATAGCGAGATGGGTAATGCCTTGCATGCTTCTCAGTTGTGATCTAATATTCTTGTTATGATGGTACAACCCTTGGTTTCTTGGTTGTTATGTTGTTGGGTCTCTAGGGAGAGTGGCTCCTCGTGGGGGTCGGTGCCCCGTTTAAGGGGAAGGGCACAGGATAACCCACGAGTGAGTTAGTAATAAAGTGAAAACCTAATAATTAACTTAGGTGGGTTGGGTAGTAATATCATTACAAGATTTAAAAAAAAATGGATGCCTCGTCTTCATTAGTGCTTCCACAGACTAATGGAAGGTTGAGAAGGCCGTTGTTGGCAAGGTCGTAACCTCATCCTCATGAGAGGTTATCGGCTCCGCATGAGCTACCCTATGGTGCCGGCGCCTCAAGTAGGAGGAAGGGCCAGGATATCCATAGATGGGGGCTGGCACCTCAGTTTGGAGGAAGGGCCAGGATAACCCATGTAGGCTATGCGATGACACTCTCCCCTAGTTGCCCATGTGTTTTACTTTATTGTGTTCCTCTAGAAGTAGGTTATGGGAATTGGTTTAGATTGTTGTTTGTATTGATTTAAATTGATTATTGTTTTAATACATCTTCAGTATACTTTGTGGTCTTGTATGATCTCATTTATATTTGACTTATGACCTTGTACTTTTATGGTACTGTGATATGATGTTATTGTATTGTTTAATTGCAATTTGGAATTGTATTATGTTTATTAATTCAGTTTGTTTTGGAAGTGTTTCATGATCTTCCTTTGGTTATTTGTTTACAGGTTATTGTTTTGTTTAATGTGATGAGATTTGTGACTTTAAGTTATTATGTTGACTCTTGTAATCCTTGAGCTTTATGATACTTTTGTATGTTGTTGAGTCTTGTGGTTCCCTGCTTGGATGTTCTTGGTTGAGGTCTCTTTCTTGTTAGCTCCTAGCACGGGGGGTGGGTCTTCGGACTCACATGGTCGGGTGGAATGTGCTAAGCACCCCATTGGGTCCCCAGTCGAGGATCGAGAGGTGCGGATTGGTGCGGTTGCAGCGACTCCAGAGTTGTACTTGTCTTGGAGCCAGTTATGATGCTTTGTATTCATCTGTTTATTTGTATCATGTTATCTTGTGTATGGTTTCCATTTATGTTTGGAAACACTTTTGTATCATTGTACCTCTAAACATTGTATCTGAATGTAATGTTAAACTCGGTGTGATATTGGCCATGGCAGTTGTTATTCATTATGTTGAGTTAACTATGTATATGTTGTATTTACTCAGATGGTTTCTTATCAATGATTATCATGTATGTGTTATATTTGTTAATGTTTATTTTGTTATGGATTATATCTTTGGATTTTATTCTTTATTGTCGTTGTGTGGATCTCAGTCTCGTAATGACTCCTCGTGTACCCCAAGGGATGTTTGTGTTAATGAATCTGCTTAAATGAAATATATGATATGACTTAATGTGTATAACATGTATGTTATGTTATCTTAAAAAAAAAAAAAAAAAAAATTGTGCTGTAGTTATTGTTTAATTGTCCTTTGGGGTTCGCACGACGGGGCATTACAGTTAAGGAAGATCTTGTGGAAGCAAGAGACACTGTAGAGGCAGTGAAGAAAATTTTGGAAGAAAAACAAGAAGAATTTGAACTTGAATTGGAAGAAGATCCTATTCATTTATCTACTTTGTCCCCAATTCAGAAAATGAAAGTTGCATCATTTGCACAAGCTAAGGCTACGGAAGAAATTATGAAGTCTCACATTGAGGACAATGAGTTATTGACCCTTGCATTTGGTATTCTGGAGAAGATCATGCCTACTCATGTTAAGGATCCATCCGATTCTTCCTCCGGTGAGTTGAAGAAACTTATCAATTTTGTAAGTACTCATTTTGAGTCACTTGAGAAGTCAACTTTGGTCAAGGTACAAAAGGAATTTGATGGAAAAAGGTTCAGTAGATTGAAAGGTATGATAGCTAATGATAAATATATGTTAGTTACCTGTGTGAAGAATGTTCAAAGTTCTTTATCTGAAGGTGGGGAGATCTATAAGTCATGTTTGTCTTTGTCAAAACTTACTGAGGATAATGAGAAGAAGATTAAGGATCATGAAAAATAGTTAGCTGCTATTTCTAATGCCTTTGATCCTTTAACTATTTATGTTGGAGAGAAAGAATGTCAAGTTATAGCCCTACTTGACAAGATAAAGAGTTTGAAGCATGATAATGACAGAGTTATGGAAAGATCTTGTGAACTTAGAGGTCTAATTGTTCTGAAGATGGAAACTATGTTGAATGCTTTGAAGGAAGCACAAGATGCTATGGTAGTCAGTGATCCAGTGAATCTTGAATCTTGAGAGATGTAATCTTATTTATTTTGTGGTCACATGACTATTTTGGAGAGTCTCAAGAAGGGTTGGGACACAATTTTGAACTTGATGAAGAGAAATTTTGTAGATATTTTGTAGTTTGTGTAAGTTGTTGAAACAAGTCTATACATATGCAGTTTGAAGTTTTTGTTTTTTTATAGAAGTTTTGTATGCAGACTCCCCATCTTTTCCACTGATGTCAAAGGGTGAGAATAGAATAGTGAAAAATGTATATCCATCTAAGGGGTGGTTGTAGTTTTGAGCTATGGATGAAGATCTTTTTGGAGTTTTGGTGGCAGTGTATTTATGTTGGTACTGATTCGACACTTAGTCATTTTTGACTAAGTGTTGCAATCAATGCCAAAGGGGGAGATTGTTGGCAAGAGACACTGTACGTGTTTTCTGGTGTTTTCATTGATGGTAACCCTTGTTAGTATGATGATCTGCACATCATCATTTTATCATATCGACAGACAGATTGAAGATCAATGATCATCTGTTAAGTTAGAACAAAGCATCTGGTAGGTTTGTGTTCTTTGATTCATATGCAAATTTTTTGTTATTATTTTGTGTTGTGGATCTCAGGGATGATTGGTCAATGCAATATCTGTGTTATCTATAAATCTTGGTGCCTCATATCAATTTGAGTGTAAGTTAGAAGATCTGGTTGACTAATTTTTTGTTCATCAGTGTATGAAGGCCGACTTGGTGGATGTAGCATGTCGTGGATATTTGAGGAGTTATTGTTTAAGTATTTTTATGTTCGAGCATTTTTTTTTGGGTCCTCACTATGTTTTGGCCAACTTTTGTGGATGCACATTGAATATTATGCATGATTTGTGCTGACAGTTTATGAATAGTTCTTATTTTGTTGAAGCCAACATGAAGCGATTAAATCCTTAGTAGAGATATATATATGTAATCGATTATATCATTTTGGTGCATGTTTGGTGTGAGTTGATGTATGTTGCGAATATCATAAGGATTGAAGAGTGATTATGCACAGTTTCACTTGTGCATTAAGGATTTTGTGAATCGAATTAGAGAAAAACAAAGCAGAAGAGAAGAATTAGTTAGAAGTTCAAGAGAGTGATTGATGAGCATAATCAGAACTATAATCAACCATTTGTAGATGCTAATTTCTCAGTTCAATCTTTGGATGCTATCCAAATATTTGTAAGGAAGTGAACCTTTCAATTTTTGAGCAGTGAGCTCTAGGCAATGTGCATGAATGAAAGTGCATTCCCATTTTGTAAATTTTCCTTTTGAGTATACTCAGACAATATTGTGGATTGACCTCCATCGTGGTTTTTCCCCTATTAGGGTTTCCACATAAAAATACTTGTGTTATGGTGTTGTGGTTATTTGTCTTATGTACATGAATCTTTATTTTTGGTTGAATGTTATTAGTACTTTAAGGATCAAATTAATAAAGTTAAATATTGCAGAACACTGATTCACACCCCCTCTTAGTGTTCCTTGATTCCAAAATATATAAGTAGAAAATATTAATGAAAGACATTGTGAGGCATGAAAGTTTTTTAGATTACACATAACAATGAATTATGGGTATTCTCTAATAAATTCCCACAAAAATATAAAGTCATAGTTGAAGCTTTAAAATCACTTATTGAAGAATTTGAAAAAAAGCACAAGAGTTTCTCCTACTCAAAGAGATGTTGTAAAAAGGAGAGTGTCGTCAAAATCATAAGCCACATTCAAATAATTTTTTGGATTGAATCAAACACATTTTTTGTCTAAATCTATAGAGATGTATCCTCAAATAAAAATTAGTCATTGGTATTTTGAAATAGAAAAACCTTTTTTATGAAAAAATAAATCTCACATGCACAAGAAATTTTTTTATTGGATTTCTAGTTTCAGTTTAAATCTCGCATTTCCCTAATCCATACAAATAATCCAAAAATGAAAAAATGAGTCTCACAAGAAGTGAGACTGAAACTAGAAATCCAATAAAAAAAGAGAGTGATTAGAAAATAACTAGAAAAAAATAATAGCAATAGAGAACCAAAGGAAACCAATTACATATCTTCAAGAATGTTAAGGCCTCTAATGACCCGCTACTCTTAGTTCATAAGTTTATTTTTTTCATCAAAAGAGGTTTCCATGGAATTGTTGGTTTGGGTAATAGTTTTTTAAGAAGAGGATTCAATATTAGTAGTATCTTTCCCTTTAACATCCTAACTTTTATCACAATTTTTTGGTAAGTTTTTCCAATATGAGGAGTATTGGATGTATTAGCTTGTTCTTTATCTCTTCTCTTTTCCAATTCCAATTGAAACACATAAATAATGGTGGTAAAAAATTTCACATTTTCATTGTTGAAGGAAATGATTTATTTCATGTTGTTCTTTATGGTTTCCTGGTCGTTTTTTATGGCCTCCACTTCATGATCCAAATATTCCAACTTATCAAATTTTTGGCATATATTTTAACTTCAGCTCAAATTTTATCTTCAACCTTATCACTCTACCAATCAAAGGAATCATAATGGGTAACATTTTTCAAATGATGATTTTTTTCTTGACAATATGTTGTTGAGCCAATCACCACTTGAGAAACTCATTCTATAAATTAGTAGCCTCAAATAGGGTCTTTATTTTTTTGTCCAGTCTAAGAAAATAGCTACAATGTGAGTTCCCTTGTTTGGATGACTTGAGGGGGGAATAAAATTGAATGCTTAAGGAGTGAGTCTCTTGATACAAGTGGAGAAAAGGGCCCAACATACTTGGCTTTGAATAGGTTGGTGGAGGCAAGAAGGAAACATAGTAAAATTACTTCTCTAAGATGGGAGGGACAAAATGGTAAGGTCTAGGGGGACCTAAGAACATTTTTATTTTTCTTTTAAAGTAAGGATTAGGATCATTATTCACAAGGAAATGTTCAAGATAATTGGGGATGTTTATTAACTTAAACAACAATAGGATTAGGATTACCAATCAAGGGAGTGTTGAAGGAGACTTTCTTCTCAATAAATTTGGAGAGAGAAGAAGGTTCATCATCAATAATAGGCTCAAAAGCATCATGGTGGGAATTGGGGTTAACTTCAGGGGGGATCATCAAATTTGGTTTTTCTTATAGTGGGGTCCTCTATTAAATGGTGGTAAATATGAGAGGGGTTATAGATATGAAATTAGATAAGGGGGGTTGAGGTTTGGGTGAGATGAAAATGATACAATCTATAGATTAACCCCTTATGAAGGAGAAATTCCTTTACACTTGACATAACCTTTTGAAATAATTATTTAATGGATGAGTAAACCAAAAAGGAAAAATTCATACAAACATTATTTCTAAGGTGGTTAAGCATGGAAAAAATATAAAAGGAACATTTTATATCTAATTTTTAAGGTAATTTAGAGCATGAGAACCTCTACCACCCTCTTCTAGACCCCTGAGGGATCTTCTCAATTGAATATGTTCTATAGACTATCAAATTTTGCTTCTATTCATGAATATTTTTATTACCTCCTAGTAGTTTCCATTTACATTTATGGGAATGTGATCACCATCCAAATGGAACCCCATAGTAGCAAAAATATTATCCTTAGAGACATGAAAAGAGAAACCATGCACATAAATAGTCCCCGCCGTCCAATAAATAGAAAATTCATTGGAGATTATAGTGTAAAGCTATTCATGGATTCAAATTGTGAATAAAGGTTGCCTCTCTTTAAAATAACCCAATCCTTAAAGTCATTATTGATATTATCACAATTGGAAGGTCTCCCCCCATGGTGTAGGTATAGACATACACATGTTGGAAAAATGAGGATGATGATGTATGGCATTGTCATTGATGTAAACCCATTGTAGAAGTCATGGTTTATCAATATGAATATAGTTTGAAGAAGACCAAGTATTTCTTGGGGAAATTGGTTGTCCCAAACTAAGATAGTGATGTAACAAAGCATCAATTTTGTGGTCTACATTGCTCCACACTATAGTAAATTGTCATGTGGTTTTGAGATGATAATAATACATGTTGAAGGAGTATATATCCAAAGTTTTAGTGTTTTATTTCTTTTGTAGCAGAAGATATTGATGACATAGTATTAGACTAAGCAAAGAAAGTTACAGTTGCAAAGTTCATGTTGGAATGCTCTGCATTCCACTATAAATGATCATTATGTTGTGCAGATTTTAGGAAGTTCTTGAAGATGTGAGATATGTATGCACTATGATTTTCAAGTGGTTTGGTGGTCTGCATGTCAAGTTATGGATGAACAATTGGTTTCTTTAACTATTGATTCACTATTTTTGTTGTGCAGTATTGGCCTAAGGGTTTTGGGGTCATGTAGAACTAAATTTGAGTATGGATTGGAATCATAGGAGTATCTATAGGTCATGTTGACCTATCTTGGTAAAGAACAAACTTCAGTTACTTCCACAAGGCATATATGATGGAGTTTTGAGCCGATAGGTTATGAGGTCACATGTTTCATCTAATTAGGCTGACCTAATTGATGATATGATTATTTTTGGAATATATACATATATAGGGGTGGGTGTAGAAATATGGGGGGCCAAAAAGTGGAAAACCATCTTTAATTTTTTTAAAAGTCATAACATGAGTGCACTATAACACACTTGTATTATAATGCACTCATGTTATTGCTTGGTGTTGCGATCCTAAAGCTTGACAACACCAAGGCCATAATGCACTCGCATTATATCTTGTTATAACAAAAAAGCCAACATTTCCTCATTCTCATTTATGAATTTTCTTGCAAACCTGCAACCTTCAAACCCTAAAGATAATGCTCACGCTATTGGAGACCAATTTCTTCATCAAATTATTGTTTAATCTTTTCCAAAAAAATTCCACGATGTTGGGGAGGTCAAAGGAGTAAGTTTTGTTTATTTTTTGTTGAATTTGTTTCTAAATAGGTAGATTTAATAAGTTTTTGGATGTAAATTTATTTAATTTATAAGAAATGATAATCAACCTCCTAATCCTCAAAATCTTCTTTCACCTCAACTTGAAGTACTTGCTGAAGAACAACCCCAACAATAAACACCTCCAACAATTCCTCAATATGCTCTACGAACTCAAGAAAATATAATGGGGAATTTGAAAACAAAAAGAAACAAATTGAGGATATAATTGCAAGGTTGAAAGATCCTGTAAGCTCTTTGCATAGAGCCATTCTTTCTCAATCACTTGAATCAATGCTATCAAATCTAGATTCAATTAGCAAGCCAATAACTAGTTGGGCGGATAAGAGAAGAGAGTATAGACCGTTTTATGTTGATAAATTATCCTATAAAAAAGTGAAATATGAGAAATATATAAAATTTAACTTGTGTTCCCTATTCACAAACACTGAAACAAATCAACCTTTACACCCTTCAAGAAAGAGGTTCTTTATCCGTTGGTGCAACCACCAAGGAATAAAGAACCATTTTTGGTAGAGGTGGTGGATGGTTTTTGACCATCCACCATGAAACAATAGTGAGGTGCTATAATATTTTTTGTGGAAACTCTATTGTGAGTTTATCCTCAATAAAATCCAAAACTATTTTGATATGTGGAAGTTCCAAGGTAGAGGTAGAGGCTCCACATAGGATAGAGTAGGGGCACATCTTGACCGTCAATGGTAAGCGAGACAATCACTCACTAGACCAGTATACGAGAATGTGGCTACCTGTTTCATTGTGAAGGAGAGTGTTGAGGTTGAGAAATTGCAGTCAATTAGTTCCCTAACCTAGAGCATCATATAACATGCCAGTTCTATAGTATAGGGTGAGTGGGGCAAGTCTTCGGGTAGTAGAGTTCCACCTCCTATTTTTTAGACTTATGGGACACCCTTTGGATATGATCTCACACATAGTAAGGAAACAGGTGCACAAAGTACATTTGTAGCTGATTAGATGGTGATGGCAGATGCCCTCCTTAATGAGGCATTCAACCTTGATAGTTAGGTAAATGTTAGTATAGTGATGAAAAAAGTATCCATTTTCCTCACTTAATTTGGGAATAATTGATAAGTTAAGCTAAGTGATGCCTTAATTTGGTGTTGTAATATTTTTTACATATTAACATTAAGTTTTGGGCCCTTTTCATTATAATGTGGCTTCTTTATTCCTTATTTGGTCCTATTTTGCATCCACAAGCCTAATTAAATGCATTTTTTCTCAGGATAATCCTGACACTTATCAAATAACAAATCATAATTCAATGTTTTTGGTTATGTGTTCCAGATCTAGTGATTTGTGACTCATATGCCACCTTGGGTGTATGAGTCCCACCTAGGTCTTGAGACTTGATTTTAAACTTTGCATTAAACAAGACACTTCTCAGAGTTTGTGTCCTAGTTTTAAGCCATTGGGACTCATATGCCCCGACTCGCATATGAGTCCCACTTTAATTATGACCTATTTTAAATCAAATTCTTGATAGGATTTTATTATCCTAGATCTAATTTTGGCTTGTAGTGTTGTAATTTTGGGAAATTTGGCATAAACAAGTATAAATACAAGGCTATTTCACTTAGTTTCACCTAGAAATTTTGAGCCAAGCATCCTAAGATTTCAGAAGAGCATTAGAGTATTTAAGAGCATTCAAGGGAAGATTTATAGAAGATTATTTCAAAAATCAAGATCTATCATCATGTCAAAGGCTTGATGCATCATGCATGCGGTTTTGAGCTAATATTGTGATGTATTGTTCAAGATCAATTCAAGTATTCAAAGGAATTATCTTTCATCAAGAACCATGGTCAAGATCTACATCCATTGATTCCACTTCATGCTTTTTGGCATATCTACAAGGTTACAAACAGGGTTCTATTGTTTCATATTATGTTTTATGTTTCATTTCATTCAATCTTCATTTCTCATTAAGGTTTGATTACCAAAATAGGGTTTGACCAAGGAGAACCCCCATTCCCTAAAAAAACAACATTTTTTCCCTCTCTTTGTATGTTGTAGGTTTATAGGTTGAAGAAAAATTGATTTGAAGCCTTCAAAAGTACCAAAATTACAAAGTTGCAAAAGTTTTCAAAGTTGTCAAGGCTCATGAAAACTCAAATCTAGAGAAAGATATCCAAATTATTTACATGAAACCAGTGAGAAAATGCTTATTTAGTCCATTTTCAGAGGTGCACAAAGTTTCAATTCAAAATTTTACTCCTAGGACACTTTTCACTTTTTAGAGACACTTTGTAACTTCCTGGGTGTATGAGTCCCAATACAACCTTTTCACTAGATTTCTGCATATTCAGACTAGTCACTAGGTGATTCCAGATTCTGCTCAGAAACCCTAGATTGGGACTAAATCACCCAACCTGGCGTATCGGTTCTAGTGAGCTTCAAACAATTTTTTTTAGGGTTTTTAGATCTTGTTTGGACATCTCTTATCCTTCGGGAACTTTTCTATTTCTCTTTGTTTAGCTATTTGATTTCATGTTTTAAGTTTCTAGGGTTTAGTGCATTAGAATTTGCATCTTTCCTTTGGAAATTCATTTTAATGGTGAAACCCCCCATTTAATCACACCCAAGGAAACCTTCTAGCAACCCTTCCCTCAATTGAGTCACTTGGTTTAGGGATCTCTAGGGTTTCCTAATGAACTAAGAGTGAAACAATTCCTAAACCCTGAGGTTCCATCTCCTAAAAGGTGACACACCTATTTCCTTAGGTTTAGCTAGCAAGTTCATTGAATTTAATTTATTAAATTTCATGTTTTAAATGCAATATTAACTAAATTATTTTAATGATTATAATAAAATTTTAGGGTCATAGCATTCATATAGTTTTCAGCAATCCTTCACCTCCTTGTTACGTGATGACATGAACTGCTGAGGTATGTAACTAGTAAATAATTATAAATATTACATGCGAATAACACTATTATATGAATGATATTCTTATATACAAATTTTTATGTTGAATAGGATAATCATGGAGATTTGACGGACACACCTCCTAGTGGAAGTGGACATCAAAGCTTCACTCAGGTAATAAAATAAATAGTTTAACTAATGAATTGTAGATAATATATTTTTGTAGTTTATATTCATATTGTTGATTACATTGCATTGCACATCTTTCAAACTCAAATCATTAGTTCACATTGCATAAATAATAAGTCGATGTTGATAGATGAAAAAAATTCAATTACAATATATCATTTTACAAAATAAACACGAGAAGTTATGCAATTACATCACATTGCATAACTAATAACTAGGAGTAGCTGCCAATTGCATTTTCTTTTCATGGCATCCAATGAGACCATATTTCTTTGAGCCATTTAAAAAAAAATTATTACCTTGGTTATGCTACTACATTTTCCATACATTTCTACCAAAGCATTTTATGAAACAGTCCACTTCCTTGCTACTATGGCTAAAATCCTAAAATAGGTGCTTTTGAACAAACTATGGATGCTTGGAAAATATATCGAAGCATAATAGGAAGCAATAGCATAGATAAGGCAATGAGTTGTTTATAAAAATGCCTCAAATAAATTTGGTCTCATGGTGATGTCCACAACCATGAGACCACATTTATTTGAGGCATTTTTACAAATAGCTCACTACCTTGTCTATGCTACCACATTTTCCATACATGTCTACCAAAGCATTTTATCAAATAGTTCACTTCTTTGCTGCTATGGCTAAAATCCTAAAATAGGTACTTTCAAAAAAACTTTGGATGCTTGGAAAAAAATATCAAAGCATAATAGTAAGCAATAGCATAGACAAGGAAATGAGATGTTTGAAAAAAATCCTCAAAAAAATGTGGTCTCATGGTGATGTCACCATGAGACCACATTTCTTTGAGGCATTTTTTCAAATAGCTCAATGCCTTAATCTATTCTACCACATTTTCCATACATGTCTACCAAAGCATTTATCAAACACTTCACTTCCTTGCTGCTATGGCTAAAAGCCTAAAATAGGTGCTTTCGAAAAAACTATGGATGCTTGGAAAAAATCTATGAAAGCATAATATTAAGAAATAGCGTAGAAAAGGTAATGAGTTGTTTGAAAAAATGCCTCAAAGAAATGTGGTCTCATGGTGATGTCCATCACCATGAGACCACATTTCTTTGAGGAAATTTTTCAAGCAGATCATTACCTTGTGTATCCTACCACATTTTCCATGCATGTATACCAAAGCATTTTATCAAACATTTCACTTCCTTGTTGCTATGGGTAAAAGCCTAAAACAAGTGGTTTTGAACAAGCTATGGATGCTTGTAAAACATCTATCAAATCATAATAGTAAGCAATAGCATAGAAAAGGTAATGAGCTGTTTGAAAAAATACTTCAAAGAAATGTGGTCTCATGTTTATGTCCATCACCATGATACCATATTTCTTTGAGGATTTTTTTCAAATATCTCGCTATCTTGTATATGCTACCACATTTTCCATACATGCCTACCAAAAATTTTTATCATATTGTTCACTTCCTTTCTGCTATGGCTAAAAGCCTAAAATAGGTTATTTTGAATAAACTATGGATGCTTGGAAAAAAATTATGAAAGAATAATATTAAACAATAGCATAGACAAGGTAATGAGCTTTTTGAAAAAATTCCTTAATGAAATGTGGTCTCATGACCTGATGGACATCACCATGAGACCACATTTCTTTGAGGCATTCTTTCAAACAACTGACCTTCTTGTCTATGCTACCCCATTTTCCTTTCATGTATACCAAAAATTTTTATCAAACAATTCACTTCCTTGCTGCTATGGATAAAATCCTAAAATAGGTTATTTTTAAAAAACTATGGATGCTTGGAAAAAATCTATCAAAGCATAATAGTAAGCAATAGTATAGACAAGGCAGTGAGGTGTTTGAAAAAATGCCTCAAAGAAATGTGGTATCATGGCTACCACATTTTCCATACATTTCTACCAATGAATTTTATCAAATAGTTCACTTCCTTACTGCTATGGCTTAAAGCCTAAAATAGGTGCTTTTGAACAAACTATGGATGCTTGGAAAAAATCTATCAAAGAATAATAGTAAGAAATAGCATAAACAAGGCAGTGAGCTATTTGAAAAAATGCCTCAAAGAAATGTGGTCTCATGTTGATGTCCATCACCATGAGACCACATTTCTTTGAAGCATTTTTTCAAGTAGCTCGATACCTTGTCTATGCTACCACATTTTCCATACATGTCTACCTAATAATTTTATCAAAGAGTTCACTTCCTTGCTGCTATGGCTAAAAGCCTAAATTAGGTGCTTTCGAACAAACTATGGATGCTTGGAAAAATATATTAAAGCATAAGAGTAAGCAATAGCACAAACAAGGAAATGAGTTGTTTGAAAAAATGCCTCAAAGAAATGTCATCTCATGGTGATGTCTATCACCGAGAGACCACATTTCTTTGAGGTATTTTTTCAAACAGCTCACTGTCTTCTCTATGCTACCACATTTTCCATACATTTCTACCAAACCATTTTATCAAATAGTTCACTTCCTTGCTGCTATGGATAAAAGCATAAAACAGGTGCTTTCGAACAAACTTTGGATGCTTGGAAAAAATCTATCAAAGCATAATAGTATGTAATAACATAGACAAGACAATGAGCTGTTTGAAAAAAATGCCTCTGTAATGTCGTAAAATTTCACCCCTCACAATTTCACATACATTCTTGAATCCACTTTAGTGACCACTCCCTTACCATATTTTGTAAGCTCATTTTAGCCCCTGCACCAGTCATTTTCCCTTCTTAGGATGCTCAACACCCCTTTTCAGCGGCTACCCTTATGTGTCAGCTTTGCATCAAACTTTGTGCCTTTCCCATTTGTGTCATTTTCTAGCATGACATGTCCGAACACTAGTGTGCCACATGGATTTACATGTGCTGCACTAGCGTCTTGTGATGTTTCAAATTTCAAACAACTATTTTTGTGCATGTTTGACACTTGTCAACTACTTTTTTTGGTGGTAACAGCCAGGGATTCCTTGTAATAGCTCAGGAGGCTTATTTTCCTTAAATTCTATCTTTTCCATCTATTTGGTCCTCTAGCTTCATTCTAGATTCTTCTCCTTCTGGGATTCTATCTTGACACATTCTACCATCTTGCCATCTTGCTTGCATAGTTCCATATAGCTTGCTACAACAACATTTTGTAAAGCTTTCAAAACTCTCTTTGCACCACTCTTTTGGATCTTTTAGCTCTATTTCTCTCTCCATTTGGCTTCCTTAAGCCTTGCAGCTTTATCTCCCTCTCCTTATGCTTGCGAGCATCTTGGGATTTCATATCCCCTAGCTATTACATCCTTACTTTGTGGCACGGATTCTCCTCCTCGAGCAGGATTGCTTTTGTCACCCATACTTGGTGGTGTGGGTTCTACTCTTGAAGCGGGTTTTACTTTCACCACATGCTTTGTCCATTTCGGTTACACTCTTTCTATCTGGCTTTCCGTGGAGGTGAGAACACCAAAATGGGGGTTTGACTGAGGAAAACCCCTATATAGCCCCAACACTTTCTCCAAATCTTACAGACGTAGGTTTTGAAGTTATTCATGTACTAGAGGCTTCATCACATGCGTGGTTGTCAGAATTTATTTTCTATCTCTTATCCTCTTTATCATCTATTTCACTTTATTTCAGTTCTATTACATTTTGTTACTTTTTTGCATTCTAAAAGTTCCTAGAAATCATAATAGTAGTCATTTAGTTTAGGGTAGTTTGCCCCATGAGGCTCTCTGAATGAAGAGAAATCGTGAGTAGTGAATCCCCCTTCTCTACATTTTGGTGAACCAAATGTGAAGAGGGTATTTTCCAAAAAACTAGGAATTTATTTACCCCTACTTGGCGAGGTCATAACTTTTGGCTCAGTGCTCAAAATTCAGAACTGTTTGCACTATTGGAAAGGTCTCCAAGAGAGCTAGTTCAGTCCCTAAAATATGATTCCTTTGACTATCAAATTTTAGGGATCAACACAAGTTATGACCTCAAATTCTGCTCCAAGGACCTCCAAATATGTAAATTACTAGAATTTAGAAAATACCAAAAAAAAATGAAAATTCAGATTTCCAGTTTTTCTTAGTTCTATCACCAAAATTAATTTAATATCTTCTTTTATGAGTTCAATATCTAATTATTTCCAAAATGTTAATGATGTTCCATTTCATGCATGTGATGGTGACTTGGCCTTGCCCATGCCACTTGATATCTTTGATCCTTCTCACAAAATTCCTCTATCTTTGGAGGATATTTTGTCGTAAGAAGATGCAATCATTGATACCTTTCGTAATGTTACTCTACCTTCTCTTCATTCCAATGCACTCTCTTCTAGAGATGATGCATTAGTGAATGATTAATATTTTCATCCCAATGCACTTTCTTCTAGAGATGTTGCATTAGTGAATGATGGATCTCACCTTTGTTTTGATACACTCTCTTTCAGAGATGATGCATTAGTGAATGATGAACCTCCTTGGATCAATGTTGAGAATGTGTCTTCAAATAATTATTCTACTAGTTGTGATGAATCTATAAATGTTATCTATGTCTCTACTACCCCTCAAAGGACTAAGAGACAAGTCATTTATGTGACTCTGGTTAGTCCTTCTCATAAAAGGATTTGTTCTATTGACGGTGGTCGATCTGATAGTGATTCTCTTGATCTTTCTATAGCTCCATCTTATAGAGAAATAGCTCGTACTTATGAGAATATAAATAATAAACAACCAAGTCTTTCTTCAACACCTAAACCTATGACTAAAGAACCTAGTGATTACGATCTTGTCGAGCAACCTTAAGTTACTCTAGCTAAGATCTCAATGTGGGACTTGCTTGAGTCTGCTCTAGTTTATTAAGGAATAGTTTAGGAAGCTTTGAAAAAATCCTCTTGCCTTCTTCCACTAGGCCGATAGATGTTGATGCATTCATAACTTATATTCATGTGGATTCAAAAAATATTACATTCTATCCACAAGAACTCCCACCTTTGGAAGTACAAAAGCAAGCAAACCCTTTAATGATTATAGTTAACATTAATAATATTGGCACTAGACGTACTCTCGTTGAATCTGATTTGACACTCAATGTATGTAGCATTGATCTATTGCCTAAAATTAATATTGATTCATCTTCTCTTAATGCTTCTTCTATTGTCGTTCATGGGTTCGATAATGTTGGTCGACAAGCCTTGGGCATTATAGTCTTGCCTTTGAGGTTGGGACCCATTATTGTACCCAACCTTGTATATGTCATGTAGAAAAATTACCATATAACCTTCTTTTGGGTAGACTGTGGATTCATGCTATGGGTGTAGTCCCATCTACCTTGCATAAATCTATTAAGTTCATTTGCAATAATCGAGTAGTCACAGTCAAGGTTGATCCTGAGGCTATGCACTTATGTGAAATGGCAGCTGTCGATTAGGTTTTGGTTGTGCCTACTCTTATTCCTTCAATATCTTCCAATGTGTCAATGTTTACTCCACCAATACCTACTACAAAGGATACTCTTAAGGTAGATTTCCCTGAAGAAGACCCTTCTAAAGCAAGAAATATTAAGTCTACTCCTTCTCCTCAAGAGAATGCATGTCTTGGTGATGATTAGGGTTCTCTAGAATTTACAAATTCCTTCATTAGGGAATATAAAGTTGACCCAATCCACTTAGACCTTCCAATAATATCATCCAAACCTACTATCAAAGATGGTTACTCTTCTGTATTGTGGGGTAATGTTGTTGGGAATAGGATGCCATTTAATTGCAATCCTAAACATATTTCATGTATCTCCAATTCCTTGGAAAGTGTTCCCCAACACTAAGATTAGAAAGAGAATAAATTCAAATGAAATGAACATGTTAATTGACATTTGCAATGAATTATAAATGATAGGAACATGTGAGGGCGTCCAAGAAGAGTTCCTAAATAATAGGAGCACATGGGGCACCCACATTGAAGTTGGAACCCAACTTGAGTTAAGTTAATTATTTGGAGAAAAAAGATAACACTTTAGTAATGCATGTAAAGATCCTAGAAGTTAGGGATTGATGTTTACATGCATGGAGTTCAATTCAGTTCAGATCAGTTCAGTTCAATTTAGTTTAGTATCAGTTCAATTCAATTCAGTTCAGTTATGGTTTAGTTATCTTCAGTTGCATGTATTTAGTTTGAGTTGCATGTTAGTTGACTTCAGTTGACTTGAATTGCATGCAAATGATTTGAGTTGCATGACAGATAATGGGTGAATACTTTTAGTTAATAGGGATGATCAATCATGCATGATATTTGCATGAATGGTGGAGAGATATGTTTCAGTTAATAGAGATTGACTTGGACTCACCTTGGGCATCCAAGTTGGCATATTAGAGTTAACACTTTTGCATGATAAGATATTTTATAAGGCTGTGTTAAGTGGTCCCATTCTTTGGTGCCAACTTTGAGGAGAAGCTTACAAAATATCTTCAGAATCAACATTAAGTTGTGACTTTAGTTTTGGACGCCCAAATTGATGAAGGACTTGGTTTAACATTGTCTTTCATGTAAGAACTCTACTTGCAAAGAATAGGTGTAGGTTTTCTGAGATAAGCTTTGTGCTTTGTAATTGTAAACTCTTTGTAGTTTACAAGGCTCATTATTGTCTATTTATTGCAGCAAGTTGAAGAGAGTTTTATTAGATTTTATTGCAAGTTGTGAAGAAGAATTGTTGAAAGAAAAATAAGCATCTCAAGCAAGGATTGATAAAGAATTATTGTAATCTTATTCTAAGGTTAGATAATACAAGCACTATTGATTCTGGTGGTGGAGTTTTTTCTTGAAAGGTTTTCTCCATGGTATATGCAGTGTCACTTCTATTTTCTGGTCTTATTCTTCTACAATCTTTTGTCTACTTCTACAAATGGTAAAATGAATCTAAATATATAATCATCCACAAATAAATTGTAACAAAGAACACTTAATTAGATCTACAATCTCATAGTTTTACAAAGTATTAAGCTACATAATTGCCTTCATTTTCAACATTTGGTATAAGAGCTAACAGTTGGGTAGAATTTGGGATACCTTTCTCTTAAAAAGTTTGAAGGTTTTTTGGTTGTAGGGGGAGCTTTTACTATTGTGTTATTGCTGATTTTGTAAAAGAAGTGTGTTACAATGAGTTCTAATTCTCATTTAGATATTGAAAGATTCAATGGATCTAGTTATGAGATGTTGAAACTAAAAATGGAGGATCTCCTTGAAGAGAGAGATCAATGGTTAGTTTTTTGTAATGAGACAAAGTCACCTACAATGATGTTAGATGAGGATTGGGCTAAGCTTGATAAGAAGGAAAGAGCGACCATAAGATTATGTCTTGCTGATGTTGTTATATTGAATGTTTCAGAAGAAACTACTGCATATAAATTGTGAAAGAGAATAGATGATATTTATCAAACTAAAAGTCTTACTAATAAGTTGTATCTAAAAAGACAATTGTATTCTTTAAAGATGAAATATGGTGATTATATTGCAAACCATTTGAATACTTTTAATTTTATTCTAAGTTAGTTAACATCAATAGATGTAAAGCTAGAAGATGAAGATAAATGCATTTTGTTACTTTGTTCTTTACCAGAATCTTGGGAAAATCTAATTGTTGTTATTAGTGGTAGTGGTACAGATATGAAGATGGACAATATAATTCCTACTCTCCTATCAGAGGAGATGAGGAGGAGGTCTAAAATAGAAATCCAAGATGCCTTGTTTGTAAAAGGTAGGCCTGAGAAAAAGGAACCTAAGGGAGACAAGGAAGGGAAGGGTAAGTCTGAAGGACGAAGTAAGGTAAAGTGTTGGAATTGTGAGAAACTGGGACATGTGAAGAATGATTGTACGAACAAGAAAAATAATTCTAATTCTTCTACAGAGGAATCCTCGGATGACAGTAATCATGCATTGATCATTTCATGTAAAAATGTTAGTGATGACTTTGTGGTTGATGTTAAAGAGTGATCTTCATGAAGAGGATGGTAGTCATGATGCCATGTGTAGCTTGTACCACAGTTCAATGGGTGTTGTTGGCAGTGACGTGGATGCATCATTGGTAAGGTTATCCTCATGTGATTGGAGATATGTTTTATCTTGGTTTAGAGTGGTTTCTATTATTTTATGGTTTACTCTTGATATGCGTTTAGAGTTTGGCATGGTACTTGTTCTCTTGAGACTAGGATTTTTATGTATGTTATGATGCATGTGATCTCCTTGGAGGAGATGGTTAGATCATGTTGTCATGTTTATGTTCCTGATTCATGATTGGAGCTTTGACATTGGTCTTGTGTAGTTCTCTTATGTATTGGGTACATTAATCATTTGCTTGATTACTTCATGATAGTGCTATGTTGGATTTGGAGTTTGGCATGGATCGATTAGTTACAGGTCCTCATGGATACTTGGAGAAATAGGTGAGGCTTGAGTTCTCTTATGGCAAGAGATATATGTTGGAATGGTTACTTGTAAGAAAATATTTTTCAACAGTAAAGACCAAGAAGCCTACACCTTGGTTGGATATGAGATCAACACAATCGGCTGTTTCACATGCCTCCAAAGAGGTAGTTTGGTTATAGAGACTTGGGAAAGGTATGGGTTTTAATTGCAAGTAAGTTAAACTTGAATGTGATAGTTAGAATGCTATTTGTTTAGCCAAAAATCCTATGTATCATGCTCGTACTAAGCATGTTGATGTTTAGTATCACTTTGTGCAAGAAATGGTTGAGAGTGGGAAGGTATTAATTGAGAAGGTTGACACTTTGATTAATGCTATAGATTATCTTACGAAACTAGTTCCTACAAATAAGTTCTCTTGGTTTTGAGTATTAATCATTTACTTGGAGCTTCATGATTATGCAGGTTGCATTTGAAGTTGGAATGGATTTATAGTAATGATTCCTTGTTTAGAATAATTGCAATGTATAATGTCAAGTGAGAGAATGTTGGGAATAGGATGCCATTTAATTGCAATCCTAAACATATTTCATGTATCTCCTAATTCCTTGGAAAGTGTTCCCCAACACTAGGATTAGAAAGAGATTAAACTCAAATGAAATGAACATGTTAATTGATATTTGTAATTAATTCTAAATGATAGGAACATGTGAGGGCATCCAAGAAGAGTTGCTAAATAATAGGAGAACATGGGGTGCCCACATGGAAGGTGGAACCCACCTTGAGTTAAGTTAACTATTTGGAGAAAAAGATAACACTTTAGTAATGCATGTAAAGATCCTAGAAGTTAGGGATTGATGTTTACATGCATGGAGTTCAGTTCAGTTTAGTTCAGATCAATTCAGTTTAGTTTAGTTTAGTTTAGTTTAGTTCAGTATCAGTTTAGTTTAGTTTAGTTTAGTTCAGTTCAATTCGGTTATGGTTCAATTATCTTCAGTTGCATGTAGTTAGTTTGAGTTGCATGTTAGTTGAATTCAGTTGACTTGAATTTCATTTGAATGCCTTGAGTTGCATGATAGATAATTGGTGACTACTTTTAGTTAATAGGGGATGATCAATCGTGCGTGATATTTGCATGAATGGTGGAGAGATATGTTTCAGTTAATAGAGATTGACTTGGACCCACCTTGGGCACCCAAGTTGGCATCTTGGAGTTAACACCTTTGCATGATAAGATATTTTATAAGGTTGAGTTAAGTGGTCCCATTCTTGGGCACCAACTTTGAGGAGAAGCTTACAAGATATATTTGGAATCAACGTTGAGTTATGACTTTAGTTTTGGATGCCCAATTGATGAAGGACTTGGTTTAACATTGTTTTTCATGGAAGAACTCTACTTGCAAAGAATAGGCATAGATTTTGTGAGATAAGTTTTGTGCTTTGTAATTGTAAACTCTTTGGAGTTTACAAGGCTCATTATTGTCTATTTATTGCAGCAAGTTGAAGAGGGTTTTATCATATTTTATTGCAGGTTGTGAAGAAGAATTGTTGAAGGAAAAATAAGCATCTCAAGCAAGGATTGATAAAGAATTATTGTAATCTTATTCTAAGGTTAAATAATACAAGCACTATTGATTCTGGTAGTGGATTTTTTTCCTAAAATGGTTTCTCCATGATATATGATGTGTCACTTCTATCTTCTGGTTTTATTCTTCTACAATCTTCTGTCTACTTCTACAAATGGAAAAATGAATCTAAACAAACAATCATCCACAAAGAACAAAGAATACTTAATAAGATCTACAATATCATAGTTTTACAAAGTATTAAGCTACATAATTACCTCCATTTTCAACAAAAGTGAGTAATAGTTGTATTATCCTTAATGTCGATCCTCCTCCTTTTGAGGAAGATGATCACACTTCTATTAAAGGGGTTAATGCTGGTAGTCCTATAAAGAAGGTTGATGGTGATCCCATAGAGAAGTATGATCCCCATTTCCAGAATAATACTCTCCATGTAGATAGTCCTTTGTATTCTATCTTTGTATCTTCTTCTCGTGACTAGTTGAACTTTTCTTCACAAGAGAAAGGGTTGCTTCTTGTTCCTCATCCTTTCTCTAAGAAAGAGCATATTTTTTTGCGGCTTCTAAAATCTTGCTTACTTACTCTTCGTCCTCCTACGCATAAGAAATTTCATGAGCATGATAAATCAAAACATTCTTTCTGTGCATACCATCGAGTGCCTAGACATTCCACTAGTGATTGTAAGGCCTTGAAGGATAAAATACAACTTCATGATTCAGGTGCTATCACTCATTTATTTTCTGATGCACCTATCTCTTCTTTAAATGAAAAGTGATATCAAGGTCTACCTCTATCCTATATGTTCTGAGTGTCTTGCATGGTTCTCCTCCCCTATATGTTGGGGGAAATGATAACTTGTTCTGGATATGTGCGTCCTTCTTAAGGCCCCCCTCTCTTCTCTCTGTATTTCAAATCGATCGTCCCTTGAGTGGACCCATTTTATTTTCAAGGGTTCCTGAGGGAGCCCCTGTGAAATATTTTCTCTCAAATGAATTCTTTGGTGTTTAGCTTGGGGGCAGCCCAACTAGACCTCTCTTTTCAAATAGAGCATCCCTTGAGTGGACCCCTTTTCTTTTGAAGGGTTCCCAAAGGAATCCTTTGAAAGCCTTCTGATTTTTTGATGGTCTATGTGACTGTCTGCTTATTTTCTTATGTGGCTGCTTTGTTCTCTGGCATGTTTTATTTGTGGATTAACATGTTGCTTCATAGGTACACTTGTAAAGCCACTTTCTATCTCTATAGAGTCCCCTTTTCTGGGTTTCTTCCATGTGATAGATATTGGGGGACACCTCCTTGCAGGTTTGTAGGCTTGTAATGTTCTTTCCTCTTGGTTTCCTCCATGTGAGAGATCTTGGGGGATGCCTCCTTGCAAGTCTTCGGGCCTATAAGGAGATTTCATATGGGTTTATTTCATGTGAGAGATCTTGGGGGTTGCCTCCTTGTAGGTCTGCAAGCCTGTGAGATGCTTTCATCCTACAGGATATGTCCATCATTGGTCTGTGGGCCTTTGGTGCACTTTGTTCAAACTATCCTTGGGTCTGAGGACCTATGAAGCCATTTCTCTTGGAATTTTCATTCCTTTCTAGCTTCTCCGTCTTAAATTATTTTCTCTGTTTTCTTCTCTTTTGTATATACCAGATCGAAGATCTGCATCTTCTTCATCCTAAGTATATGCCCTTCCTCTCTTAGTTTTATAATTCTTCTAAGTGTGTTATGTTCTTAATTTGGAGATGCCACATAGTACTAAGACAACCTTTTACATTGAGGTCTCTTTCACTAGCTGACTCAAATCCTTTAGTTTTTTGTGCTCTAACATTGTTATCTGGTGTGGGTATTTCTTGTCTAATGCATTTGTTTTGTAGGTTTTTAGCATGGGGGGATGCTTCCATGGTTTGAAGGGTTATCTACTTACTCTACAGTATCCTTTTGGCATATGGCATTATTTATGTTTATTAGACTTCCTTTAGTGTGCATATTGCATATATATTCATATGCCTGCTAAAGTGGGGGAAAAATGTAATATCATAAAATTGCACCCTTTGCAATTTCACATACATTCTTGCATCCACTTTAGTGTCCACTCCCTTAGCATCTTGTGTAGGCTCATTTTAGCCCCTGCACCAGCCTTTTTCCCTTCTTAGGATGCTCAACACCCCTTTTTAGCAGCTACCCTTGTGTGTCAGCTTTGCATTGAAATTTATGCCTTTCCCATTTGCATTATTTTGTAGCATGATGTGTCTGACACTAGCACACTGCACAGATGTCCACATTATGTTCTAGTTGTGATGTTTCAACATTCAAATGACCATTTTCATGCATGTTTACCACTTGTCACCTACTTTTGTTGGTGGTAATAGTTGGGGATGCCCTAAAATGGCTCGGGAAGCTTCTTTTCCTTCCTTAAATGATATATTTTCCATATATTTAGTGCTCTAGCTTCATTCTAGCTTCTTCTCCTTCTAGGCTTCTATCTTGACACATTCTCCCATCTTGCTATCTTTCTTGCATAGTTCCATATAACTTGCTACAACAACATTCTCTAAAGCTTTCACAACTCTCTTTGCACCACTCTTTTGGATCTTGCAACTCTATTTCTCTCTCCATTTGGCTTCCTTAAGTCTTGTAAATTTATCTCCCTCTCCTTATGCTTGTGAGCATCTTGGGATTCCATATCCCCCAGCTATTGCATCCTTACTTTGTGACACAAATTCTCCTCCTCGAGCGGGGATTGCTTTTGTCACCCATACTTGGTGGTGTGGGTTCTACTCCTGAAGTGGGTTTTTCTTTCACCACATGCTTTGTTCATTTTGGTTACACTCTTTCTTTCTATCTAGTTGTTCATGGAGGTGGGAACACCAAAACGAGGGTTTGATTGAGGAAAACCCCTATACAGCCCCAACACTTTCTCTAGATCCTACAAATGCAAGTTTTGAAAACATTCACGTACTGGAAGCTTCATCACTTGTGTGGTTGTGAGCATTTATTTTCTATCTCTTATCCTCTTTATCATCTATTTCACTTTACTTTAGTTCTATTACATTTTTTTACTTTTCTGCATTCTAAAAGTTCCTAGAAATCAAAGTAGAAGTAGTCATTTAGCTATTCTATGTGATATTCTCACAATCTGGTCTGTACAAGATGCTAGCACACCTCTGGGATGCTAGCACGCCATGCTGTCATCCTTCCTCCATGCTTCTATCCTCTAGCTGAGAGCTTGTCAGTTTGTTCAGAAAATCTTTGTGACCTGCTCTTTCTGATTCTAGAACTCTCGCATTGTTCCTTGAGGTAGTTTAGGGAAGTTTTCCTCGTGAGGCTCTCTGAATGAAGAGAACTCATGAGTAGCGAATCCCCCTTCTCTATAGCCTCAAAGAAATGCAGTCTCATGGTGATGTCCATCACCATGAGACCACATTTCTTTGAGACATTTTTTCAAACAACTCATTTTCTTATCTATGCTACCACATTTTTCATACATGTCTACCAAATTATTTTTAGCAAACTATTCATTTCCTTGTTGCTATGGCTAAAATCCTAAAACATGTGCTTTCAAAAAAACTATGGATGATTGGAAAAAATATAGATTAAAGCATAATAGTAAGCAATACCATAGACAAGGCAATGAACTATTTGAAAAAATGCCTCAAAGAAATGTGGTCTCATGGTGATGTTCATCACCATGAGACCATATTTATTTGAGGCATTTTTTTCAAACAACTCATTGTGTTGTCTATGCTACCATATTTTCCATACATGTCTACCAAAGCATTTTATGAAAGTACACTCAATTTTTTTCAAATAGTTCTCTGCCTTGTCTATGCTACCACATTTTTCATACATGTCTACCAAAGTAGTCAAAATTTGATTGACTATCTCATACACCATAAGCCATGACCTGAATCACTATTGTAGTTTTGGTAATTGAATAATGTTGTTTTATTTTTATATAATCTGGGAAGAGAAACCTCTTGATGTTCATAAGGAAATGGAGCATGGCATGTCTTCTACAATTGATAGCTCAATGCCTTTGATGACGGAATGAGGAAAATTAGTAAATTTCAAATTACATTCGTTGTTATAGTTGTTAATTATTGAAAAATCAAATGATAATTTATTTATATTTTAATTTCTATCTGGATGTTTTCTATAGGACTTTGGAACACCATAGCCTAAGCATGTGAATGTTTTGATTGAGGAGAGATCATCTAGCTATGATAAGTGGTTATTTTGCTAAATATTTCATTTTTTATAATGTAATTTCTATATATTAATGTCTATACTTTTATTGTAATAGCTAAAGATCCATGATGAACTAAATAGGAAGAGCAACCCTTAGATTTGAAGTAGACCACTCTCATATGTGTCCCCATCCCCTAAAAGATCAAAGGGATCCCGTGATATATTTTCTTTATCCAAAGGGGAATGGATTTTTATTGGGTTCCTTTGTTGTATGCCTATATGGCATTTGTGGACATATATTTTGTATTGCATATAGTTGACATTGTATGTCTATATGGAATTCTTGTAAACCTATATGGCTATTTAGTTAATACACATCTTTTTTGTTGATGGTTTCAATATATTCATTATAAATCCATGCTTCAATGGATATTTGTAGATGGTTTACTTCAAATATTTAAAGTCCAATTGTATTGCATGCATACTCTTCCTTTATATAATTGTAAATATATAAAGTTTGAACATTATTCTCCTCTAAGATTATTGAACATTAAATCAACCATATGAATATAATAATACATGATGCAATCTAACACCTAGGTCTCTCTACCACTACACATCTAAGCACATACTCTCTAGGATCATTGTAGCATGGTAAGGAAATTCATGTAATTATACAATGCACTTTCAAGTATGCAACTAAATATGAGCAATACATTATTATACTTCATGTGTTCATGTGCATGCTTCATGCGTCCTATGTATAATTCATGTATTATGTGTATTCACATGTATGCTTCATGCTTCTTGTGGATACTTCATGTATTACATGTATTCACATGTATGCTTCATGATTCACATGTATACTTTATGTATTCATGTGTATGCTTCATGCTTCTTGTGTATACTTCATGTGTTCATGTGTATGATTCATGCTTCCTTTGTATACTTCATGTTTTCATGTGTATGCTTCATGCTTCATGTATTATGTGTATTCATGTGTATGCCTCATACTTTGTGTATTGCATATATCTATTTGTTTGCTTCATGACTGGATGTATCTTCAACAAGATTACTCCATGTGTATTAAAAATGTTGTTTGTTGAAATGCTTTCTAGGTTGATAAGCACTAACATAAAAGGGAGAGAATTTAAATTGAGAAAGACATACATAAAATCCTTGAAGAATTCAATTAAGAATAGAACCTTAGGAAATATTTCAAATAAATTAATTTAGGTTCTCATGAATAGTGATGATTTGATTTAGGTTGTGACATTTCAAAGGCAAAAAGTTGTGACCCTTCGAATAGGAAAGAATATGACCCTTTTATAATGAAGGGAAGTGACCGTTCCTAGCATAGATGTTCCCAAATGGATGTGTTGGCACTAATAGTTTGGCCTCACGAAGAATAAAACAAAAAGTAGTCTATTTTGCAACTTACACTATATGCATTTGACAATTTTTTGAGCATCAAAAAAACTTTCACCACTTGAAAAAGGCTTAGAGATATCAAAAAATGAGAGAGGTTATTGTAGAGGGGCCCTAGTTGATCATGTAGGCTAAGAGAAAATGTTTCTAAGTAACATGGTTTCCGAGTAACAACTCATCAAATTTTTTTGCCTTTTCACACTTTGGTCTCTTAAGAGATTTCATCGATACAATGTAGCTAAGACTATTCCAGCATGTTTGAGTGTAAAAAATGGCCTTTATTAGCATAAAATTACCCATTTGGACATATTGGAACTGTCGGTTTGGTTGCATGATGAACGGAACAAAAATTACACCACCTTCCAACTTTACACTACATGCATTTGACACTTTTTCCATCAATTGAAAACTTGACACCATGGGAAAAGGGCTTGGAGATATTAAAAAATGAGAGAGGCTATTTTAGAGGGACCCTAGATGACTCCGTACCCTCATACATAATGTTTTTAAGTGAAATAGTTTATGAGTAAAATCTCATCAAAGTTTGTTTCCTTTTTGCACTTTGGTCTATTAAGAGATTTCACCAGTACAATGTACCTTAGACTATTCCATAATGTTTGGGTGTGAAGAAAGACCTTTCCTAGTGTAAAAATACCTATTTGGATGTGTTGGAATTGTCAATTTGGTCACACAATGACCAAAGTGAAATTTACACCACCTTGCAACTTTACACTGCATGCATTTGACATTTTTCCCATGAATTGAAAACTCAACACCATTTGCAAACAACTTGAAGATATCAAAAACCAAGAGAGGTTATTGTAGAGGGGCACTACATGATCTTGTATCTTCAAAAGGAATTTTTCTAAGTGTCATGGTTTTTGAGTAACACCTCATCAAAGTTTACTGCCTTTTTGCACTTTGGTCTTTTAAGAGATATCGTCAATGTAATGTAGCTTTGGATTGTTCTGACATGTTTGGGTGTTAAAAAAAACTTTTCCTAGCATAAACCTACCCATCTAGACATGTTGGAACTTTTGGTTTGGTTGCCCGATGAACAAAATAAAAATTACACCATCTTGCAAAATTACACTACATGCATTAGACACTTTTTCCATCAACTGGAATCTCGACACCATAGGAAATTTTTTGACAGATATAAAAAATTGAGAAAGGTTATTATAGAGGGCCCCTACATGATCCTATACCTCTAGATGTAAAGTTTCTAAGTGACATGATTTTTTAGCAACAACTCATTGATTTTTTCTACCTTTTTACACTTTGGTCTCTTAAGAGATCGTTAGTGCATTGTAGCTTGAACCACTCCAGTATGTTTTGGTGTGAAATAGGACCTTGAATAGCATAAACCTACCCATATACATGTGTTGGAATTGTCATTTTGGTTGCACGACAAACACAACAAAATTTAAACCACCTTGCAACTTTACACTACATGCATCTGATGCTTTTTCCATCAACTAAGAGCTTGGCACCACGGAAAAATGGCTCAGAGATATAAAAAACCAAGAGAGGTTATTATAAAGGGTCCTTTTGTGATCCCATACCTTTAGAAAAAATGTTTCTAAGTGCCATGGTTTCCGAGAAATATCTTGTTGAAGTTTATTGCCTTTTTGCACTTAGGTCTCTTAAGAGATATCGATAGTGCATTGTAGCTCGAACCACTCCAAAATGTTTGGGCATGAAACAAGACCTTTCCTAAAATAAAAATACCCATTAGACATGTTGGAACTGTCGGTTTGATCGTACGATGAATAGAATGAAAGTTACACCACCTTGCAACTTCCTATATTTTAGATTGCAACTCTCTCTCAACAACATTAACCTCCTTTTCTTTGACTATAAAATATTCTTATATTTTAATTCCTTTCTTAGTGGTTAATTTTATTCTTTAGTTGTTTTGCTTCAATTTCAAGAATCTTTGAATTGATTTGTTCAAATCCACCTATAGCATCATCTATCACTTTCTTTGTCTTCATAAATTCTTATGAAATACAAAACCTCTTGAGTTTATCCAATTCTCCATTACCATTTTCCCATTCCAAATACTACACATGCACCTTCCTCAACTTCTTGTGAGTAGGAATAATATCTTCAGTCAATACATTATCTATCTCATTCACTTTGGTTTGCTTCTTTTTAAGTATTTTTAGAGAATATTCATTTTTCATTTCATAGATTCTAGTACTTGCTACCTCCAATTTTACATTGCCGTTTGTCCATTGCACATACTACAAATACACCTTCCTCAACTTCTCAAGAGCAGGAAGAATGTCTTTAGTTAATATGTTATCAATCTCATTCACTTTGGTCTACTTATTTTCAAGTGTTTTAAGAGAAGATTTTTTTTTCATTTCATGCATTATAGTACTTATTTCTCTAGTTATGTATTATAATTTTCCCATTACATATACTACACACCCACCTTCCTCATCTTCTCAAGAGAAAAAAGAATCTCTTCAATCAATGCATTATCTATCTCATTCACTTTGATCTAATTATTTTTAATTGTTTTCTAGTTGATTCCTTTTTTCCTTTCATAAATTATAGTACATGTTGCCTCTAGTTTTGGAATTTGGATGATGTATATACATTTCAAGATAAAAAATAAAAAATCCTAAAGAATACTATTCTAACCCACAACTATATTTTGAACAGTAACACTCTTATGTTGAGATTACAAAAAGCCACATACACTCATGTAGAGACTCATCACTATACCTAAATGGATCTTGACAACACTTACACACCACTAAGGGAACCACATCATGTCATTTTTACTTGATATTTCAACACAAAAAAAGATGGTGAATTCCATTTATCACATTAATATGCATTTTGATTTGATAGTGAAACACAACAAAAGATGGTGATATGAGATGGGACTAGAAGTTTACAGATGAAATGATGCGTTAAGTGGGATAGATGTTGAGATATGAGGAGAATGGATATAATTTTGAATAGAATAATGGTATAATGTTTGGGAATCTTGGTAGGCCATAATTTTCATTCATTCTTAGGACCTCGTGATATTCATCCAAGAGATAGAGACCTAGGAATGATGAAATGTAATGAGGATGATTAAGGATGATTGGGTAGACCTTGGATTTGAGATGACGTATGTGAAGGGGATAATGATGAAAATGGAGATACAATACTAATATTTTCTTAAGCTAAACTAGATCATTGATTGATGATAATGGGGTTTTCTTAGACTAGACTTTTATTATCGACTAGGCAAGGTTTGGAGTTTCTCACTCAATATTGGATAACCACTTAACTAAGGCTTGGATAGAGGATATTTTTCTTACCTAAGCTTGGAAAATAACTTATAAAAGGCTTGAATATGCTTACTTAGGCTTGGATTATCACCTAAGAAAGGATTTGATGGGGATTTTGATAACAAGGATTTGATGATGGTTTTGATGACTGGCTTATGATAATGGATGAAAATGCTAAGATGAGGGAAAGATGATATATTTTAGATGGATATGATGGAAATGCTTGATTTTTTAGGTGAAATGATCATTGAGGAAGAGTCTCCCAAGTCTGATCTTGGGCTTGAAAGGTCAAGTTTGTAAATTGAGGTATCAAGATGGTCAAATGGTGAAACCATAAATATGCATATAATCTACGCAATATTCACCATATATGATGGAAATGGTTGATGTTTCAAGTGAAATTATGGTTGAAGAAGGGTCTCCCAAGTCTATTCTAGGGCTGAAAAGGTCAAGTTTTTAAATTGAGGTCTCAAGATGGTCAAATGGTGAAACCATAAATATGAATATAATCTACCCAATATTCACTATATATGTGTAAAAATGCAACAACAAAAAAAGAAAAAAATTAAGTTTAAGAGGGGCAGTAAGTCCTTCCTATGCCATATGAAATTTGGAACCAAAACATAAGTAAATTTTAAATATATAAATAAAAGTTCTAACTATCAACTACAATACATTAATACAATACCATGACTTTACAAATTCAATGTGCATACTTACAAACTAATCCAATGAACCATTCTAGTCTTCTCTACTCTTTATTGTGTCAATTATTACATCATGATCAGACTCACACACCCTCCACAAGGTCTTGTTCAAAGGTCTACCTTGATATTGTATCAAATGAACATTGAATGCCACAACAAGGTTTGAGTAATGAAGAATCTTCCAATGCATGTCAAAGTCCTAAAACAACCAAACATTAACACTCTTATGTGGGTACCTTCTAAGCCATGTTCCAATAACAACCATCAAGATTGTAGGGTATGTGATGTTTTCTCCATCTGTAACTAGGACCTTCAAATTATTTTTGGCCTCAACAGAACAACACAAGTAATAATTTGTTCCCTCTTCATTGTCTTCATCTACAATAACTGCATAAACATGCCCTACATTAATATGTGCAACAAATTAGATGAAATTAGTCAACATTACAAAAATACTACAATGTAAGATAACATTAGGAATTTTAAAAACTATTCAAGTAGATATATTACCTAGTTGAACTAGATCTAATATGTGGTCAAATTCAACCAATGATTACATCTGTGATAGTTCCAGTGTTGTTGGGGGCCACTACATGTCAAGTGGGCTAAGAAAACTTAACCACCATTCATCAACCCACTCCTTTGACTCGCAATCATTCAAAGATTGAATTGTACATGAAGAACAAAAGCATGCCATATTCCACATATGGATACTCCATGAACCTGCATTTAAGCTTTTGAAAGAGTGTAGCTCACTTGATCATGTCAATGTACAACAATCCTCATATTGTACAATATTAGTATCATCTATCAACCAAAAAAATCTATGAATTGAAGACTCACCTTCATTACTTGGACCCATGAAAGCATTACACCACTTGATGATTGATTTTGCATCTGTCAAATTTGGATTGTCTTTATACTTTAACTCTTCTCATGCTATGGCTATTTTGATACATGCTCCTACACCATCATGCTCCCCCTTTCCATGCCCAACCTCACAAAATTTCCACATATGTTGAACACCTATAATATTATGCATCCTACTCAACTAATAGAAAATGTGTGAGTTCTTTAATTGTGATGCATAGTTATCTAAACATATGATATTCTAATTGAATGATATACCCCTTCTAGCTAGATCATTATAGAACAATTGAAAGAAACCTTGCACGAACTATGTAGAATGCATGCAATCATCAATAATATAAAATTGATACTCCCTTATGATCTTTCTATCATCCTCTATACTATGATTGAAATGAATGAAAGCTATGTGAACAAATATAAAAACCTATGTGGAGTTGTAATATTATGATTGCACCTCATGTTGTGGCTATAGACTTAAGTTCTCTACAAAGTTGATGACTAAAACAATGCTATCAAGTGGAAATGTGTCCTTGCATAACTTGAATTACAAGTCCAACCATTGAGCTCTATGGGTATGCCTTGCATACTCATACACTATACTGTCACAAAATATAGACATAAACTGATACATTGGAATCTTTTGAATAACGAAATCACAAATTTTTGCTTCATTACCATCTGTAGTGTATAAATGTATCCATTTACATTTTCACACTTAATTTGGGAATTATTAGCATTAAAATGGACCTAATGCTTCCTTGATCTAGTGTTGTAATGTTTTTTTACATATTCATAGTAGGTTTAGGGCCCTTTTAAGCTAAATAGACCTAATTTTGCCTTAATTTAGTGTTGTAAATTGTATTTACTTACACGTTCACATTAATTTTTGGGACCTATTGCATTTATGACCTTTATATAATCATTAATAGGCCCCTAAAACCCTTTATTATGCACCTCGAGGCTTATTTCAACCAAGATCTTGATATTATCAACAAATATACTTGACATCTTAACCCCTTGGCATTTCCTCTATCCAAAAAGGCTTGGTGGGACCCATACGCCACCTTGGGCATATGAATCCCACCTAGATGGGACCTATATGCCACAAGTGGTGTATGAGTCCCATTTGGCCCCCTTTTAGTGTTTTGTGTAGGAAATCAGGGTTTTAAATTCAAATTCCATGAATGTCAACATTTGGGAATAAATGGTAAGTTAGATGAAGTTCCTATATAAACAAGGTTTCAAATAATTATTTCACCTAAGTATTCATAATATCAACCTAAGCATTCATAATATCAAGCTAAACAATCAAGAGTTAGGCATTTTAAGACTTCACAAGAGCATCATAGAGTATTCAAGAGCATTTCTAAGGCATTCAAGGGAAAATTTCTTCATCATTTTTTGCAACAATTCAAAATCCATCATATGTCGATCAATGGCATAAAGCATCAAGCATGTTTTTGAGCTAGTGTTGTGATGTAGCATTCAAGATCCAAGTTGAGCATTGTTTCATATCCAATTCAAGAACAATATCTACATTCTTCATGGCCATTTCATGTTATATTGCAGACCTACATTTCAAGACATCATTCAAGGTATCATTTTTTATGTTTCATATTTCATGTTTCATTGTTTCATCACAAGGTTTAATTACCTAAATGGGGTTTGACCAAAGCAAACCCCTATTTCCTAACAATCAACAAGTTTTTTTCTCTCTCTCTACATATGTGATTGTAGATGTAGGTATGTTGGAGCTTGAAGGATAGTTGAAGACTAAGTTACATTATTGAATAAAGTTGTCGGAGTTACTTGCAAGATCACAAAATGTCACCTATAGGCCAGAATTTAGGGTTTTCGACTCAAAGCTATGGCATGTTGTTATAGGAAATCACCAAAGACTACCATAATTTCAGCCAAACCCTAATAGTGGAACTAAATTTCCACTTGTGGCGTATGAGTCCCTGTACTACCATTTTCCAAGTTTCAGGAGATTCATATCAATCTTTGATAGATTCTAGTTTTGGCACAAAAACCCTAGTCTATGACTAAATTTCCTAGAATAGCATATGAGTCCTAGTGAGATTCAAATAATAGAATTTTAGGGTTTTGGAGCTTGTTTTGACCTCATCTTTCTTCGAGGTGCACCTCTATTCATTCTTAGTTTGTCATTTTGTACTTCAGTTTCATATTCTATGCCATATAGTTAGGTTTTCACATTGCATTCATTTCTTGTCTTTCTAATTCTTTGCTTGGTGGTGAACACCTTTTAGTCTTTAGTCACACCCTAGGACACCCTTCTAGTAGATATCTTTCCCAAATTCCATCCTTGGATTGAGATCTCTAGGGTTTCTGTGATTGAAACTTGGAGAAAATTGGTTTAGGTCCCTAAACCCTAGTTTGTGTTTCACCTCCCAAAAGGTGGAACACCTATTTTCTTTGTTTCATTTTGGTGAAAAAGGCCTTTAGAACACCTTCTTTTCTAATTTTTAGTGCATCATAGTCCTAGATCTAGCCTACATTAACTTTGCATTAGGTCTTGCATTAGTTAATTTGCATCTAGGGTTTCAAAATTTTGCATTAGTGAAGGCACATATAGGTTGCATTTTTGCATCATAGATCATTCAATTTCATTGAAATTATACAATTGTAAACATCAACACAAAATACAAGTTAGAAAACTTAGAAGCAACTCAAAATTTGTTGAAATTGGTGCAAAAACCCTAATTTAGGACTCATACGCCTCTCTGGATGATTTAGTCCCAATATAGGTTATTTTTTCTACTTTTTGGGAATTATGTGTAGTGTATTTTTCAACATTTTAACCTTCCAAAAACCTTGACTAGGACTCATACGCCCCTTTGAGTGAATTAGCCACAGATCAGACCTGAAACTACCATTTACAACATTAAAAATATCATTTTTGGGTTTTTGTTTGCTGCTAGTAGTTATTTGTTTTAGTTTTCCGAGTTTCTGTTACATGTATTTCATTGGATCTAGCTTAATCTTCTTCACTAATTGCATTGCCTAAATTCAAAATGGCATTTACAACATTTCATTTTCAAATTATTACATAGCATAATTAGTCAATTTTCATGTTCTAAATCTCAAAATTGCATTCTCCTTTTGCATGCTTGATCTATCATTGTTGCATTTCAAATTTGTAACACAATCATTGCATCAGTTTTTCATTGCAAAAATATATAGTTATCATACTTCATGTTCTACTTTTAGATCTTTTCAAGTACTATAACAAATTTTTGTTATGTGCATATGAATATGAAGCCCTCTCCCCTCTCTTTTTGTTCATCATTGTTCCCTCTCCTAGTATCCCTTCTATGAGTGAGATTAGTCTAGTGAAAGAAAATACAACCTTGGGTGATCATAATAATCATATTCATTCTTCTCCTAATATCTCTCCTAGTTGTGAAGAAGATATTTGTGTGTTAGAAGAATCAATCGATGAGAGTTTTGAGAACCCTAGTTGTTTCTCTCCTACCTCTCTTATTAGGAAAGACATTACTAACAAAGAGGACACAACCATGTAAGGAAGGAACATGTGCAAAAATTCCTTGCTAATGCAAAATCCTCAAGAGAGAAGTGCAAAAAAACATTCATTTAACATATTACGTTCATTGAGATGTACATTCTAGAACAAAAGAATAGAAAAATTCATCACACGCAAAGATAACACCAGATTTACGTGGGAAAACCATTATGAGAGAAAAAACCACACACCAAGTAAAGCCACTTTGTATTATAGTAAAAAAATTAAATACATAGTTATAGACTTCATTCTCAGGTGTTAACTCCTAGCAACAATATAATCCCTTGGTTGACCTCACACACTATTACAATAAAATAAGAGCATACAATGTAGAACCATACAACCACCATTAGGTTTTCATTAATTTCACTATCATCACCAACAAGCTTCCTTCATCTCGAGACACACACACTACCATCCAACACACATCAAGCCACCCAACAATTAATTCGGTTGTAGAGAATGTTACCATATTTTCTCTCTGTCAACCCCCAATTTAGATCATGCATTTAATGGAAATATATCGCTATTAGGAAATACATCTTTCAATCTAATGATTATTGATTCACAATAGCGATTTGGAATCAATGAATTAAATTGTGCCATGTGTCAACACATCACTTGTTCACTACTTTTGACTATTGTATCATTCAGGTCTCTACCAATTCAATCATCACCATTTGAATGTCACCAAGACATTTGGAGATCTCTCCTCGAGAACCCCATGTCACATCGATAAGCCTAGAATGGAAAATCATCAGAATGTATAAGAGACATTAGAGGATATCACATCAACATCACCCTATCACATCGACATCATTACCACCATGCCATCGATGAGACACTCCTATTCGAAGAGACTTAGGAGTATCTCTCACCAATACCATAATTCACGTCGATGCAATGGTCCACTAGGCTCACAATCCTTAGAATGTGAAATAGTCACAAAATGTTGAAGAGACATTTCTAAATGTCCTACCAACAAGAATGACTCACACTGACATGTATCCATCTCACTCCATCGGAATGTCGAAGAGACATCGAAAGATCTCCCACCAATATCGCTCTATCTTGCCAACAACAAAAGGAATCGCCAAGTCAAGAGAAATCCGAACTTCACAACCTCAAGTCGAAGGTTTGGAATTTCTTAAAACCCATGACAACAAGGAGATCACCATGTTGGGAGGTTATGGAACTCACGAACCCCGCAAAATTTATTCCACAGTTTGAAAATCCAGCAATCTCACGATAAGCTCAATGTCACCAAGTTATAAACTTCTATAACCCTACAACTTAGGTTTCAAGGTTATGGATTTCGATGATAGTCTGACAGTGAAGGCCAAAAAGGGAAAAAAGCCAAGTCTTTAAGATAGTTTCAATCCATCAAGTTGAGGCATATTTTCCAACAAACCATAGGTAATCATGACGATCACATAACACAAAAAGAGACCATTGAAACCTACCTACATAACACTTCAACTAGTATACATTCATCTCTCAACACCCTCCCCTCTTGCGATAATGTTGTAAATGATGAGGATATGTTGGTGCTAGATAATCAAATCTTTAAGTTCTATGACAACCATCTTTATGTTTCTTCCCCTACCCATCCTATTTTGGAAGACATTATGGGTCAAAGGATTGAAATTATGGATAATCATGACAATAACATTTGTTATTCTCCTAGTCTCTCTCCTAGTCATTAAGAAGATACTTTGATGTTAGAAAATCCAATCAATGAAAGAGATGAGAACCTTAGTTGCCTCTCTTCCCCTAGGGAAAGCCTTATTGAACCAACCTTTGAATGTGATGAACATCTAGTTTGTAGTTCTCCTAAAAACTCTCCTCCTAGGGAAGATATCATGGTTCAATAAAATAACAACAATAGTGATGTGACCTCCTTAGATTATGGTGAAAAGATGACACTAGACTCCCCTTCATTAAAAAGACATCATACTGAAATTGCTGAGGTTATGAATGCACAAGTCTTCGTTGGATCTCCCTTGATTATTGGACCTCCTAAATACCCTATGGGACATCCTAAGAATCCTCTAATTCTTTACCCACCCTCACAATGACCTAAAACTCACAAAAAAACCCAAACTTATCCTTTACCCACCTAAGAATAATGTTTCACAACAGCCAAGTTATAATACTATTGCTCATATATATAACACTAGAAACAATCCAAAACCAATACAAACACTTTCAACATCCCTCCCATTACCTCAACCTATCTTACTAGGTCCTCGTCGTTTTCCTCCACAAAGTGGAAAGGAGTATGATCTTGTTGAAAAAATTAAGAATACTCCTACTAAGGTATCCTTATGGGACCTTATTCAAGCCTCCCCTCATTATCACAACATGATTCAAAGTTCTTTACAACAAGTTCCTATCCCTTCTAATGTGCAACCAAATGTCATAGCAACCATGATTTAAGAAATGAATGCTGACATTGTTTTCCACCAAAGTGAGCTCCTTTGGAAGTGTAAAAACAAAATGATGCTTTCATGATAATAGCTATCTATAATAGGTTGGAAATAAAAAGAACCCTTGTTGACAATGGCTCTTCTCTTAATGTGTGTAGTGTGACCCTTTTGGATAGAGTTGGTGTGGATAAATAAAAAATTCAACTTGCCTCTTTATCTATTTGTGGGTTTGATAACATTGTAAGGAAAGATGACTATGGAAACACCTTCCTAATGTCAATTCTTAGAAGAGATATGCAGATATGACACTCAATTTAAAATTACAACTCATTAAGATGCACATTTACAGGTAATATAATAGATTATTCAAATAACACACACATAATTGAACACTAGTTTTATGTGGGAAAACCATTACAATAGAAAAACCCACACACCAAGCAAAATCTCTTTCTATTACAGTAAATGGAGATTACATACAAAGTCATAGAACTTTTGCTTCTAGGTGTTAATTCACAATATCAATCTTAGCAGCATAACATTTCCTTGATCAACCTCACTTTAGTTCAATTTGAACTACACATTGCTCAATGTTATAGAATGTACAACTACAACACAAAATTTATCCTTCATTCCAAAACCACCAAGGAACCAGTTGATTTAGTTCTCAAATGGTCTCAACACCATTTAACTTTCAATTGACATGTTGAACCAGCAAAGAGACAACATCCAAACTCTCTCCAATCTCACCAAGTCACTTCGACAATCTCACCATACACCAGAACATCTAGTCACCCATCCTCTGTCAGCTTAATCCAATCCCTACTCTCCTACTTAGCATGATCAGGTCCCACCAAGGCACCCATGGGCTGACTATTTACATAGCTCTACACATATACTCATTTCAATGAGACAATCCATCATCTCCCACCAAACCAAGGATTTCACTCTGACAAGGGTAATACTAATCCATGTGGTTCCAACTGCAGCCCATCGGCCTATCGAAGATACTATCTTCAAAGTCTCAAATAACTCATGAAGTCCCACCTACTAGAGTCACCAGCCTTCCATCGACATGTCGAGGAGACATGACTCAATGTCCTAATGAAACAAAGCCACTCTGATACACTCTCATTAGAGTTTCGAGTAGACATTAAGAAAAGTCCCTTTGAAGTGACTAACTCTTTCCGACAAAGCATACACCATGCAAAAGAAAGAAGTAATATGTACCCATCGAGGATACATAGAATAAGGTCTCACCAACAAAGGAGAGTCAACCTAATAAAGAATATTTACTAAATTCTATGAAGATAAAACATAAACCATTAAGTTGAGGCATGATTTCCAACATGTTCCCACTTGAGGAAGACTTATTGGCTTCTTCCAGAGCTTGACATTACTGAAAGTCATAGGCCCCAAGGCCCATCAAATTGGCACACCACCTATACTTGTTTGTGCTCACAAGTTCAATCAATGCATCCATGATATTTTACAGAGTATCCACTTTTTCCAAATTAACCTTTCCATCCTCCACCATATCATGAACAAAATGGTACTAAACATCAATGTGCTTTGTCTTGGCATGGAAAGTGGGATTTTTTCACCAAACAAATAGCACTCTGACTGTCACAAAAAATAGTAATCTACCCTAAATTAAACCCAATATCAAAACACAAATTTTTGATCCAAACAACTTCCTTACAGGCATGAGTTGCTGCCATATACTCTTCCTCACTAGTAGATAAAGCGACTACAACCTATTTCTTGCTCATTCAACTAACTGCACTACCATGTAACATGACGATGTATCCATTGGTGGATCTTCTGCTGTCAATGACCCCTGCCTAATTAGAATCCACATATCCATGAATGCTTATAGATTTTTGTGAGCCAACCAAGTTACCATGATAACATAAAGCATACTCAGATGTACCCTTGAAATACCTAGAAACTCTTTTCATAGCGTCCAAATGCGGTCTTCCTAAATTAGCCATAAACTGACTAAGTACTCCCACTTCTTGGGAAATGTCTAGCCTTTACAGAACATTGCATACATTAAAATACCAACCACACTCACATAAGGCACTTTGGTCATGTCCTCCATCTCAGTAGGAGATTTTGGACAATCTTCAATAGAGAGTTTTGTTCCTTGCAACACTGGAACAACTAACTGCTTGCAATCTACCATATTAAATCTCACAAGGATAACATTGATATACTTACTCTGGTTGAGCCAAATATTTCTACCATCTCTATCCCTTCTAATTTGCATCCCTAGAATATACCTAGCCGCACCTAAATATTTCATTTCAAATTGTGCTGACAACTGAGATTTTAAATTAGAAATCATACCCTTACTATTCCCAAAGAATAACATACAGGGCTATAATAAGTAACCGACCATTTTTAGATTTAAAATAGACACAATGATCTGATTTTGATCTGACAAATCCCAATGACAACACAAACATGTCAAACTTTTGGTACTATATTCTAGGTGATTTTTTTAAACCATAGAAAGATTTCTTTAACTTGCAAACTAGATTTTCTTTACCTCTTTCAAAGAAGTGCTCCAGCTGGGACATATAAATCTCTTCTTCCAAATCTTCATGAAGAAATGTTGTCTTCACATCCATCTGCTCAAATTATAAGTCATACCAACTACAAGAGACAATAGAAATTTGATAGATGTTAGCTTAGCTACAGGAGAAAATATTTCTCCATAATCAATTCCCTCTACTTGGGAATAACCTTTTGTGACCAACCTAGCTTTATACTTCTCCACACTTCCATCCATACCAATTTTCTTTTTAAATACCTATTTACAACGAACAAGATTTTGACCTTTTGACAAAGGTACCAATTCCCAGGTTTCATTATTTTCTAATGATTCCATTTCTTCATTCGTGGCCTCCAACTAGGAATTTGAGTAAGACATTTTAATTTCCTCTTTCATAGTCCTAGGCTCATCAGTGCTAGTGATCAAAGATTAGGAATAGTTTGAATCCAACATAGAATATCCATACCTTTCAGGTTGTTGCTTCTCCTATGTAGACCTCCTCACAGGTTGAGACTAGGGTTGTGGTTCTTCTTCCTATTCAAAACTCTTAGAACTACTTGATCTCTTCTTTGATTTAGGTAAACTTGGAGTTTGTAGTTCCTCTTTTTCTAGAGTTAGAGGAATTTCAGCTACATCTTTGTTCTTCTCTTTCATCTTTGACTGCAGATCCACTATAGAAGGTTTCAACTCATGAAATATTACACTTCTACTGTACAACACCTTCTCAGTAACATAATTCCAAAGATTGTATTCTTTCACACCAAGGCCATAGCCAATGAAGATACATTTAATAGCCTTGTTTTCTAATTTAAATCTTTTCTCATTCGACACAAACATATACCTCACAATGAAAGACTCAAATATGTCTCAGAGAGGTCTTCTTACCAGACCATTCTTCCTTAGGTGTTTTATCTACAAGCATCGAAGAGGGAGATTGATTTACCAAGTAACATGTTGTAGCCACTACCTCAGCCCATAACTTCTCCTCCAGACCAACACTGCTCAAAATACTTCTCACCCTTTCCATCAGCATCATGTTTAACGTTTCAACAACTCCATTCTGCTATGGAGTGTAAGGTATAGTTTTATTCCTTTTAATTCCATGGTCTTTGCAATACCTTTCAAAATATGCAAGAAAAAATTCACTACCATTATCCATCCTCAAGAATTTAATTTTCCTTCTAGTCTATTTTTCTACCAAAATTTTAAACTCCTTAAACTAACTAAACAATTCTTATTTACTTTTTAGAAAATACACAAATGCCCTTCTTGAATAATCATCTATAAAAGAAACATAATATTTAGACTACAATAATGAAGGACCATTCACTGGACCAAATACATCAGAGTGAACATAATCCAGTATGCCAGAAGATTTATGAGGACTCTAGAATAAAAAGAAACATGGTGTTGCTTTCCATAAATGCAATGTTCACAAAAATCAAACTCAAGGTTACAATCATCAAGCCCTTCAACCAAGTTTTTATTCTTCAAGGCTTTTAAGCCTTTTTATCCTATGTGACTGAGTTTATGATGCCACATCATGGTTTTCTTTACTGGGAGTTTCACCTCCAAAGAGTTTGCACCCATAGGAAAAACATTCACCTTCCCTACCCAAGCAGCTTTGTTTGACTTTACAGAGACACTGTTACATTGAATAGCACATGCATCCAACTTGTATAGAGTGCCAATACGAGTACCCTTTTCCAACACCATTGATCCTCTAGTCATTTTGTAGTCACTACTCAAGAATGAAACTTGCACGCCAACACCATTGAAATTACTAACAAAAAGAAAATTCTGAGCTAGACCTCGTATGTGCATTATGCCATCAATTCCTTTGATTCTTCCATCAAGAAATTGAATTCTGACACTTCCATGACCAAAAATTTCAAGAGATGAGTCACTTGCCAGATATTCCTTTCCACCAACATACGTTTCATACTTTGTGAACCAATCTCTATGATATTTCATGTGAAAATATGCACCTGATTCAATCAGCCAGACATCATCTGATTCTTGGGTCGCCAAGGTAGTAATGAAGGCATACACATCTCTCTGAGAAGAATCGTTATCTAAAGAGTTCTTCTTCATCTTCTTTTTCTCCTCTTTGCAATCCTTTTAGATATGTCTAGTTTTCCCACAATTCTAGCATTTCACCTTGGAATTCTTGCCTAGAGACTTTGATCTCCCTTCAAACTTGGATTTAGACATCTTTTCTTTCTTCTTGCTTCTATCCTTTGACTTTCCTTGAACAACAAGGGCCTCCTTGGCCATTTCAAAATATTTCCTTTGCATTTCTTTTGACAATAATGAAGCAAACACGTCTTTCATCTTGAAAGTGGTTGTTGTACTTCCAATAGCCATCACTAGAAGGTCCCATGTGTTAGGCAAGGAACACAACAAAAGCATACAACAATCCTTGTCATCAATATTTACACCTATAGATGCCAACTAAGCAAAAATCATATTAAATGAATTCAAATGGTCTGCTATAGATGCACCTTCCTCCATCTTCAAGGAGTATAGCTTCTTCCTTAGGAATAACTTATTCACTAGAGACTTCCCTTGATAAATGTAACCAAGTTTCTTCCATAATGAAGATGCAATCTTCTCCTTATGGATGTTCAGGAGAATAAAATTTTCCAAATAGTCTTATTAATCCTCTAGCTTTCCTATCTGCAAGGTTCCAATCTTCTTGCTTCATACCTAATGGTTTTGTTCCAGATGCAACAATCCAAAGATCTCTATCCACCAATAGGTCTTCCATTTTGAGTTTTGACAACTCAAAATCTCCACCATTGAACTTATCAATTTCTACTCTTCCTAATGTGCTTGCCATCTTAATTTGCAATCTAGACAACTAGATTCCTCTACAAGTCTCCCATTGTTGAATTAGCACAAAAAACCTATTACCCACAAGGATAACATAACTTTCCAGGCTCTAATACCACTTGTAAGGAAAGATGAGTGCATAAATTCCTTCCTAATGCCAATTCTTAGAAGAGATATGCAGATATGTGATGCAGGAGCATCCAGTGGTGTAAGGGCAATCTTGCATCACCCAAAAATAGTTAAATTTCAAGTTTCTCAATTTTTAGATGTTTTTACATTTTTGGATACCCTTTTTGTCATAATGAAATTCCCAATTTACGGTTTTTATTTTCTATTCCTGGGTTGAAAGATATTGCAGTTTTAGTTTCCCATATTTGTACCTAAAAATCTTCTGAGTTAGATTTGAGGCACTTAGAGGTCCTGGATCGGCCCCAAAACTTGCCATAATTGGCATAGCAGATTTTGAGCGCGTTATTGACTTCAAGACCTTTCCAATGGTTCAAACAGTTTGTGAATCGAAGTCCCGAATCAAAAGTTATGGCCTCGGGAAGTTGGCACACTTTCTAGAAGATACAATTGCAAATGTTCTTTTGAAATTTGAACTTCAAGTTGTAACTTTTTTAGTGCCAAACCACCTAAACTCAAATTTGAATGTTGTTTTGGCTCCAAACTAAAGAGGAGCTCTATTTATGGGTAGGTTTCTAATTTTTGGATATCTTTTTGGGGACAAGCTCGCATATTGCGAAAGGGTGATTCTGTAGCTTTCTGTAACTTGCATGTATTGTAGAATTTGGGGATTTGAGATCCTCTGCATGTAAGAAGTTCCATTTTCTAAATAATAAAATTATTCTCCTGTTTGTGGGTTATTTTCTAAGTCTCGGGCTGTGCCCTCATCAAGTGGTATCAGAGCGAGTTTTCTTGAGCGTGTGGATAGATCGCCGATCATGAGGCAGTTTTCACCAGGACCGTAGTTGTGGGTCAAGGTCAACAAAGATGCCTCCAAGAGTGATGCCTGGTAGGTGTGGTGGTGCCAGAGGTGGTCGAGGTGGCAGAAATGCTGGTGGAAGAGGTGCACTGGCAGCCCTCCAAAGACAGATTGATGCGTTATAAGAGCAGTTGAGAAGAGGGTTAAACCCGAGGGAGGAAAGTGAGGATGAAGGAGAGGAAGAAGGTTCAAATGTAGAAGAGGAAGAAGAAGCAATTGATCAAGACCAAATGCGCTAATAAGGCCATTTTGAAGATTGGGAAAAGACCTAGAGCGAAGTCCCCAGTTATTCCGAAGTTGAACCCGGAAGAGTTGATCGACTATATCAATGAGCTAGAAGAATATTTTGAGTATGAGGAAATAGAGGACCCAGATCAGGTTAAGTTTGCGAAAATGAAGCTGAAGGGCCATGCCAATATTTGGTGGAAAGAGGTCCAGTTGGAAAGAAATCGAAGAGGAAAAGGAAATATCACCAGATGGGATCACATGGTAGAGAAACTGAAGAAGTAGTTCATACCAATGGATTACGAGTTAGATCTGTTGAAGAAATTACAAGGGTTGAAGCAAGGAAGCAGATCTGTGAAAGAATATACTAAAGATTTTCACAAGATAATCATTAGAACGGGCCACATAGAGGCCAATAAGGAGAAGGTTGCCCGATATCTTAATGGATTATGACCGAGAATTTAGGAGGAGTTAAGCCTAGTCAGAATGACCACCATTGAGGATGTGTATCGGTTTGCTCTGAAGGTGGAAGAGAAGATGAACAAAAGATTTGATGGCAAGCAAAAAGGACGATGAGGTCAAAGTGGAAGGGGCAGTGGAAGACCTTCAGGAAGCCGAAATGATGATGAAAATAAAACTGAAGATGTGGGTACCAACCGAAGCCAAAGGAATGACAACTTCTACCGCCCTCATGATCAAAATAGTGGTGATCAAAGAGGTAGAGGACGAGGGAGATATGGACAAGGATCTGGAAGAGGTGGTTTCAAAGGAACATGTTTCTAGTGTGGTGAAGAAGGGCATCGGGCCTATGAATTTCCAAAACACCAAGGAAGGGCAGAAAAAAGGCTAGAAGGTCGTGGAAGGGTTGCGCATGCATATGAGGAGGCCCAATATGAACATTCAAATGATGCTAAAAGGGGAGAAGCCCTAGTGATTAGGAGAGCCCTAGTGACTGAGGAAAAGGAACCAGAACAGAGGAATAATCTATTTTGCACAAGGTGCAAGTGTGAAGGAAAATGTTGTAATGTCATTATTGACGGTGGGAGCACCGATAATATGGTGTCAGAAGAGATGGTCACAAAGTTGAAGCTAAAGAGGGAAAGACATTCACATCCATATCGGATTGCCTGGTTATAGAAAGACCACAAAGTTTTGGTCAATGAGCAGTGCCTAGTAAAGTTCAAGATTGGGAGCCACCATGATGAGGTACTCTGTGATATCATCCCCATGGATGCATGTCACATGTTGTTGGGGAGGCTGTGGTAGTTCGTTAGGTGAGCTATACATGATGGCCATGCAAACACTTATTCCTTGACAAAGGATGGGGTTCATCACAAGTTGAAACCCCTAAAGGAGACTGAAGAAAAGGTATGCAGTAGTGCTAGAATTTGTTATGTAGATGGAAGAAAAATTTTAGAAGGTATGAAGTATGAGAGTATGTGTTATGCATTGATTCCTAGAGTAAGGAGGATAGTGAGAAGGTTCTAGAAGAAGTTTCTAGGATGTTGGATGAGTTTCAGGATATTGTTTCTGATAATGTACTTGAGGGTTTACCACCAATAAGGAAGATCAGTCATCAGATTGACTTGATTCCTAGATCCAGTTTGCCAAATAAGGCAGCTCATAGAATGACTCCAACAGAAAATGAGGAGTTGAACAAACAAGTTCAAGAGTTGTTGAGAAAGGGTTTGATACGGGAGAGTTTGAGTCCATGTGCAGTACCTGCAATACTAGCACCAAAGAAGAATGGGGAGTGGAGGATGTGTACAGATTCTTGAGCCATAAACAAGATAATAATTAGGTACAGATTTCCCTTGCTAAGGATGGATGATCTGATGGACTGTTTGAGTGGAGCTCAGTACTTCACAATGGTTGATCTGAAGAGTGGATATCACCAGATCCAAATTTGAGAGGGAGATGAATGGAAGACTGCATTCAAGACCAAAGAGGGCCTATACAAGTGGTTAGTCATGACTTTTGGGCTAACTAATGCACCGAGCACATTCATGCGGCTCATGAACGAGGTACTAAAAGAATTTCTAGGAAGTTTTGTTATTGTGTATTTAGATGATATTTTGATTTTCAGTAAGATATTCGATGAGCATTTGATGTATATTCGGAGAGCCTTTGGGAAGTTAAGAGAAGAGAAACTATTGATTAATCTGAAGAAGTGCAGTTTTGTGAAGAGGGAGTTACTGTACTTGGGGTTTGCTATCTCAGCAGAAGGTCTCAAGATGGACCCAGAGAAGGTGAAGGCTATTTTGGAATGGCCTATGGCAAGAACTGCTATCGAGGTGAGATCTTTCCATGGTTTGGCTAGTTTTTATAGAAAGTTCATTAGAAACTTCAGTAGTATTTGTGGACCCATGACTGAAACAATGAGAGGGGATAGAAAAGAATTCAAGTGGAGCACTGGAGCGGAAAATATTTTTGAACTGTTGAAGTAGAAGGTAACAAAGAAACCTATTCTAGCCCTCCCAGATTTCAATAAGGTGTTTCAGGTGGATTGTGATGCCAGTGGTTGTGCCATTGGAGCAGTGTTGAGCCAAGAAGGTAAGCCCATTGCCTATTTCAGTGAAAAGTTAAATGATGCCAAGAGAAGGTATTCTGTATATGATCAGGAATTTTATGTAATAGTTCAAGCATTAAAGAAATGGAGACATTATTTGTTGCCGAAGGAATTTGTTTTATATACTGATCGTCAGGCCTTACAGTACCTAAATAGTCAGGGAAAATTAAATCAGAGGCATATGAAATGGGTAGAGTTTTTGCAGAGTTATACCTTTGTTTTGAAACATAGGAGTGGGAAGTCAAATAGGGTTGCAGATGCCTTAAGTAGGAGGCATACATTGATGACAAAGATGCAGATTGAAGTGGTTGGGTTCAATGAACTTAAGACATTGTATGCAAAAGATCTTGATTTTGTAGAGGCCTTGAAAGCTTGCAAGGAACCTGTTACAGTGGACAGGATAAGGTGGCTGGATTTCATAATCCAGAATGGCATGTTATTTAAGGGAAGTCAATTGTGTATCCCGAGGAGTTCCATGAGGGAGAACCTGATAAAGGAGAAGAATAGTGGAGGAATGGTAGGACATTTTGGTCGAGATAAGACTATTGCCATTATCAGTGAGCATTATTATTGGCCTGTCACAAGATGTGAAGAAGTTTGTACAAAGTCGGCAAGGTATGTTAGATGGCTAAAGGAGGAGCCGTAATATAGGCTTATATTAGCCCTTACCTGTACCAGAGAGGCCATGGGAGGATATAAGTATGGACTTTGTTCTTGGTTTGCCAAGGACACAACAAGGGAATGATTCAGTCTTTGTGGTAGCTGATAGGTTTTTGAAGATGGCACATTTCATTCCTTGTCAGAAGACCCATGATGCAGTCCACATTGTTGACTTGTTTTTCAAAGAGGTGGTGAGGCTACATGGTCTTCCAAAGAGTATTGTTTCAGATCTGACACCAAATTTGTGGGGTACTTTTGGAGGACCTTGTGGAAGAAGCTGAAGACAAAGTTGAAGTTTAGTTACGCACATTATCCACAAGCAGATGGGCAGACGAGAGGTTGTTAACAGGAGTCTGGGTAACCTACTAAGATGTTTGGTAGGAGATAAACCCAAGGGATGGGACTTGATCTTACCCCAGGAAGAATTTTCTTACAACAATTCTATCAACATAAGCACTGGTAGATCACCGTTCTAGATTGTGTATGGAGGTAGCCCCAGAATAGCTCCAAAATTGAGGAAGATGGACCAAGAGAAGAAAATAAGTGTTGAAGCTGAAGATTTTGTAGAGCACATCAATAATATACATGAGAAGGTACGAGAACACATTAATAATATGAATATGCAATATAAGGCTAAGGCAGATCAGAGGAGGAGGAATAAGGAGTTTCAGACTGGAAATGAAGTAATGGTCCACTTGAGGAAAGAAAGGTTTCCCGTGGGAACCTATAACAAATTGAAGATGAAGAAATTCGGTCCCTGTAAGATTTTGAAGAAGCATGATTCAGGGAATGCATATGAGGTAGAGTTGCCTGGTGGAATCAACATTTCCCCTGTGTTCAACATTTTAGATTTGACAGAGTATAATGAAGGTGGAACAGAGGAAGCACTAGCAATAGGGCAGTATGGCATTCCAACACCTACTTCAGAAAGGGAGGAGATTGAAGGAATCTTGGATAGTCGTGTGGGAAGGAGTACTAGAAATAGGCAGTATGAAGAATATCTGGTGAAATGGAGAGGAAGGCTTGTGGAAGATTCATCTTGGCTATCTAAGACAGCGGTTGACTGGTTGGGTTTTCCTTAATCATCTAAGATGTGATGGGTCACTTCTCAAATTACCCTAGGTGTCTGATGCATGAGCATCCAGTGGTGTAAGGGCAATCTTGCATCACCCAAAAATAGTTACATTTCAATTTTCTCAGTTTTTAGATTTTTTACATTTTTGGATACCCTTTTCATCATAATGAAATTCCCAATTTACGGTTTTTATTATCTATTCTTGGGTTGAAAGATATTGCAGTTTTAGTTTCCCAGATTTGCACCTGAAAATATTTCGAGTTAGATTTGAGGCACTTAGAGGTCTTGTATCAGCCCCAAAACTTTCCCAAATTGGCATAGCATATTTTGAGCATGTTATTGACTTCGAGACCTTTCCAACAGTTCAAACGGTTCGCGAATCAGAGTCCCAGATCAAAAGTTATGGCCTTGGGAAGTTGGTGCACTTTCTAGAAAATACAATTGCAAATGTTCTTTTGAAATTTGAACTTCAAGTTGTACTTTTTTCAGTGCCAAACTGCCAAAACTCAAATTTGAATGTTTTTTTGGCTCCAAACTAAAGAGGAGCTCTATTTATGGGCGGGTTTCTAATTTTTGGGTAACTTTTTGGGGATAAGCTCGCATATTGCGAAAGGGTGATTCTGTAGCTTTTGTAACTTGCATGTGTTGTAGAACTTGGGGATTTGAGATCCTCTGCATGTAAGAAGTTCTATTTTTTGAATAATAAAATTATTCTCTTGTTTTTGGGTTATTTTCTAAGTCTTGGGCTGCACCCTCATCAATATGATGCTCAATTTCAAATTATAGTTCATTAAGATGCACATTTATAGGTAATAGAATAGAAAATTCAAACAACACACACACTAAATTGAACACCGGTTTTACATGGGAAAAAACCTTATGGGAGAAAAACCCACACACTAAGAAAAATATCTTTGTATTACAATAAATGGATATTACATACAAAGTCACATAATTTCTGCTTGCAGGGGTTAATTCACAATCAATCTTAGGAACATAACATTTCCTTGATCAAACTTGCTTTAGTTCAATTTGAACTACGCTCAATGTTATAGAATGTACATACGACACAAAATTCATCCTTGATTCTGAAACCACCAAGGAACTAGGAGATTTAGTTCCCAAATAGTCTCAACATCATTCAGCTATCAATCAACATGCCAGACCATCAAAGAGACATCATCCAAAATCTCTCTGATCTAATCGAGTCACTTCAAAAATATCACCATACACAAGAACATCCAATCACCCATCCTTTGTCATCTTCATCCAATCCTTGCTCTCCTGCTTAGCATGATGAGGTCCCTCCAAGGCACCCATAGGATGGTTGGTTACACAACTCTATGCATATCGTCGTTTCAATGAGACAATCCATCATCTCCAACGAACCAAGGATGTCACTCCGATGAGGGTAATACCGCTCCATGTGGTTTTCACTGTAGACATCTAAATTTTACCACTTCCATATGGTCAAATTTGTCTACTCTATTTGTCTTTTTCGTTAATCTTAATTAAACAATTTATTTAATTAATATTTCATCTTCTGCCTAAGGTTCCTGAAGTATTCAATCAAATAATTAAATACTTTACCTTACCCCCTTTTCCTCTCTAAATTAAATAAACATGTCAATTTTATTTAATTTAGTTATTTGGATTTTTAAACCAATTTTAAATTCCCCCTTTTTCTCTCTCCTTGTCACATCCTCCATAATCCTCCCATAATCTGAATTAATGTAATTAATTCATGATTATGGTGTGCACACCCTTAATTTGGGATTAATGTCGCATCCTCCATATTTTTCCACTTGCCTCTAATATTTCATTAATCCTCCTAATCATGTGTTTGCACAACCTTAATTAAAGTCATTAGCCACATTTAGCATGCCTTTTTAGTCAACCTTTTCATTTGCCTTTCTTAGCATTGACCCTCTCTCCCATGTGAATTTTTAATTCACATTTATTCACCCTAGTTTCCTCTCTTCCCCATGTGAATTTTTAATTCACATTTTATCCTTCCAAGGCTTACCTTATCTCCATACAACTTCTAGAACATTTGACTTGTCACATCACTCACATGTGGCAAATTCCCACCTTTTTGGAAACTCTCTCTTATCCACTAGATTCTCCCAAGCATGTGAATTTTTAATTCACATTTATTTTCCCAACTAATTTCATATTCCCCATGGAGATTTTTGAGGAATTCTAAAATTACTGAAAAGTCATTTTCATTTTCACTTGGGGATAAGAAGTTCTTTTTTGAGGAAATCTTCCCATTCCCCAAGGTACTTGTCCTTATTCCACCTCACTTACACATCATCACACCCTAGGCCACTTCACCCTCTACATGTTAATATGTGAGGGATTTTGAGTCCTTAACTCACCATAGCCCTTCATCTTGGCCTTGGTGGCTTAATCTCAATCATTGAATTCTCTAGAGAATTCAAATTCTTCTATAAATACCCCCTCTTCTAATGCATTTAACAACACTTATCCATTTGCACCCTTATGCTATCAATTTGATTACTCATTTTGCAAGCATCATCTTAGCCATTTAGTCAAGCCACTTAGTCTCTAGCATTAGAATTTTATCATATTGTCCATCCAAGGAGTACACAAGCATTCAAACATCAAGGGCCAACCAAGGGATTCAACAACACAAAGGTATAATAATTTACAATCATTATTTTGCTATCTTTCCTTGTGTTATCATTCCTTAGGCTAATCTTTGAGGTGTTCCTTGTGTTGTTCTTTATTTCATTTTAGTTATTTTTCACCTTTAGAATAGGATAAACTCAAGGCTTCACATTCACTACAACCCATTGGCCTATCGAAGAGGTTGTCTTCAAAGTCTCAGAAAACTCGCAAAGTCCTACTAACTAGAGTCACCAGCCTTCCATCAACATGTTGAGGAGACATGAATCAATGTCTCAGTGAAACAACATCACTCTGATACACTCTCATCAGAGTTATGAGGAGACATAAGAAAAATCCCTTTGAATTGATTGACTCTTTTTGAAAAAGCATACACCATGCTAGAGCAAGAAGTAAAATTTACCCATCGAGGAGACATAGAATAATGTCTCACCAAAAAAGGAGATTTAGTCTAATAAAGAAGATTTACTAAATGCTATGAAGATAAAACACAAACTAGTAAGTTGAGGCATGATTTCTAACAAACGTAGGGAAACAACCACTATGTGTGATCACATTTCTTATTCCAACTGGAAAGGCCATATTAGAAACACCGATCCATTTTATGCTTCATGATCTTTCATATAATATCCTTTTAGGAAGACCATGGATTCATACAATGAATGGGGTGCCTTCTACTCTTCATTGTAAAATAAAGTATTCCTACAAAATAAAATGTATATAATTGATTTCAACCTCGAACCAAATAGTTTTATGAAAATTGAGAAAAATAAGGAAAATCCTTTGAAAACACTGACACCAACTACACAAGTGGAATCTGTGTAATGGAAAGAAAAAGAAAACATATTGAGGAAGTCACAAAGCTATTAGAAGATGATTGGGGTTGCTTAGATTTCACAACACTCATGGGAAAGTACAAGATCATCAACAAAGAATTTGAAAAGGGAAAAGAGAATGCGATAATGTCAACAAAAAATTTGAAAGACCCTTCCAAAGCACCCACCTCAAACACTTTAGAAGAAGAAGCAAATCATACAACAAATTTTGATGAACTTAATTATGAACAACCACCAACTCCAAAAGAAATGAAAAAGATTTATGGAAAAGGTTATGAACTTATGAAACAATTTGGATATAGTGGAAAAGGATGTGGTGCTAGAGAATAAGGTATTTGTGTCTCTATAGAACCCAACACACAATGAATGACTAGTGGTCTTGGTTATTGTCCCTTGAAAGAAACAAATAAACCTTCACTCAATGCCAATACTATTACAAAAGATTTCTTTAAGACAACTTTAACATTAGTACATCTTGAATTGATAGACACTAATGGTCTTGGTTATTGTCCTTTGCAAGAAACAAAAGAAACAATGAAATCCTTGCTTAACATTAATTTCATCACAAAAAACACTAATGATTCAAATTCAATAGATTTTACACCCTCATGTAAAGGAGAGTACAAAATATTGCAATCTAAAGAGCCTTGTGTAAGTATGACATCTTGTACTAAGCAAGAGATATCTTTTTCGCAAAATACAGGAACATATACTTTTGATCAAGAGAGTATCTTTTCGAGACTCCTCAAAGATCATTTGATATCCCTTCAAGAAAACAAAATAAATTTTACTACAAGAGTTCATTTTGTGCATATCATAGAGTTCATGGTCATTCTACTAATGAATGTAAGGCTTTGGGTAACAAGATTCAACATCTTGAGGATTGTGGTGTCCTTCCTTATGTTGAGGTACCTCATTCCTCTATCTGATACTTATTTTCATTCTATTATATCATTTTGGCTCATCCTCATCCTACAGTAAGTGCGGGAAAGGGGTTAGATAGCTTTGTCCTCGTATGACACTTGTCGTTGTCTCTTTTGGCTAGTTAATCACCTTCCATGTATATATAAGAGAAAGCTTGAGATATGGGTGACATGCCTTAATTTGGTTCACATGTGATGTACTGAGTTTTGGGCGAAACCCCTTTCCATGATGTAGTTTCATTCAAAAAAATATGACTTGGCATAGTGATTTTCGGATAATCTCTCATGTATTCTTCTACTTTAAAGAAATTGTTCACAACAATGGTGTTAGCAACTACTTTAAAGTGGTGGCATACGTCAACACTCATGTTTAACTGTATTATTTTCTTTATTCTTGCAATGTATCCTTTTCTTGGTGGTGTCATTGGGTTTGATTTCCTCTGAGAGAATGATATTTATTTGACTTATCCTCTCTTGGAGACATTAGGTACAATGTTCCCTAAGAAGATACCTTATATGAACTAAGAAAAAATATTTTGAATGTACCTTACACTACTTTTGCATTTACAATAACTATTATATGGCCACCTTGCATAACACACTTTGCTTGCTTCTAGTGCCATCTTGTTTGTTCATGAGTATCAAGCATAGGAAGCTTTGCTTGCCTCATGGAGCTAGAAGTTTATTGTTGTGTGGCACCTTATCAAAGTTATTAGGAGGTATATATTTGGTATGATTGTACGTATGGGAAGCCAAAATTAGGAATGAATTTCCCATAGCCACTTGCTTGTGTGTGTGAGCGCATATCGGCCGCATGCATATGTGTCTCACCTCTCTAGGGGCTCACCTAGTGGATGTCCTAAGGTTCCACTAGCCCTTGTGAGAATGCATTTGGTTTGCATAGTGGACATCATGTTCCAATTATAAGCCACCTTTTCTAGATACTCACCCAATGGGCAACCTGAAGTTCTATTGCCTCAGAGTGAGTGTGCATTTTTAGAAAAAACATCTTAGATCTGATCCAAAATGTGTGAGATAAATAGTCAAAGCGTGATCCGCATTTTCTTTCTTTTTCTTTCATCTTTATGTCTTTGACATTGCATGGTTGTGTGTCTTGTTTTGTTGCATATTGTACACCTTGTGTGCACCCCTTTGTGCTTATGTTGGTTTGATGTAGGATATTGGATCCTAGGGGATTGACCACCTCCTTGATCTTTGTTATTTTATACCATCCACATTGATACACTTGGATCCCTCTTGAATGTTTACTTTAGTGTGAGTTTGAAGCAAGTTCCTCCTCTCACTAAAGTGGGGGCTAAATGTAGTTTAGAAAAATGTATCCCTTTACATTTTCACACTTAATTTGGGAATTATTAACATTAAAATGGACCTAATGTTTCATTGATCTAGTGTTGTATTTTGTTTTACATATTCACAGTAGGTTTAGGGCCCTTTTAAGCTAAATAGACCTAATTTCATCTTAATTTAGTGTTGTAAAGTGTATTTATTTACACATTCACATTAAGTTTTGGAACATCTTATATTTATGACCTTCATATCATCATTAATAGGCCCCTAAAACCCTTTATTATGCATCCCAAGGCTTATTTCAATTGAGATCCTGATGTAATCAACAAATATGCTTGATATCTTAACCCCCCAACATTTCCTCTATCCAAAAAGGCCTAGTGGGACTATACGCCACCTTGGGCATATGAGTCCCACCCAGATGGGACCTATATACCACAAGTGGCATATGAGTCCCATTTGGCCCCCTTTTAGGGTTTTGAGTAGGAAATCAGTGTTTTGAATTCAAATTCCATGAATGTCAGCATTTGGGATCTAATAAATGGTAAGTTAGATGAAGTGCCTATATAAACAAGGTTTTAAATCATTATTTCACCTAAGAATTTATCATATCAGCCTAAGCAGTCATAATATCAAGCTAAGCAATCAAGAGTTAACCATTCTAAGACTTCACAAGAGCATCATAGAGTATTCAAGAGCATTTCTAAGGCATTCAAGGGCAGATTTCTTCATCATTTGTTGCAGCAATTCAAGATCCATCATCATGTCAAAGGTATAAAGCATTAAGCATTTTGTTGAGCTAGTGTTGTGATGTAGCATTCAATATCCAAGTTAAGCATTGTTTCATAACCAATTCAAGATCAAGATCTACATTCTTCATGGCCATTTCATGTTAGATTGCAGACCTACATTTCAAGACATCATTCAAGGTATCATTTTTCATGTTTCATTGTTTCATCACAAGGTTTAATTACCTATGTAGACACCTGAATTTGACCACTCCCATATGGTCAAATTCACCCTTCATATTCCTCTGTCCTGCATCCCTAATCCATGTTAATTAAATAATTTATTATTTGATATATATTTTGTCTTATCCTAATGTCCCCTAAGGTATTTAATCAACCAATTAAATACCTTACACCTTTCATCTCTAAATTAAATAAATATCACAATTATTTAATTTAGTCACTTTAGCCCAAATGAATTAAATAAATTATTAATTCATCTTTTTATCTCTCCTTATGTCACATCCTCCATAATCCTCCTTAATCCAGATTAATTTAATTAATATGTGATTAGGATGTGCACACCCCTAATCATCATTAGGGTCACATCCTCCCTAGTCTCCCACTTTCCCTTAATCCTTCATTAGCCTACCTAATCCTATATTTTCACAACCTTAATCAACTAATTAAGCTAACCTACTCCTCATGCCATTTATGGCATGTGTCCTTAGACAACCTACATTAAATGTATTCTCTATTTGGAGAAGGCAACCCCTTACCTATGTGAATTTTTAATTCACATTTATTCACTCAATTCATTTTAAGGAATTTAAAATTCCTTCTCCCATCCCCATGAGGATTTGTGAGGAATTTTTAATTCATCACATGTCCTCTCAAGCACATGTAGACAAGGACCTCCTTTATGAGGAGATATTGTCCCTTCCCAAGGTACAACCTAGTACCTCCATGTCACCTCCACATAACCTTTGTCTACCCACATCATTTTTCACATGTCAATATGTGAGGGCTTGTGAGTTCTTAACTCACCCTAGCCCTTGATCTCTTCTAGCATGGATCAATATTGACCCTCCATTGCTTTAGAGGCACTGCCCATAAAAGTAGAGGAAATTCTCTTATTTGGAAATAACCAAGTAATCCACTTAACAATAAAGCATTCAAGCAATCTTCAAACCATCACTTAGCATCCACCATTGTTACATCATTTTGAGCTTCCATATTGCATCCATTACAATACCCATTTGCACCATTACAATCCTCATCACTTTAGCATCATTTTGAGCATTATTTTTAGTTGTTTTTCCAACAAGGAGCATACATTTCAAGCATCTAAAGGGAAAACCAAAACCATTATCTAAACAAGGTAAAATTGTTCTTTGTTTCTTGTATTTTGTTTAGATTTAACTAGGCCTAATCCAAGTGTTTGTTTTGTGTTTATTTCCTTTGCATTTTATTTTCACTTGCATTTTAAGTAGGTTAGAACACTTGCACACATTTTTGGCATGCCTAATATTCTCAATTATCCAATCAACCATCCAATCAATCACTCGATCTTATCAATCATCCAATCTCGTTAATCAACTTAGTCAAACCTAATCTAATCAACTATCCAAATCATCCCATGCAACCCAATAAACTAATCAATCAATCAATCAATCATTTAATGTAATCAATCCTTCAGTCATTATTTAGGTCATAATTAAAGTGCATCTTAGGGAGTAGTGTCATCTTAGCCACCTGGTAGTTTTTCATTTTCATTCCCATCACCACCTGATCACAAGCAAAGAAGCTCATGGAACAATAATAGTCCCAAGGTGCTCAGCCTCATATCCCTCAGGATCAACCCACCAATGGTGGATCATCACAATCGAACATTGAGGTTCACAATCAAACTCCTCCTAACAAAAGCATGGAAAACCAACCTGAGATCATAGTTGAAAAATACCTTAGTAATCCCACAAATTTGCAAATGATGGATCATCTCCTTGATGAGCACAGGGATAAGATTCTTGCCACATCTCTCTTGAAAGGTATCAAGCCACTATTAGGGTTCGACTTATCAAAATATATCAAAATTACACCTCCTGCACCCCTTGTGTTGCAAGATCCTCAATTTTCTGAATGATCCAGGAAATTCATACATCCCCCGAGGTCCACCACAATATGTTGGTACCAACCAAGATTTGGCAATGTTGTTATTTATCAAAAACCACCCCCTATACCACCTCCTCGAGTTCTAATTTTGATTATGGGTGGACCTGATCCAAACATTCCTCAAGACCATGATCCTAACAATCTTCTTGGTCTTGGCATGCCACAAGGTCCTCTCAATCTGCAAAGCATGAACATCCCACAAAGCTCAACCCCTATACCGTCCGCACCAACTCTTCCACCAAATCAATCATGTCATCTACTAGGGAATACTGGGTGTAATCCTTTCGTTGTGACACCTCTACCTCTTGATCTACACCCACATCAAATTTACCACCACCTCCATTCACATCTCAACAACTACCTCAAGGAAATTTCTCATCTTTGCATCAGCCTTAGGGCAACCCACAATAGGCACCACCATCACAACCACAAAAACAACCTCCATCACAACCTCTACAACATACCTCAATTCCTTCGCAACCCCCACATCATGCAAAGATTACGTCACAACATCAACAACAACCTCCACACCAGCTGCAAGGTATCCCATCACAACCCCCTCACAAATTGCATGTGCCTCCTCACCATCCAACATCATCCTATTAGCTACCTTTGCACAAAATAAAAGTCCCTCAAAAACCCAAATGCCATCTTGACCTCCTTATTAGCAGCCACCATATTACCAACAACCCCCTCAACATACACAAATATCAACACAATTACAACAATCATTCCAACAAACCCCAAGCAACCTTGCTGCTCAATACCTACACCACCCACAAAGCACTTATTATGTGCAACCCACCACATCCAATCCTAATCCAAATTATTCATATCACAATCCCCAACAATCCCAATAGTAGCTATCTTACACAAACCCCCAACAACTACAACAAAACATCTACTACTAACAATCCAATTTGCAATAGCCTCCATATGCTTCCCAACAGTAAGTTGCCTATAATTACTAATCCAATATACATTACCCCCAACAACAACTATCATATCAACAGGGTTCCTCCTCATATTACCAAGCTCAACCATCATATCAACATGGTGCCTCTTCCTCGTATTATCAAGCCCCACCATCATATCAACAATCTTATGCCAATCCCCAATCCACACATCCCAATCCATATCAACAAACCCCTTCATATCCGCCTTCATTGTCATATGATAAAACCATCGTGACCCCACCCTCATCATATCAGTAATATGCCCCTTACAATCAGTCCAATCCTTCATCATCAAAATCTATCAATAAGGAGTGGGAAGAAATAAAATATGCCTTAAAGGACTTGCAAGTAGGGACATCCAAAAGTCTTTCAAACTTGAAGAAATTTGTCCCTATCCATTTGATCCCTCCATCTCACTTGTCCCCTTTTCTAAGCATTTTGAAATTTTGAAGTTTGATAAATACAAAGGAAAGAGTGACCCAAGAAACCACCTACAAGAATTTTACACACATTTCCAAGAATTCTTACACAATGACAATTATCTCCTGTGATTATTCCCTAAGATTCTAATGGGGATAGCTCTAGACCGGTTTATGGGTGTTCTAAAGGGATCCATCTCTTCTTTTGTAAATCTATCAGAAAAATTTGTTACACACTTTTCATTCAACTTGGAGAAGGAAATTGATACCTTAGATCTCCTTAAATAAAAACAACATGAGGGAGAAACCTTTGCAAGCTACCTACAAAGGTGGAATGCCTTAGCTAGTTGTCTAAACTCCCATCTCAGTGAGAAAGACATGGTGACCATTTTCGTTACAAACACCCATCCTGATATGGCACATTATTCCAACCTTCATTGTGTCACCACCTTTTCAGAGGTCATAGAAAAAGGAACTATCATCGAGAGGGCCCTCATTGCTAAGGGATAAATCAAAATCTATAACCCAAACAAGGATAAATCATTTGGAGATAGGTCCCAATAGTGGAATAAAAAAAAATGTTGTCAATGATGGTGTCACTGATACCAAGCATGTTCAAGTAGCCAACACCTCACAAGGATCACAATACACCCCCAATCAACCATCGGTTTCCAACATCATATCCATGCCACATGGTGCACCATGTCCTCCTTCATATTCCAACTAGTATAACCAAGGAAATAACTAGTGTACATTCACTCCTTTGGGAGAATCCTTAGATACTATATTCAAGAGGCTCGTACAAGCGAATTATCTAGTCACTTATCCCGTGACTAAGCCTTTTAACGAGTCAAAAACAAAACCCACCTAGTATAAGGAAAATGAGTATTGTGACTTTCACAAAATTAAAGGTCATTCCACTAACAAATGTCAAGGACTTAAAATGTATATCCAAGATCTTATAGAGAGGTGATATAGTAGTGGATGTGAATCATGTGACATCATCCAATTCCCAACTGCAAATATATCAAAATGCTTTCCCCAAGCACAATCAAGGTCCTAGTACCTCCATTACTAATCCTAGGCCTAGCAATAATAATAGCCAAAATAATAGCATGAAGAATGTTAGCTATAACAATGTACCCTATAACTATGATGGCATTTTTATATGCATTAGTTAAGCCAAGCCATGCATATCCATGATTTATGTTAAAGGCAAAGACCTACAATGTGTTTTTACTATGCGTTGCACTTGCATATCCATTCCCGAACCTTCCATGTCATCCCAACTAGCTCATGTGAGCTCCCAATACAATATTCTTGATCATCATGGAAAGAATCTTTCCCAAATATCCATCTTGGATTTCCTTAAGTCTTCCCCCATCCATCAAGAAATCCTTACCAAAACTATTTAGGATACACACATGCCTAATGATATAGATCCTACCCAATTTCAAGCCTTAGTAGGACATTTTTCCTCCACATATCAGTTGGGATTTAGTCAAAATGATATATCATCAATCGATTCAAACCATAATCACACCTTGCACATCAAAGTCCTTGTAGCCTGTCATAAAGTGAAAAGAGTCCTTGTAGATAATGACTCTACCCTCAACCTTTTTACACTAAATTTCATAAAATAGGTAGGGTATACCCCATGCTAACTTGAATAATCAAACCATTACCATCAAGGATTATGATAACATAGAAAGAGACTCTAAAGGAATTATTTGTCTTCCTATTTAGGTTGGCCCCATTGTACAGTACACCACATGTGATGTCCTTGATTTGAACCTCCTATACAACCTTCTCCTTGGCCTTCCATGGATCCATGACATGCAAGCCATTCTGTCCACCTACCATCAATGCCTGAAATTCCCATATAATAGGGTGGAAGTAACCATACAAGTAGATCCACAGCCCTTTGAATACTGACGCGCTTTAGAAGCTTCCTTCCCTCACTCCCAGTACTGTCCAAGAGTTGAAGTGGGTGCACCTCAGGCATCGTATTCCAATCCATCCTCCTATCCCTCATCCAACACATCATCCACTCCATCCACTACATCTGAATCCACCATCACCAAGGTCCAAATCATAGATAAAGGTTGTAGAGAATACGAGATGTGTATGACTCTAAATGTAGCAACCATGCCTCCATCTCCTCACACCTATGGTCAATCTTCTCAATAAACACCAAAGGAAGAAGAGAAGATAATAACTATCACCTCTAAGAACATGGGGTCTACCACTTCCCACTCCCTAGGAACATAGCAAGATCAGGCAGATGATGATATCAGTCAATGGATATATAGGAAAGAACCTAAGCCATCACCTCCTCTCATTGAATACTTCCAAGAAGTCTATCCTTGTGCATCATAGTTAGCAGAAAAATAGCATTATCAGGGGGTAGGTCTAGGTGTAGAGGAACATGGAAGATTGTAGCCTATTAAGACACCTATGCAACCTAAAAATTTGGGCTTAGGCTATGACAAAAAGCAAAAGGGTCCTGCACCATCAACTAGTACCTTTAACAATTTCAATTCAGATAATGATTTTCTTGATGACATACCAGAAGAGGAAGCCATCATACTCTCATATGATGATGTAGATCCCCCTTCCCTATTTGACTCCACTTCAGTCTTCACCATCAACCTTTCCATCTGCCACACTGACCTTATTGAATTGGACTTACGAAGTAGCACACCTATAGACACTTTTCCTTCAATGGACACTTGTGTGCATCTCATGGGATTAGGGGAAGATGAACACCCTAACTGCAAAACAAAAAAGATTCAAAACAAAAAAGGGTCATCTAGTGAAAACATCTTTGAGGCACTTCTTGACTCATCAAAAGTCAAAATAAAGGGTGTATTCGATAGTGAAAACCTTAATGAGGCACTGGAGGATGGGGATATTCATGTTCCCCTTGTTGGAATTCACTTGTTTGAATGGTCTTCCATCTTGATCGAAGAGACACAAGAAGTCAATTTGGGAATAGAAGAAGACCCCAAAATCACTTACGTAGCCAAATCATTGCCATAGAAAGAGCATTCTATCATTGTCAACCTACTAAAGGAAGGAATCATCAACTTCACTTGGACCTATTCAGACATGCTATGGTTAGATCCCGCATTGGTTGTTCACCATTTGGACATTCATTCAAATTCAAAACTTGTTAAACAAAAGCTAAGAAAAATGCATCCCCAAGTGGCCTTGTTCGTGAAGAAAGAACTAGAGAAACTATTAGAGGTTGGGTTCATAAGACTTATTGATTATTCTAACTATATATCCAACATAGTTCCTGTGGCCAAACCAAATGGGAATATTAGAATCTGTACAAACTTTCAGGATCTTAACAAAGCTTTCCCAAAGGATGATTTTCTACTTCCAAACATTAACATGCTAGTAGATCTCACAAAAGGGCATGCCATGCTATCCCTTATGTATGGATTTTCTAGCTACAATCAAATCAAAATTATACCTAAAGATCAACATAAAACTACCTTCACTACCCCTTGGGGCACCTTTTGCTACAATTTCATGCCATTTGGTCTCAAAAATACGAGGGAAACTTATCAACATGCCACGAATATCATCTTCCATGGCCTCATCTATATCATAATGGTAGATTATGCTGATGATTTTCTAGGAAATTCTAAGACAAGAGAAGACCATCCCATGATCTTGAAGAAAATATTTGAACAGTTAGAGCAATACAAGCCGCACCTCAACCAAAAAAAGTTTGTGTTTGGTGTCACATCTGGAAAGTTATTGGGCTTCATAGTCTCTAGAAGGGGTATTGAAGTATATCCAACCAGGGTCAAGGAAATAATGGGAATTCCCCCACCATGCAATCTAAAGCAATTAGGAAGCCTTCAAGGGAAGCTACAGTCCATCAGGTGCTTCATAGCCCAGCTTGTTGACAAGTGTCAATAATTCACACACCTCTTGCACAAAGACACCACCTTCAAGTGGAATCTAGAATTACAGTGAGGCTTCGACAAGATTAAGGAGTACTTGGCTCATCCACCCATTCTAATACATCCTATTCTAGGAAAACCACTCCTATTATATATTTTAGCTACATCAGTTGCACTAGGGGCATTACTAGCACATCATGATAAACTATCTAAAAAATGTGCAATCTATTACATCAGCCAAAAACTTGTGGGTTATGAGCTCAAATATTCCCCAATGGAAAAATATTTCCTGGCAATGGTCTTCAGTTCACAAAAGCTTGGTCATTACATGCTCAGCCACCCCATCAAGCTAATATCAAAAGTTGACCCACTCAAGTATCTATTATCTAGAATTTCTTTAACTGGCCGCATGGCCAAGTGGGTCATTTTACTGAGTGAGTTTGACATAGAGTACGTAGACTGTAAGGAAATCAAGGGATAGGTGATAGAAGATCAGTTGGATGATGCTCCTTTGGTGGACGCATATCCGTTAGTGTTCTATTCCTCACTCCTCAAGGTGATTATATCCCAAATTCATTCAAGTTAGCATTCTCATGCACCAACAATATTGCTGAGTATGAAGCTCTCATCACTGGCCTAAGAATCATAATCCAATGGAATATCACCCATCTACATGTCTTTGGCGATTCTCAGGTGATAATCAAACAGGTCAATAATGAGTTTCAAACAAAGGATGACACAATTTTTCTTTAAAAACACACGGTTGATGAATTCAAGAAGTATTTCACCTTCATCTAGTTTGAGCAGATTCCCAGAGTCCAAAACAAGGTAGTAGATGCAATGGCTACAATTAGTTCCATCAAATCAACTCAAATCATTTATCCAACACACTTCCCTCTATACCATCATAGGAGATACACTTTATTATAGAGGATATGATGGAATTCTCCTTCGGTGTCTCAATGAATTAAAATCTCGAGTTGCATTAAATGAGGTACATAGTGGTGTCTGTGGGTCTCATTCTAATGGAATGGCCTTAGCCAAGAAGATTCTAAGAGTAGGATATTATTGTCCCACTATTGAACATGATGCCTGTGAGTTCGTAAAGAAATGTATACCATGCCAACAACATGCATATTTAGTCCATGCTCCTGCACAAGACTTGCAACCTATCATTGCTCCATGGCCTTTTTCACAATGGGGTTTCAACCTAATCGACAAGATTTACCCTCCATCATCTAACAAATGTACATTCATCATCACCACCATTGAATACTTTACTAAGTGGGTGGAAGCAATTCCCCTCTCCCAAATTACAAGTATTTAGATCTCCAAATTCATCCTTTTCCATATTTTCTGTAGATATGGAATTCCCTCCACCATTATCACTGACAATAGTAAGCCATTCAAAAACTAGTATATGAAGCCACTTTGTGAGACATATCATATCCAACATCATTGGTCCACCTCCTTTTACCCTCAAGGTAATGGCCAAGATAAAGTAACCAACAATACTCTTATCAAAATCCTTAAAAAGGTTGTCAACAACACTGGTTGAGATTGGCACCTCCATCTCCATCTTGCCCTTTCAGAATATTGCATATCCATCTACACACACACTAACGCTACCCCATACTCCCTCGTTTATGGTGCTAATTCTATCCTGTCAATTGAGGTTGAGATCCCATCACTTTAAATCTCTCTGAAGAATCTCATCAGTGATGAAGATGCTCGAGTCACATGGTTAAGTCAACTGGAACTCCTAGATGAAAAGCACATCAAGGCCTACCATTACCTCCAAGCATACCAACATTGTCTTAAAAGAAGCTACAATAAGAAGGTTTGTCCACACCAATTCAATGTTGGTGATCTTGTCCTTAAGCAAAATTAGTGCACCCAGCAAGATCGAGACAAGAAGGGAAAGTTTGAGGCAAATTGGTTGAATCCATATGTTGTCACAACTAAATATAGTTATGGGGCATATCAACTTGCTACACCTAAGAAGGAACCATTAGAGGAGCCTATCAACATCATGCATTTGAAGAGGTTTTACAACTAACTTAGTTGGGTTATCCTATCCTCAAAAATACCAAAAAAAATAAAAAATCAGCAAAAATACAAAAATCAAAAAGTCAAAAAATCCAAAAAAATAGTAAAGAGAAATAATTCGTCCTATGGTGAAAAACCACCCTTGGTGGCACGTTGGTTAAGTATGTGTGGTGAAAACCTGGCAACATGCACCATTCATAGAGGGCTTAATCATTATCTACCTTGTGTCCTAGTTAATTATGTTTCCCTCCATCCTATCCTCGCATCCTATCCTCACATCCTATCATATGCATCCTCCCATTGGCATCTGCATATTCATCGCTTGGTATATCTTGGTGGAGCATTGGACGATTCAAATCAGCTATCTATGATCCAAAGCTTTTATACTAAATATAAACTTTTCGTCACCTATACGTTGGCGTCGTTTGTCAATCTCATGTCCTCATCTAGGGTCTTTCATTGTGTCGGTCATCATTAGGTCTCATGTCGTCACTCATCTATTTTTTCAAAGTACGCTGCCCCTGTGCTTTCACATAGGCAAGGCTAATCATTTGATCAGCCCCTGGGGCATTTGTCCATCTTGTCTTTGTGCTAAATTGAGGTCTCCATTGTCCTCTTTTTGCTTTTAGCCATGGTCAGTCATTAGTCTTTTATCGAACTACAAGGCCTCTATGCTTTCACATAGGCAAGGTTAATATTTGATCAACCCCGAGCCCCTAGGCTTGTAGGGTGTGTCTTGTTATCATGTTGTGTTGTCAAGTGTGTCCCTACCTAGCTAGTTCTAAACAAGCAAAATCCATTAATATCGTGAGGCCCAATTAGTTTTGAGTGTCTCGAGTCATGTCGGCCATTTAATCTACCCTCCATCTTTGGTCTTAACAGGATGCATCCTTCCTAACTCAACCTGCATCAATCCCATCCACCCTTTTTGATCCTATGGCAAAGGAAATTTGAAATTTATTGCGATATTTTGATGTTTTTAGTGTTTTCTTATCGTTTGAGCTTCCTATTACACCTTGTTAGGGTCACCATGAGCCATCATATCATGGTGCACTTTGACAGGTAAACATAGGGGCATATCTTGATTTTGCGTGTTCTTGTCTTCTTGGTTGTCCCACATAGTACCCACCAAGATCCATGTGGTCTTGTGTTATGCTGGGGCATCCTTTGTGTTTTAGGTTATCCCAATACCTGGCCTGACCAAATCCCTTGCAGCTTTGGGGTGATGGGATAGTCTTCTTGTTTTTTTTGTTTGTCTTACACATGGGAGACTAATCTTCCTTTGTTCCTCATACCCTAGTGTATCATGTCCTATGCTATAGAAGAAATCAGTGCTCCTACAATGGAAAAATGGCATTAGGATTGCATTTCATTCACCATCCCATTGCTTTGCATCTCTCCCCATCCGTTCTTTCTCGAGCCTATGGTTAGTGATTTTGGTTGTGCAAATGTTTTTCCCTCATCCTTTCTTCCTATCAGGATTCCTATGGTTTTTGATAGGTGCAGTATCACACCCATCATCATTCATCTTGCTATGTAATACATTGCCACACCTATCATTGTTCACTTAGGTGAATTATCCATTGCATTATCACTTTCATCTTTATTTTAAGTTGTTTAGATTAATCTAGATTGGTTATTCTAAGCATCTTAAATTTATTTCATATCATTTCATCCCATTGCATTATCATTTTCATATTCATTTTAAGTTATTTAGATTAATCTAGATTGGTTATTCTAAGCATCTTAAGTTCATTTCATATCATTTTACCTCATTGCATTATCATTTTCATACTCATTTTAAGTTTTTTAGATTAATCTAGATTGGTTATTCTAATAATCTTAAATTCATTTCATAACATTTCATCTCATTGCATTATCATTTTCATATTAATTTTAAGTTGTTTAGATTGATCTAGATTGATTATTCTAAGCATCTTAAGTTCATTCCATTTCATTATCATTTCATTGCATTATCATTTTAGGTTGTTTAGAGTTATCATTCTAAACATATTAGTTCATTTCATTACATACCTTGCATTACATCACATTTAGCCCATCCTTCCATAACATGATCACATATGCATACATCACATATTATTATCCATTGCATCACATTGTGTTTTCATATCACATCATACATACATGATTATCCATAGAAAATTCATCATGTCATATCCCACACACATACATAATAAATCACATTAACACTGCCACCTGCATCACATCATTAGTATCACATCCATAGCACATGTCATAAAATTATAAATCATCCATCACATCCTGTATCCAAAGGCATTAGAAATAATGCATTCCATCCATAACATTCCCATAAACATAAGCATAAATCATCATAACCATATGCATATATCATAATCATCAACATACCCATGTGCATAATAAACATCCATGACATCACATAATAGTCACATAATGTCGACAATGTCCATAACATATCATATATATATATATATCAAAAAATATAGTATCCATCATATGTCCATCATAATCCATAATAAAAGGTCATAAAAGTCTATAAGAAGTCCATAATAACATAACTAGTCCATCATAATGTCCATGAACATCCATAGAATAAAGATACAAGTGTAGAGCTCTAATCAAGTACATAAACTACATCTCCTAAATGAATAAAGAATAAAGAATAAAAGAATCAATAAATGAATAAATTTTTCCAATCTGTGTTGAAGACTCTGGAGTCTTTGTCTGCCTATATTACCCATCCACCCTGAACCTCTCAAAAAACCATATCCTATGTCCCCATCCTCTCTAACCCATGCTCCTGGCATTTGACCTCTGAGTGGATTCTGGCACTGAACCTTGGCCTCGGGGGGTGTCTTGTGATATCTATTGTACCCTCATGTATGTGTAACCCCTAAGTGTTTGGGTGCTGGCATTTGTGGCACTGCTTTTCCATATGGTGGCACTCTCCATGTAGGATCTAAGATGGCCTGATGGTAAGAAAAAATATAGTATCTGACCTTTATCCTAGCATTAGCCTCCCTTGCTGCCTATGACCATGCTATGTCCCTCTCAATCTGGTACCTTCCCCTCAGCCCACTGATGTGCCATCTCTCCCTCTCCGAAGCCTCCTGTTCCATCAACATCTACACAACCTGGCCCTCTAGCTAGGATATCCTTTGTGTTGCCGCATCCCTCTCACCCTCTAGTGCTTGTACCTAGGCCTTTGTGGTCTTCACCCTCTATAACAATCCTCCTGCATCCCCTAAGGCTATCTCTACACACTCAACTCTATCCCAGGCCTCATCCCTCTCTCTTTGCATCTCCTCTAGCTGACCCCTCACCTCATCCCTCTTGGTCTCTACCTCTTGTAACCACCTCCCCACCTCATCAACCAACTACCCAAAGGCTCTGTCTCCCTCTCCTTGTGTAGCCTATAAATACTGTACTTCAGCTTGTAGCCTGCTCACCTTTGTCTATAATTTTTCTTGATCCACCTCAGACTCCCTCAATTGATGCTCTACTATCCCCAATTAGGCTAGGGCTCCTGTAAGTAACACTATGGGGTCCTCTAGCAGTAGTGGCACATATGGTACCATTGCTAATGGGTGCACGAATGGGGCATCCTCATCCATATCCATCACTTGCTCCTCCCCCTATCCTCCTCCATCTAGACATCTAATGTAGACAGGGTGGAGAACTCACAATCAGACCCAAAATGAATCAAACTTCAACAAGATTCAACTTTTCAAAACAATCCTTTATACAAGCCAACACTATAGCTTCAAAGTCACCAAAATCAACAAAAGAGCATATCTTTTCAATAATGTTGTAAAAAGACCAACACAACATCAACATAGCATCCACTCAACATGATATACAATCCCCCAATCATTCACACAAGGTTTTTTTGCAACATTGTAGAGTTTCATTGAGTGACCCTACTCAAAAGGCTACAAAATTAGCCCTAATTTACAAACAAACTACTCTTTAGACTTCTCCAATCATCATGAACTCTTGGAAAGTCATTTATTATATGTCAAAACATCAAATTCCACAATTTATTTATAGTTTCAAGGCATCTTTATCACTATTCTATGAAACCCTCCTTTATCATGCATTAACCTATGGTTTTAATGAATCACCTATCTCCCGGCTTCCAAAAGCATAGCCAATGTGATAGGTTGTCTTTAGGTCCCATTACTTTAGAATAAAATATTCAATTTGTCGATCGGGTAGTGTTCAAGGGAATCTGCAATAGAAGAGTTCTGGAGTATCTCCCTCAGGTTCCTTAAATTTTTAAGAACAACTTCAAATTAATTCTAACTTCAAACTATTTAACTATCAAACTGAAAAGTAATCTATTCCTAAGAAAACAAAAAATGCTTGAACTGTAAACATGAGTATACTAATTTAGAAAGCATAATAACTAAGTTAAAAAGCATAGAATCAATTTAAACTAAGAAGCTGATAAATTATAAGAACAAAAAAGCTTATAGCAATCCATAAAATATTTTCTTAATAGTCAAAATTCCAATAGTAAGTAACAGAAACTACAGAAGTTGAAAAGATAAAAAATACTTTAAAGCTAAGAATTCATAACAGTGAATTTAAATAACTCTCTACAAAACATCAGTATAACAAAAGAAAACACTTATCTACTCCTGTCAAGTGGCCAGCTCATGGGACAACACATTCATTCTCAGCTCACATCCACAGCTATTTTAGGAACACCTCTATTAATCATAGTTATCATCCATAACTCATAACTCAAAATTTTAGATAACAATATCTTTATTTATAAACCTTGGAAAACATTCTAACAACATAACACTACTTTCACTGTATATCTTACTTCTAGTGACTGTATCTTTTATGGAGAAACTGTAACTACTTGTTATATTTCAGATGGTGTGGATAACCATTGAAAAATATCTAAACAAATCTACGTATAACTCATCTATCTTTAATCCTATTACACAACATTTAAGAGGCTCAAGTCGAGCCATAAAGTATTTAATTCAAAAGATAATAGAAATAACATCTTTTAACAACAACAACATTTTTGGTCCATCATCCTGAAGTTCTGGAGCATATTTCCAGCATATATCTCTAACTGTTCTAGAGCACATGCCAGCTGGATACTTCAATCTATAACTTGATTGACCGATTATTATCTACAAAACACTTAAAACAACCCATTAAATCTATATTGGAAAATTTAATTAATTGGTAGAGGATAGAGATTTGCATGTATGAACCAGGTCTTTGTGGTATTATTATGATGAGGTTATTTTTACCTCATAATTTCCTCCCCTTCTTAGTTCTTGATAGGTCCTCCTATCCCCTGATTATAATTTTTCCCTCTACTCCCCTCTTCATACTTTGCACTTATATCATATAAGTCTTTTGCTATGTCATCAAAGTTTATAGGGGAATTATGGAAACTTGCATGAAAAGCAACTCCCCGTTTCCATTCATTGAAATTTTTGTCATCCTGATCTATATTAATATGAAAAGCAAGGGCTGGATACAACAGTAAAGGAGGTTTGTACCTCATTCCTATCCATTTTGTTCTAAGATCTCCTAAAATTTTGGCTAAGGCATCTGCCCTTCTAAAGGACCATCTAAGACCAAGAGGAGAGATTACTTCCCTTCTCTTTAGATATATAGGCAATGGAGTGTATCTCTCTTCACATGCATTCCAAGCCTTTCCAACCAATTTTTTCCCCTGTTCTATAAAATGATTATAGCAAACCCAAAGGCTGTCATTATACCTTTCTTTCATTTTCTCATCCAACAAAAGAGCTACAAATGTCTTCTTAAAAGCTGTTGGTCTACTATTTGGAGATCTTATCTGAAGTCCTATACTTTTCTCTGCTTGAACATATTCTTTATTTAATTCTTTCCAATGGATTTGATTCCGCATAGTAGACAATAGAGATCTTAACAAAGAAATCAGTATGCTGCTCTAACAAAAGATCATGGGTAAAGAATTCACAGAGCATACCTTGCTCTTTAGGTTTTGAGTCTACAAACATTTTAAAAAATTCTTTATCATTAGGTTCATAGGGTTGATCATTGTAAATCCTAAGCAATTTCCATCTAAAACATTGCTCATTCAAAAACATGGAATATAATCTAGATGGCCTTCTACATGATAAAAGAAATTCAGCTATTTGACATGCATCTTGTTTCCCCTTATAAGCTTTATGAAATACTTCTCTTAATAATACCATTTCCATTTTAAATCTATTATTCTCAATTTGTGCATTTATGAGGAAATAGCACCATTCCATCCATTTCATTAATAATGGAGGAATATGAATTTGGAACCATTCAGTGACCGTTGGCTCAGTTTGAACTTCTTTGGATTCCATCTTTGGTTTACTTGTGCTTTCCTGTAAGTCCTGCTCTAATTCTACAATCTTACTAAGAGAAGTATTTAATTCTTCTTTTTGTCTTTTCCTTTCCTCTTCAAAAGCTGAAAAAATGAGCATAAAATTTCCTTTTAAATTATGAATTTCTTTATTTAATTCATCCCTATGTATCCTATTTTCCTCATCACAATTCTGGATTTGTAATTGCAGCTCACTAATAGATGTATCTTTTCCCTGTACTTCCAACTTTAAATCCTGAATTTCTTGATCCCTTTCATCTATTACAGTCTTATACACCATTATTTCCTCTTGTTGTAATTCCATTCTTTCTTTATTTTCATGCAGCTGTTTTCTGAACTCTTCTATCTCTAATTTCAAATTTTTAAACTCCATGTTAATATTTTTAGTTTCAACAATTTCAACAACTTTATTAAAACTGGAGACAATTTCCCTAACATACTATCATCAATCTCCCTAAAAAGTGGAGATTATTCCTTTTCTATTTCCTTTTTTTCTTGTTCTACAACTTCCTCTTCAGATACCAAATGAAAATGCACTTCTTCAACACATATTTCTTTTTCTGAGGATTGGTGAATTGACTCCTTAGTTTCTAAATTTCTCTTCTGATTTTTAGCTTTTGACCTCTTCTCTTTACTCTATGCTAGGGTTTCTGCAGATCCAGAGGATAATATTTTACTCCTCCTCAAAGGAGGAGTATCCTGATAATTTAAAATAGTTGGATCATTTAGAAGAATAGTTCTTCTTTTCCTCTTCTTAACAGGGTGAGTATCCACATTTGGACTCATTATCACTACATCCTCTATCTGGGCCAAAGTTTCAAACTCATCTTTTCTAAATTCTGGCACTTCCTCACCAACTATGGTGGGAATTTTGGGTTTAGGAGCTTTAGGGTTTTCGGGGGAAGTTGCTCTAGAAGGTGAAGCAACTTGTTTTGAGGATTCTCCTAATTCTATCTTCCTTCCTGATGTAGGCATATCAAATTTCCCCAAAAAAATTTCCCATTTGCTTTGAGGTTTCTTACAAAAATGATATTTACAAATCAATTGAATTAACCCATGGTGTTTTAATGGTCTTGAACCAAATTTGTATCTCTTTATTGAAGAATTAATAGAATCATTCAAGAAATGAGGAAAATTAACCCTTAGAGCAAGGTTTTCCTTCCCATGCCGCAAATGTGTTAATATGCAGAATGCTAGTCCTACCACAGTGGCAAGTTGACCTTCACAAGTAAAATATCTAATGATCCATGCAACAACAGTACCCAGAGGTTCTAAGATAGAGGCTCTTTGAAACCCTGTATTTTGTCCCCTAGTACTGACAACTATCATGGGTTGAGGATCTCCCTGTCTAATGAATAATTCTGATAATTTCTGATATGGAATTTGTGGAGTTTCAGATATTCTAATACCAAAATCTTCCAACCTTGAAATAGAAGAGATAATTTTTGAACTCACCTTGAAACACTTCCCATGCAGAATCACCTGACCGTTAGAGTAGCTTTCTGAAAATGCATTCACCAGCTTTTCATTATACCCTTCAAATTTCCTGATAAAATCCAACCAGCCTACTTCCTCAAATAGCTAAGAGATATTTCTTAACCCCAATAGCTTTTCTGCAAAAGTGGGCTCAGATTTCTTCTTTGTGCCACCCATTTTCTTGTCTCTCTTGCTTACCACCCAGCTGAAAATTTCAATAATGCCAAGGACTTGTAAACCGGTATTTTTGAAGATATGATCAGACTGTAATCATTTACTCTACTCTTGCTCGGAGCTTACTGCATAATAATTTCAATTTACATGAAGGGCCACAAAAAGAGTAGCGTACTCAACAATTAATCACCAAGTGGCTCACTTTACTAAATTGGGAAAAGAAACTCTTGCCAATCAATTATATTTTATTCAAAAATAACTACTTATTTAAAGAATTTTTTTTTACTTACTTTCGTTCCATGATCGCTTGAAGATCTTGTACCTCATGATTTGACATGATGATGCAAGGGTATTGACTAAGGTGACGGTATAACTATTATGACATGAATGAAGAGACTCATGGATGACGAGTCATTAATAAAGATAGGCTATTACAGCGGCTTTTATTTACAATGACAGAAGAAGGCACATGTACCAATGTACGATAATCAAAGCATCGAAAAAGATTTGAATTTTTTTCTAGAAAGGAGTTGGAAAAATGAAAATGAATAAGTTCCAGAGCATGCGTAAAGCATGCATTCAGACAAAGAAAGTGGTGGAAGTTCCAGAACATGCGTAAGGCATGCATTAGGAACTGGAAAAGTGGATAAGTTCCAAAGCATCACTAAAAGATGTAACTGAAACAGTGATCAAATGAAAGTTCTGGAGCATCATTGAAGGATGCATCTGAAGTAGAAAAAAGTTCTGGAGCATCATCGAAAGATGCAGTTAGAGCAACGAAAATGAAAGTTCTGAAGCATCGTCAAAAGATGCAGCTGGAGCGGCAACCAATGAAAGTTATAGAGCATCGTTGAAGGATGCAACCGGAGCAGCAACAAATGAAATTTCTGGAGCATCGTTGAAGGATGCAGCCAGAATAGTGACTAGATGAAAATTATGGAGCATCGTTGAAGGATGCAGCTAGAGCAGCAACAAATGAAAGTTTCAGAGCATCATTGAAAGATGTAGTTGGGGCAACGACTAGATGAAAGTTCCAGAGCATCGTTGAAGGATGCAGCCGAGGTAGTGACCAGATGAAAGTTCTAGAGCATTGTTGAAGGATGCAGCCGGGGCAACGACTAGATGAAAGTTCTGGAGCATCATTGAAGGATGCAGTCGGAAGCAACAAAGAATGAAAGTTTTGGAGCATCAAGCGTTCAAATCATCAAGTTTTAGAGCATTGGCCAGCTAAATGATCAGGTTCTGGAGCATCATGGAACGGTGCTCTGGAAGTTGTTATTCCTTTATGAAAGGTCCTGCTAAATGAAAATATGTGTTAATTCTAAAAATTTATGAAAGATGCTAAAAAAGAATGAATTAAGTACATATGTCTTTTTTTATTACAAATTTTCATCAATTTTTTTTTTAGATGACATATAATCATTTAAATCAAAATAGACTCTGCCTTGGCAAAGTCAATACATTGGATTTCTCCTTTCCTTTCTATCAGCTTTGTAAATTCTTCTTTATTAACTGGTTTGTGATAAATACGTAGGCGATGACCATTTACTAAGAGAGTTCGTGAATCACCATCGATAGGTTTTAACTGAACTGTGCCATTCGAGAAAACCTCAGAAATTTCGTATGGTCCCATCCAATGAGTTTTGAGTTTTCCTTTATGATCTTTATATCTTGAATTGAATAGCAGGGCCCAGTCACCATTATGAAATTCTCTTTCTTTAATATATTTGTCATGCCAAACTTTCCGTTGATGTTGAACTAATTCTATTTGATGAACAACATCCAAACGAAGCTCATCCAACTCATTTAACTATAAAACTCGTTCTATTTGAGGTTGTTTCAAATCTAGACCCAATTCCATAGCTGTTCGTAGGGTCTGAAGTTCAAATTCAATGGGAAGAAGAGGTTTCTTTCCAAAAACAAGCTCATAGGGACTTAATCTAGTTGTAGATTTCCATGTTGTATTATATGCCCAAATAGCTTCAAGCAATTTCCTGGCCCAATCTTTTCTTCCTGAAGAGACAGTTTTTGTTAGTATGTTTTCTAACTCCCTATTAGTCACCTCTACCTAACCATTTGCTTGAGGGTGATAGGGGGATGACTTCTTATGGCTCACCTGAAAATGGTCTGTAAATGCTAGGAGGACTTTGGACATAAATTAGGGTCCCTGATCTGTAAAAATAGTTCAAGGGGCTCCAAATCAAAGAAAAATTTTGTTATAGAGAAAATCAACAACTTGCTCTTCTCTAGCAACTTGTAAAGCTTGAACTTCAGCCCATTTTGTCAGATAATTAGTACAGACTAATATATATTCTTTCCCTTGTGAGGAAGGATCTATGGGGCTGATAAAATCTAACCCTCATTTTTCAAATGGTTCCAAAGTTACCTATGGTTGCAACAACAACTCTGTCGAAGTAGTTGGTCTTCCTACTCTTTGACATTCATCACAATGATGAAAATAATTTTTAACATCTTTTTGCATTGAAGGCCAATAATATCCAGTACCTAGTATTTTATGGGAAGTTATTTTTGCAGAATAATGACTCCCTAAAGGATCATCATGATAGGCCCTTAGAATACTATAAGTTTCGTCAGCCCTGACACATCTTCTCAAAACCATATCAGGTCCACAACAAAATAAAATCCCATTAATCCATTTAAATGGTGCACATTCTCGAATAAGTCGCTTCCTTTGTTTAAATGTAAATTCAGGAGGTACTTCAGAAGTAGCCAAATAGTTGGCAATATCAGAAAACCAAGGAACTTTTATAGAGATAGCAAACAAATTTTCATCAGGGAACTCATCTTGTTCAGGTGCTCGATCACCCTTTTCTTGTTTAATTCGAGATAGAAAATCTGCCACCTCATTAAATTTTCCTAGTTTGTCAAGTATTGTCACATTGAACTCCTGAAGAAGTAGTAACCATCTCATTATTTGACCATTAACTACAGGTTTATTCATTAAATATTTTACAGTTGAGTGATTTGTGTAAACTGTAACTTTATATCCTGTAATATAATGACACAACTTTTTAATGGCATGAACGACTGCTAAGAATTATTTTTCTATTGTCGTGTAATTTCTCTTAGCAAACATTAAGTTTTTACTAATAAAATATATGGCATATTTACCCCCATCCTCATCTTCTTGTCCTAATATTGCTCCAATTGCATCATCTGAAGCATCAACATAAATGTGAAAGGGAAGATTCCAATTTGGTCCACGTAGTACAGGAGTAGAGACCAACTTTTCTTTTATCGTTTCAAATGATTGTTGACACTCAAACGTCCAATTAAACTCCACATATTTTTGGAGGAGAGAAAACATAGGGGCTGCTATCTTATTGAAGCTTTCTATGAACCTTCTATAATATCCAACATGTCCAAGAAAACTTTGAACATCTGTTTGTGTTTGAGGTATAGTTAATTGTTGTATGACTTCAATTTTTTTAGGATCAACTTTTATTCCCTTAGAGGAAATGTGATGGCCTAAGACTATTCCTTGTTCCACCATTATTAAACAATTTTCATGGCTAAGGGACAGTCTATTTTCCTCACAAACCTACAAAACCCTATCCAGGTTTTGAAGGGCTTCATCATAGGTTGACCCATATATTGTGAAATCATCCATATAAACCTCTACACAATCGTTAACAAGTGCTACAAATATAGCCAAAATGGCCCTTTGAAAAGTAGTTGAAGCATTACAAAGTCCAAAAGGAAGAACTCTATATGCATATGTACCCCAAGGACAAGTAAACATGGTCTTGTCTTGGTCTTCTGGTGCTACTTGAATTTGGTTGTAACCACTAAATCCATCTAGGAAAGAAAAATATTTCCTTCCAGCTAAATTGTCCAAAACCTGGTCAACAAATGGTAAGGGAAAATAATCTCTAAAGGTGGCTTTATTAAGTTCTCTATAATCCATACAAATTCTCCACTTGCCATTTTTCTTTGGTACTACTACCATAGGTGACACCCACTTACTATATGAGATAGGATAAATAAATCCTACACGGAGGAGTTTCTCAATCTCTACTTTAACAAGATCCTTTAATGCAGGGTTGAGTCACCTCTGTGGTTGACGAATAGGTCTTATATTAGGATTAGTATACATGTAATGAGTAAAAACACTTGGGTTAATACCCCTCATGTCTGTATAATCCCAAGAAAAAGCTTTAGACCTTTTTACTAGCACATTAAATAATTTATCCTCTTGTATTTTTGTCAACCAACTATTGATATTCACAGTTTTTCCTGGTAACAACATAATTTTTTTTGTTCCTAGATAAGCCGAAGTGACAGTATGTATTGGTTGTAACAAAGCATTGAGAGGACAACTATGGGGTATAAGTCGGTGAAATCTTGTAATATCATCAAAGAAATAACTTGTTCTAGGAATCATATTAGCCAAGGGACAAGGCATCCCCATGGTAACATAATTTTGTTCCATCCCACTTATATCAATCGGTTGTCCCAAAATTTATGGTACATCCTCTATTACTTCTTCACTAGAACTTATAACCAAATGTGCTACCTCATTCACTAACTCATCCTTTAAGTCTTCTCCATGTTGTTTAATCACTACCATGGCCAAAGAGGCCAGACTGTCCTGCCCACTAAATTCTTCTGGTTCATCAACCCAAACTTTATTATATTCAGTTGGTTTAGCAGGAGGATATAAAAATAAACGTTTACTATTTGGACCATGTGAAATGGTCATACCTCCTTCTTGACAATCAATTTTAGCAGTGACAGTAGCCAACCATGGTCTTCCCAAAATTATTGGATAACTATCTTTAGGTGTAAGTGATTGAATTATTTGAAAGTCAACTGGATATTCCCATCCATCAACTTTAACAAGAACATTTTTTATAACACCTTTTGGAATGGCTATAGAATGATTTTCCATCTGCAAGACTGTAGTTGTAGGACTTAAATCTGTAAGACTTAATTTCTCCATTACATCCACCGTCATTACATTAATAGCTTCTCCCAAATCCACCAATGCATTAGGTATTGCTACCTCATTAATTGTAATAGTAATCAGTGGACTCCCCAGATCATCATATTTTGGAGCAATAGTATTCCCAGACAAAAATTCAGCTAGATAACCATAAATATACACAGTGTTTATTTTCTTTGGTTTCCTTCCTGGGGTTCTAATACACAATTGTTTGATCAACTGATTTAACTTAGGAATTTCCTTTATTGCCTGCAACAAAGGAACCTCTATTTGGAATTGTTTAATTTCCTGAATTAATGCAGTTTTAGAAGCTAATGACATTTCTAGAGTATCTTTTGAAATTGTTGATTTTAGGTGCTCCCGAAATGGTGCTTGAGTTTTCTCCTTTGAAAGGATATCTCTTTTCTCTTTTGGAGGAATATCTTCACTAGACTCAGTCAAATACTAACCTTCCTCCTCTCGAGGGAAACCAGCAACTTTTGCTACTGAAGACTCAGTAATATCCGTAGGTGGTATAGTATCTTTCTCAAAATTTTGAGAAAGAGGTTCGTCCACTACTTCCTCAATAGTGGGCGATTGAAGTGTCCTATCAGAACGTAACTGAACATTTCCACAATGAATTACATTAAGGCCTGTGACATGATCTTGCTCCACAGTGTATACCAGAGTATTCTATCTACTATTCTTTGGATTGCAAAGTGGTTGCGCCAAAAGTTGAGGTTGATTCACCTACTTAGTCTAAGGAAGATTCTGAGGTGGTGGCAACAATTTTTGTTATTGATTCCTCCTAAGACCAATATAAAATTTATTTTGTCCTTAATTCCATTGGGGAGCAATATGTTGTGGGTACCATTGTTGTTGTGACTGGTTTGGCCATTGCTATGTTCCCCATGATTGACTTTCCCATTCAGGAGATCCCCAATAAGAAGTTCCCCAAGTAGGTTGTGGAGGATAGGGCTGATTCCAAGGGGAAGGCCATTGATTACCAGCCTAGTTATTCTGGGGTCTCCATGCAAAATTGGAATTTTGGCCATAAGAAAAATTACCTCCCTGGCGCTGATTTAACACATTTATTTCTTCTTCAACCTGAGTAGTTTTTTTCTTAGTATTCTTAAGATCAGTAAGAAGCTCACATTGATTGGTAGGGTGGCTTTGCTCACAAAGTTGACAAACATTAACCTTGTCTAATGGACACTCCTGTAAAAGATGTTTATTTTGACACCTAGGACAATAGATTGACAAAGTATTAGGATTATGTGTCTTTTCTTGTATACCATCCAACGTAGTATTGAATTGGACTAGTATGTCTGTCTTTTAATTTTCTATTTCTTCTCGAAGTTTACTTATCTTGTTATTCCCTTTGAAAAGATTTTTTTTTCGGATTCCTCCACGAGTACGTGAAAAATTGCGACACAAATCACATATGTGTTCAAGGTTTAATTGAGACACATCACCTTTTCCCATTAAATCAAGACTTCTTCTTGCATCATCATCGAGTCCCTTAAGAAATATAGTCTTGAGAATCTCAACACTAATTGTTGTTTCCACACATCGTTTAGATAAGAAAAGAAACCTATCCAAATAGTCTTCTAGACTCTCGTCCTCATTCTCCCAAAGTTTAAATAGCTCTTCCTTATGATCACTCACCCTACAATAACTCTGATATTTATTTAAAAACAAAATCTCCATTTCTTCCCAAGTTGTAATACTTCCAGACGGTAGTCCCATAAACATGCGCATGGTTGAATCCTTCAAAGTAGAAGGAAACAACTTCAATTTTTGGTTGTCATTTTTATAGTCATAAGTTTGATAGAGGAACTTAAATTCAAAAAGAAATTGGTTTGGATCTTCCAAAGATAAACCATGAAAGGTTGGAACGAAAGCTAGAGACATGTTTTTCATTATTGTATCATCATTTGCATCGAGAGCAATAGGTTAAGTGAACATCCTAGGTAGTGGAGGATCATTATTATTACGGTTTGCACCATTACGGTTGGCTTCTGCCCTCTGATCTCCCATGATGTTTAGAGGAATATTCTCCTCGACAAGAGGTTGTACTACAGGATGATCTTCTGGGAGATAGTGGAAAGCCTCGGGTGGGTTAGTCTCAAGTAATTTGTCAGCAGAATAATCTTCTGAGCCTTGGGCCTCCCTTTGTATAACTAGAATGTATTTTGGGGGGTCTTTGGTATAAATCGTCCGTGAGGGCCTCTTTTCCTGACCATGTAGAAAAGGAAGCCACAGATAATATTTTTGTCCTAAAAGAGGTGTTCTAGGTGCCTTCTATTAACACTTAAGCAAAAGAAGCGAAAGGGTCCCCGACAATGACGCTAAAAAGTGATACGCTGTCATTAGGTCCCATTACTTTAGAATAAAATATTCAATTTGTCGATCGGGTAGTGTTCAAGGCAATCTGCAATAGAAGAGTTCCAGAGTATCTCCCTCAGGTTCCTTAACTTTTTAAGAACAACTTCAAATTAATTCTAACTCAAACTGTTTAAGAAAATGCTTGAACTATAAACATGAGAATACTAATTTAGAAAGCATAATAACTAAGCTAAAAAGCATAGAATCAATTTAAACAAAGAAGCTGATAAATTATAAGAATATAAAAGCTTATAGCAATCCATAAAATATTTTCTTAATAGTCAAAATTCCAACAGTAAGTAACAGAAACTACGAAAGTTGAAAAGATAACAAATACTTCAAAGCTAAGAATTCATAACAGTGAATTTAAATAACTCTCTATAAAACATCAGTATAACAAAAGAAAACACTTATCTACTCTCGTCGAGTGGCCAGCTCGTGGGACAACACATTCATTCTCAGCTCACATCCACAACTATTTCAAGAACACCTCTATTAATCATAGTTATCATCCATAACTCATAACTCATAGTTTCATTTAACAATCTCTTTATTTATAAACCTTGGAAAACATTCTGATAGCATAACACTACTTTCACTGTATATCCTACTTCCAATGACTCTATCTTTTATAGAGAAATTGTAACTACATGTTATATTTCAGATGGTATGGATAACTATTGAAAAATATCTAAACAAATCTGTGTATAACTCATCTATCTTTAATCCTATTACACAACATTTAAGAGGCTCAAGTCGAGTCATAAAGTCTTTAATTAAAAAGATAATAGAAATAACATCTTTTAAGAACAACATTTTCGGTCCATCATCTTGAAGTTCTGAAGCATATTTCTAGCATATATCTCTAACTGTTCTGGAGCACGTGCCAGTTGGATACTTCAATCTGTAACTTGATTGACTGGTTATTATCTACAAAACACTTAAAAAAACCCATTAAATTTGTATTGGCAAATTACTTTAATAAATCAAAAGAAATTTTGTTTATACAAGTTCTTACTAAAATTAAGCAATTATTTCTTCTAAAATTTAATTAATTGGCAGCGGATAGAGATTTGCATGTATGAACTAGGTCTTTGTGGTATTATTATGATGAGGTTATTTTTACCTCATCATAATGCATAAAAAATCATGGATACACCTTGCATAAACACACAAATACATCACAATATAATTTCCTTTACTGATTCTTTACAAACTCTCATGGACACCCCTGTTCCACATGAAAATACACCTAGTCTACCCAAGGACAACATTCCCAACCTCCTAAATTGCTTCCTTTATGCATCTAAAATATAACAAAGGTTACCCTACCATATTAGATTCCCTTACCACTGAGAAAAAATATTAATAGTAGGTGGAAGGCTTATGCCATTAAATTAACTCTCGAACAATGCTTTTTCGGCCTTTCACAGGCAGTTTTAGAAAATCTTAGAATGCTCCCTCCAAAATGAATATTAAATATTTAGAATGAATTGAAAGGAAAGGTAAGACTTATATCTACATGAAACTGAAGAGTTTAGATCATTACACTTCCGTACTATTCCGTACACAGCCTGCAAAGTTTAGGAAAACAATGAAAAATAGAGTTTTGCATAGGAAAACGTGGTATTGCTTCTTGCAAATTCAATACAATGCTTCTTCCCACCTCCTTCAAGCCTTGAAGAGGCCTTTAAATATATTCTCAAACCAACGACCATCTCCTCAATTCCCATAACTACCTTTTAACAACTTTTGAAAGATAAGGACCATTGGAGGCCTAATTACCTATTTGGATTACTTTTACAAGCATATTGAAATACCTATGCATCATTTGCAACCTATGACACTTAGAATCATACTAAAGGATTGAAAATAGCCTCATCACCTTCATAAGACCCAAACCTTGCACCCCCCTAATACAAACTCCAAGATTTTCCTTCAAAGGCTACAAACACTTGTAGGTGCGAGATTAACCTTCTTCCCTAAATGACTCAACAAACACATTTATTACATTATGGTTGGTTTTTTTAGACCTTATTGGACAAAATAAACACAAAATACTTAACATAAACCTACTAGGCACTCAATTGACCAAAAATGAACATTGTGGTGTAGGTTCTCCTGCACCATACACCCCCCTAGAAATTTCTCATGTCCCATGAGTTGATGTGGGTACCACTGCTACCAGAGACTCCATTGAGTTCCAAATGCATTCCACTGTTGTATGTATACTGGATATACAAATTTTCCTAAACTTTTATTATGGTATATTGTATACACAATCATTTTGTCTTGCCTCTGCTCTCAAATCTGTAGTTAGCTTTTCACCATTTCTCTGCTCAACATTTGATTGTTTACCTTGCATTGTACCTACAATCAGCCTCCTTTATTCATCCCTTGGGTGTTTTCCAAGTCTAATACCTACAAAAAAACTTGTGTTATTAATCCTTGACTTCATTCTCTTTTCATATTCAAGCCTAGGACTGTCCTTACTGCCTTGTCCTTCTTGATTTTCATGCACTGTTCCACTACCTTGCTTCACTACTGTCAAATTAGACTTTTCATTGACTGTACCTACAAATTTTGATGGCTTCTCACCCCTGCACTTAGCCACAGGGCATTCTATGCTCCCTATCATCACACTGTCATGCGCATTCACTGTCCTTGTCTTCTTTAACCTTGAATTTACCTTTAGATCTGTTGTACTTGCACTTTCAGACTTACATTTGTGGATATCATTAGAATTTTTGATCTCTTTCACAATATTCAGGGGTTCCTTGGTCCCACACATAATGAATTTTTCCTTACCTTTTTCATCCCCTATCCAAGGAGTCAAAACAAACCATTGTCTATCTTTCAAGATTGAGTACTTATTTGCTTTCCCATCATAGATGACACTCCTATCATACTGCCATGGCCTTCCAAGGAGTATCTAACATCAGTCCATTGGAAAAATATCATAAAGAACACTGTCCTTATACTCACCTATTTGAAAATCTACCATAGCTTGCTCATTCACTATCAATGATTGACCATTTCTTAACCAAGAGACCTTATAAGGAAAATCATGAGGGATTCTTTTCAAATTGATTTTATTCACCATTTCAAAAGAAACCATGTTTTCAATTGAACCTGAATCCACTGCCATCCTACATACCTTACCTTGTACCTTGCAATTGATTCTAAAGAGTGCTTTCCTTTGTAGGGGTTCTTCTAGAATTGACACCTTGAGCAATGTTCTTATAATCATCAAACTCTCTCCAACTTCTAATGTGAGATTAATAATAGGTGAAATTACACTCTCTTCATCTTCATGCACTAATTGATTCCTCATTTCTCCACCATGAGAGCTTGAGCCTTGCCTTTTAGGACACTTGAAGGATGGATGTTCAGGTTGGTTGCAAGTGTAGCATCTTCCTAAAAATGCATTGTTGGAATTCCTACCTCCTCCAAATCTGCCTCTTGTGTCTCTCCATCCACCTCTGGAATCAGATTGCACTTGGCCTTTCATGGCATCCTCTTTATTATCATTGGTTGGCTTTGAACTAGACATGAATCCTCTTCCTCTTGATGCACCTCCTTTTCCTCTAACTCCTTTGTCTTGCCTTCTCTTCAATTTCTCCTCCACCCTGATAGCCATTTGATAACAATCCTCTACACTGCTAGGGTTAGCCAAAACCAATTCATCATGTATATTAAGCCTTAAACCACCAATATACCTAGCAATTTTTTCATCTTCATTCTCATGATGACCAAACCTTAAAATCAATTTGTAAAACTCCTCAGTATAAGACTTAATATCCATTTCCCTTTGTCTTAAGTATTTTAATCTCATAAACATTTGAACTTGGTGATCTTTGGGTAAGAATTTACCTTTGAGTTTAGATATCATCTTATCCCATGATGTGATCTTAAACTTTCGTTGTTTCCTCCTCTCAGACTGAAAGTAATCCCACCATACCAAAGCATGACCCTGCAACTTAGTCTTTGCAATCCTTACTCTTTGCTCCTCAGGAACTTCTTCACATTCAAAATGATTATCTAATGCAGCAATCCAGTCAAGTAGTTCTTCATCATTTAAACTACCACCATATTTTGGAACATCAAGTTTTACCTTAGGCTTGTCATTCTTCACTTCCTTCAACAACTTTGCAATCCTTTGGTCTTCTAGATTAAGTTCTTCTTCCATGTCTTCAAATTCATCTTCTTCCTCTTCATCTATCTCACTCTCTTTAGCATCTCTTCTTGGATTTGTCTCCAGGGCTATGATTCTCTCTTCCAACTCTTTGAGTTCTCTTGCATTCCTTTCCTTCATCTCCTTCATCTCTTTAGCCATATAATTCTTTGTTGGAGGCATCTTGTCAATTTTGCCTCTTCTTTAACCTGCAAAATGCAAACCAAAATCTACTCCCTACTCTGATACCACTATGATGTAGATAGGGTGGAGAACTCACAATCAGACCCCAAATGAATCAGACTTCAACAAGATTCAACTTTTCAAAACAATCCTTTATACAAGCCAACACTATAGCTTCAAAGTCACCAAAATCAACAAAAGAGCATATTTTTTCAAGAATGCTGCAAAAATACCAACACAACATCAACATAGCATCCACTCAACATTAGATACAATCCCCCAATCATTCATACAAGGTTCTTTTGCAACATTATAGAGTTTCATTGAGTGACCCTACTCAAAAGGCTATAAAATTAGCCCTAATTTACAAACAAACTACTCTTTAGACTTCTCCAATCACCATGAACTCTTGGAAAATAATTTATTATATGTCAAAAAATCAGATTCCACAATTTATTTATAGTTTCAAGGCCTCTTTATCACTAGTCTATGAAACCCTCCTTTATCATGCATTAACCTAGGGTTTTAATGAATCACCTATCTCCCAGCTTCCAGAAGCATAGCCAATGCATCAAACATCATGGATACACCCTGCATAAACTCACAAATACATCAAAAATACATCACAATATCATTTCCTTTATTGTTTCTTTACAAACTCTCATGGACACCCCTGTTCCATATGAAAATACACTCAGTCTACATAAGGGCAGCATTCCCAACCTCCTAAATTGCTTCCTTTATGCATCTAAAATATAAAAAATGTTATCATACCATATTAGATTTCCTTACCACTGAGAAACCATATTAATAGTAGGTGTAAGGATTATGCCATTAAATTAACTCTCGAACAATGTTTTTTTTGCCTTACACAAGCAGTTTTAGAAAATCTTAGAATGCTCCCTCCAAAATGAATATTAAATCTTTAGAATGAATTCAAAGGAAAGGTAGGACTTATATCTACATGAAAATGAAGAGTTTAGATCATTACAGTTCCGTACTATTCTGTACATAGCCTGAAAAGTTCAAGAAAATAGTAGGAAAACATGGTATTACTTCTTGCAATTTCAATACAATGCTTCTTCCCACTTCCTTCGAGCCTTGAAGAGGCCTTTAAATATCTTCTCAAACCAAGGAAAATCTTCTCAATTCCCATAACTACCTTTTAACAACGTTTGAAAGATTAGAACCATTGGAGGCCTAATTACCTATTTGGATTACTTTTACAAGCATATTGAAATACCTATGCATCATTTGCAACCTATGACACTTAGAATCATACTAAAGGATTGAAAATATCCTCATCACCTTCTCAAGACCCAAACCTTGCACTCGCTTAATACAAACTCCAAGATTTTCCTTCAAAGGCTACACACACTTGTAGGTGCAAGATTAACCTTCTTCCCTAAATGACTCAACAAACACATTTATTACATTATGGCTGGTCTTTTTAAACCTTATTAGACAAAATAAACACAAAATACTTAACATAAACCTACTAGGCACTCAATTGACCAAAAATGAACATTGTGGTGTAGGTGCTCTTGCACCAACATCACCATCTCCTCCTCTCCTCTACCTATCGACTCTTCTCCTCCTCCTCTGTGTCCTCGCCAACTCTCTCTCATCATATGACCTGAATCCCAAGGCACCTACAATCAGGTGCACTATGGTAATCTTACCTAGCCTTCGCTCTTCCCACCATGTAACATACCATACTATTGTACTGGCATTAGCTGATCCTCCTCTCCTTGGATATTGTGTCATCTAGACTGCATCCCACATCTTCCAAGCATACTCCGTCGTAATTTTCTCCCCCCATATCATTGTTGGCTCGTGACTGATCCATCAAAATCTCTGGGGTCTTGTAGGGATATCCTTCTCTATCTCACACTGTCGGGTAACCTTGTCTGGTCTATGCAACTCAACAATAAACGGGTCCCAACCAATCAGGTAGCACTGTGAGAACATGTACCCCCTCTATCTTCTATCATCATTTCTCCATCCTTAGAAATCTCGCCCCATGTATGGCCTACAGGTGATGTGCTCCTCCCTCAATCCATCAAACCTCCACTGCCACTCCTCCAAACTCCCCAGCTCTTGATAGTGCAGCCTCCATCCATACTCTATCTCCCACCAGTATGTTATGGGCAACATCTCATCTCTAACACTAGCAAATAGAATATATGGTCTAGCAACACTGATGTGCTCCTAGGCCCATACCTGGAGCAAAGTCACATGTGTAATGTTGAGTGCTCGTCTATAGTAGATGACATGCATGTCACGGTACAACTGTGCTAGTACATATGCTTCCCATGCAAACTCCCCATCTCGTCTCTCCACTATATGCCTAACAACCTCAATCATCTTGAGGCTGCAAAAGTGTCGACTCCTATCTGGAAGTAGAATCCCACTAATAAGACCACAAAGGTATAACTATAGAGCTAGTATCTCAAGTCCCAAGCAAGCATCAATATCTAACTCTCTCCCTTGGATGGGAAGCTCAACAAGTCCAAATACTGCTCGTAGGCTCCTATCCACCGATTGACTACGTGTCTCACTGATCAAGTGCCCTTAGATTGGTAATCTGAGGATCCTCCATACATCATCCAACATCATAGTCATCTCCCCTGTCAAGAGATGGAAGGTCAAAGTCTTTGAGCTCCATCGCTCCATCAATGTTGTTAGCAGCCCCCTATGCACTCAGATGTTGGGATACCCAAACATATGTAGTAGTCCCACCTACACTAATGATCCATGATCATGGGAATTCATCACCCTACATGTCACATATAACACTTCCGAGTGTCTCTCACACGTCCTCAACATCTCAAAGTTCTACATCCATGCATACCATTTTGTTAGGTTTCCTCAAATTTCATTCCTTTTTCTTTCATTTTTATCCCTACTCTAGATTGGCGAGTTCACCCCTATATGAGGCAAGCTCACCCCTTTCCCTACCCAGTGCATTTGCCTATCTAGCTAACATGTTTTCCCCTCTATCTTCCTTTTGTGAGTGCACCTATTTGACAAGCGTAGGCACCCCTTTCTTGTTTGGGTGTAGATCCGCCCCTCTTTTCCTCAAAGGCGAAGATGCATTCGCCCTTTTCCCCAAGGGGAAATTTCGCAATTATCCCTATTTCTTTTTCTCCCCGAGTGGCGAATTGACATTCACCCTTTTTCCTAAAGGATGGATTCGCATCTGCTTGTTCCCCCTTTTGGTGAATTCAAATTCACCCTTTTCTAGTTTTGGAAAATATGCAATTGCTTATCCCGGTTCATTCTTGCCCCTACGTTGTGCAATTTCACCCTTTTCTGGGAGAGGCAATTATGCTATTGACCCTCCCCCAACATGCCTACCCCTGTGGTGCATGAGTTTTCTCCTTTCCTCACTGATCTTCCCAATAGGTGAATATGCCTTACTAGAAGGGTGAATCTGCTCTTCCGTGGCAAGTTCGTGTACCTAGCTACCCATCTCAAAATTAAAAATGTGTGTAAAATTCAAATTAAAATCACAAATTGGGATCAAAAGCCTACTTGGTGGGGTACCATGCACTTGTATTTGTATGATTATACCTACTCGCCTCAGTGGATCAGCTCATCATCACTCGACCAATCAACCATCCTCGTCACTCTCTCTCTCTCTCTCTCTCTCTCTTTCATCTAGTCAGCTACCAAGTGTGCAAATGCAAATTAGGTGAATAGTAATTTTTCAAATTTACTATTTATAATTTGCATTTTTTCCCCTAATTAACCTTTTAATTTTTGGGTAATTTTTACCCTTTAATTAACCTTTTATCAATTCATTCATCCCTTTTCTTTCGAGGGCTGCCATTCGCACCCCGTTTGCTCGTTTTCCTCTATTCAAAAGATGTTCTTCATGGTTTTTGACACTTTATCGTGTGGTACCCTCCATTTCTCCATATTGAGAAGTCACATGGGGCCCCTTTTCTTCCCCATCCACCCTCTCGAGGGGGAATACCCTACCATATTTTTGCATTCTTTCTTCTTATACATTTCCCTATGACACTGGGGCATCATCTAGCATTCTTTTCTTCTACCAAGTCATCTATGTTTTAATTTTCTTTGAAACGCTATTATTCTAACATTATTTTGAAGAGGGGAAAAATGTAGACACCTGAATTTGACCATTCCCATATGGTCAAATTCACCCTTCACATTCCTCTATCTTGCATCCCTAATCCATGTTAATTAAATAATTTATTATTTCATTAATATTTCATGTTATCCTAATGTCTCCTAAGGTATTTAATCAATAAATTAAATACCTTACCCCTTTCATCTCTAAATTAAATAAATATCCCAATTTATTTAATTTAGTCACTTTAGCCCAAATAAATTAAATCAATTATTAATTCATCTTTTTCTCTCTCTCTCTCCTCATGTGACATCCTCCTTAATCTAGATTAATTTAATCAATCTGTGATTAGGATGTGTGGTCACCAAAAAAGTAACCCTTCTTTTTCTAACTCGTTTGGGCCCTCCTTGTGATTTTGGTTTAATATTGCCTTGATTTAATGTTGTAATGTGGATAACACATTCACATTAGGTCTTGGGCCCTTGTGAACTAAAAATATTCAAATGGTACCTTAATTGTTGTAAAGTGTTGTAACACACTTTCACACATTTCTAGGGTCTTGTTAATAAAATAACCTCTTTTCATCATTTACCAAGCCTTATTTCAAAGTGTTGTAAAGTGTTGTAACACACTTTCACACTTTCCTAGGTTTGCCAATAATAATTGGGCTTTCTTATGCTTTAATTGGCCCCACTTTGCATCCACAGGCCTTATTTATGTGCATTTTTTAGAACAATCCCAACAAATATCATTTAAAGCATCAAAATCCTAAAACCCACCTAAAATTCCTAAGGTGGGACTCATTCACCATTATGGGCGAATGAGTCCCCTTTAACTCAAAATTCAAATTTAATTAAAAATTCTAGCAGGTTTTTATTCTCCAAGATCTAAGGTTGGCCTGTAGTGTTGTAATTTTGGGAATTATTACATAATTGTTTATAAATACAAGGTTCTTTCTCTCATGTCATCCTACCTAATCAAGCATTCAAGCTTTCATGCATATAGTTGACAAGAGCATTTGAGCATTGATGAAAGGATTCAAGGCATTTCAAGGACATATTATCAAGCAAACAAGAGCTTCTCCAAGTGTCATTCATCATGTCAAAGATTGTTTGCATCATGTTGTTCTAGAGCTAACATTTGTGATGTAGGATTTTTGTTTCAAGCAAGCATTGCATCAACATCAAGTAAGATTTCAAGTCTACATCCATTTGGAGCCATCACTTAGATGTTTGAAGCATTCTATCACAAGGGTCTAGAGAGTTGCAACATCATTATTTGTTCATTCATCATTCTCTATTCTATTTCATTCCATTTCAAGTGTATAATTACCAACAAGGGGATTGACCAAGGAAAACCCCTATTCACTAACCCCACAACATTTTTCCCTCTCTTTGTATATGAGTTGCAGGTCTAGGCTACATATTTTTCAAAGAGCAAGATTGAAAAAGTTGTTATCAAGTTGTCAAAGCAATTCAAAGTTGTCAAAGTTGAAAATAGGCCTTGGAGAAGGACTACAGGCTGAATTTTGTAGTTTTAGGCCCAAATATGTATCAGGAACTGTGAGATGGGGTTCTTAGTTCCTAGCCTAGAATAGTGACAGCTAACACCTATAGATTATTAAAGCACATCAACAAGAGAATACAAAATAATGGAGAAAACTAGAAATGAAAAGTATGAAACAAAGCACTCCCCCATTGTAGTTGCTTCACTTCTCTTGTATCTCCTTCTTCTTATGCCAATATTGCCCTTAGATTTGTTGTTGAAGTAGTGCAAATACCTACAAATAGTAAGCAAGAAAGTTGGAGAAAATTAGTTGTTAAGGTGAAAATGGAGGAAGGTTGCTTTTATAGACAGCCTTTTGAATGGACGGCTGAGATTAATCTTTTAGAAATATTCCAAGATCAATGGATGAGAATGCATGAGAGGGAGGTTACATAATGGATGGTCAAGATTAAACTTCTAGAAAGATGCCAAGATCAATGGTCTAGAATTGATGCACCAAGAATATGCTATTCTTGGAGGAATCATGATAGACAGACATGTAGGCTATGACAGGCATGCAGGTTATGATAGACATGCAGGCTATGACAGACATGCAGGCTATGACAAACATGTAGGCTATGACAAACATCCAGGTTATAATAGACATGCAGGCTGTGATAGACATGCAGGCTATGACATGAAATAATGACAGGGTATCTTTGACCAAAATGGAGGGATAAATAATTTATTCAAAAATGGAGGGAAATGGAGAAAGGGGACAAGTGGCAAATAAATAATTTATTCAAATTAGTTATTTGGAGGAAATAAAAGATGGGGCATTTAATTAAATTTATTCAATTTAATTAAATGTGAGGATGGAAATTGGAGAGGGATTAAATAATTTCAACAATTATTTAATCATGGAAGAATAAAGGGTCAAATAATAATTATTATTTGACTATAGGGAAATAATTAAATAAATGATGATTTATTTAATTATAGAAGAAAAGGGGGTACATTAGCGATGCAATTAAATTATTTAATCGATTGGGATAGAATAAAGATTGGAAAGTGAATTAATCAAATAATTAAAAATTATCTAATTAATAGAGGAATAAGAACATAATTGAATAATTAAAATTATTCAATTATCAAATGACGAAGACCAAGAAAAATGATGGTCACAGGATTAGGACATTTTTGAGTGTCTACATTTTTCCCCTCTTTGACATAATGTAGTTTATCACATTGTGTCAAAGAAACTCAATCAAAAGATATTCTAGGTTTCCCCAGTGACATCAGGGTATCGGTATGCTCCCTTGAGTGGACATACGGGTTTAAAGAATATGAATATTCTCTGAAAATGGATTATAAGACTAGAGGATGAATGATAGAAGAAATGTTAGCATGGAGAAGATGGATGTTAGCACGAAAAAGGAAAGGAAGATGGAGATGGAAGATTATACAAGAAATTATAAGAGAACCAAATTTCATGCTTACAGTTCTATATTTACCATCATTGGGAATTAAAAAATGTCACAAATGGACCACAAACACCATGGTATGACATAGAACAAGGTGTGAAAGGTGACCATTTGGGAGAGACAAGTAGTCAAAAAGACAAGGAATTCCCCAACTCATACTAAGGACCCAATTGTCCTAGTATTTTTGCCAAGACAAACCACAGACAAAAAATAAAGAAAAGAGGCCATGATCCATCATCGTCCCTCTAAATCCGTTGATAGGACATCCTCGAGGAGACTAGTAACATGACCTAGAATCAATCGAAAAGATAAGACAATTCCAAACCAATATAGTGTTTTCCAGTGATAATGATGAGATTGTTTGATTGATTGATTAGGTTAACCAAGATGACTGAGTTGATTGATAGGTTGACAAGAATTGATTGATAAGTTGACAAGGGTTGACAAATTGATCTAATTGATTGCACCTAGCTTCAAGAAGGACACATCCTGATGAAGGTTGGATTGGTTGATGAAGTTGATAAGATTGATTGATTTGACAAAGATGATTGATAAAGATGACAAATTGATTTGATCGATAAGTTGATGAAGATTGATGGACAAGTTGACAAAGTTGAAAAATTGATTTGATTGATTGTACCTAGTTTCAGGAAGGACAAATCTTGATTAAGGCAAGATTGATTGATCATGTTGACAAGATTGATTGTGACAAAGATTGATCATTTGTTTGACAAAGATTGATGAAAATGACCAAGAGATGTGATGATACCCAGCTGCAGGAAGGACACATCATGTTTTGGGGCAAGGGACACATCTGATAAGGTTGATCAAGTGATAAGTATTGACAAGGAACCTAATTGCAGGAAAGACATATCCTACTTAAGGTGAATGAGAAAATTGACAAAGTCTAACCTCAGGAAAGACACATCCTTATATAAAACCAAATGAATCAAAATACCTAATGCCTATTCCGATTGAATGACCAATTTGATTGATTGATGAAATATTTTTTTTGGTTATGTTTATTTGTTGTTTCATGATTTGGTTTGAATGATGATTTTTCTCAAACCAAGGACCTGACCAGAGCTGACAAAACCTAAGGGACTTGACCTAGGGGGGCTTAGGGGCTCATCAACAGATGGTATTTCCTATGTAGAAATGTGAAAAGACCTCGTAGTTCGACACGACTTGAATTTTCCTTATTTGACAAAAGATGAAGTCATGATTTTATTTGGACAACCTAAAAGGACTGACCTAATGCCTCGGGGGCCCATTTAAGATGAGTTTTTCCTACATAGAAAATGTGCAAAGGAAACATAGTTTGACCACTCTAACACAAATTGAATAAGACTCAGACTCAAACTCAAACTCTATTTTTGGGATTTTGATGTTTTTTGATTTTTTTGGATTTTGATGTTTTCTATTTTTTTTGGGATTTTGATGTTTTCTATTTTTTTTGGGATTTTGATGTTTTCTGGTTTTTTTGGGATTTTGATGTTTTCTGATTTTTTTTGGATTTTGATGTTTTATGAGGATGATGAAAAATGCATGTGAATTATTCCTACAAGCAAGTGAGCAAGCATGCACAGGAATCGAAAGAAAAACATGTTCTTTCCCCTAGTCAAGCTAAATACCAATTGATAGGTGATGACGATGACGACAATGTTGTTTGATATGGGAAGGACACATCCCAAAATAATGTGAGGATTGAGAAAGACATATCCTAGTGATGATAATGTAACTAAAGGATCAAGGTCTATAACAAGGATAGGAACAAAGCCAAGGAATTTTTTGGATGATGTGCTAGGTTTCCATAGCAAGATTGTATGGATTAGGCTTGTTGCATTTGAAATGACTAACCTTAGGAATAAATGGGATTATGGAGGGAACTTGGATAAGCATATTAGAATCCTTAAACAATGACAAGGGATACCAAGTCCAACAATAGGTATGGAAAGAAAATGGATTGATTTTGGAAAAGGATAGGAGACATAAGGATTATTTGTTGAAAGAATTAGCATATGATCTCCAAGGACTATGTCGCATAGGAATAACTTATTTTCTCCAAGATATGGGTTTGGATAAATTCTATGAAGGAAATGACATGATATTTCATGGATAGTGTATGACCAAAGGATAGACATTCCAAAATTTTTCCTAAAGCATGATTTATGTTTGTGCCCCATTTCTTATCAAGATCAAGGTAGGTGGGAAAATCGATGGAAATGATTGGATTGGATGGATATATGGAAATGTTATGAGAAAGGCATGGGAGATGAGACAACTTACCCCCAAGTGTAATGGTCCACATAGATAATTGATCTTACACATGATGCCTGTTTTCTAGGCTTTCATCATGGTACTTATCCAAAGCACCATTAAAATGATTTTCACTATTCGACGAAATTTTTCTCTTTATTTTATTTTTTATTTTTTTGATTTTTTATATCGACTTGATGTTATGGATGATTGCTGATTGTTTTGAATCCTTTGCTTGTGTTGATGTAGATACTAGTGTCATGATATGCCAATAGTGACTTTTATGGAGTAGTTGTCTTGTTAGGATCATAGCACTTGCATACAACTGATTGATGTCATTGTGATCCTTGTTGATACTAGATTTGGATTTATCATAATACACACATCATGATAGATTACCATGGGAGTCCTTATGATAAAGAATTGCTGCCAAGATGCGATAAATTTTTTATATGAGATTTTTAGACTTTAGGCGAGATGAAGGATTATGATGGATGATGGTAGGTGTGGATGGACTATTTGGTGTTTTGGATGTAGCATTTTTTATTCTCCAAACTTTGGATGGTGGATGATGGAGTTTGGAATTTTGATTGGTATAGTGTTTGGAACCAACACTTTTATATGCCTTGCTTGATGACCATTTTGATGGAGGTGGAAATTTATTATATGTGGGAGTCCTCTTTTCTTGTGGTTCCACATTTTCATTGACTTTTCATTTTGGAATATTTTCTTTGCTTGATCCATTTTTCTTTGGGATTGATTTTAACTTCACTTTTCCACTTCAATTTTTGTTTGATCCAATGGCCTTTGATATTTGATTTTGGGATTTGGATTTGTAATTTTTTTTTTTGTTGGTTCCAAATGGAAGGTTTATTCATGTTGGAATGAAGGTTTATGGTGTGGATGGAAGGAGTGTTGGAAACAACCTTATGACAAAGACTACTCATGGCCTCCATTTTGATGTTTGTATCAGATAAAGTTTACCCCAATATTGAGGAGGCACCACTAACAACATTTGATTATTTTACTGGAGAATAGCCAAGACCTTGATGTCTAGGATTTTCATAAAACTATATTGGTTCTTGAATTCCTTGCTCATGTAGACCTAGTCCTTTTCCTTGATACCACATGCTTTGAAATATTCTATTTGCAATGGGGTATTTTTTACTTTGAAAACAAGATGCAAACCCATCATTATGTATGTGAAAATTGTTGCTTGGAATCTTATCCTCTATGAGAAAGCCTGATTTGCTAAAAGTGGATGATCCTAGTTGATAGGATATTTTGGATTTATCATTCCTCATGCTTGTTTCTTCTTGATCATTTGAGATGTCAATTTGAGCCATGGTAGCTTTTGTATCTTCTTCTCTGACTTGATTCATAGTAGCCTGTTTATGTTCTTCTTGATCCATAGTAGCCTTTGTGTGTTCTTTGACTTGATCCATGTCATTTATTTGATTATCCATGTTGCCAAAGGAGACAAGTGTACCATCTTGGGAAATGGAGGTGTTTGGAGTTTAGATAGGATCAACTTCAACTGTTTGATCATGGATGGTATAAAGGTCTATGAGAGGATCATTTTGGATTTCATGTTCAAGGGTACGATCGTGGTCAAAAATAGGTTTGTCTTGGATGACATGATTTGGAATGGGATCTTGATCAAGTATAGGTGCATTTTGGATGCCATATTTATCTAGAAGGAATTGTTGGATGTACTTAAGGATGGTGTCATGGGATGGACTACTTCGATCTTGACATGAAGGTAAAGCTATGATATCATGCTTTGGACTTTTCTTTTGACATGTATCCCAAGGTTTAGGCAATGTGATGTGACTTTGGAGACCATGACCAAATGTATTTTCATGACTAAATAGGAATGGATTAGTGGATGATGGACTAGGATAGGATGTGGAGCTTGGAATGGGTTGAGTGATGATGGACTAGGATAGGAAGTAGAGGCTTGGAATGGACTAGTGGAAGGTTAGTTTCCCTTGTCAAGGTTAGGACAGGGGTGATTAATGGATGCTTTTTGTGGATTAATGTCATGGATTGTGCTAAGGGACTCTTGATAGTGAGGGAAAATGGATGGAGGATTAGATTTTATGGGTTATTGGTAAGAGGGATAGATGGATGGCTGACTATGGGTTGTGGGTGCTTGGTATTTGGATTCAAGGTATTTTCTTTTGAATTCTATGGCTTGTTGGGATTGACCATTGCAGAGTAATTGGCATTCAAGTTGAATAGAAAGCATATCAAGGTGAATAGAAGACATGGTTTTGGATGGTATGAAGCCTAAGAGATGCCAATGCAGTGGAAGGTATGCACCTATGCTATGTTTTTTTTTGGATTTTTTGGACTTTAGGATATGAAAATGCAAGGATAAAAATGCAAGGATGATGATGCAAGGATAGCGATGTATAAAATATGAGGGATAAATAATGCTAAATATCACTAAAAGATTGGGTGGTGGTCAAAGTGAGTGATGAGTTGACTAGATGATGTTAGTGGAAGATTAGGATGATAATGTAGCTAAGGTTAAATGAGATTGATCTATGTTTTTGTATTTTTTGTATTTTGGTGGTATGAAAATGCAAGGATAATGAAGGATTGATATGAGCTATATTTTTTTTGTATTTTGGAATAGGGGTAGAGTGAAATATAAGGAAGGGTAGTCTAAATGAAGGTGATCTAATGCAAAGGAGCACTAAATTTTTAAACAAAGGGTGGCATTCAAGCTAATGTGAATCCAAGGTACCAAATTCTAAATTCCATTGACCATAAGAGGACAACCAAGACCAAGAGACCAGACCAAGACTCAACTTGACAAAGTGACAATGACAAGAAAAATGACAATGGTCAATGACAAGTAGAATAAGTAACCAAGAATTTTCAAGAGCTCAAAGGTCTCCCTATTTTCAAAATCTGAAGGTTTAAATGTAGCCTAAAATTCAAGGTCTAATTTGTGTAATGCAAAGGATTGAGGAATGCAACCTATAATGCAATGTATTTCTAATGGGAATGCCTAAAATGAATTGGTAAATCTTGCAATTCTATGGTTTGGAAGTCAAGATCACTATTATGATGAATTAGTTCAGTTTTGGACAAGGATTTTATGAAATTGTGGTAATTAGGCACTTGTGGCTCTGTATTTGGCAGTTTTGGACCAGGTATTTCATTATTGTTTTCCAGGATGTTGTTTTGATAGTTTTGATGTTTTTGAAATGGTTTTGATCCAAGTTGTTGGAGCTGTAAAAATTTGGTGATTTTAAATATTGTCTACTTTTATAATTTTCCAAGTGGGTTTCACCTTGAGTGCATTTCCCTCTCTTCGTGCATATTTTCTTCATATTTTCCCATGTTGCTCCATATGTTTCATCGAGTCTTAATTTTTTCACATTTTGGTCTATTTTGGCTTGTGATCGTCTGGGGTTCCCTAACCCATGTTGTGTTTTCTACTTGCATGAGTCTGAGTTGCCTATTGGCAAGACTCATCCGATGTCACGACGATCACAGGTTTTTTGTATTCATCTTTCAGCATGACTTTCACACTGTTTCAGCGACAGAAGGATACATATATTGGAAAAGGTTTGGGGCTTCGGTGGAAGGTCATAGCAATCTTCCTTTGTCTTGCCGACTGCTGACAATAGATATACCCTTCGGTGAGACTTATGATTCGATATATGGTCTTGGTGAACCTGTTGGGTCTTGCCGACAGTGTCAAAATGTTTTGCTTTCGGCGAAGGGTTGGCTTTGTCTTGGCGAACAAGTGTGGGCTTAGGGTGCTTCGGTGAGACTTATGTTTTGGTGTGTGGTCTTGGTGAGCCCATTGGGTCTTGCCAACAGATATAATGAGCGGATCTCGGCAGGAGTTTTGTGTTGTCTTGGCGAATAGATATATGCTTGGGGCTTTCGGTATAACAATATACTCTACATGATGTCTCGCCAAGGGTTGCAAGTTATAGTGGCAGATGGACTTGTCGGCAGGAAAGATCATATGTCTCGGTGACATGCATGTGGAAGGTGCTTCTCAGCAAGAGTTTTCTCTTGTTTCGGTGATGCAGGATGGCAGGATGGCTTTCAGTGAAACATAGTAATCTACAAGAGGTCTTGCCGATGTCAGAATGTTACGGTGAAGCGGATGAAATGAAGATGGTGCATTAGTGAGAAAGCGAATAAGTCACAGTGACTCAGAATGCATAAAGGAATTTTGATGAGACATAACAATCTGCATGACATCTCCTTGATATCATAAGGCTACAATGATACTTCTTGACTTCAGCGTAGCAAAAAAGTGGTCACAGTGACAGCGAATAATACAAAGAACAGAGGAACATGGGAAAGAGCGATTGACGATATAGTTGCCTTCAGCATACCTTCTATGTTGTCCTGACGACTGGTTCACTAGTGAATAAAAATAGAAATTCAAATGTTGTGGTCAACATGTATACATTTAATGACTGTTGCTGTCCAGCTCGATTGGAGCCTGAATCTTGTGGAGGGCCGACATGATATTTCAATATGTTTTATTTTCCTAATGCTGGTGTATAAATATGCACCCCGATTGTAATTGAAGATCATCAATTTTTAAATCAGATTTTAAATCACATACAGTAGATTAGGAATGGCTATAGTAGAATAATTTTCTCTTATTAGAGACTGTGCAATTGTTAAAATGGTGAATTCAATGGAAACCAGCTGGTGTGGCAGGTTATTTCTGGTGTCAATTGTATGTTGAACTTATTGAAAAGTATTGTTGAAGTTGTCTCCAATTTGATTCTTTCTGGTTGTTTAAACTGACATAACAAGTTTATGTTTAGTTTGTCAATACACATTTGTTGTATCTGTGTGATTAATTGATTGGTTCTCTCAAGTGGAGATTAAATCCTTTTTGTTGATCACAGTAATCAGGAAGATTCATCTGGATTATTAAAGTAGAGCTTAGTAGTCATAATCCTGCATTGTTTATACAAGTTATGAACATATCATATGCCTGCAATTTGATTTTCTGCCAGAATAAGTTACCCACTTCTGTTTCATTGACTCCACATACCCAACAAGGCACTAGTCTCTGCAATTTCATCATTTGAATTCATTCATTTTCTTTACATCTGTTAATTGAGCATTTTAGGATTTAGATCAGAAGATTGCTTTTGTTATTGTTATCAAGTTTGATTTCATTTGTTCACTGTCATCTACCCTTGTGGACAAAGCATTTCAGAAGGATAAAGCATAAGTTAAGACTACTTCATTCAAAAAGGTACACTCGCCCAGGTTAGCAGCACCTGAAGAGTAGAAGGTTGAGTTCTCTTGACCTTGTTTGTTACCCTAAAACATATCAAGAGATTGGCAGCCTCTTGAGGCATTCAGCCTACGTTTTTGAGAGCTAACAAATTGGCAACTCTACTGGGGACTATATCAAAAAATTTGGTTGAAGACCACATTATAGAGTCAGTGAAAAAAAAGATTTGTAATTTGAGAAGTTTCAGAAAGGGTGATTCTGCTAGGAAAAGATCAAAAATAAAGATTTTCCTACTTTTGGAAAAGTAGGTGGCAACTTTGAAAGAATATTTTGCAGCTGTTCAAGCATGAATAAAGGAAGATCTTAGTTTTGGGGAGGTCATGCTAGAGCTCCTCATGGTTAGCAGTATATGCCATATTATCATCCACAATACAATGGTCCATCATACCAGCATCAGTACCCACCTGGCACCCCCCCTCATCAGTACACTAGAACGATCAGACAATTTGATTTGGCAGGGATTCAATTATCCCCTTATCCAATGGATGGCAGTTGGAGAGGTCTTGTTCCAAAGTTTATAGGGAGTGATGCAATTATTGCTGAAGAGCATTTAAGAAGTTTCAATGCTTTCATCCAAGATTTGGGTGTGCCATATGAAGATTTACACATGAGGCTATTCATGATCACTTATTGAAGACGCTAGGGATTGGTTCAATAGCCTACCAACAGTTTCTATTGATTCTCTCTAAGGGTTTTAGGATCGAATCCTTGAGCAATTTGGGAATCTAGGTGCACCAGATGTTACTCTTCATGAATTAATGCACATTTAGAAAGATCAAAGTGATACAATTTATTATTTCAATTGGAGATTCAATAAGTTGCAGAATAAGATACGTCCTAGATCAAAGTTGCCAAATTATGTAGCACTGAGTATTTATTTGAATGCATTTGATCCCAAGACAGGGTATTAGCTGAGAAATAAATTCCCAAGATATTTGGCTAAAGCACAAAAGATGGCACAAACAATTGAAAACAATAGGAAGGCTATTGGGATAATCAGTAAAAGAGATATTCCTAGGGTTTCTCAGTAAAGCAACACATATAGGAACGAAAGGCCGAGGTTGCATGACATGCCTTATAATACAGACTGGAAGGACAACAAACCTATAACAGCTAGGCCTAGAAACAAGGAGGCTCCTGATCCATTGACAAAGGGAACCTATATGGTAAGTAACAATTACTTTTGTGAATTTTGTGATATGCCACATTCCCTAGATTATTGTGTTGTAGCCCAAAAAAATGCAAGAAGAGGGAATGCAGATGGAAAACAATGAAGAAGATCACACAGTATATCTAGATTCAAATACTTTTCACCAAGTTGAGGAAGATGAAGGTGCAGGGCGTCTTCCTTGCACAACAGATTGTCATAGAGAGAGTAGTGTTGAATCCAGTGAATATTCTGATTCTTATGATGAACCTGAGGATTTTGATCTGCAGTCAAGGGATTCTTCTACTTCTTATGAGGATCTAGATGAAGAGGTAGTGGGAGATGTTGATTCATCAGATAGTAAGTATACAATACCTTTAGCTGTAAGTGAAAGTTATGAAGATACATTTGATCATGATGAGGTTTGTACATTTGAAAATGATTTCCAAACTTTTTCAAACTCATTGTATGATGAAGAGTTAAATGAAAATCAGATGATTTTTTGCCAAGGTATGTCCATGAATGAGTTTCAAATATTTTCAAATCCATTCTATGAAAAGGAGGAAATAATTCTAGATAAACAAAGTATTTATGGCATAAATAACAACACTGATGATGTTCCTGATTTCCCATTCTTGATGGTATTGGATTTCTTTTTGATGATGACAAAAGTGAAGAGTATAACTATAGTGATGAAAATGTTCAGACTTGTTCACTTGTCAGTGAACAAATTGTAGATTTGATTACTTCTAAATGCCAGGGATGTACACATGAAGATGATCTTGGAGTTGTGTGTCCAACTTACATTTGTTTTGACAATGAAGGATCTTTGTGTAAAGATTCTTATGACTCCCTGTGCATTTCTTGGAATGATGGTGATACTGTTGGCATCAATCAAAGGTCTGTGTCCATTCAGGATGAGGTATGTGATTTTGAAATTTCTAATTCATGTGAAGAAGAAATTTGTTTGCATACCAAGGATGATAGAAGTCTAGAGTTTATTGGTTCACATATGCATGATATGGAGGATATGAGTCATGATCTAGTGTTGTCTCCGAGTAGGAATACTGAAGAGGTGCAAAAGGTTTCAGATTTGCTTGTTTCAGATAATGTTGGTCTGACATAATTTTTTGTTTCTCAAGAGAAGCACTTGGATTGTCAAAATTTTATACAATTGGGAGAATGCTTTATAATACATAACAGTGAGAAAGATAATGAGGAATTTTGAATTGAATATATTTTCATTTTCTATATTGAAGATAACAGGGGTTTGTCTGATGATGAAGAATATAAATTGCAGAATGATGTAGGGAATTTGGGCCAAACTGAGCATAGTGATTCTCTAAAAACTTTCAGTGATAGGGAAGATTGCATTTGTGTTTTCAAGAAGAATCTGATGAACTCAAGAGAAAATCAGGTATTTGACAAGGGAAAAGTATGGTTTGAGCTCAAAACAGGTGAAGTTAAAACACAGAGGATTAAGGGTTTCCAGTGCATGGACAACTCTTGCTTGTCCTCTTTAAAATTATTTTCTATGCACAATAGTTTAGGGTTTTGGTTCACCTCCATCTTGCATTCATTTTGCATTCATTCCTTCATGCTTCATTTCCATTTCTAGTTTGCTCATTTTGTGTCTGGTCTGCTCACCCATAGATTCTTGATCCTTGCAATGATCTTACTATCATTCATCCCCAGACAGAGCCACTGTTGGAGCTATAAAAATCTGGTGATTTTACATATTGTCTACTTTTATAATTTTCCAAGTGGGTCTCACCTTGAGTGCATTTCCCTCTCTTCATGCATATTTTCTTCATATTTTCCCATGTTGCTCCATATGTTTCATCGAGTCTTACTTTTTTCACATTCTGGTCTGTTTCAGCTTGTGATGGTCTAGGGTTCCCCGACCCATGTTGCATTTTCTGCTTGCATGAGTCTTAGTTTCCTATTGGCAAGACTCATCTGATGTCATGATGATCACAGGTTTTCTGCATTCATCTTTTGGCATGACTTTCGCACTGTTTTAGCGATAGGAGGATACATATATCGGCAAAGGTTTGGGGCTTCGGTGGAAGGTCATATCTATCTTCCTTTGTCTTGCCAACCACTGACAATAGATATACCCTTTGGTGAGACTTATGATTCAATATGTGGACTTGGCGAACCTGTTGGGTCTTGCCGACAGTGTCAATGTTTTGCTTTTGGCGAAGGGTTGGCTTTGTCTTGGAAAACAAGTGTGGGATCAGGGTGCTTTGATGAGACTTATGTTTCGGTGTGTGGTCTTGGCAAGCCCATCGGATCTTGCCTACAGATATAACGAGTGGCTCTCGGCGAGAGTTTTGTGTTGTCTTGGCGAACAGGGATATGCTCGGGGCTTTTGGTATATTTATATACTCTACATGATGTCTCGCTGAGGGTTGCAAGTTATAGTGACAGATGGACTCGTCAGTAGGAAAGATCATATATCTCAGCAACATGCATGTGGAAGGTGCTTCTCGGTGACAGTTGGCTCTTGTTTTGGCGATGTAGGATGGCGGGATGGCTTTCGGTGAAACATAGTAATCTACAAGAGGTCTTTCCGATGTCAGAATGTTACGACAAAGTGGATGAAATGAAGATGGTGCATCAGTGAGAAATTAAATAAGTCACAGCGACTTAGAATGCATAAAGGAATTTCGGTGAGACATAACGATCTGCATGACATCTCCCTGATATCATAAGGCTATAGCGATACTTCTTGACTTTAGTGTAGCAAACAAGTGGTCACAGGGAAAGTGAATAATACAAAGAATAGAGGAACACAGGCAGGAGAGATTAACGATATAGTTGCCTTTGGCATACCTTCTATGTTGTCTTGGCGACTGGTTCATTGGTGAATAAAAACATAAATTCAAATGTTGTGGCTGACATGTATACATTTGATGACCATTGCTGGCCAGCTCGATTGGAGCCCGAATCTTGTGGAGGGCTGACATGATATTTCAATATGTTTTATTTTCCTAATGTTGGTGTATAAATATGCACCCCGATTGTAATTATAGATCATCAGTTTTTAGATCAAATTTTAGATCACATACAGTAGATTAGGAATGGCTACAGTAGAATAATTTTCTCTTATTAGAGACTATGTGCATGTTTTAAAATGGCAAATTCAATGGAAACCAGCTGGTGTGGCAGGTTATTTCTGGTGTCAATTGTATGTTGAACTTATTAAAAAGTATTGCTAAAGTTGTCTCCAATTTGATTCTTTCTGGTTGTTTAAATTGACATAACAAGTTTATGTTCAGTTTGATAATACACATTTGTTGTATCTGTGTGATTAATTGACTAGTTCTCTCAATTAGAGATTAAATCCTTTTTGTTGATCATAGTAATTAGGAAGATTCATCTGGATTATTAAAGTAGAGCTTAGTAGTCATAATCCTGCATTGTTTATACAAGTTATGAATAGATCATATGCCTGTAATTTGATTTTCTGCTAGAATAAGTTGCCCACTTCTGTTTCATTGACTCTGCATACCCAACAAGGCACTGGTCTCTGCAATTTCATCATTCGAATTCATTCATTTTCTTTACATCTGTTAATTAAGCATTTTAGGATTTAGATCAGAAGATTGCTTTTATTATTGTTATCAAGTTTGATTTCATTTGTTCACTGTCATCTGCCCTTGTGGACAAAGCATTTCAGAAGGATAAATCATAAGTTAAGACTACTTCATTTAGAAAGGTACACCCGCCCAGGTTAGCAGCACCTGAAGAGTAGAAGGTTTAGTTCTCTTGACCTTTTTTGTTACCCTAAAATGTATCAAGAGATTGGCAGCCTCTTGAGGCATTCAGCCTGCGTTTTTGAGAGCTAACACAAGTATTTGACTATTTATGATGAAATATGATTGGAAAACACATCAAAGAATAGGAAGCACTTTGTTTAGGACTAGTTTGATGTGAAATTTTAACAAGAAAATAAGCACAATCGTAATAGGAAAAGGGTTTGTATACTTGGTATAGGCCCACTAAAATACCCCGAATTGGTGTTGAACACCTCTCCTTCTTGAGAATGGATGTCTTAGAAGTTTGGTGGCACTAGATCCCCTCCATAACACTCACTTCTATGGGCACACCAGCTTCAAATTCTCGGGTAGTCACTTCTTGGGAATTGTTATCTCTACTCAAGGGAGTCAGTAGTGAGTGTCTTTGGGCATGATACTATACCTTGCACTATACCAAGCAACGACTAAAAATGGCCAGGCTTCTAAAAACAAAAGGTGTCTAGTAAGGGCATCTGGTTCATGGGATACGATGATAAACTCCCTCGAGAGGTCTCCCAACCCTTTGAACAAGGGTTTCTTGTATCATAAAGATATTGGAGGAGAGTTATCACATATTGTCTTGTTGACTGCGAACTTTCCTCGTAGCCACAAATTTATATAGTGGTTCAAAAGGACTTGGCTTTAGCCCATTAACGCTTGGGTCATTCCCTTAGGGTGAGTACTTTTTCCCACTAAGGTAGGCCCTCTAATGGGTAAACAAAAAATCAGATGGGTCTAGCTTTCTGATCATCGAGTTTGCACAAGGTGAGAGCATAATACCTACCACCCTCAAACACTAAGACATGGTGTTCTTTTACCCCCTAGTTAAAGCTATGTGAGAAAGACAATCATTCATTTTTAAGCACCAAAATGAAATGTTTTCTAAGCTAAAACAAGAAAATTGGTTTCAAAATAAATTTCTTGGACACTCAAACCTGCAAAACCACTTGTTAGTAGTCTCACAAAATGATATTGGACCAACGAGAAAGCTGCAAAACCCTATTAGCACAAAAAATTAAAGCTAGACTAGAAATCCAAAAGCTAACAACTAGAAAATAAGGAAATGAAACTAAACTAGTGAACTTAAAGGAAACTAAACTAAGAGCTCAATTTTTTTGTTGCTTCAAAAGAAAAAAATTTGGGAGCTCACTTCAAAGCCATGCACTGAAAACATGAGATTAGCAACAAAAAAAAAATTAATGATAAAAAAATAAAAACAGTGATAACTTTCTCAAAACTTAAAAAAAATTTAAATCGTTTGAAACAATGGAAAGGTGAAGTTCATACCTTCAAAACTTAGAGAGTATTTTTCCAAGATTCTACACAAAAATTTTGTAGGCAAAAGAAAACACGGGTTTTCATAGATAAATTTAAAAAGCAGCGAATACTAAAACAGCCATAACTTTCTCAAATCTTAACAAATTTTTTTGAAGTTACGAAAAGCTAAAAGCGAAGCCTACAAAACCAAAATAATAAATTTTTAATATTTTATTCACTCGTTTTTCTATACTCAAAAGAAGATGATAGGATTTTATTCGAATTCTTGGCTATAACCTGCAAAATAGAAAAAATAAATGAATTTCTCTACAAAATTGTAAGATTTGCATCAGGTTCACCAATGTGAGATGGGGTTTCTAGTTCCTAGCCTAGAATAGTGATAGCTAACACCTCTAGACTATTAAACCACATCAAAAAGAGAATACAAAATAATGGAGAAAACTAGAAATGAAAAGCATGAAACAAAGCACTCCCCCATTGTAGTTGCTTCACTTCTCTTGTCTCTCCTTCTTCTTATGCCAATATTGCCCTCATATTTTTTGTTGAAGTAGTGCAAGTACCTACAAATAGTAAGCAAGAAAGTTGGAAAAAATTAGTTGTTAAGGTGAAAATAAAGGAGGAAGGTTTCTTTTATAGACAACCTTTCGAATGGACGACTGAGATTAATCTTCTAGAAAGATTCCAAGATCAATGGATGAGAATGGATGAGAGGGAGGTTACAAAATGGATGGTCAAGATTAAACTTCTAGAAAGATGCCAACATTGATGGTCCAGAATTGATGCACCAAGAATATTTTATTCTTGGAGGAATCATGACAGACAGATGTATGAAAGTTATGATAGACATGTAGGCTATGACATGAAATAATGACAGGGTATCTTTGACCAAAATGGAGGGATAAATAATTTATTTTAAATTATTTATTCGAAAATGGAGGAAAATGGAGAAAGGGGACAAGTGGCAAATAAATTATTTATTGAAATTATTTATTTGGAGGAAATAAAAGATGGAGCATTCAATTAAATTTATTCAATTTAATTAAATATGAGGATGGAAATTGGAGAGGGATTAAATAATTTCAACAATTATTTAATCATGGAAGAATAAAGGGTCAAATAATAATTATTATCTAACTATAGAGAAATAATTAAATAAATGATTATTTATTTAATTATAGAAGAAAAGGGGGTACATTAGCAAAGCAATTAAATTATTTAACCGATCAAGATAGAATAAAGATTAGAAAGTGAATTAATCAAATAATTAAAAATTATCTAATTAATAGAGGAATAAGAACATAATTGAATAATTAAAATTATTCAATTATCGAATGATGAAGACCAAGAAAAATGATGCTTGCAGGCTTAGGACATTTTTTAGTGTCTTCAAAAATAGTGGAGGAGATTGAGAACTATAGAATCCACTTCATAATTTCTAGAAAAAAAGAAGTGGTTTGATTCGCGACTATTGGTGAATGAGTCCCACTGTCTAGGCCTAAATAGGATTTTTGCAGATTTGAGTACCCTTTTGGCTAAAACATGTCCCAACACATTTCTCCCGAAACTAGACTAATTCGCCCAACTTGGCGTATGAGTCCCAGTCAACATCAACAGTAGGTTTTTCAGGATTTTAGAGCTCCATTCCATCTCCAACAAGTTTCTAGGTGCACATTTCCTATTTCATAATTTTCTATTAAATTCTATTTGCATTTTTAGGTACTTTTGTATATCACACTATGTTTTCAAACATTTTGTATTTTCCAAGTTTACACTTGGTGGTGAACCCCTTTCTTGTTTCCATCATCTCCAAGGATTCCTTATAGTTAAATCTCTCACATCCTTCATTGGGTTGAGGTCTCTAAGTTGTCCTTGAGTGTGAATATCGTGAAATTGGATCCCTCTCATTGTATCCATTTTGTGGAAAAGGAAGTGAAGCATCCATTTCTGGTGTCCACATTTTGGTGAATTTGAATTTTGAACATCATAATTCTGATTTGGAGTGCATTTACATCCAAGATTTAGCTTGCATTAACATTGCATTGCATTTTTGCATTAGTTAATTTGCATTCTAAGGTTTCCAAATTTGCATTAGTGAAAAGTTTATTTAGCTTGCATTATTGCACTTAATTTCATTAAAAATCAGTAAAATTTTGTATTTGCATTTCAGACTTGCATCAAAAAATTTAAAAAGCATAAAATTCATTTCAAAAATTCTAATTTTTTTAAAAAAAATTAGTACCAGGACTCATTTTCCACCTTGGGTGAATCAATCTATTTGTTCATTTTGCACATCATTTTCTGACATTTAATCTACATGTTTTAGTTTCTATTTGTTGTTCTTGCATTTCTATTTTACTTTCCAGAATTTTTGTTTCAAGCAATTTATTCTTGTTAGCTCACATTGCATTTGCATTCACCCCGCATTTAGTAGCCTTTGCATGAGTGTTTGGTGTCCTATTTCTAATACCTTAGTGAGAAGAAGTTTGAGACTCATGACATCCCATGATAACACACTTGTTGTGGATCTTGGGTTTTGTAGAGCTTCCACTCCTAGTATTGACACTAGTACACTAGGCATGGATAATACCCTTAGCAACTCTTTGCCTTTAGGTAGCATGTAAGTCGAACCAAGGAATGATGATATCTTGCAAGAGAGAATAATTCAAATTCATGAGGACTTAGTTAACCTGCAACATCAAATAAGCCTTGACAAAATTTCAACTATTGCAATTCCTACCATAGAAAACATTCACCACATGCTTGAAAGTGAAGATGGCCTTGATCTTGTGAAAAACATAGTTCAGATCTTTGGAAAATATCTTCCATCAACCTCTAGTGCTCATTTACCAACATAAAATGTTTCAAACTAAGGAGGAACTCAAATTCCTCCTCCCTCAACAATAGCCTCAATACCTGCCTATACCACTCCTCAAGTCACAACAACAATGCAACAAGTTAGTAATGTGATTCCTTCCTTGGGTATTCTTGCTAGCATCCCTAGTTCCTATGTGGCATCACATGTTCTATCTTCTACCACATTACCACCTATAAGCATTCCATTCACTTGTCCTACTAATACATACACTCCATTGCCACTTTCAATTCCATCTCATACCACTTGTAATGATCCTCTCATAACACAACTTTTCCAAACCGTTTCATCCATGTAAAATCAAATCTCCACCATAAACCAAAATCAGAATGGCCCACCCACATATTATGTCAAAATCAGCCCATTGTCCTTGGATATATTGTGAACACCAATGTCACAAGGTGTAGAGGTGCCTAGATTTGAGAAATATGGAGGGAAGGGAGATCCTTCTAACCATATTAATGCCTACACCACCTTATGCAGTGACTTTGTCCTTGATGATAAACTATCGGCAAAACTCTTTCCTAGGTCGTTAAAAGATACTTCCTTGGAATGGTTTTCTTCTTTACCGAACAATTCAATTCATTCATTCAATGAACTTGTTGATGCATTTGTAAACTATTTCCAAGTGCATATGACTCCCAAGAAGACCTCAGATGATTTGATGAGATGCAAGCAAAATGAGGAAGAAAAGGTAACTAATTTTATCTCACACTATCAATCACTTTATTCCCAAATCAATGTCAAGATCCTTGACCCACACCTTCAAAATATGTTTATAGAAAATTTGCACACTAAAATTCAGGACAAGCTCACTATGATGAAATTCCCATCCTCCATGCACTTGTGCACTGCCCTTTGTGATTATCAAAATTGGTTAGTAGTTGAGATACAAGGTCCACTTCTAGCCAAATTGAGAGATTTGAGCCCGCCAACCAAAACAATTCCTAGCCTTTTAGAAAAAAAACAAAGGGTTCTTGCAATTCAACCCCCATCAAAAACTACCTCAAAACATCAACAACTGGAAGTAGCTTCTATCAAAACCTCGGCACCCTTTAGTTATGGATATCAAAAAAGACAATTCAAACCTTTACCTGACACCCTTCATAACACAATGTCCCAACTTTTACAACAGAAAATGATTACCTTTCCTCCCGTATAAACACCTAACCCTAATAAGACTTTACCCCAAAGCTTTAAATCAAATGCTTATTGCCACTATCATTGACAAAATGGACATGAAATAGAACATTGCAAGCATCTTAAACATCTTGTGCAAGACCTCATTGGTTCTGACTATTTATCCATTGGAGGTGTTAGCGATCAAGGAAACAATTCCATTTCCCCTCCAAACCAAAACATACAAATTTTTACAAACCCAATGCCCAAACACAATACTGTTGGAATCAAGGAACATTGAGAGGGGTGGGGTAAATCAATGTTCTATAAAATTTAACTTTATTAACCTGATCTTTAAACCACTTATAGCATTGAACCAAAAGAAGGATGCATGAACACAAAACAAGCAACCACAACACCATAACACAAGGATTTTTTACGTGGAAACCCTATTAGGGGAAAAAACATGGTGGAGGGAAATCCACAATATGATTCGACTCAAATAAAATTGTTTACAAAAGGAATTCACATGCATTCAGGCACACTACCTAGAGCTCACTTGTCAAATACAAAAGGAAGACTCATTATCTTACAAAAAGATTTGGATTACATATAGAAGATTTGAACTGAGAAAATAGCATCTACTAATGCCTGATTACAGTTCCAGTTAAGCACATCAATCACTTTCTTGACCTTCTATCTGATTCTGCTCTTCTACTCTATCTGCTTTAATTCAAATCACAAATCCTTTTTTGCACAAGTGAAACTGTGCACAATCACTCTACAATACTTCTTACTTTCACAACACACACCAACACACTTTGTACATATATCAAAATTATATAAACAATCACTTATATATATTTGCAACTAAAGATTTAATCAACCACATGTTGGCATCAACAAAACATAAAATATTTACAAACTGTCGGCTCAAATCATGAATAATTTTCAATGCACACCAACCAAATTTGGCCACAACATAGTGAGGACCCAAATCAACATGCTCAAACATGAAAAAACTTAAACAATTACTCCTCGAATATCCACAACATGCTATATTCATCAAGTCGGCCTTTTTGCACTGTTAAGTAGAAAATCAATCAACTGGATCTTCTAACTTTCACACTGATCGATACGAGGCTCTAAGATTCAAGGATAACATAGATTATACATCAAAAAACCTTTCTTGAGATCCACAACTCAAAATGATAACAAAATATTGCATATGAATTGATGAACACAATTATGTCGGATGCTTTGTTCTAGTTTGATAGTTAATCACAAAACTTCAATCTGAATTCTAGTATGATCAAATGTTGACATGTGGATCGAATCACTGACTAGGATTGCCATAAATGACAACACCAGATTACTTGTGCAGTGTCTCTTGATAACAATTTTCCCCTTTGGCATTGATGGAAACACTTAGTGAAAAATGACTAAGCGTCGGATCAACATGAATTACACTACAAACCTTCAAAACTTCAAAACACAACTCCCCCTAAGATGATTAAGTATTTTTTCACTATCCCATACTCCCCCTCTGACATCAATGGAAAAGGAAATAATCCACATACCAAAATATTGGCTTTCAGTTAGTCTCTTATTGTGGTTGTTTGTCCTTGATGTCAAAATAGGCTTTGTTGTGATTTCTTCATAAACAATTGATATTCACGATCTCTATTTTTGGAACATATTGATTGGTATTATAGTACTTGGTGCATTTGGTTATTGTTGTATTTAGTACTTGGTATTTCAGTGGGCTTAAATGACTTGTTTATAGATTCTCTTGGACAATGTTGATATACATTCAATTGTTTCTTTTTTGTTTGGATGTACTGATTATTTGGTTCCATGTGCAAGAATCTTGGTTATGTTTGAAGGGTTGAAGGTTGTTTCAAGTGATATCATTTTGGTATTTTTAAAGCTTCTCCCATTGATGTATACACATATAGTATTGAATTTTTTTTTGGCATATGTATATCTGCAAAGCTCTTTTGAGGTTTGACAATTTATGTCAATGGCATACAAGTTTCACTTTAGCATTCACAGGTGCTAGTAATAGGTTTATGTATTAATGGAATTTATAGGTTTATGAAAAGTGAATGACACTTGGTGATATGGTTTCAATCCTTCTTCAAAGTAATACTTTATGATTTGTTCACATACATTTAGAAGTGAACACTTGCATTATGTTGGTTTACATGGCATTCCCTTGGTTTCGCTTTAGTGTTAAATCATACACAAGGGGATATATTGTGTTTGCCTTTGGTAATTATCAAGATCTTTATATTTGATATGGTTTTGGAAATAAATTTGTATCCATAGTTTATTTGGTATATGGATCAACTTCATTATGGTTTATATAGTATGTGGTTCAGTTTAAATTACATTCTATATCCTTAAAAGAAGATGACTTAAACAAAAGTCATATGGCACACTTGGTTAATGTTTCAGGCTCTTTATGGGATAGTCACATAAAACATGTGAAAGGTAGTTCAAGGTATTGTATTTGATATTTTATCGGTGGTTGACTTGATGATTTGGCACCAACAACATATGGTTGGTTATGATGTGGCAATAATGTTGTCGACATTTGTGGCAAATGATATTGGATTCAAAGACATTATAATGACTATTTAAATTTTGCATATTGTTGGGTTTGATTACCGGAATTCAAAGCATTATTGTTTTGAGTAAAGTCTTTAAAAGGCACGAAGTAAAAAAAACTAGGGAAAAACTTAACACACATTGTTTTGAACCCTAGCCACCATGCATGTTTATAGTGATAGTTATTGAATCTTTAGTGATGGTTTTTTTGCTCGAGCTAGCAGTATGATGGACAATGTAGAAAGAAGAATGGTTGACTTGCAGCTGAAAGCAGAAGTAAGGAAGGCAGATTTTGTGAGATTTGTATTTAGTTTTTGGCCACCGTAGTAAGGTAATATCTGCACAATCTTTTGGTTCTTCGAAGTAAATGTTGATAAGTTTTTCCTTCATCGAAAGGTAAAAGGTAAAATTATTTAAGTTGCATTTGTTTATGATTCAGTTACTTCAAAATGAGAATGGATAGTTTTTTTGTTCAAATGCATTTTCCATTTTTTATAAACCCTAGTTAACTCAAGGGTTTCAAAATTTTGGAAAAAAGGGTTTGCAAAATGTGAATATGGTTTCCAGTCTATAAAAAAGCATGGTATTTTCAGCCATTGAGAGGTGACAAAGGTTGGAATGAAATAAATGAGTTCTTGTGAAAAAGAATAAGGGTTTCTGACAAAAATATTCTTGTATTCAAAAGAGATAGATGAGAGCTTAAATTATTTGTTTTCTCTGGTTCAAAAACAAAGATAGCATTCAAAATTTTAGTGTGATTATCTTGGTACTGCCATATTCAGTACAAATTATAATGGGCATTATTGTATATCTTTTATATGTACTCTGTTGAGATTTTATGTGCTACTCATAGTGGTTCCTGAATGCCATCTGCCGGGGTCAGTCAGCGTGTTCCGTACATAGGTCCACTCTAGGACTCCGCCGAAGCTGCAGATTCACATTATGAATATGCGGTGCGGCAAAGCACCACGTGCACTCGGCCGGTGATAATGAATGGAATGAATGGGTGGAAATGGATGGGATGGAGATGGGAGCACAACCAACATGCGTGGAAAAGGTGGGAAAGGATCAGCAAACACAGTTGTGCCTGCGGAAAAAGAAGTAGATTCGGGTGGCTACTGGGCTACGCTAATATTTCCTCCTTTCTAACCTGGTCTTACCCCAGCCCTCGGCTTTACCTGACTAACCAATGCCCATTCATTGCCCATAGAATAGTAGGGCCTGCTTCATAATGATGCTTCGACCGAGAAGAATATCTATGGGTGGGTAGTATAGTATAGACCTTGCGGAATTGGAAACATTCAAAACTTTGCCTGCGGGAGACGGCAACAAGAAGAAGTGGGGGGTGCCTCTGCCATGAATAGACGGCCGATGAATTTAGACGGATCTTTATTCGTCTCAACTCCATCTTCCATCTATTATCCGATGAACTCGGCGGAACGGCCGATAAACAGCGACATGTTATGACATATATAATGCTGGATTATTGCGTAGGGCACACTTGACAGTTTGCATGATTATTGAGAAACTTTGTAAAGGAGTTGGTGCTCCTACTAAAGTTGGTGCTTAACAATGTTGGTGGAGTTGGTGCTCCTGAATTGTTACAAAGTTGGTGCTCTGAAAAATATTGTAATTAGTTTGGATTTAAGCGTGTAAGGCATTTTGGAGTGGTTTTTCTACACCAAGAGGGTTTTCCACTCATTAAAGTTCTGTGTTTCTCTTTTGTACGGTTTGTGCTTATATTGCTTAAGTTTTCATTCTGTCATTTGTCAAAGTGGTCCATGAAATGCTCTGATACATTTTTTCATTGTTTCAATATGTCTAGAAGATCTCAGAAATGTAGATGCTCATATTTCAGATCATTGTCTTGTTGATACTCAATGTTATATGATCAGTTAGTTCAATCATTACAGTTTAATCAAACAATTCAAACACATACTTAATGTGTTCAATGAATTGTTCTTGATAAAGTTGCAATCATATAGATTCATTGTTCAAGTTCAGTATCAAAGTTGTTTTGTTAAAATATCACATTGAAACAAAGTGATATATGTCTCAAGGTCTTCTTTTATTTTGCATGTCAAGGTTTAAATTTTAAAATTTTACATTACTCTGATTCACCCCCCCCCTTAGAGTAATTCATCTTCCAACACAAAAATCAAACAAAAACTTCTATGAACAAACTGCACATGTACAAACATGCTTCTAAAACTTACATAAACTTGAATATATCTACAAAATTACTCTTCAATAGGCTCAAACTAGTGTCTCAACTCTTTTTGAGACTATCCAAAATAGTCATGTGACCACAAAATAAGTAAGATTGCATCTCTGCAGACTCAAGGTTCGTCAGATCACTGACCGCCATAGCATCTTTTGCTTCCTTCAATGCACTAAGCATTGTGTCCATCTTAGGACCAATTAGTCCTCTCATCTCACAAACTCTTTCAACAATTTTTCCTTCTTCATGCTTGAAAATTTTAATCTTGTCAAGCAGGGATATTACTTGACCTTCTTGCTTTCCAACATAAATGGTTAGAGGATCAAATGCTTGAGAGATATTTGCTAACTGTTTCTCATATTCTTTCATTTTCTTTTCAATGTCCTCAGTGAATTTAGACAATGATAAGAATGACTTATAAATGTTTCCACCTTCAGAAAAAGAACCTTGAATATTCTTCACATAGGTAGCTAACAAATATTTATCATTAACAATCATTCCCTTCAACCTACTGAACCTTTTAGCATCAAATTCCTTTTGAACCTATCCATAGCTGACTTTTCAAGTGACTCAAAGTGAGTACTTATAGAATTAACAAGTTTCTTCAGCTAATTGGATGGGGAATCAGATGAATCCTTGACACATGAAGGCATGATCTTCTCTAGAATACCAGATGCAAGACTTAACAGCTCACTATCTTCAATATGAGATTTTAGAATCTCCTCACTTGCCTTGGCTTGAGCAAATGATACAACTTTTAGCTTCTTAATGGGAGATAAAGTAGCCAAGTTGATAGGACTTTAAACAGTTCAGGATAAAACTCCTCCTGTTGTTATTCTAAGAACTCATTTACTACCTTGGCAGTGTCTCTTGCTTCCACATGAATCTCCTTCATCTCAACCTTCTTTTCTCCAATCACCGATTCTTCCTTAGCTTTAGGAATCTCAAATTCATCAACTGCCACAACTTTAGGAGCTTCAGTCTCCTTAGGAATTTTAGTGTCATGTATATCTAGAGGATTTAGACTATCCTCAAATGTATCCTCTTTAATTCCATAATCAGATGGAACATCTTCAACATGTGCTTCTTCAGAAACAACATTGTATCTGTTCTTTAACAAAATTTCCTTAAGGATTTTCTCAGTGTCTCTCTCCACCTCTTCAGTCTTCCCAATCATTAGCTTATTCACCTTTGTCTTTCTCTTAAAATCCATTTTATCTTCATTGATAATATTCTTCATTTCTTCTATAGACATCACCAGACATAGATCAACAAGTATCCGTTCTCTCATTTGCTCTTCTTCAGTTCTTGCATTCACTCTCCTCATTTCTAAAACTTCATATAGAGCTTTAGGCAACTCAGATATTATTTCAGTGAGGGTCATATTGAAATTATTCAAATACTTTATTGTAGCTTCTTCAAGAATTATTTGACCAACACTATCAAAGGTTTCATACCATTCACAAAGTGGCCAAAAATTACCATCCTTAATTAGGGCTTTTTCCACTTCTTCTATAAACATACCTGATTTATCAATTTTCATCTTTTTCTTTGCTTTCTCTTCATTGGAGGGATTTTCCTTAGAGAATTTGATGCCTTGGTGCCCATATGCTTAATTTATCTTACCTCTTCATCAAATTCGGTTTCTTCATCTTCTGAAATAGTAGCATAGACTCTTGTGCTCTTGTCCTTCTTCCTCTTTCCTTCTCTACCGAATGCTTTGACTTTAGCTTTCACAGGACTTGACTTCTTTGTAGGACTAGGTGAGAGAGAAGAGCTCCTAGTGGATCTAGATTTGGAAAAGGATGCTGCCAGACTAGCATACTCAATTGTAGTTGGCTCTCCTACTTCAGCTTGTTCTCTTTTCCTCCTAGCTTCTCTCACTACTTCAATTGATATTCCCATGCTTTCTGCAAAAGCTTCAACTTCCTTCCTTACCTTCTGGATCATGAACTTCCATATTATTTTCCTCAAAGGTACCAAACCTTTCTTCTATTGGATCTCAAGTTTTACTTAGCAAGTGTTGAGCATACAGCTCCAAAATGTGTTCTTCAACCTCATAACCCATATGAATTATCCACACTATTCTAGGATCAACAGCTTCCATCAAACACTAATCTATATCAACCATGAAGAAAATTGTATCCTTATACTTTTCCACAATAGATGTAGGAATCCTTTCCCTGGCTTGCATCTCATTCTAAAAGTTTTTGAAATAACCCCATATAGCAGTTTTTCTAGCTTTGTTGTCACCAATTCCATACAGGATATCTCTAATTTGAACAACTACTGGTTTATCACCTTCCCATTGAACTTTTCCAACTCTTGGAAATTAATTCATGAAATAAAAGAATAAACACAACAATAGATTACCATATTTGAAAGAATTCTTCTTATCCTTCTTGATTTTGCCAAGATTCTCAATAAGTTGGCTTTGGAGTAACTCACACAGATCATAATCTGCATTTTCTTTGACCATCTGATATGCTGCATAGATTTTTGTACCAAATACAAAATTTTCCTGGTTGGAGTGATAAATCTTGTACCCAATGACCGTAGAAGCAAATCTCACATCCAATTCAATAATATCATCAATTGTCATAGCTTTCTTCTCGAATACTGAACCGGTTGCATCTATAACTATTTGATTCTTCATAACTTTCAATGTGGGCAACCCACCAGATGAATTCAAACTAGTAACAGTCCTTATAGCTTCCTTTGTGATCTTAAAAGGCTGAGTTAACCACATGAACTTGGCATGCACTCGACCCAATATATACCGAACCCATTCATTTTCTTATAACAAGAGAAATTTCACAATCAGAGTGAATTTCTCCTCCTCCAAGGACTTAAATTCAAGTTTTACATGGAGATCTTCTCCCACAATGTGATTGGTATACAAATTTAGAAATTGGGAGCTTCCTAATTCTTCAACATTTGAATGAATGTATGCCCTAATATCTTCAATATGCAAAACGCCATATAGAACAGAGGAAAATACACCTAAAGGTTCTTTTTTGATGGATTTGAATGGGTGCCATTTGAATTTTAGATGAGGTCTATCCTTAATATCTACAACCAATGGAGCAACCATTTCTAGAATTTTCAAATTCATGAGTTTATAGATAAATACCTTTCATCGGATTAGGGTTTGATTGTTGAATCGCCTTCAGACTTGAATCTTCGCCAAACTTTGCCAAACTTTGCTTTAGAGCTCTCCAAACTTCTTCTTGAAATGAAATGTGACAAATGAAGAATAGAAATGACTTTTTATCATTCGTGCACCTAACCTTTTCATCGCAATAAATTCCTTTACCCTAGGTCTTCTAGATACCCTGTTCTCATAGACTGTGAAAGAAGATTCTTCTGCGGACCTTTAATTTTGCATAGATTTCCCTTACAAGAGATCCAAAACATCTACACATGTCACTAATGCAATCATTACAATCTACCACATTCCAGTTCCAACTATCGACAAGGGGTTTAAAATATTTTCTTGAGAACTCCCCCTAGGCCATAGGCCATAGACTAATTCCTGGAGGAATTACCAGAACCAAATTTTGGTCCTGAACCATTTTCTGCATTAGAAGGACTCTTCTTCACCCATGTCTTCTTTATTTTCTTCCTGATCTCATCTATAGTAACTTTTCCTTTTCCTTTTTCATCCTTCTGCATGTTCTTTTGATTTACTGGACCCTTCTTGCTTCTACAAAATCTTGCAATGTGATTAGATTTGTTGCAATTATAGCGCACCACATTTCTTTGTCCAGACCAGTTATTCCATTGATTTTCTCTTGATTTGCATTGGTTAGCAATATGGCCAAATCTATTGCATGTATAACATCTGACATCTCTATTGAAAAAGTTGCTTGAAATATTTCTGCATTCAACTGACTTATGACCATACTTATTGCAATTGAAACACTGACCTGAGAATGATGGAACACTTGAATTCATTCTACTTCTACATTGAGCAGCCATATGACCAAATTTATTGCAAAAAAAATAGTAACCATTTAACCTTTGAGCATTAGGTTGTCTTACCGGATACCTTCCAAATTTGTTCATTTGATTTCCTTGCCTAAATCTCCTTTGTCCAGATCTAGAGATTTCTCCTTTTTCATATCCAAGACCTCGCTTGTCACTTCCAGTCCTTTGACTTTTAATCAGTTCATCAAGATTGGCTAATATAATCTTGAACTTCTCCTTAAATTCATTTGCAGTAGCAATTTCATCTCTGAGATCATCAATTTGCTTTTCAAGCTCTTCTTCATTATTTCTGGATTATTCCAATTCAAGCTCCAGCTGATTGAATCCATCAGTAATTCTACTGCATTCTTCAAAATTTTCTTTCAAGGACTGAGCAAGATTCTCTTCATTCTTCTTTCTATCTTCAATCTGCTTAGTCATCCTCATCAGAATAATGCTTTAAGACAACATTATCTTTGGTAAACTTTTCACATTCTTCTATATTTTCCTTTAGGTCTTGACTCAATTGTTCATCTTCAATGCTTTTACTCTCTTTCTAATTGATCTGATCACAAAGTTCCCTTCTCTTCTCCTTGGACTTATTGATTTTATCTTTCAATGATTGAATGAGTTTCTCAGCATTCATGAGGCTTTCCTACAATTCCTAGACTTAATATTTGGACTGATCAAGATCTTCTAGTGCCACCAAAAGTTGTTGAAGAATGCTTGAATCCATTGAATTACTTTCTCGGATCTTCCCCAATATTTTAAAATTCTTCCGAGGAACTAGGCTCTAATACCAATTGTTGGAATCAAGGAACACTGAGAGGGGGATGAATAAGTGTTCTACAAAATTTAACTTTATTAACGTGATCTTTAAACCAATTATAGCATTAAACCAAAATAAGGATGCATGAACACAAAACAAGCAGCCACAACACCATAACACAAGGAATTTTTATGTGGAAACCCTGTTAGGGGAAAAACCATGGTGGAGGTCAATCCACAATATGAGTCGACTCAAATAAAAGTGTTTACAAAAGGAATGCACATACATTCAGGCACATTGCCTAGAATTCACTAGTCAAAAACAAAAGGAAGACTCACTGTCTTACAAAAATATTTGGATTACATCCATAAGATTTGAATTGAGAAAATAACATCTACTAATGCCTGATTACAGTTCTAGTTAAGCACATCAATCACTTTTTTGACCTTTTGTCTAATTATGCTCTTCTACTCTGTCTGCTTTAATTCAGATCACAAATAATTTTTTGCACAAGTGAAACTATGCACAATCGCTCTACAATCCTTCTAACTTTCACAACACACACCAACACACTTCGTACATATATAAAAATGATATAAATAATTGATTTTATATATCCACAACTAAAGATTTAATCAACCATATGTCGGCTTCAACACAACATAAAATATTTACAAACTATCAGCTCAAATCATGAATAATTTTCAATGCACACCAACCAAATTCGGCCACAACATAGTGAGGACCCATATCAACATGCTCGAACATGAAAACACTTAAACAATTACTCCTCGGATATCCACAACACGCTGTATTCATCAAGTCGTTCTTTTTGCACTGTTAAGAAAAAAATAAATCAACCAGATTTTCTAACTTTCACACCAATTGATACGAGGCTCTAAGATTCAAGGATAACATAGATCGTACATCAAAAAACCTTTCTTGAGATCAACAACTCAAAATGATAACAAAAGATTGCATATGAATTAATGGACACAATTATGTCGGATGCTCTGTTCTAGTTTGACAATTAATCACAAAACTTCAATCTAACTTTTGATATGATCAAATGCTGATGTGTAGATCAAATCACTAACTAGGGTTTCCATCAATGACAACACTAGATTACTTGTGTAGTGTCTCATGCCAACAAATATTTCATTTTCAAAGCCAACGAAACTACAAAGAATGATGTGATGAATGTTGTTACAGATGATGAAAATAATGATCCTATTCCAACTGATATGAACGTCAATCCTTTGGATGAAATGGTAGGAGTGATAGATGTCATTCCTCATAAGGGACAACCTAAGAATCCTCTTAATATGGCTTTCTCCTCTAAGGATATAATTAAACATGCACCCAATGGTCCTCTCTATATAGTCGATCGTATCTATGACAAGTGCACTAATGGGATACTAATAGATCCCACCTATTGAGAGAATGTGATCACTGAGGAGTTCTTACTCTTGCATGAAATTTATCAAGATGACTATGATAAACCAAAAGCATGGATCAAGACACATAATGGTTTCACTTGCCCTACGATCAGATCGATCACCCTCCCATTGCAAATAGGACCAAAAACATTAGATGTCACATTCTCTATCATCCCATAGTTGGACCAATTTTGTTTGAGGCTAGGCCATCCATGGCTTCACTTAATGAAAGTTGTCCCTTTGGTTGTGCAAAAATGCTTAAAGTTTCCATTTGAAAATGAAATATTCACCATTCATCATAGTAGCTTTAACTCCTTGTCTTCCAAAGGAAACTTTTTCTTGGAAGCCTTTTGGCTTGAGCCCTTGGAACCTATTAATCAATGAGAAGACTTATTTTCGTATCTTACCAAAAATTCAAATAAAAGAAAATAGCTGAACTATACCTCTAAAACATGTCTACCTCTACTTCCACACCTCCCATCCTTGATGAAACCATGCTTGAACCTAAACAAGAACAAAACAATCAAGACCAACCAAAGACATAAACTTCACCTATCATTCAAAAGACCAAGAGACAATGAAAGCAACCCTCTCACACCTCCTAGAATAAAACAAGTTTACAAAGAAAAAGAGAAAGTGGATGAACAACCTCCTATGGTTCCTTCTGTTCCTCCCTTTAGGGAAGAAAAGAAACCTATAGTTGATCAACTTGCTCCTTCAAAAATGCAACTTAAAAAAAAAAAAAAGAAATAGAGGTGCTAGAGAGTGTAGGTGTAGATGTCCTACTCTTGCTCACAGGTTACATGAAGAGCTAAACAACAAAAATAAAAATATGAACTTGATGTAGCAACACATGATGACCCTCTTCCCCAAAAAAAATAAATTGAACCAATACAAGAATAACAACAAGAGATGAACTCTTTGATGGACATTATCATTCATCTTCCTATTGTGATTAACTTGGATGACAATGAGGAAACAACTAAAATCGATGAAGAGGAGCATAATAAATTGAACACATTATTTTCCTCTTCCATGAGCTTAAATGAGAAATCTCCTATATAGAGTGTTGAACCTAGTACTTCTCCTAGTTCGACACTTTCCCTTGTCCCTTTGGCTAGTTGTCCGCCTTTGGTATACAATGAACATGATTCGGAGGTGGATGACTTGCTCAACGGTTGACTCAAATTTTCCTTACTAGTCTTTTGAATTTTATTTTTATTTTTCTTTTGTGTGATTGCTGTAGACACCTAAATATGACTTAGGCCTACAAGCTTTATTTTTACCACTTTCGTCCTAGCATAATTAAAACATTTAATTATGTCCTTGGTCCACATTCGACTATTCATTAAATAATTCATAATTATTTAATTAATTCATGTCCTTTTATTCTTCATGATTATTAAATAAATAAATTTTATTTATTTATTAAATACGTCACTAATTCTCTAAGTCTCCCTATAATTAAATAAATTTCTAAATTTGTTTAATTATTCTTATTCATTAATTCTTCCTAATTATTAAATAAATAAATAAATTTTATTTATTTATTTAATATGTCACTAACTGTCATAATTAAATGAATTGATTAATTAATTTAATCAATTAATCTTATCTGCTAAATTAAATAATTATCTTTAATTATTTAATTGTCAAAATTAATATTCCTCTCATTTTAAATAAATGAAATTATTTAAAATGTCATCACTTTCTTAACTGTTAGTCAATTTTGGTAAATAATCTGAAAAAAATTATTTATTGTCTCACAAAATCATCATTAATTCAAAATGGTAGCTAATCTTCTAAAAATCAAGTAATCGGGCAGATTCTTGATTTTCCAAATCTGATTTTCATTCCAACTCTTATCTTCTTGATTTTTCGAATCTCACAAATCAGACAGTCTTTATCTTCTTGATTTTCGAATATCTTTATTTTCTAATTAATTTATCTCATTTATTCTCCACCACCGATTCGATTCTCTCAGATGACATCTCGACCACTCACTTAAGGATTTTTCCCTAACCCTGATTAGGGATTGTCAAATTAAATCTTGTCCGCTGATTTTAGGTCTTTGTCAAAAGTCAATCTCGTTCGTCTGTTCAAAATGGCATTTTCTATAAAATGTCATTTTCCTCTCGTTTTTGCATTAGGCAATATTTTAGACATTAGACACACATAGATTCTACAAACATTGCAACATTTGTCATCTTATTTCACTTACTATTGGCATATTTAGGCATAGGCATTTTCACTTATATTGTCATAGGCATTAGGCATTTAGACATTGATCAAATCCTTCAAAGCTTGGTGTAGGACTTAGACTTTTATTTCAGATTGCTCGTATGATGAATCTGAGGGCAACATGTCAACCATCAAGCAAGGTGGTGTTACAAAAATGAATCATGGAAGACTTGGCGGTTTACAGGTATAATCATTCTTTTATTTGCTTCCATTGTGTTTTGTAATTACTTTGGGTTTATTTCCATTTATGATTTATATGCTTTATTGAATCTAATCCCAAAAATTTACCCTCAGTTACATTGGTGAACCCGACATTTTGTAGAAAAAATTGTGTTTTCTTGTTTGTTTTCACTATTTTGCAAGTTACAGCCAAGAAGTCATACGAAATCCCGTCACTTTCTTTTGAGCACACAAAAATGGGTGAATAAAATATTTTAAAACAGTTTCTGAGTTTTAAAAATCTCACTCTCAGCTTTCTAGAACATCAAACAGTTTTAAATTTTGTTAATATTTGAGAAAGTTATGGTTATTTTAGTGATCGTTGTTTTTTCAATTTAGCTTTTAAAACCCGCATTTTTCTTTTATTTATAAATTTTTTTTGTGTAGAATCGTGGAAAATGTTTTCTGGGTTTTGAAGATCTGTTATTTAGCTTTCCATAGATATCTACGCTTTAAATTTTCATTAAGTTTTGAGCAAGTTATCGCTGTTTTAATTTGCTGCTGTCATTAATTTTTTTTTTTTATTTACTAATTTTTGTTGGTAGCATGTGACATTAGAGCTTTTTGTGGGTCAAAGATATTTATTCAAACTACTGACATGTAGTTTTACAACTACGTTTGTCGAAGATTTATCTCTCAAACCACTTATTTGCATTTTTTTAATTTAGGAACATTTCTTTTGGTGCTCTAAAATGAATTTTGTTTGCAAGTGTCTGATTGTGTTTGAACAAATGGTAGGTGATTATGCTCTCACCTTGTGAAAACTCGGTGATCAGAAAACCAGACCCATTTTATCTATTGTACACCCTCACGATTTGGTATATCGAAGTATCCTCTCCCCTTGTGCACTTGTGCGATCCTGGGTGTAAGAGAAACGGTTACTAACTCTAGAACTTGGGCCTATTCTGGTGGGAAAAAGTACTCACCCTAGGACGACTCAGACCGGTAGCACCCTGAACCCGAGGGACTTCCAACTGGTATATAAAAGTGGGTTCTTGGGGAAAGCCCAAGAATCACAAGTGTGGTTCCGACGAGATGGATCCGAAAGGGGACTCTTGCCGCATGGATCATGCCCCACGAACGGAATGCCCGTATTAAACACCTCTTGTCTTAGTGTCCAACCGTTTTATGGCCGTTTCTTGGTATAGTGCAGGGTACAGTATCATTATCGAAGACACTCACTACTGATCCCCTTGAGTAGAGATAGTAGTTCTTGGGAAGTCACTACCCAAGAATTCAAATTTGGTGTGCTAGAATGACATTAATGAGCCGTGGAGGGGAGCTAATGCCACCAAAATTCTAAGCTATCCGCTCTCGAGAAGGAAAGGTGTTTATCACCAACCCGGGGTATATCGGTGGGCTATACCATGTATACAAACCCTTGGCCTATTGACCCTTTAGGATTGTACTTGTCTCATGTGTGCTTGCTTACACCAAAATATTGTGCTTGTCAAGTGTTTTCTAGATTTTCAAACAATATACACAAACAATCGACCTTAGACAACTCAGACTTTTCAACAAAACATCAAAAAACAATCTCAGTCCCTATTTTGAACTTAGACTTTGCATTGTTCATCTTAGTCATCATTTTGAACCTAGACTTGGCATTTATAACATTAAGTCCTTAGTCAAACATCATCATCTTAGTCCTCATATTGGCCTTGACAATCTTGTCATCTTGCATTAATCATTTCCTTAGGAAAACATCATCATCATCTTGCATTGTCATCCTTTATTCTAAAAATACAAAAAAAATTAGTGACATAACTTTTCATCTTAGTCTTCATTGTCCTTTGGCATTAGTCATTTTCTTTAGACAACATTGTCATATTGCATCCCTTATTGTCAAAAATCCAAAAACATAGTCTTGCATTGTCATCCTTTATCCAAAAAATCCGAAAAACATAAGTTGTCATCATCCTCACATTTAGTTGTCATTAGCGTCATCCTTATCTGAGCAAATCCCTTTTACGGTTGAGACTGGGCTTCAAAGACAACAATGACAAATGGAAAACTTTGGACAAGATTTCAATCCCAACATCGATAATAACACTCATGACACAAACCAGCAGTGGAATTTTTCCAACCCATTTCACAACATGAACATTCAATCTTCTATGAACATGCCATCTTCATCACAAAATCCTTCTCAACCATTCATACAAAGAGACCAAAATGGATGAGTATATGCAAAAGACTTAGAAGCTGCAACGCAAAATCCTAATATAGTCTCATTTGTAGAAAAATCAATCTTACATGACCCTCAAAGGTATCTAGCCATGCTTTTGGATGAAGGGGCTAAGTTACCACAAGGATTTGACATAAATACTTTGCCACCTTCATCCGTATACCCTCACCATCAACAGTTGCTTGACATAAATCCTACCAGTAATTCGCAACAAACGTCCACTTATCACCCTTATCCTAAGCTTGACAAGGGAAGCCAACTGTCCACTAGTCCATTCCAAACCTCCATGTCATATTCTGACCCTTCACCTATCAATCTCGTCCAAGTCTACATGCCTTATCAACCATCTACCAACTCATGTCAAGTCCTCACATCATACCATATTGATCCCGTCCAAGTCTCCAAGTCCTATTTTAGTCAACCTTACACTAATCCAGCTCAAGACTCCATGGCATATCCGATTGAAGTCCCCATGTCACATCATACTCCAGTCCAAGACTCCATGTCATATCCTATCCAAGTCTCCACGTCAAACCCTAGTCCTTCATATACTAGTCCAATGCAAGTACCCATGTCATATCCTAGTCCTTCATATACTAGTCCAATTCAAGTTCTCACGCCCTATCCTAGTCATTTGGTCATTAATCCTTTTCAAGTCACCCCCTCACAAGCCAAATCTAGTCATGAAAATTCTATCCCAGTCCAAAGTCAAATCCTATTGTGTAAACCTGGGAATACATGTCAAGACGAAAGCCCAAAGCATGACCTTATAATGTCACCCTCATGTCAAGAACAAGGTAGTCCATCCCATGACCCTATCTTAAACTCCATTCAAGGATTCTTTCAAAACAATCATGACATCCAAAGTACACCTACCATTGACCAAGAATTTCAAATCCATGACAACCCCATCTTCGACCAAGACCCTACCATTGACCAAGAAGTCCAAAACGATCCACTCCTTGACCTTTACGCCATTCATGATCAAACACTTGCTGACCTTATAAAAGCCTCGACTATTGACCCTTTCAAAACTAAGACACTTGCCTCCATGGGACACAGACGATATTCCTCCAGAAAAAGAATCTTCCACTAGGGACATGCTTGCATATGATCAAGTTATAGCTAAAATTATTGGACTCTATGACACTAAACATAATGATGGCTTTGACAGTGCCTTGGAAGCACCAATAGAATCATCTGAACCTGACATGTCACACGATCAGACCAAAGATATTAGTCAGGAATGTGTCGAACATGACAATGAAGCTAAGACACTTTATCAACTAGGGTCATCTATCTTTGTCAGAGCAGGCTTTCTTGCAGATGAAAATATTATAAGTGATAGTGTCCATAGACATCATGATGGGTTAGCATCTTTCTTTCAAAACAACAACTACCCCATTGCCAATAGAATCTATCAAAGCATGCAATATCAAGGCAAAGGACTAGGCATACAGGAGCAAGGCATGCTAGAACCAATACAGCTTCAGGCAAATTACAAATATCAAGGTCTTGGATATACTTTAGTTAGCAAATCAAACGATGTTAGTGATACCTCCTCGATACTGGGGGCAACTTTTTCAGATACAAATGTCAAAATGTAATCCATGAGAAATCCTTGTCATAAGATTGTTGCCAACACCCCCTCCACCCACACCATGAACCATTCCATCATGAATCAACCTCCCTTTTGGGACCAACAAAAAGAAAAGTCTTACAAGTCAAAAGATCAAAATCAAATGTCAAAGGCCATTGAATCAAACAAAAGGACAAGTGGACAAATGAAATTAAAATGGATCCCAAAGAAAGATGGATCAAACAAAGACACCAAGTCAAATACAAAAGTCATTCACATTGTGGAGCCACAAGACAAGAGGACTCCCACATATAACACATGTCCACCTCCTTCAAAATGGTCATCAAACAAGGCATCTAAAACTGTTGGTTCCAAACACTATCCCTCCAAAATCCGTCATCCACCATCCCAAGTTTGGAAAATAAAAAGTCATTCATCCAAATGTCCAAACAACCTTTCAACATCTACCATCATCTGTCATAATCCTACATCTTGCCTAAAGTCCAAAAATCCCACGTCACAAATCTGTCACATCATGGCAGCAACTCTTTACCACAAAGACTCATGACACTCTATTGTGATGTGCGTATTTTGAGAAGGCCAACTCTAGTATTAGAAAGGATCACAATGACATCGATTAGTTGTATACAAGCGCTACGATCCTGACAAGACAACTACTTTATACATGATATTATTGGCATATCATGGCACCAGTCTCTACATCGGCACCATCAGTGGATTCAAAATAGTCAGTGGTCATCTAAAGCATCCACGCTATCCACAAAATCATAAATACAAAAAAAAAAAATTGAAAAATGATAAAAATTGTCACCCTGATGAAAACCTGGCAAACAGGCATCTTGGTGATACCCAAAAAAAAAAAAAGTCAAGAAAATAGTAAAGAGAAAAATTTCATCCAATGGTGAAAACCTGGCAAACAGGTGCCCTGAATAAGTACCATGATGAAAACCTGGCAAACAGGCATCATGTGTAAAATAAATCGTCTATGTGGACTCTTACACTTGGGGGCAAGTTGTCTTATTTCCCATGCCTTCCTCATGACATTTACGTCCATCTAAGCCCTATCATTGCAACGCATTTTTCCCACTTACCTCGGTCTTGACATAAAACTGACACCCATAAATCATGCTTTGGGAAAACTATTGACATGTCTATCCTTCAGTCATACATGATTAACGAAACATCATGTCATTGGCTGTCATAGTCTTATTGTCCTTTTATGACATAGTCCTTGAAAGTCATATGACAATTCCCTTAGTCTCATGTTTCCCATCTTTACCAAGACCACCCCCTATCCTTTCATGTTTATCACCTGTCTTGGCTTTCCCTTGTAAAACGGTCTAAGGATAATCATCATCCCATCTAGTCCTAACCAAGTCATTCCAAAGGCAACAAGTCTAAGCCATACAAGCACATTATCCAAAATTTTATTTGACTGCGTTCCTAGCCCGGTTGTAGACCTCCATACTTTTGTCACATTATTGTCATCGTCCTCACGTTGTTTCGAGATGCATCCTTCCCACGTCAAACAACGTTGTCATCACCTATCAATTGGTATTTAGCTTGACTAGGGGCAGAATCATGTTTTGGATTCTCATGTGTAGGCATCAATCATATGCATTTGTCACAATGCTCTTAAACATCAAAATCCAAAAAAATCATAAAATGAAAAAAAGACAAAAACATCAAAAAAGTCCTTAAAAAAGACAAAAATATCATAAAATGTCCTGAAAAAAGACAAAAACATCATAAAATGTCCTGAAGAAATACCAAAAACATCAAAAAGTCCTAAAATTTTGAAAAAGTCTTGAAAAAGTCCTAAAAATATATAAAGTCCTGAAAAAGACCTAAAAATCATAAAAGTCATGAAACAACACAAAAACATCCAAATTAATGTCAAAATCCTAAAAATGGAGTCAAAGTCAGTCATGTCAGTCAGTCCATGTCATTATCGAATTACGTTGTCTTTGCGCATTTGCTACATAGGCAAGGCCATCAGTTGATGAGTCCCCAAGACATTAGGTCAGTCCTTTTAGGTTGGTCTAAATAAAATCATGGCATTTGTCACAATCGTCACATCAGTCAAATAAGTCAGACGTAGTCAAACTCAGACACAAGACAGTCATTTGAAACGTCAATATCAAAATTGGTTAAAATTAGACAACACAGTCCAATCAATCATATAGTCAACATCAGTCAACTTGCCAAAACATATTAGTCAAAACAATGTCAGTTTCATCACTCTTTGGTCCTCTTCAAGATGTGTCCTTCTTGGAGCTAGACCTCGTCAAAATGTCCTTTGCCTTTTCAGGATGTGTCCTTCTTGACAATAGGCCCCATCAAACTGTCAACATCGTCAAATTGGAAAAACTCTTAAACTGTCAAAACTGTCAAACTGGCAAGAATTCAATCTTTGGCAAACAAACATTGGCAAACGAAATTAAATAGCTGTTAATTTTTTTGGTCTATCTTGTCTTATATTTTGACTATTTTGGCTATTTTGTCTTATCCTTTTATTGTCTTTTCTTTGTGGTCATGTTATTAGCTACCTCGAGGATGTCCAATGAAGGATTTAGAGGTGCGATGATGTCTCCTGACCTATTTTATTTTCTTTGACTGCTGTCTGTGGATTGTCTTGACAAAAATAATGGGGCAATTTCACCCTTAGTATGAGTTAGGACATTCCTTGTCTGTGACTGTCTTTTTTTCAAGTGGATGACCTTGCACACCTTGGTCTACGTCATATCATGGTGTTTGTTGTCTATTTGTGTCATTTTACCACCCAATGATGATTAAGAGCAATAAATATTAAAGTCCTATGGCAATATTTTGAAGGATTTGGTCTAGGAACTAACATGCATCTTCTTTAGTCATGTCATCTTCTCTCGCTCATCTCATATAGGCATTGCATCCATATCATCATCCATATCTTTTTCATTAACATTTATTTGTCTCTTCATATTCTAGTCTTCTCATCAATTTTGAGAGCACACCCATGCTCTTGGAACCTGTCTTTCCTCTCGAGGGGGCATACCATAACCCTCCTCATCTTATTTTGCACTGGGGCATATTTTTGACTTATTTTCTTTGTCACAATGCGACATGCTACATTATGACAAAGAGGGGCAAAATGTAGACACCTAAAAATGACCTAGGCCTGCAAGCTTTATTTTCACCACTTTCGTCCTAGCATAATTAAAACATTTAATTATGTCCTTGGTCCACATTCGACTATTGATTGAATAATTCATAATTATTTAATTAATTCATGTCCTTTTATTCTTCATGATTATTAAATAAATAAATTCTATTTATTTATTAAATACATCACTAATTCTCTAAGTCTCCCTATAATTAAATAAATTTCTAAATTTGTTTAATTATCCTTATTCATTAATTCTTCCTGATTATTAAATAAATGAATTTATTTATTTATTTAATATGTCACTAACTGTCATAATTTGAATAAGATTAATTAATTTAATTAATTAATCTTATTGCTAAATTATATAATTATCTTTAATTATTTAATTGTCAAAATTAATATTCCTCTCATTTTAAATAAATGAAATTATTTAAAATGTCATCACTTTCTTAATTGTTAGTCAATTTTGGTAAATAATCTGAAAAAGATTATTTATTGTCTCACAAAATCATTATTTTGAATTAATTTAATTCAAAATGGTATTTAATCTTCTAAAAATCAAGTAATTGGACAGATTCTTGATTTTCCAAATCTGATCTTCAATCCAGCTCTTATCTTCTTGATTTTTTGAATCTCACAAATCAGGCAGTCTTTATCTTCTTGATTTTTGAATATCTTTATTTTCTAATTAATTTATCTCATTTATTCTCCATCGCCGATTCGATTCTCTCAGATGACATCTCGACCACTCACTTAAGGATTTTTCCCTAACCCTGATTAGGGATTGTCAAATTAAATCTTGTCCACTGATTTTAGGTCTTTGTCAAAAGTCAATCTCGTCCATCCGTTCAAAATGGCATTTTCTATAAAATGTCATTTTCCTCTTATTTTTGCATTAGGCAATATTTTAGACATTAGACGCACATAGATTCTACAAACATTGCAGCATTTGTCATCTTATTTCACTTACTCTTGGCATATTTAGGCATAGGCATTTTCACTTATATTGTCATAGGCATTAGGCATTTAGACATTGATCAAATCCTTCAAAACTTGGTGTAGGACTTAGACTTTTATTTCAGATTGCTCGCATGACAAATCTGAGGGCAACATGTCAACCATCAAGCAAGAAGGTGTTACAAAAGTGAATCATGGAAGACTCGGCGGTTTACAAGTATAATCGTTCTTTCATTTGCTTCCATTGTGTTTTGTAATTACTTTGGGTTTATTGTCATTTATGATTTATATGCTTTATTGAATCTAATCCCAAAAATTTACCCTCAGTTACAATTGCATGTGCGTAATGTGATCCCCGGTGATGTTTTGTTTGATGTTCTCTCTCTTTGTGACATTCCTCTATTTGTACCTTCATTCTTCTATATGTCGTGCATTGCTTTCACCTTTTTATCTTTCTATTTTTCTTGTGTTTTCCTTTTTGGGGATGACACAAGGCATTGAGACATTGATGTCTCCTTCATGTTGACCCAAAAGGCTTTCTTTTTCTTTGTATTTTCATTTTATCTTTCTCTTTTTCTTTTGTTTACCTTTTTGGAGATGACGCAAGGCATTGAGACATTCATGTCTCCTTCACATTGACCCAAAATCCTTTCCTTTTTCTTTCGCCTTTTCTATTTCATTTGTCTTGTGTTTTACCTTTTGGGGATGATGAAAGGCATCGAGACACCCTATGTATCTTCCATGTTGACCCAAAAGGTTCTTTCTTTTTCTTTGTTTTTGCTCTATTTGTGTCATTCTTCTAGTTCTGTGTTTGGTGTTTCCATTTTGGGGGCAACCCTTTTTCTTTTCTTTTTCTCTTACATGACACAACTTTACTCAGAAACATATGACTTGGCATAGGTCTTTCCAAGTTGTCTCTCATGTCTTCTTTCTTGTTTGCATTTTTCAATTGCTACTTTAAAATAGTTTCTCATAGTATGGTGTTCAACAATTCCTTTAAAATGGGGGAATACATTGGCATTATTCTTTTTCATTTTCCTTTTCATGGTTCTTAGTGCATCCTTTTTACTTCATACAATGTATTTTTTGATTTGTGGATGACATTGGGTGTAATTTCATTCATGAGCATGATCTATCTTAGCATATTACATTCCTCTTAGTGGATTGATGTGATGCACTGCATCCCCTAAGTTGTGAGTCTTATATTCTTTGATTGGCCCTCTCTTGGAGATATTAGGCACAATGTTTCCTAAGTTAAAGACCTTGCATGAACTAATCAAGACTCCTTTGAACATTCTTTGCACATTGCATTTTGCATTTGTTATATGGACACCTTGCATAACATAGCTTGCATTCCTATAGAGTCATCTTTTTTGTTCATGGGCTCCAAGCATACCAAGATTTGCTTGTCTTATGAATCTTGAAAGATCATTTTCTTTTTGTGGCACCTTATTAAAGTTGTTAGGAGGTATTTAACTTTGGTATGGTTGAGTGGGAAGCCCATTTTGAGGCATGATTTTCCCAATAGCCACCTACGTGTGTGTGAGTGCATACCAACCATGAGTGTATGTTTCTCACCTTTTAGGCCTTCTCACTTGGTGGACAACCAAGAGTTACGTCGCCTCAGAGTGAGTATGGATTTTCTGGACAAACAGCCTAGATCTAATCCACATCGTGCTGGAGAAATGGTTGAAGCTTGATATGATTCTTTCTTTCCTTTTCTTATCTTTGGCATTGTATTCTTGTGCCTTATTTTTGTTCTTGATATCATTTTTATGTTTGTTCTTTTGTTCTTATGATAGTTTGTCATGGGATCTTGATCTTGGGGGCTTAATCACCCCTCTTTATTGTTGTCATCCCATCTTGCTAGTATTGGTACATTTTAACCCCTCTTGATGTGTGTTGGTCTAATTTAGTGTGAGTTTGAAGCAGGTTCATCCTCTCACTAAAGTGAGGGCTAAAAGTGGTTGACAAAAAAGTAAACCTTCTACTTTTTCTGACTTGTTTGGGCCTTCCTTGTGATTTTGGCTTAATATTGCCTTTATTTAATGTTGTAATGTGGATAACACATTCACATTAGGTCTTGGGACCTTGTGAACTAAAAAGATTCAAATGGTACCTTACTTAAGTGTTGTAAAGTGTTGTAACACACTTTCACACTTTTCTAGGGTCTTGTTAATAAAATAACCTCTTTTCATCATTTACCAAGCCTTATTTCAAATTTTTATAAAGTTTTGTCACACTTTCACACTTTCCTAGGTTTTTCATTAATAATTGGGCTTTATTATGCCTTAATTGGCCCTACTTTACATCCACATGCCTTATTTATGTGTATTTTTGGGAATAATCCTAAAAAATATCATTTAAACATCAAAATATTAAAATCCACCTTAAATTCCTAAGGTGGGACTCATTCGCCATTATAGGCGAATGAGTCCCCTTAGGTGAGACCCATTTGCCTAGGGTAGCGAATGAGTCCCCTTTAACTCAAAATTCAAATTTAATTCAAAACTATGGTGGGCTTTTATTCTCCAAGATCAAAGGTCAGCTTGTAGTGTTGTAATTTTAGAAATTATTGCATAATTGAGTATAGATACAAGGTTCTTTCTCTCATTTCATCCTACCTAATCAAGAATTCAAGCATTCATGCATATAGTTCACAAGAGAATTTGAGAATTCATAAGATAATTCAAGGCATTTCAAGGAAATTTTATCAAGAAAACAAGAGCTTCTTCAAGTGTCATTCATCATGTCAAAGATTGTTTGCATCATGTTGTTTTGGAGCTAACATTCATGGATGTAGGATTTGTGTTTCAAGCAAGCATTGCATCAACATCAAGTAAGATTTCAAGTCTACATCCATTTGGAGCCATCACTTACATGTTTGCAACCTTCTATCACAAGGGTTTGGTGAGTTGCAACATCATTATTTGTCCATTCATCATTCTCTATTCTATTTCATTCCATTTCAAGGGTTTAATTACCAACAAGGTGTTTGACTAGGGCAAACCCCTATTCACTAACCCCACAACATTTTTCCCTCTCCTTGCATGTGATTTGTAGGTCTAGGTTGTAGATTTGTAAAAGAGAAAGATTGAAAAAGTTGTCATCAAGTTTTCAAAGCAATTCAAAGTTGTCAAAGTTGAAAAAAAGCCTCGGAGAAGGACTACAGGTTGAATTTTGTAGTTTCATACCCAAATCTGTATCAGGAACAATAGAGTAGATTAAGAGCTATAGAATCCACTTCAGAATTTCTAGAAAAATAGAAGTGGACTAATTTTCCACTATTGGTGAATGAGTCCCACTACTCAGGCCTAAACAAGGTTTTTGTAGATCTAAGTACCCTTTTGGCTCAAACCTATCCCGACACATTTCTCCCAAAACTAGATTGATTCACCCAACTTGGTGTATGAGTCCTAGCTAGCATAAACAATAGGTTATTTAGGATTAGAGAGCTCCATTCCATCTCCAACAAGTTTCCAGGTGCACATTTCCAGTTTCATAATTTTATGCTACATTCTACTTGCATTTTTAGGTATTTTTGCATCACACTATGTTTTCAAACATTTTGTATTTTCCAAGTTTACACTTGGTGGTGAACCCCTTTCCTATCTCCATCATCTCCAAAAATTCCTTACAGTCATATCTCTCACATCCTCCATTGGGTTGAGGTCTCTAAGGTGTCCTTGAGTGTGAATATCATGAAAGTGGATCCCTCTCCTTGTATCCATTTTGTGGACAAGGAAGTGAAGCATCCATTTCCAGTGTCCAAAAGATGTGTACACCCCTAATCATCATTAGGGTCACATCCTACATAATCTCCCACTTTCCCTTAATCCTTCATTAGCCTACCTAATCCCGTATTTGCACAACCTTAATCACCTAATTAAGCTAACCTAATCATCATGCCATTTATGGCATGTGTCCTTAGTCAACCTACATTAAATGTATTCTCTATTTGGAGAAGGAAACCCCTTCCCTCTATCAATTTTTAATTCACATTTATTCATTCAATGCATTTTAAGGAATTTAAAATTCCTTCTCCCATCCCCATGAGGATTTGTGAGGAATTTTTAATTCGTCACATGTCCTCTCAAGCACATGTGGAAAAGGACCTCCTTTATGAGGAGATTTAGTCCCTTCCCAAGGTACAACCTAGTACCTCCATGTCACCTCCACATCGCCCTTGTCTTCCCACATCATTTTCCACATATCAAGATGTGAGGGCTTGTGAGTTCTCAACTCACCCTAGCCCTTGATCTCTTCCACCATGGATCAATCTTCACCCTCCATTACTTTAGAGGCACTTCCCCTAAAAGTAGAGGAATTCTCTCATTTGGAAATCACTAAGTAATCCACTTAGCAATCAAGCATTCAAGAAATCGATAAGTAGGAGGTATTTTTCCACAGCGTGTCAAATTATGATATTGCTATCAGGATTCAACCGTGTAGTTTCGAGTCAAAATCATTGACCCATGTTTCATGAGTAGTGGTTCACCATAACCCATCTCTCATGATATCGAATGGTCCACTTAGCACTCATTGCACCTAGGTGATGCTCAGAGAGGTGAAGCACTGGTCCATCCCGGGAGGTCACCCATCCTGGTACAGGATTCAACCGTGTAGTTTCGAGTCAAACTCATTGACCCATGTTTCATGAGTAGTGGTTCACCATAACCCATCTCTCATGATATCGAATGGTCCACTTAGCACTCATTGCACCTAGGTGATGCTCACAGAGGTGAAGCACTGGTCCATCCCGGGAGGTCACCCATCCCGGTACCGGGATGGGTGACCTCCCGGGATGGACCAGTGCTTCACCTCTGTGAGCATCACCTAGATGCAATGAGTGCTAAGTGGACCATTCGATATCATGAGAGATGGGTTATGGTGAACCACTACTCATGAAACATGGGTCAATGAGTTTGACTCGAAACTACACAGTTGAATCCTGATAGCAATATCATAATTCAAGAAATCTTAGTATCCACCATTGTTGTAGCATTTTGAGCTTCCATATTACACCCATTACAATACCCATTTGCACCATTATAATCCTCATCACTTTAGCATCATTTCGAGCATCATTTTGAGTTTTTTTCAAAGGAGTATACATTTAAATCATCTAAAGGTCCAGCCAAAACCATCATCTAAACAAGGTAAAATTGTTCTTTGTTTGTTGTATTTTGTTTAGATTTAACTAGGCCTAATCCAAGTGTTTTTTTTTTTTAATTTCATTTGCATTTGATTTTCACTTGAATTTTAAGGAGGTTAGAACACTTGCACACATTTTTGGCATGCTTGATCTTATCAATCATCCAATCTTGTCAATCAACTTAGTCAAACCTAATCTAATCAACTATCCAAATCATCCCATCCAACCCAATCAACTAATTAATCAATCAATCAATCATTTAATCCAATCGATCCTTTAGTAATTATTTAGGTCATCATTTAAGTGCATCTTAGGGAGTAGTGTCATCTTAGCCATCTAGTATTTTTGGATTTTCATGCTCGTCACCACCCTATCTCAAGAAAAGAAGCTCATGGAACAACAAAATTCCCAAGATGCTCAACCTCATATCCCTCAAGATCAACCCACTAGTGGTGGATCATCATAATCTAACACTAAGGGTCACAATCAATCTCCTCCTGATGAAAGCATGGTAAACCAACTCGAGATCACAATTGACAAATACGTTAGTAATCCCACAAATCTACAAATGATAGATCATCTCCTTGATGAGTGTGGGGATAAGATCCTTTCCACATTGCTCCTGAAAGGTATCAAGCCACCGTTAGGGTTTGAATTATCAAAATATGTCAACATCACACCTCTTGCACCCCCTATGCTACAAGATCCTCAAAATTCTCAAAATGATCTAGGAAATTCATACATCCCCCAATGTCCACCACAAGACGGTTGGTACTAACTAGGATTTGTAAATGTTGTTCTTTATCAAATACCACCCCCTCGGGTTCCAATTTTGATTATGGGTACACTTGATCCAAACATTCCTCAAGGCCCTGATCCTAACAATCTTCTTGGTCTTGGCATGCCACAAGGTCCTCTCAATCCTCAAAGCACGAACATCCCACAAAGCTCAACCCCGATACCGTCTGCACCACCTCTTCCACCAAACCAACCAAGTCAACTACTAGGGAATATCGAGGGCAATCCTTTCACTACATCACCTCCACCTCCTGGATCTACACCAACATCAAACTTACTGCCACCTGCATTCACATCTCAATAATCACCTCAAGGCAATATCCTATCTTTGCATCAGCCTTAGGGTAACCCACAATAAGCACCACCATTGCAACTGCCCTATCAGCAACCACCACAACAACCCCCATCAAAACCTCCACAACATACCCAATTCCTTCACAACCCCCACATCACACACAGATTATGTCAAAACATCTTTTTTATTGCAGGCCACTATTTTATACTTTCTGAACTCTACTAGTTCATTTCCAACTGCATGTGTACTTTCCATATTTTTACATATTGGCATATGTTACAAGCCACCACAATATTGACATGTGCCATCCAAACATAATTTCTTGTAGAATATTTGGCCTTCCTCTCTTTCACATAAAATTGTTGGTATGAAGTCTCTTGAAGATGTAGGTGGGGCATGTATGCAATAATCCTACAAAACATTTTTAGTATGCAAAGCTAAACATATAGATTGATAAACATAAAAATGGTTAGAAAATTCAATATGTAATCTACAACAAGTAGTGCATGTGTGATTTATTTTAACATAGAAAGGTTTTAATATTTCAAAATATATTTGAAAATTTTTAACTTGAGGATACATCTCTGGAAATTTACCAAAAAACTGTGTTTGAGTCATATCCAAAAAATTCTTTGGATGTGGCTCATGGTTTCGACTATTGATTTTCATTCTTACCACATCCCTTTGATTCAAAAATACCCTTGTGTAATTCTTCCAAAAGTCTTCAATTAGTGATCTCAATGCTTTAATAAAATTGGTTTATCTTTTCATGGTAGTCCCCTCGGGAATTCCCATAATTCATTTTTATCAGTGTTCTTGATTCTTTGGTGCCTTCCAATGGCTCTTGATAAAGTTTTTTCTATTAATTCTCAATGATTGACTTGTGTTTCTAATGATACGAGCTTTCTTCATTTGATTACTTACTATTGTCGATGTAATGACACATCATGTGACATTACTATCTTTTGTGTGTGAGGTGTTACCCACACTCTCATAAGCACTCATTAGATTCTTCACAATAGATTTTTCACTTGAAGCCTCCAATGTTCTCAACCCAAGAATCTTCATGATGTACCTAAAATTTATACTGTCCATCATTTCAACAAATATTTGACATCTTTTGGTCTCATTTAATTTCTCAAGGTACACTCTACAAAATCTTATTAGCATATCTTCTACAAGTGCACTTTGGAATCTTATCCTCTACTGGCTATAAAATATTCTCATCTTGATATCCATCAAATACTTGGGATTTCTACATAAAATTCTAGGTGGTGTTCTCAAAGGTAATTTTTTCTCAAGATTAGGAATTTATCAATATTTAAATGATATTGGATAGATGGAATACCTTTGATAAAAAAATGGAATAGATGATGTACCTTGAATTTGAGATGGGAAAGATGGAATACCTCCTTCTTCACATGTGAGTGATGATGTAATTTCAACTTGAGATGTGGTAGATGGTGTCCCTCCATCTTGACTTGTGGTAGAGGATGTGTCTCCAACTAGGGTATTCAACTCTCTCATAGCACAATTTTTTTGCATTCGTTCCCTTTGTGCCACTAATACCATATCTCTCATTGATGGTTGAGGTTTGTCTTCAATTGGAATGTATTCAACTATCATTTCCAATTTCCTCTTCTCACAATTCCCTCATATTTGTTGCTTTCTTTGCATTTTTAGCTTCGTGCTCTTTCTGTGTTGGTTTAATCCTCGATTGTTTCCTCGACATGACGAAGAATTTTATCTATAGCATGAAAAAAATATCAATATTAGTTCCACCATAATAATATAGAGTTAATAAATAACTTACAAAAATCTGAAAATTTTCATGAAATTATGATACACACAATATATGATAGTCCAAAAGAGGCATGAGGATGGGCAACAAAGGGCATGAAGAGGGCAGCAAAAAAGTGCTACAAAATCCATTCAACTCAATGACATGTGTCATTATAAAATTCAAACAAATCCATACAAATAAATGAAATATATGTAAACCCTCCATACAAAATCCATACTATCATCATGTAGAAGAGTAAATGTCTCTCAACCATGATCAATAAACAAGTGCACTAAAAACACATGGTAGGATTTTGATGCAACCTTCAAACAAAATCCATACAATCTATATGACATACAATATCATTAGAAACTAAAATAAAACCTATATAACTAAATGACATATACATTATTAAAACTTAAAATAAAACTAATACAATCAAAACATGCTAACACAAATATTTCTAACCATGATGCACAATTAAGCATGAACCAAACACATAATGTAGGAGTTGGATGCACTATATTCATGATGGAATCTTCACTCAAAAGGCATGAAAATCAAAGGATATTGATTCATTCAACCTTAATACACACCATATATGACATCAAATTTAATCCATTACACACTAGAGTTGATGTCAGTCAACCATGGTGAATGTGCAAGCATACTAGGCATGATATAATAGTTTCATGTATATTAGCCATATAAGTAATGCCATGATTCCTAATGCATAACTATACTAGGACACACCATAAGACTAAATAGCATGCATGGTATTTGATGTTTGACATAAAATACTTATAATCAATTACACATAGTTAATGTCATCAATCCTAATGCATAAGAACACTATGAACATTGTGCAACATTTGTGGCATATTTCCTTTCATCACTAGCCACCAAAATTGCTAGATATTCACCATATTAGACCTTAACCAACATTTTTATTTGGAATCTTTGTCATATATAAGTGAATTTTTCTAGTTTGGGGTGAAGTTGAAGTTGTTTCCCAACCATAGAGGGTTTGACAACAAGTTTACAGTGATTAATTTAGAGAGTGTGAGGAATATGAGGGAAATGTTGTGATAAAGGGAGCCTTCAAGGAGGTTAAAAAGTATTTTTTGTGGTCTTTGTGGATATATAGTCAATCCAAAATGTAGTACTAAAACCCCCTAAAGACATACCTTCTACCAGTTATAGATAAGAATATAATGACAATATATCCTCCTGCAATGAGTTTAGCAAAGGACATTGTAGAGGAAGAGATTAAGGTTAGAGAAGGGAAGAAAGGAAGAAAATATGTGGATATTGCAGTAATGAAAACCATGATTTTTTTGGTTTCCCAAGAGATTCATGATACTATAAGAGTAGCCAAACCACTACAAAGATTGAAGAATTATCTAGGTTAAAATGTGCCAAGAGGGGCTAAGGTTATAACGAGAATTTTCAAATGAACCCCCATTGAATTCTCATAGATGTCAAAAAGTAAAAATAAAAAATGATGAACATGGAATATGAATTTTAACAAAATCTAATCTAATCCCTTAGCAAAATCTAATGCATTTTATTAAGGCTATGTATGTTGAGAACTCATAATTTGGAATACTTAGCAAAATATAATCCCAAAATCAATATGATATCAAAACCAAAGCATCATATTAAGAATTTATGATAAGGGATGATAAAGAAACACAATAGAATGAAGGAAAATGTAAAGAACATGTATAAACCCTTAAACTACCCTTAAACCCTCAACCCTAAACCTTAAACCCTCAACCCTTAATACCTCAACCCTCAACCATTAAGCCCTAATCCCTCAATCCTTAACCCTTAAACCCTAATCCCTCAATCCTTAAAGCATTAAATCCTCAACCATCTACCCTCAACCCTCAATTCTCAACCCTCTACCTTATACATTGGATCCTCAATCCTAATCCCTCAACCCTATAGCATAAAAACTATACACTCAACCCTATATCCTAAACCATAATCCCTCAACTCTAAATAGTTAAACCCTCATCCCTCAAAGCTTAAACCCTCAAAGCTTAACCCCTCTACCCTATAAATTTCAACCCTTAATTCTCAATCCTCTACCCTATACATTGAACCTTCAACCCCAATCCCTCAACCCTATACCCTCGAACCTTAAACCCTTAATCCCTTAAACCTTCAACCCTAAACCCTGAACCCTCTACATTAAACCCTCAACCCAAATCCCTCATCCATATACCTTAAACCATTAATCCATCAACCCTTAAATCCTTAATCCCTCAACCATCTACCCTATACATTAAACCCTCTATCCTATACCCTATATATTGGACCCTCAACCCTTAAACCCTCAACCCTATACATTAGACACTCAACCCTAATCCCTCAACCCTATACATTAAACTCTCAACCCTCAATCCTAATCCATCAACCCTCAACCCTTAAACCCTCAGACCTCAACCCTCACCACTCTACCCTATACATTAAACCCTTAACCCTAACACATCAACCCTATACGTTAAACCCTAATCTCTTAACCCTTAACCCCTAAAACCTAATTCCTTAAACCCTAAACCCTTAAACCCTCAACCCTTAACCCTCAACCCTTAATCCTCAACCCTAAACCTATCCCTAAACCCTCAACCCTTGACACTATAACTTAAACCCTAATCCCTCAACCCTCAACCCCTAATCCCTTAACCCTCAACCCTCAACCCTCAACCCTTAAAGCCTTATCCCTTAAACTATCAACCCTAAACCCTCGACCATCAAATCTCAACACTAATGCCTAAACCCTCAACTCTTAGACCCTAAACCCTACAACCTACAACTACAACTCTCAACCCTATACTTAAGCCCTAATCCATCAACCCATTATCTTAAACCCTAATGGACCTATACCCTATACACTTAACCTTGGACAATCAATCCTGAACATTATCCATCAACCCTAAAACCTCTATCCTATACCCTATACCCTCAACCCTATACTTATTCCCTGAACCCTCAAGCATCGTCCATATGAATTATACCCTCAACCTTAAACCCTAAACCCTATATCTTAGACACTCAACCTTGAACATTATCCCTCAACTATAAACTCTCAAACCTCAACCCTATACCCTCAACTATATACTTAAGTCCTAGTCTCTCAATCCTCAACCCTATACCTTAAGCCATGGACCCTACACCCACAAACCCTCATCCCTATACCCTATAGCCTCACCCTTAAAACATAAACGCTAAATATTGTCCCTCAATTCTATACTTAAAGCCTAAACCATATATACTCTCAACCCAAGTCACCCTATGTCTTATACCCTCAATTGATATCATAAACCCTAAACACAATATCCTAAACCATAATCCCTATACCTTACATACTAATCTTATACACTAAACAAGCTAAATATTATCCCTCAATTGTAACCCTCAACCCTCTACCTTGTATGCTCAACCTATTACTTCAGCCCTAATCCCTCAACCCTCAACCCTATACCTTAAACCCTAAACTCGTAAACCTCAACCCTCATCCCTATAACCTATACCCTCACCCTTATATACCCTAAACCAAAAAACCTTACATACATACATACAAGCATACATACATACATACAAGCATACATACATACATACATACATACATACATACATACATACATACATACATACATACATACATACCTACACACATATAGGAATACAAGAATACATACATGCATACAAGCATGCATATATACATACATACATATAGGCATATATACAAGCATGCATGTACATACATACATAAAGGAATACATACATGCAATCATGCATGGATACATACATACATACGAGCATACATACATGCATAAAGACATACATACATACAAATATATATACAAACATACATATATCAAACATACTAAACAAACTTGCACAAAAACAACTCTAAGTGAGACATAACATGGGAATGTTATAACTTACTCACATTATGCCAAGCTTGAGAAACGTGCAACAACATTTGGCAAAAAAGGAGCAAAATATAAAACAAAACATAACACAAGTGTGTTATAACATGCTTGTGTTATATCTTGATTTAGGAATCCCCAAGCCTTAGGCATGGGATTTTCTTTTGGTTGCCAACCCAAAGGCTTGGAGTGCCTTCCCAATGTCCAAAGACGTGTTTTTGCATATTTTACAAGATTTCACATAATCTTGTTTGTGTTAACTATCAAGTTTGCACGTGTTGAAAGGTCATGTAAATTGAACACTTAGGTAATGTTAGGTTCTTTCTTAGCTATTTAACAATGTAATTTTTTTCACATTTTGATAATGTTAAGGCTTTCATCTTTAAATTTTTTTGTGTGTTCTTTCTTTGTCAAAAGTCAGTGTTTGGTATTTTTTACTTCATTTTTTTATCAATGTTAATTAAAATTTCAAATAAATTACACTTTTATAAACTAGACTCCATTCTACACATATTCAAAAAATATATTTTCGATTAGTTTTCAAAACTTAGAGGGGTAGTACGACCAAAATTCTATTTTTCAGGATGTCTCCACTTTGAAAATTAGTAAAATTTCAAATATTCATTAAAAAATATCAAAAAAATTGGGTATAAACTACATGTTGTTAGCCAATTTCTCACCAAAGAGATTTTAAAAATACCAAAAAAATTAACCTTTTGAGGGAGCCACAAAAGATGCTATGTTATGTTTTTTTGACAAAAAAAACACCAATTTCTATGGATCCCTTTTTTTGAACCCCTTAATCTCTACCATTTTAAAAAAGAATTGGTAGTTTAGAAAGTAGAATTGGAGCACTACTAACATTGTTTTCATTTCTTCATCTTAGAAATCTTGGAAAATCTTGAGAGCTTAGTGAATTCTAGTTATTTTAAATCTTGAGAGCTTAAGAGGCCTACTTGGAGCACACAATCCTCCAAGGGGCGACCTCAATCGAAGTGTGAATCGAAAGACACACTCCTTTGGGAGTTAAAATCTTGTCACTCTTAGCTAAGCCCCAAAGAACTTTATACCTTTGGTAAGTGAAGGTGAAGGGTGGGTTACCCCTTTCTCCTGGCTGTGTGACAAGATTTTTCTTTCAAATCATCCCTAGTCAACCTCATTCATCCTAGCTTGAGACCTAATTAGCCATACCCACTTAACTAGTTCTAGGACTTGTTGATGTGTCTTCTTCAAGTGTGTGCTTAACCATCACATTCATAATTTCAAACTCAAATTTGCTTATGTGTCTTGCATGTGTGATCATTTGTTTGCAAATTGCCATATCAAGCTATAAACACCAAAATATATCATTCTAATCATCTCTAACCATCCTTAAATACCTCAAAACATCCCAAACCACAATACAAACATGTCTTCATCCATATCTTCCACATCATCTTCTACTAAATCTTCATCTAAACCTAAACCAATAATCACACTTGAGGGATTTCCTAATGAAATTCCTCCAATAAAACCAAAAGTTGTACTTAAGGGAGCCCCTAATCATATTCCACCACCTAAACCAATAATCACACTTAAGGAATTACAAACACCATTCCAACCTCAACACATCCAACATCAATCCTATGTGTCACCTTCATCATCATGCCAACCTAACCCATATACCTATCATGTCAATGCCACATCAACATATCCACTCATATCAGAACAAGAACATAGGAGCCCAAGTCCACCTTGGTAAAAAAATCAAGAGCCTTTCAATTCTCATGTTCCATTTGACAAGGGGAACACCAATCTAGTTCATGCACCCTATGATTTTATCATACCACCATCCAATCAAATGCCTATCCCTAAGCCACCATGTCCTAGTCCTAATATATTGGCCTCTCCACCTTCTAACCAATCAAAATTTTCAGTACTCCCATCATTATCTAATCCTCCATCATATCCCTACCCTAAAAAAATCAAACATTTCAAAATTAAACCTATGGCATTACTTGAATCCACCCATCCACCTACCAAAGAGTCTTCAAACACCATGCCCATTCTTACAACCTCATCATGTGGTCTCCCCCTTGAGCCTATTCAAGAGTATCCCCCATTGAGCCCAAGTCAACCTCCATCATGTCTCCATGTTTTTGACCATCTAGAACAGGTTGAGCCTACTCAAGAGTCATCCCCTTCCACCTCATCTAATGAATCCATACCATCTCATGATTCCATCATATCCAATGATGTTCTACCATCTGATAATCAAGATATGCTTTCCATAAAAACTCAGGATTCACTTCCTCGTCAAGATCAAGATATGCCTTGCATACCACTTCATGATTGTTCCATAATTAATAAAGATCAAGCTACTCCATCTTCTACACCTTGTGATCCTTTTGCAAGTCAAGATCAAAGTACCCCATCATCCCCATGTCAAGATCCTATTACCCATCTTAATTCCTCCCATGATCACAATCCTCCACGAGAGTCTATCACCCCTATTCAAGCTATCCATGAACCCCACACCTATAAATTGGGTTCCTCTACCTTTATCCACTCTGGTTTACTTCCAAAACCTATCCTTTCATCCATATCATATCCTTCCCAAAATGGACTCACATATTGTTTCATAAACAATACATATCCCATTGGCAAAAAAATGTGTCAATGTATGAACTACAAAGGCAAAGGATTAGGCCTTGATGAATAGAGTATCCTAGAACCCCTTTATATCCAAGAAAATACATATTATCATGGCCTTGGTTATACACCTCACACTCAAGACATTGGTACCCATGGTAAATCAAGATTCCATGAAAATAAACCTAAGTATCCCAGTCCATCAAACCTTCCATCTATCCTTGGTCCTTATCATCCGAACCTTAGTCCATCAACCCTTCCATCCATATTAGGACCCTACGTCCCTTCATATCCTCTCCATCGAGAACAAAAAAGGCACACATCCTTGATACCCTCTCAAAATTCTACCTACATTAACCCATCCATAATACCTCCATATCATTCATCTCAATCCACCTATCCCATTGCTCTTGGAAGCAATTTGGGTGCCAAATGTCAACATATTCCATATCAAAATCCACATATATCAAAGGATCAACATGTCTCCTCGAAGAGACGTACAAAAATAAAAGAAAATCTTATCCAAAGCCAAAAGAAAAAAAATTCAAAGGCCATAAAGGCCCATAAATTAGAAATAAAAATTTCAAAGGCCACAAAGGCCCATAAATCAGAAATACAAATTTCAAAGGCCACAAAGGCCCACAAATCGAAAAGAAAAATCCAAAATGCCACAAAGGCCCATGAATCAAAAATAAAACTCAAAAGCTATGTGGATTCCTAAAAGTCTCATAGAAGAAACAAAATCTAAATTGGCATCCAAACTTGCTTATCCAAAAACTCCACCCAATTCTAAATATCCTTTATCACTACCATACATTTTGGGTCCTTATATCCCAAAATCCCCATCCACTCCTCCATCTAGAAATCTCTAAATTCAAAAGTCACTTCTCTTCTATCTTGCTCCACCGCCCTTCAAGGTGTGTGTCGATGTTGATCTTGCCATCCTTTCCATCTATCCATCAACAAGCATTCCAACATCCTATTCATTATCCAACATACATCCCCCATTATCCTCCTTTAATCCAAACCTTTGCTTAAGTCCTTAGCTTCTTCCATCATGCCAACATTTATGAGTCTAATTCCCATTGCCATAGTTTATTAGAGCACATATTCGAGGGATATTAGTCATGAAACTTGATGCTTGAGTCCTCCATCCACCCCCTATCATGCATGTATTATCTTCCATATTCATTTATCCCTATCCATATCCTATCTTGCATATTCCTCTTGCACTTTACACTTGGGGGCAAGTTTCATCCATCTTGTCATTAATATCCATTATCCTCTTAACGTTCATCCTTTACCTTTCTACCTTTGATATTGACAAGGCTAAGGATCTTCTTGAATGTCATACATCTCATCCTATACACTTTATCCATATCTTCCATAACATGTCCTTTACCTTATCCATATTCCATCATTCTATCTAAATACATCCTTTCTTCCCTTGGTCTTGCTGAGGAATAGGGGAAAAATACTTAGGCATTTGTGTCTGTATCTTATCTATTTGGTCTTGATCATTCTATTCATTAGCCTTATCCTTGCATTCTTACGTTAAAATGTCTTGAAAAAAACCCATAAAAATAAAAAAATGTCTTGAAAAAATCCATAAAAATCAGAAAATGTCCTAAAAAAATCCATAAAAATAAAAAAATTTCTTGAAAAAATCCCTTAAAATCATAAAATGTCCTAAAACCTAATTTTTTTTGAATATTCTGAAAATACAAAAAAATGGAAAAAGGTCCCAAAAAAAATAAAAAAAATAAAAATAAAATAGCCCACAAAAATCCAAGCAATAAAATAAATCCATCCAATCACTTCTTCTAATTTCATCTAATCAATTCATCACCTCAATTCAATCATCCAACCATTCAACCAATAAATCATCTTTAATCATTCCAAGCAATAATCCAAATGCAAGTCATCATCAATCCATATCAATCAAGTAAATCAATCTTGTCAAATTATCCAATTGCATCTATGGTCTTGATCCTAATCTTGTCGTAAACCAAATCGACCGATCAATCAATCAATAATCATCATCCTTGTGTTGATCTAGGGATACATCATTCCCCGAAATGACAACACTGTCATCATCATCATCAATCAATCAACCAATCAATCAACGATTTACAACTTGACAAGGGAAATGCCTTTTTTGTTTTTGAATCATTTGTGCATGCTTTCTTGCTTGCTTGTGTGTGTTATCATTTTTATCTTGCATTTGTATCAAATCCAGATCATTCCAACTAATATTCATATCTTGTGTATGTTGGAATAGCTTTTTGCACTATCCTTTGCATCTAAGGTCACATCATACCTTTTGTGTATTAGGACTTTAATGCTCTAAGTTTAATTCCTCATACATTTAGACAAGGTTGTATTATGCTAGGGCATGAGACACATCATCACCTTGGTCCTTCCACCTTGGTGCATAATGTCTAGTGCTATATCAAACACCATTATTGCTCACTTTCTTATAGCATAACGTATCATTCATCTCCTTCATCCACTTCCTATCTTTCATCATTCATCGTGTCCCTCCTTATCATTTCATTTCGAGAGTATACCCATGTTCTTCCAACCTGCCTATCCTCTCGAGAGGGCATCATCATCCTATTCTTATATCATCATCATCTCATCTTTTTCTCTAGCTCATCATCATCCTATCCATCTCATCATCATCCATTTTCCTCTATCCATACCTTAGATTCTTTGAAATGATGTTACTCGACACAAATCTCATCATCTCGAACATCATCTCAAAGAGGGGAAAAATGTAGACACCCAAAAATTTCCTCTTACAACAATTTGTCACAACATTACACCATTTAGACATCATGTATCATGTTTTTCCCTAGGAACCCATATCATCATCTAGTTATTTAAATAAATCTTATTTATTTGACTAATTTCATAATCCCTCCATTCTTCTAGTGTTAATTAAATAATTTATATTATTTAATTAATTAAATCATTTCTATTCATAATCTCTCCATTCTTCTAAATGTTAATTAAATAATTTATATTATTTAATTAATGAAATCATAAATTATCCAACATTAATTAAATAAATCAAATATTTATTCAATTAATAAAATCTTAAAAAATCTTCTCACTTTCTTTCCAAAATTGGAACTTATGTGTATCTAATTAATTTATTTAACTAGATAATTCATTAATTATCCTTCTCATATTTTTCAGGATTTATTTCCTTTAAAACAAAAAATCAATATCTTTCTATCTTTTCAAATCTTATATCATTTTATTTTCTCTTTTGTCAAAAATCAAATCCTTGTCAAATCTTATCTCCATCCACATCAAAGTTCTATAAATATGGCCTCTCAGAAGCCATTTAGGGGATTGGATTCTTCAAGCATCCTTATGCTATCAAAATCATTCTTAAATCTTTCATCCATCTCTATCTATCATCCTCCATCTATCACCTTCATCATATTGTTATGTTGCTGAATTGAGCAACCGACATTCCTCCAACAATCAAACCTTTGAAATCTTGGATTCTCATGTGAGGTTGAGAAGATCGAAATGGAGATAAATTGAGCATAATATGGAGATTGGTTTGCATTTGTGTTTATTATTTTGACTTTCATGTTGTCTTGTGCTTCATTGTGCTTGTTAGAGTTTTATTATTGATGTTTATACATTTACCTTGATTTAAGATTTTTACCCTAACTACACATCTTAAAAGTTTGAGTGTAACTATCCTCAATTTCTCATCCAAGGTTAGTATTTCTTGATTTCATAAAAAAGTGGCCACGTAAGACCCCTTTTTGGCCCCACATTCTTTTGCACTTACCCACAATAGAAGAGAACTTAGTAAAAGGGGGAAAAATTCAATCCAAATCAATTCCATCTCTCTAAGGATATCATTTGGAAACTATTTTAGCCTTGTACCACTCTAATTGGCAATCTAAACTAAATTTATTTTTGTACATCCAATTGCAATTAGTGGGATTTCTTCCCTCAAAAAACTTAATAAGATCCTCAATATCACAACCATCCAAGGTCATCATCTCACTCCCACATTGCCTAAATCTAAGACTCATTATCATTCAAAGAGCTCAATGCTCTTTGAAAGATCTAGAGGTTCATTTCCAATAGTCAACAAAGTAAATACACAATGGAAATATATTGTGCTATACTTGTCAACTAGGTTTTATTATCTTATGTACCTCCTCAAGGTAGGAGTTGTAGGTTTTTGGTATTCCTCTATTTTTTCATCCTACATTTCTCCATATGAAATCTCATCTAAGTGCATATTTTTATGTTTCAATTTTTTTTTTCAAGGTGCATATTTTACATTTCTTAATTTTTCCTTGGGTAGTTATTAACTTGAATAAGCTCTAAACTTCTTCAAAATAAAATATCTTGGAAAATTATTTTTTGTCTTAGAGGCTTCCAAAAATTATAACCTTTAACATTATCATTATAAATAATGAAGATACATTTATAATAGTTTTTATCCAATTTAGATTGCTTTTCTTGAGGCACATCAACATAAGCATCAAAACTAAATATTCTTAAATCTAAAATTGAAGGTTTTTTTACTTGTCCACACTTAATAATTATTTTAATCAAGAAGAGTTGAATAAGGAGATCAATTATGTTAGAAATATGAAATAGATTGAATAACCAAGATCTTTTTATGAGAGATAATTTATAAATTTGTAAATGAAATAACACAATTACATACCTAAAATTCCAAGAGGTGTGCAAATGTCAAGATGACAAGATTGCGTTAGGAGCTCAAATAAAAATCTGCAAAATAATGATTAGATGAATCAAGGTACATGCATGCCAAAGTATGCAACAATGAATATGCAATTGTATTAAAATAAAATCTAGGTAGTGAGTTTATATAAAACTAAGGAGATAGTGGAGGTGGCATATCCAACCAGTAGGAACTAACCACCAAAAGTGGAAGCGACCACCACAAGTGGTAAATGCTCCACCCTGTAAGGATGCAGATGACTCATCACCTTATCTTGTATTTATTAAATAATAAACTCACTTTACTATCCTACGAAAGCTTAATAAAAGTGTAGGAAAAATGTAGGACTAAGTGAAAATAAATTAACCCACTAGGGAAATAAAAACCTACACCAACAAATTAAGCATTACAACCTCTATCCAAAACTATTGATCTAGTAGCATACCACTTAGCATAATTCTATCTCTCTCTCTCTACTCTAGTTTGCTTCATCCTTTCTACTACGAAATTTTATTGGAAATTATAAGGTATAGTATTTTATCAAATAATTCATGCATAATTCATCAAATTCCCTAGAACAATATAACTCACAATTGTAATACCTCAACACCGTTATCTTATAATCTATTTAATTTTCAACTAAGGATTTGAATTCCTTAAAATCAGTGAAAAATTATAGTTTAGAATGTATACAATAGATCCAAGTACATATTTGAATACAACATCAATGAATATAAAATAAAATGATATTTACCTATAGAACCAATATCCATCAACTCAAAAATATTTGAATGAATGATTTTTAATAGTTTCTTAGCTCTATTGGTGATCCCACAATACTAGTTTACAATTTTTGGCCAAACTGGACACTAAAATATTTTTTTCTAACTAAATCTTTACTTTCGGGCACCTATAGCGGCTAAACCGTGAGGAATTTGAAGACGATGCAAACTAGAGTTTCATGAAATTTTGTCTGTAGATTCTAAATATATTTTTTTCAAAAATTTTGGAATCAGATTGCACCTCTTTTTCCATCTCCCTTGAAAACTATTTTTTTCAGAAAACAACATTTTTAAGGAGTGACGCTCACCGTATAATGCATATAGCTTTTTTTCCATGAAGGATAAAACTCTAATTCTTTCAAATTTAGATTTATAACTCCGATATCCAGTGCTTCCACTTGGTTAGATAATGTTTTATTGAGTATTTTTTCCTTAATCAAGTTTTGAAGTCAAACCAATTACAATTCATACATAGGCAGATCGTATAACGTGTAACTTTTTTTGTATGTATTGAAATTCAATTTTTTTTGTTGGATCAAGGACTTCAATATCTGGTGTACTCCTATTTTTCAATTTTTTTTGATAATCTTCTATTTTTCCACATGTGCAGAATAGAGAGCTTCATTTTCAGCGAAAAATCTATGTTTAATAAAACTAAAAAAACAAATAGATAATAAAACCAAAACATATTAAAATTATAGTCGTTGGATAGCTCGTTTTGAGGAATACCTGATTCTAGTTGGGTTTGTGAAGTTTCTTCCATTTTCATGCTCAACCCGAGCTTCGAAGGGAAAATTTTTGGATTTTTTTGGTGGCAGAGAGCAGGGATCAGGGAAAAGGGGGGTTTGCTTGAACCAAGGGGGTTTGAACAAACCCCCAGGGGTTCGAGCGAACCAAGGTTCATTCCAACCCCCTTTCAAAAAGGGGTTTGCATGTACTTTTTTGGTAGGATGCATTTAATGGGTTCACTTGAACCTAGGTTTGAGCAAAGCCTCTTTTGGTGTGTTCGAACCCCAAGAATGTTTTTTTTTTGCATGGAGTCATTTTTTATTATTTTTCCTTCCTCATTCGAATTGTAAACCACTTTTGTGGGTTTACCCCTATTGATTCCAAAAAGAAATGAAGATCTATTATATTTTCCAAAGACACAATGCTCATAAAAAATATTGTTAACAACAAAATAACTAGAAAACTATCAACCAAAATTTTATTAGTAATGGTCTCAAGAAAATTCACTTATGTGACCAAAATGTTGGGGTCACAACATAAATATATTTTCAATTCCAATTACATTGGTGGAATTATAAAAAGTGAATTTATTCAACATCGATAGAGTCCTAATCTAAGGTCCTCTAGTAATCACCACATTCTATCGTACCACTATGAAACTAGACTTTCCAAATGTCACATGCCTTCTAGAATCATTTAACTCAAGGATACATAAATTAAATTTCTCACAAGACCTAGACTATGCAAAATATGATTAGGGGTTTAACCCTTCCATCGAAGCATGCTTGTATCTTTCCCTTACCAATAATTTTTTTGGTACTATTGTCTCCAAAAAAACTTCTCCTCCATCATAAACAATATATATTGAAATGTACACCTTATGAGGATTCATATGGTAGGAGAAACTTGAATCAATAAGCCAAGGATCATCACTTATATTGTTAGTAGAAAGACATAATGTGTCATTGTCACCATTATTAGACCTGAATTTTTGGTGGGAGAATCTAAACCTTTTCTATTTTTTCTATGTATTCCTTCTTCATATGTCCCCTTTTTACATAGTTCCAACACTTTACCTTCCTCTTCCCTAGAGTTTTTGATGTAGGGGCTTATGGGAGTCATATATTTTGACTTAAAAGTTGTTTTGGAATGAAATTTTATGTGGAGATGTGTTAGTTTAGTAGGTGCCCATTTTGACACTTTTGTGAGGCCAAATTCTTTCATCTAGGCCCTCAAAATAAGCTTTTAGTGATTTTTTCAAGTTTTTAGAAAGTTGTTTTTTAATAATTTAAAACTTAGTTTCCACTTTGAATCGTAAGTTGACATTTAGTGTTACCATAGTGGTAGGAATATATTTGTTAATTTTTGAGGTCAAAGGGATAAGCATGTGAAATTACCAAAAATGGAAAATTATGACAATTGTCAAAAACTGCCAAAAATAAAAAAAAATTAGACTTTTTTTTTTTATATAAAGATGTTCTTTCCATTATAGAGGAGGGAGAAATAATGCAAAAATGTGGACTTGAAGAAATTCTCAGAGTACTAGATAAATTAGCTTTTCACTAGTAGCTCTAGTGGAAATTATTAGACTTTTATAATTATCAAGAGTAAAGAGGAGATTAATAAGATGCATTTATCCTCTTCTAACATAACATATATAGAAACAAGTTGAGTTAAAATCAAATTTAAAAATACTAAAATAGATAAATAGGAGGTATTTTCCACAGTGTGTCAAATTGTGATATTTCTATCAAGATTTAACTATGTAGTTTTACAAGTCAAATTCATTGACCCATGTTTCATGAGTAGTGGTTCACAAGAACCAATCTCTCATGATAGTGAATGGTCCACTTAGCACTCATTACATCTAGGTGATGCTCACAAAGGTGAAGCACTAAACGTTCTTGGGAGGTCACCCATCCCAATACTACTCCAACTCAAGCATGCTTAACCATGGAGTTTTTCTCCAAGGTTAAACCCACTTAGCTTGTAACCCCATGGAGTTTTGCAAATTGGGTTGCAAGCTAAGTGGGTTTAACCTTGGAGAAAAAATCCATGGTTAAGCATGCTTGAGCTAGAGTAGTATGACCTCTTGGGAAGGCCTAGTGCTTCACCTTTGTGAGCATCACCTAGATGTAATGAGTGCTAAATGGACCATTCACTATCATGAGAGATTGGTTCTTGTGAACCACTACACATGAAACATGGGTCAATGAGTTTGACTCATAAAACTACATGGTTGAATCCTAATAGCAATATCACAATACTAAAATAGTTTACAATAGAATCATCATCTTTTATTTTTATTAGAAATAACCATCTTTTTAGGTATAAATTATTTGTAAGACTTTTGATTTGATATATATGACCAATACACTTCCAAACTTGTGTATGGTAGTCTCCTCATAAAAAAATAAGAGGATATAGTTTACAAGACACAAATGCATGGTTCATCATGCCTTGTCTAATTTAGAAAAACTTCATTAGATGTATTAGATGGCTTCTTTTCTTATGAAATAGGCAACCATTTATCTCTTTCTTCATGAGGCCTTCCATCTTCAAATTCTACATCTCGTATTTGGTACCATTGAATTTCTCAATATTCATATGAGAAGTAGAAGTCATGGTTTAAAATCCTTAGCTCAAGCCTATAAAATCACATAATGTAAAAACTCCAACTATAGAAAAAAAACCTTCAACACTTAATAGAAAGGTGTCCCTCTCTATATAAAACAATTACTTTTTATACCAAATATTGAGAAATAAGGTGAAAATACTACAAAAATAACTTAAATGAGAGTGGATCCAAATAGTAGTTCTAAAATAATAACTTTAAGTAATCAGAAAAAAAAGATTGAAAATCATATTGTAGAAAGATAAACCCTAAGGATAAAACCCTACAAGTGATGGAATGTTGGGTTAACCATTTTATGTGAAAGAAATTAATTCCTCACATAAAATATCCTAGGTAAAATAATCAATTTAAAATGTAATAAATTAACCTTGGATAAAGATTTGGGATTGAAAATGGCATAATATGTAAGATTTTAATAAATAAAACAAAGGTACCTAGCTGTAGGTTCAACTTTTATCCTTTTAAGCTAGATACTTTTGGATGATTTATAATTATGTCGACATATTAGGACATATTAGAGAAACACATTTGAGATTGAGAAAGATACAATTTCACAGTCTAGTTCACCTTGACAACTATGGAGTCAACCTCCAGAAATATAGAAATAAACTATATGGATAGACCTAGATCTAGTCCATGGATCTGAACTTTATTGATATTGTTTTCTATAATTTGTTTGCTTTAGTGTCTCCCATGTAGATTTCAAAAAGGGGCGGTGACTATAGATATTGTTTAGGATTGCACTAATCTAGGAGTGTTCTCCTTTGGTCAAACCCATATTAGTGAGTCAATCGTATGAAACAATTGTTAAAGACAATAAACAATCATGCAAAATCCTCTTAATCCTACTAATATATGGAATAAACCAAATGATAGAGATCCTCCTCCTCTCCCCACTGCTACTACTCCCGTCGCCTAGTGACTTTGTTTATGCTATTATGCTCTAGACTGTTGCCCCATATGAACTCTAAAGATATGACTTTCCATTATTATTAAAAAAAATTGACCTTATAGAAAGGACATTCTTTTTAACTTTTTTGAGTCGAAATGGTTGACATTTTGTCTAACTTTCTTAGTGTAAGCGTCAAAGAATGGCGGTGGATCCGTGAAAGACAGCAGTCCCATGTGACCAAAATTGACGGCTTGAAGATACAAAATGCTAAGAAATTTGATATTTTAAGTTCACACATTAAATCCAGTCACGGGAGACGACGCGTCTTCTGCAATTACACATGAATTTTAGAGGTGGAGAAAATGGAAGAATCCATTCTTTTATTAAGAATTTCACATGAATTTCAGGTCGTCATAGCATACGTAGTATGGTCCAAATGAGATCTCTTTTCTTAATTGCGTGACGTGTTGAATAAAAAAAACACAGTTTAATACGAAATTATTCAACTGGGATACACAGAAATCTAATTTATCACTTTCCAGACATATTACTTAACGTTTTTCTCCTAACTCTCAACCACTAAATGTCTGCTAACTCTCACAACGGTGCAGAAGTCCTGAACAAGCAATCTGGCATTATTAGATTAATGGGTGTTCACTATATGACTGGTATAGATTATTATCATAGCGTATACTAATGGGTATTCACTATATGACTGGTATATATTATTATTAGGGTTTTCAACCGTTATGTTAGGTATACCATCCTACTTGTTCTGTAACAAAATGTTTCTGTGCTACTGAAAATTGATTATGTAACGCTATCTATGAACTACAGGGTCATTTTCTGATATTGTTGTGAGATATTAGATTTAGAAAGAAGTCAAAAAAGATTTGTTATTGAATAATGTACATAAAAGTATTTGTTATTTGTTATGTTATTTACGAACTACAAAATCATTTTTTATTCATTATTGTTGTGGGTTATATTGGATTTAGAAAGAAGTCAAGAAAGATTTGTTTGAGTAATGTACATAAAAGTATTTGTTATGTTATTTACGAACTATAAAATCATTTTCTATTCATTATTGTTGTGGGTTATATTGGATTTAGAAAGAAGTCAAGTTCCATAAGATATGAGATTTAGAAAGATTTTTTATTGAATAATATAGGTAATTATTGATGTTGAAGTCTTTTATAAAGTTTATTATGTAACGATTATAGGTTCACTTTCTTTTCACTGATATTGTTGTGAGTTAGATTTAGAAAGAAGTCAAGCTCCATAAGCTATGAGATTTAGAAAGATTTGTTATTGAATGATGTACATAACGTTGAAGTCTTTAATAATGTATTTGAACATTTAAATGATTTAAATATGTAATCATGGTATATAAGTCATTCAATTTACTAGTTTAAAAAGTGAAGTCTTTTAAAAGTTTTGATCATATGAGTCAAACTTGCAAATAAAATTTAGTATAACAGTATTATTTATACATTATTAGTAAAATTTCATCATTGTATATGTCATTGGTCATTATTTATTACATGTTCTATAAAATGTGTATTTTTTTTATATATAATGTGTATATATTTGTTAAACTATTTTTTTCATATTTAAATGGTATAAACTAATACAATTTTTAGTTATAATTCAAAATTTCAATAATGTGTAAATGTTAAAAAGTATATTAAGTTAAAAATATTCTTTCAAATAATGATATTTATTTTATAGATAAATAAGGTCAAAATGGAATGTATATTACTATCATAGTGTTGAAAAATTAAGAGCAAATAAAAATAAACAAGAAAGAAAAACTAAATACTTAGAAGTAAACAAGACACATAACAAAATTTTTACATGGTTTAAACCAATATGGCTACATCCATGGAATCAAGGGAAATCTCAATTTTATCAACACTGACTTTTTGTACATTATTAACAACATATACAATATATTTTTGTAACATTATCCACAAGGAAAACACCGAAGAGTCATGATGGTGGGAGAAATTAGGAGGAAGTGGAAAGGACGAAGTCCATTCGACTTCACAATTCCAACAATCTACCACTCGAAGTCCAACCATTGTTGTAAATTCTAGAGATATTCCCCTACTCTAGTGTTATTGTCACATCTTGTAATGCCAAGAGAATCCCTGCAAAACTCAAGCTTCTCCCTCAAAACTACCTTTGTCAATGCATCAACCAAATTCACCTTGATATGGATCTTCTCAACGTTAAGTTTACCCTCCTCAATAATAGTTCAAATGAAGTGATATCGTAGCTCAACATGCTTGGTTTTATTATGGAATGCTACATTCTTTGTCAAGTGAATAGTGTTGTTGCTATCACAAGATAGCATGAAAACATGTTTACATCTCGATTCGCCCAACAATCACTGCAACCAAATCATTTCCTTTGCACCTTCAATATGAGCAATGTATTCGACCTTGGTACTTGAAAGTGCAACCACTTGTTGCAGTCTAGAAACCCAACTAGTCCCTACCCCAACAAATATAAAAACATAACTTATAGATGATCTTTGTTTGTCCAAATCACTAGCCATATCAGAATCAATGAAACCTTGCAAAACCGTGCATCTTTCCCACTAAAACATAAAGCATAATTTGAGGTTCCTTTCAAAATATCTTACTTGGGTTACTCATAAATTTTCTCGCCACTCCCACTACATGAGTAATGTCTAGATGAGTGCATACCATAGCATACATAAGGCTCCCAACAGTTGATGAATATGTGATACCTTTCATTTCTTCTTGTTCTTCTTGTGTCTTGGGACACATTGTGGAAGATAAACGAAAGTGATAAACTAGAGGAGCGCTTATAGCCTTAGCACTTTGCATATTAAACCCAAAACTTTGTTAATGTGTTTATCTTGTGACAATTTGATTCTCTCTTCCATCTGTCCTAGATTATGCTCATACCAAGAATCCTCTTCATTTCCCCTAAATTTTCCATTACAAACTTGTGACCCAATTATTATTTCAAATCATGAGCAACACTCATACTAGCCCTAGTTACTAGCATATCATCAACATAGAGCAACATAAGAAAAACTTACCATTATCTAATACATTGTAGTAGACACACATATCATATTCATAATAGGTGAATGTTGCTCAGTCATGAAGGAGTCAAACTTGAGATACTACTATTGTGGGGCTTTCTTGAGCCCATACAAACTTCTCCTCAATTTGTAATACAAATCGTCTTGCCCTTGTTTCTAAAAACCTTCATCCTATAGCATATATAACTCTTCATCTATGTTACCATGGAGAAATATAGTTTTGACATCAATTTGCTCAATTTCAAGATCATAAATCGCTGTGAGGCCTAAAACCACTTCAATAGTAGTCATCTTCACAACCAATGAGGAGATCTCATTGAAGTCAATCCCCTTTTTTTGATCATAAGCCTTGACTATCAATCTATCCCAATAACGTTTTATACCTACCTCTTCCTCTTTCAATCAGTACACCCATCAATTCTTCAAGGCTCTTCGATTGGGTGGAAGCTTCACCAAATCCCAAGTGTGATTGGCAATTAATGAATCCATTCCTCCTTCATGGCATCCATTCACTTGTCATGATCAATATCTTTATAAGCTTCTTAGAAAGAAGTTGGCTCTTCCTAGTCATAGATCAATAATTGGTAGTCTTCTAACTTTGTTGGAGGTCAACGTTCCCTGGTGGTCCTCCTCAATTGAGGAGCTTGGTTCTATGCATTTATTACATGTTATAAATTGCCCCCAACATTAGTATCACCACTATTATACCTTTGTATATTATCACCAAAATTGCTAGCACTACTCTATGTATTAGAAGCCTATGTATGACCATTATTTTTTGTATTACCCTGCAACTTAGACACATTGTTTTGATTAATATTACCCATGGAAGGAGCATATACAAAATTTGATGATAGAAAACAATTTTTTAAGGGTCGTGTGGGATCATCTCCTCCCAAAACAGGCTACGAACACCTGTGAGGAAGCCACTACATATAATTTTAATTGTGCAAACTAGAATTATGAGGAAAAACACCAAAATCATAACCTTGCATGGGTGTTAAGTTTGTTACTTGTGGATATAGTGCAAGTTGTGTGGAATGAGCATTTCCAATGGCAATGTGTCTCAGACTTGGTGTGAGTGGTAGGTTTGGTATTTCCATATGTTGTGGCAGTGAAGAGTATTCTTCAAGGGATCATGTGACAATAGGATTACTTCCAACATGGGCTTCAACAAAAGTAGACGGTAGGTTTGGGGGTGGCTCTACTTGGAGCTGTGTGGGGTCTTCAACAAATCACACAAATTTTATTGTTGTTGACTGCACATTATCTCCAACTCTTATCACCATTGGAATACCTTGATTTTTTTTCTAATTATGTCATGTGTAGTTGTTTATAAATTTATTTCAATTTTTGGTGCCACATTTGGATGTGAAAACTATGAATTACTAATGTATGATAATGGCACACACTCCTTTGCTTGTGTCCCCTATGCTTATGGACCTAGAAATGCCTTCTCATTAAAAACCACATCTTGACTGCTAGTTAATTTGTTTACAATCAGATTCCACAATCAAAAGCCATATTGTTCTTCTCCATAGCCAATAAAGATACACCATCCAAATTTGGGATCCAATTATGTTCTCTTCTCCTTGGGAACATGAACAAACGCTTCATAGCCAAAAAATTGTAGGTGATTGTAGGAAATCCTTTTACCCAACCATGTCTCCTCTATAGTGTCAAAATCTAATTGAGATGAAGGAGATTGATTAATAAAGTATACTAATGTATTCAATTCTTCTACCCAAAACTCCTTGCCCAAACATGCATTAGAAAGAATACATCGAGCTCTCTCCAAAATTGTTTGATTCATCCTCTCGATCACACCTTTTTCTTGAGGAGTGAATGGAAAAATATCAGTATGTTGGACACCATTATCTACACAAAAGTTGTCAAATTCCAAAGAGCAATACTCCCCAACATTATCTATTTTTAAACATTTGATTTTATTATTGGTCTGATTTTCAACAATAGCTTTGAAAACTTGAAATTTTCTAAATACTTTTAATTTCCCATTTAGCATATACACCCAAAATTTTTGAGTGCAATCATCAATAAAAGATAAATAATTTGTTCATCCAATAGAGGTTACCTCGGTACGACCAAATACATCTAAGTGCATGACCTCCAAAGGCCTTGACTTCTTGTCATGTTTAGACTTTGAAAAACTGATCTTCCTTTGTTTTTTGTATATACAATTCTCACACAACTCCAAGTCAACTTATTTCAAACCTAGAAGTTGACTCCTTTTGAGAATAACTTCAAGTCCCTTCTTCATCATATGTCTAAGCCTCTTGTGCCAAAGCTTTGTACTGTTATCCACAACTGTCATCATAGCTCCAACTTTAGTGTGAATTTATAACACATATAAGGTACCCAATTTGTGGCCTCTTGCAATTACCAAGGCTCATTTGGTCACCTTCCAAGAATTTGAAGAAAAGGTGATGTTGCATCCTTGAGCATCAAGTTGTCCTATGGAGATCAGATTTATTTTGAACTTGGGAACATGTATATCACATTTCAGAACAACCATTTATTTCTATTTTTCACTATCAACATCACGTCACCTTTGTTGACTATGTCACAAGGTTCATTGTCACCAAGGTAGACTCTTACCAATTTTTCCTTCATGATAGTTTTTAAAAACTTTTCAGCACGATGTTGGATGAAAAGAGGCACCAAAGTTCAATACCCATGAATCAGTTGTAGTGTCGCTTGTTGACAATACTAGTGCACCTTCATCTTGTTCATATGTTGTGTTAACTTCACTATCTTTTGGCTGATTTTGCACCTTTTTTTATGACCAATAATTCTTCTTGATGTGACCTTCTTTACCACAAAACCAATAACCAAGTCATTTCTTCCCCTTGACTTGGATCTTCTTATAGATTTTGATCTCCTCCTATTGTAATTTTTGCCCCTATCCTGAGGCCTTCCTCTATTTCCAAAAATTAATGCATCACCCAATGAGTTTCCTTGAATTTTCCTCATATCTTTTCTTAGAGGAGTGGCAAGAACATCATCAAATTTTAGGGTTTTTTTTCCAAATACCGAATTATTTATTGCCATCACTACTTCCTAGCTATCTAGTAGATAACACAACAATATAATGGATTTGATTTCATCATTCAAATTGATGTTTACAAAAACCAATTGGTTGATCAATGTATTGAATATTTTTAGACAATTTGACATGTTTCCTCCTTTTCATCTTTAAATTGTATAAATTTTTCATGAGAAAAACCTTGATTGAAGCAAAAACCACCTCATACATGCTAGCTGATTTGTCCCATAATCCTTTCAATGTCTTTTCCTATGAAAAATTCAATAAAAACATTACTAGATAATGAGAGGATGATGGTTGCTCTCACCTTCTTATCCAACTTCTCCCACTCCTCTTCAACCATCGTAGTTGGATTCTTCACCTTTCCTTCTAACGTGATTGAAAGGTCTCTTTGAATCAGCAATGATTCCATCTACATATTCCAAAATCCAAAAATTTTCCCTGAGAAATTTTCAATTCTCCATTTATCTACATCTTCCATTTTTTGGAAATCATTTTGCAAATTCTCTATTGGATTCTTCATCGAGCTCTAATACCAATTTTTGAACAATTAAGAGAAGATAAAAATAAAAAAGAAAGAAGAATTAATTACTCAAAAGTAAAAAGGATGCATAACAAAAATTTTGCATGGTTCACCAATATGGCTACATCCATGGAAGTAGGGAAAATCTCAATTTTATTAACACTATTTTTTGAACATTAGCAACAACATATACAATATCTTTTTGTAACATTATCCACAAGGAAAGCACTGAAGAGTCATGATGGTGAGATAAATTAGGAGAAAGTGGAAAGGATGAAGTCCATTGGACTTCACACTTCCAACACATAGTTCGTTTATATTAACTTCCATTAGTATAGTTAATTAGAATATTTTCTTCTTAATTTATTAATTAAATTTATAATGAAATTGTTAGTTATTAGTTTGTTTATCATCAATTTTAAATTAATAACATTTTGTTTGCACAATCCATGATGTTAGTAAGCAGATTTTTGGAAAAAACTGTGTGCAATTTTTATATGAACGTTTCGGATCATACTCTATGATCGAATATATATAATTTTAATTTATAAATTATTATTTCAAAAAATTAAGAAAGAAAAAGACTAAAATATAAATGTGATTATGCACATGCAACATTCTTTAATAGTAAATTGGATGGTAGTTTTCAAATTTCTGTATAATTTTTTTTATTAAATTTCAAATACAAGATAAATGTTTTTAATAATACATTGTTTTTTACTAAATCTTGCTACATAAGTAATTATTACTTTAATAAATTGAATAAAATGTGATAAAAATTGCAAGAATATAGTTGTTTCTCCAAAAAGAAGATAATTTTTAAGAATATGAGTTGTATTTTTCTGTAACACCTCCAAATAACCCTAACAAGTACAAATTTCTTCAATATTATCAAATTTATGTTATTTAGTTTCTTGTTTTATTAATTATTTTTTAAGATTTTTTATTTTTTGTTTAGCATTCTTTAATGATATTCTATAATTTTAAAATTTTTGGATGATTTTTTTTTTTTAAATGTATATTACTATAAATAAGTTATTTCTTATATTTCATAATTGAAGAAATATTAAACATTAACAAAATTTAAGTTGTATAAAATAAATAAGTTATTTCTTATATTTCATAATTGAAGAAATATTAAACATTAACAAGATTTAAGTTGTATAAAAGGGAACTTCATGATTTTTTTTAGATGTTATGTGATATAGAAATATCATAAGAAAATACAACTAATAATATACAACTTTGTAGAATTATTCATTTTATAATAATAATTTCATTAAATTATAGTTACCTCATGTAAAAATCTTATATTAATTATTTGATTTAAAGGACATCCTTAAGAAATTTGATATAGAATTGAACGCTAGACTTTTTTTTTAACAATTCATATATTTGATTTGACTCTCTAGCAAAGTATAAATGAAAACTGTATTCTCTATTCCTTCTATACTTAATATAAAAAAGTATAAATGAAAAGTAGGATTGAATAATAATCAACTTTATTTTTTATAAATTTTATATAGGAAAATGTGAACAAAAAGTAGTTGTCCATATTGTGTTTGAGTTTCTTGATATTGTGCCTTGATTTTATATATTATTATCATGTATATCATAGTAAGTTCCCATTACTCATTATATTTAGTATATTATTATGTTAAATGTAGTATGACAATGGATTTGTGATACACATAGTGGAAAAAGATATAATAATATTGATGGATCACAATTCCATTGTCACAATGTTGATGAGAAATATATAAAACATTCAATCAAGAATTAGAGATCATAAAAAAATCTATGTATGAGGGATAAAGCTTGAAGTTGTAATCTATAATAGGGATGAGTTTAGAAGGAAAAGGGATGGACCATTAGTTGGAGTAATAGGGTTAGTATGATAAAGAACAAATTTGTTCTCATAGATTATTAGTTCTTGCTTTTAATAGATTACAAAATTTAAGCAATGCAAGACATCAATTAATGAGTATCTTTAATAATTTCACAAATTAACCATATGATATGCTTAAACTATAATTGAGTAAGAGAAGATGGATAGAGACATTAATTTACTATTTTAGGCTTGAGCATTCAAAAGGAGCTAACTATGTTGAGGGTGCATACTTTAGAGTGAAAATACCAATTTTCCTTGAAAGTGGAAGAAAACATAATTAGAATAGTATATATTTATTCTTATAAGAGTATTAATCATTTATCTCTCATATCTTTAGAAATTTACTACATTGTTATGGGGGGAATTTTATGAATTCTAACATGTGTCTTTGATACTCACATAGAGCATAAGAAGTATTGTAACATGTATGTTTTTCCTTATCTAACATCAGATTTGAAGCAAAAATATGATATTTTTCTACTCCCTATATATTATCTATTTGGTCTACTTGTTTGTGAATCACATTAATGATGGCAAGGATTCACATATTCTCTTTCTCTATATTGTACACTTAGATTTAAGATCTTCATGATGGGTACGGATTTGTTCATGATCCTATGGCTACATGGATAAAAGAAAAACACTTCAATTATTATTTACCTCTACTTGTCTCTATTTTCATCATAAGTTTCCTTTCTTTTTCATAATTTTATTTAATTTATATCATAAACATTGCACTTCACTAAATTTATATGATAAACTAATGACACCAATAATATATTCAATATTTTTTTATTGATCATAACCTTTATTTACATTTATGATAATAAGAAAGTAAAGAGATACAATATAAACCATTTATAACATAAAATAATCACATCTATTATAATTAATAAAGCACTAAGGAATAGCATGACTTTGAGAATAAACAAATAATTTCTAACATGTATTTAATAAATACAGTCGTCTGTTTCACTACCTATGTGGATGGATTTTTTTCAAGCTAATTCAATCAACGCAATGATGATTCTTTCATAAATCATTCCACACAAACACTCCACGGCACTTCCAGATCTTACATTATCTTAAACAGTTTGGAAATCAAAGTTCCTTGAACATATTATACAAATATTATTCACAAACTTTCAATTTTGTAATAATTACAAACCTAAACATCAATTCATATAATATTGGTCTCATGTCCAAATCTGCAAAGGTATCTTTGTCCAGTTTTTACCATTCTCTTAACTCTTCTTCTTCCTCACACGAAATCGACGTAACCAATTACTACTTTATGCAATTGTGCCGAACTATTTATCTCTCATTAGAAATACCAACAAAAACAAATAATTAAATTCAGCTTAAGTTGAACATTTGAAAAAGAAAAAATCTTAAAAAATTCTTAGTTCCGTATTTCTTTTACTGTTGTTTCTTGCAAGATTAGCTTTTGTCCTAAAATTCAACACGAAAAACTCAGGCTCTTTTCAACATCCCCATCAACGAATTTTGCAAATTTCTTCCAGAATTTCAACTTCACTTTCTCAGTTCTTTTCCTCTTTACCATCTTACGTTCCTGCATAAGATTGCATGCAAAAGACATGCTACCTAATCTTGTTTATCTCAGCATACGTAGGCCATGGTGGAATTGTTTACTGATAAAAAACACAGCTTTAGCATATTACAGTTGCTTGTACAAATGCATAACAAAAAAGATCAAAACCCTAATTTCATGGCAGAAAGCTTGGTCAATTTGGGCCATACTGTCCTTAATTAATAATAAAAGTACGATGATGTCTGTATAGAAGCTTCTTTATTGGTTAAGTATAGTTGGGTAAGTTAAGAAATAAATAATTATAATGTTTTGAAGGCTTTTTTGAGAGGATTTCGTGAACAAATTGAATGTTTCGACCAGTTGAGAAGTAGTTGAGAGTATGTTAAATGTTTGAAGTCACAGGCGTATACACTCGCACTTTGCTTGCCTTTTTTCCTCGTTGCAAGTGTTGTACCAACTCGTATATAAGTAGTTATTTTGTTGGCTTACCAGACCAACTAAGATCTTGTAACATATTCTTCTTATTCTTCATCAAAATGTGTATTGTCGTTGTTGTGACGACTGATTGAAGGGAGTATTGAGCTACAAGATATGTGATATTGGAAGCTTCTGCGGTTATCCAAAACTGTGTGATATTAGAAGCTTCTGCAGTTACCCAGAGTTGTGTGAGATTAGAAGTTTCTGCGGTTATCCAAAACTTTGTGATACGTAGTGTAAGCTCACAAATAGTCAACACAGAGTGTATGAATGGCGGAAGAGAGAGAAATGCAGCGCAATCATTTGGCATTCAGCTTTCTTCTACACCACGCCGTTCTTTCTTGTCGACTCATTATTGTCCGCGTCGGTAGTGGTTGAAATGCTAATACTGGCGTCATTATATGATAATAAATTCAATAAGGACAGTTTTATTAAGTTGTTTGTCTATATAGATAAACATATTCAATTGATATATATATATATATATAAGCATTATTTTATAAATATGTATATTAAATATAAGGGTTATGATATGGTGAAGGGAAAAGAATATAATCTCCTATTATATATACACATTTGAACTATTACACAGTGTCTCTTATATACACTATGTTTATGTCTTGGATGCCACCTAGACTAATCATATCTCATGAGGGTTATCATTATATAACATAATTAAGGGTTATGCTAGCAACATGTCAAGTACACATATCCTATCATAATTAATGGTTTAAAGGGGTACCATGCCCACTTCCTTTTGAGAAGTGTTGTCCTCAACATAAATCAATTGTGGGTGTTTTTACATAATTTGTTTTCCCATGTAGCATCTTCAATTGGAGAATTCTTCTCCTTCATCAAATATTATATGATTTTCCTCATCCATAACCTTTAAGTACATGTTCAAATGATTCAGACAGGATTTAAATTCAGCTTTCCTTCGGCATCAGGTTCTAGTAGCTCCATTTAAGTTGAGGCTCTTTGTTTGATACCCTTCTTCGAGCAAGGAATACCAAAGACTAGATGAATTTTTGTTGACCTAAGTAACTCCAATTTGTATGCCACATTATCAATCCTCTGCGAAACCTTTTAATGTCCATAAGAATTAGATGCAAGCTTGTTATCATTTTATTTATCTAGTGACATTTTCTTACATAGTTATTGTATACACCTAAAATCAGCCAGGATACTTAATTAATTAAATACAAGGTATTTAATTAATAAATCTCTTATTTTGTCTACTTATAAATAAATTCCAAATTTATTTATATAGTTCACACTTTTCTAATTCTTCCATCTTAAATCATATTCCTCTAATTTTAATTAAATAAACAAATGACAATAGTTTGTTTTATTTAATTAATATTTTCTCACTAAATTTGAATAATTCCCAATATGAATTTAGGCACATGTCTCCAACTTTTCCTCTTGCCACCTCATCAAGTGTCTCATGAATTTAAATATGCTTAATATTTAAATGGGAATTATCCTCAACAAATTTGAAACAACCTTGGACACTTGGCTCTTCCATTTCATTTATTCTCTCTAACACTTGGAAAAGTGGTCTTTTAAAGCGAACCATCTCCATGATTCCCTCTAACTTCTTCCTTCTCCACCATTCATCTCTCCAGCTGAAATCTTGACCGTTGGTTGTCGCCACATCACAATATGCCTTGGAAATCCTATAAATACATCGTTCTCCAGCATTTCATATCCCATCTTTGAGAAAACTTACTCTGCAAAAATTGCATTTGAGCATTTAGAGCATTTAGAGCATTGGAGCATTTAGCATTTAGCAATTTTAGAATCATTTAGTTTAGAATCATGTCTTAGTTCATAGCTGAATTTTCATTATCATAGTATAATCTTCATTTTTATACAGTAGCATCAATATCATTATCATGGCATCAATCATGTAGGAATTAGATTCTTGCATTTTACAACATCTTGTTTCTTAGGTTGTCATCAAAAGAGTCTAGTGCATACACAAATCTGAGAGTACTAATGATTTAGAGGGTGCTTGAGAATAGAGAACAATGAAACGGTTTTGACGAATAGTTTTATCAAGTTTATTTGTTATTTTGATTCCCTTAATGTAAATGTTTCATTGATTATGTGGCTTTATTTCCAGTTACTCACACTACACAATTCACACAATACAGTTATAATCCCACAAAGACTCATTCATCTACTTCAAAAGTCCTTTTACTTTGATGTTGTTCAACTTTCTACTTCATTATGTTCTATAGCATCATTGAGTTCTCCATAAGCATATAGAGAAAATATTATTGATGTTGAATGTGTTATTTGATAATTTCTCTAACTTTTTGGTGTCCCCACAAAGAAGATGTAATTGCTAGTGAATGGTGCCCATATAGTGCCAAAAATAGTCATTTTAAATGAAGTATTGAAAGAAGTGTTATATCCCTATTTGACTAGTGGTAACTATTGCACCCATCTCTAATACTTATCTAGAAAATAACATTAGAGATGAATCTCCAAGTACATGTTGACCAAATTATTCTATCCATCTAATTGCAAACAATATGATGAGCTATGAGTAAGTTGAGTTCCCAAAGATGAGGATAAGTGTATTGAAGTTTGGTTATCATTGATGTCAAAAGTATGAGTTTGATATTCATTGATGTTAAAAGAATATTGGAATTTGTTAAAAGAATATTGGAATTGGTTGTAGTTTGGTTATTAGTATCATGGTCTAGCTATTTGGTTGCTAGAGTCCTTGTGAGATGCTTTGCATCTCTCCACTATTGTCGTTATGCTCCTACAATTTGGAAGTTAGCTTTATATGTTGTCAGAGCATATGCGATCCAAGTTTCATGTTCTTTGGATTATCAGAAAGGTATTTTGGAAATGACAGTTTGAACGCAGTGTTGTTTCCGTGAAGATGCTCATAGTGGTGCAAAGTTTGGATTTGCATTCCTCCACGTTTGTAGATATGGTTGTGTGGATCAAAAGTTAATTTTGTTATGTTGTGAAGGTATTATATTCAAAGTTTCACATCATTTGTCCTTCCATAGAGAAAGTTATAAGTGACAGATTGCAGGACTGCATTGTCTAGTGGCTGGTTTCAATCTTTATTGATCACTTGCACCAACTTGTTATTGCTTGAAGTTGTGAAATGGATGTATGGGAGTGTTCCTAAAAATATTATGATGTTTTATGTTGATCCATAAGATGTTCTATGGTTTCTCTAGAATAGGTTGTTGTTTGGAATGAAGGTGTTGCTAGGTTATGCTTTTGCATGATCGACTGAGATATGTTGAAGGCATAAAAAACATGTTGGTGTTTGTGCAGAGTCTATGAAGTGTTTGAAGGTGTTGTATGGGCCATTCCAACTCATTTGGGAGAAGTGTAAGTAATGTAACTTAATCATTCATGTGTACCACCAATGTTGTAATGGATAACATGCTATAAGTTTCATGTTTTCTTGCTTAAGGCCGACCTAGTTTGAATGTGGGAAGTGTGTGGATATTTTCATTGAAGATCGAAGCTATGAAGAGTGTTTAGGATCAGGTTAAGCATGTGTTGGGATCTGAAAGGTGTGTCCCTCTTCTTGGTGTTGTGTGTAGTCCATTTTAGGTCTTACCCTCTACACGTTTCATGGTGGTTTTTTATCTTTGGCTGACTTGTAATTGTAATAAATTTTTTTAGGTCAACATATGTAGTGTAATCAATGTAATATCATGTATATATTGTAAATCTATTTGATTTAGGTTGTGTGGTTGATTCAAATGAGGATTTGCAATGCATTATTATTTTTTTGTAAGTGATTGAAGGAGAAAGAGCAGAAGTGGAAGATCTCGTCTAGATTCAAGTTGATCATATTTTTTGATAGAAGGAAATTGAAGATTGTGCCTAATTGATTGATAGAGGTAGTGAGCTAAAGGAAAAACTTATTGAAAGCTAAAATTAGTGAGCCAATGAGCTACAAAGAAGACATCTGAAAAAGTTGCAAAATAGTTGTCAAAGCATAACTACAATAGTTAGAAAGAGAAGGGAAAAAATAGAATTACAATCATCAAAAGGATTGAGCTTCATTGTCAAACTTAGATAGTAGAAGGACTGTCATGTTGTAATATTTAATGATTTTGTTCTCAATTCAGGGAGTATTTTCTTCCTTTAGTTGAAGCCCTAAAACAAAGACTACAAGGAGTTGTATCTTCCTTAGGAGTGACCCTAAAACCTTTCTACATGGAGTAGTAGATTCCTTGGGTTGTAGCCCTAAAAAAAATTATAAATGTTATTCATTTGTGAGGCTGGATTAGGATGGTAGCTCCTAGAAACATTTCTCACTGTAGCTTTTCCCTTGTTTGGTTTTCCACATACATCTAACCTGTTGTGTGGTGTTGTGCATTGTGCTCATATTTCATGTTTGTGTTTGTGCTGTAGAGTTTAAGTTTCAATTTTCTCTAGAGGGTTTGAGATTTGATCTAGAATACTAATTCACCTAGGCCTCTCAGTATTTTGGTGTGTTTTCAATAATTAGTATTAGGGCTTGGTTCCTTAGAAGTCTAAGAACTTGAGGAAGGTTTGTGATGGTACAAGAAGGATCTCGCAAGGTTCCTAGGTTTGATGGAACACATTTCACTTTTTAGAGATACTAGATGGAAACTCATCTATCCTCTTTGGGGTATGGTGTTTGGAAATCTATCAAATATGGATATGTACTATTCCTATTACCCCTCCAACTAACCCAGTTGAGATCAAAGCCTATGAAAACAATGGATAGGAAAATCATGCTATCTTGAGTGTGCTATTATATTTTGACCTAGTAAAAGTAATCCATTTCAAGTCAGTAAAGGAAGTATAGGATAAGCTTGGTGGCATCTATGAAGGAGATATCAAAGTGAAGAAGCCAAGTTGCAAATCTACAAAGGAAAGTTTGAGGACCTAAAAATATAAGAGGATAAAGATATTGGAGGATATGTGCTTTGGGTAGATGAAGTGGTCAATGCAATGATAGGTCTTGGTGAAGATCTTGAAGAATCTTTGGTGGTGAAAAAGGTACTGATATCTCTTCCTAAATCTTATAGTTCTAAAGTATCTTCTATTGAGGAAGATAGAGATTTGGATAAACTTTCAATGGATCAATTTTACGGTGCCCTTATTACATTTGAAATGAGAGAGTTTAACAAAGAAGGTCCAAAGAAGGAAGTAACATTCAAAGCAAGTAATAAAGAAAATTATGAAGAATTTGATCTGGATAGAAACATTGATGAAGAATCTGATTTGGATAGTAACAGTGATGAAGAGGAAGCAAATTTTGTAAGGAATTTGAAAAGAGGGACTAAAAAGTACAAGGGTAAGCTACCTTTTAATTGTTTCAAGTGTGGAGAGGTTGGTCATTTTGCTTCTAAATTTCCCTTGAAAGATTCTAAAAAGAGAAAAAGAGAGCCTAAAAGAAATAAGGTTAAGAAGAGTCTCTACTCCATGGAATATCCTTGCTCTATAAAGGATGATGAATCTAGTGGTCCGGATAATGAAGATGAAGTATTGTTTTTGGTTGCTAAGAAGGCTGAAGATAAATCTAAGGATTCAAGTGTTGTATGTACTGCATTTCATGCAAAAGATGAGGTTAATTCATGGATGATTGATAGTGGTTGTTCCAACCCCATGACAGGAGATAAGAGCAAGTTTATCAAACTTGTGAAGTGGAATGGTGGCATAGTCAAGCTTGGAGATGATACTTAGGTGTAGATATGTGGAAAAGGTTCTATCAGTATTGGTGGAAAAGAAGAATAAAAGATGTCCTTTATGTCAAAGGTCTCTGGTATAATCTTCTTTATGTCAATAATGGTGGATGTGAATTTAGAAAAGAAAAGTCTGGTCAATTAGTTGTTGAAGGATCTAGGACAAGTGATGACATTTACAGTCTAAGAGATGCCAATGGAAGAAAATTTCTTCTAGGACAAGCAAGTGAATGTTGTATGTGGCATAGGAGAATGGGACACATTAACTTTGACAATCTTATGAAGATCATCTCATTTCATGTGGTAAGATATACGACTAAGATTATCAAGCCTGTAAGTAGAATGTGTAAGGAATGTTAGTTTGACCATAAGAAAAAAAAGATAAGTTTCAAGTCTAAAGAATATTCTTCTTTTAAACCATTGAAGTTGGTACATACTAATTTATGTAGACCTACCAAAACAAAAATTCTAAAAGGAGAGAGGTATTTCATGCTTTTTATTGATGATTTCTCTAGGATGGTATGGGTTACTTTCTTGAAAGATAAATATGATGATTTTAGTAGATAAAGTATTTTCAAGTCAATGGTTGAGAATGAAATGAATGCAAAGATAAAATTTTTGAGGTTTGGTAGAGGAGGTGAGTTCACTTCAAATGAGTTCAACTTTTTTTTTTTAAACATGGAATAAAGAGGCATCTATCTGTTGCCAAAACTCCTTAGCAAAATGGGGCAGTTGAAAGAAAAAATAGGACTATTCAAGAGATGGCAAGGACCATGTTGATGTAAGAAAATATACCTGATGTTTATTAGAGAGAAGCAGTATATACTATAGTATATTTTCAGAATAGAGGTTTTTTGAGATTGAACAATACTAAGACAAGCCTTATGAGTTGTGGTATGAAAGACCTACAACTGTCAAGTATTTTAGAGTCTTTGGAAGCAAATGTTACATCAGAAGAGATGAAGATGTTTTTGGGAATTTTGATTCAATGATTGATGAAGGAATATTTTTGGGATACTCATCTCATAGTAAGGCATATAGGTGCTACAATAAGATATTGAGAAGAATAGTTGAAAGCAGTAATGTGGAAATTGATGAATATTTGCATTAGAATTTGAATGAAATTGAGGACTATAGATCTAATGCACCTCCTTGCTCAAATGAAGATGAAGAAGAATGTGTTGAAAAGAAAGAAGAAACACTAGAGAAGCCTAGGAAGAATCCTACAAAGTATGCTCAAAGAAATCATTTAGAAGATTAGATCATTGGAGAAAAGAATGAAGGATTACTAACCAAAGGAAGGCTTGCAAAGACAAATGAGCAAGTAAATTTTTGTTTACTATCAAAGGTAGAAGTTCCAATATTTTTTTTGATGCTAGTAAAGATGAAGGTTGGATACAAGCATGGAAGAAGAATTGAATTAGATTGAGAAGAATCAAACTTTGGAATTGGTTCCAAGGCCTATCGACAAGAATGTGATAGGAAAAAAGTGGGTATTCAAGAATAAGTTTAATGAATATGGTGAAGTTGTAAGAAACAAAAAAAGATTGGTTTGTAAAGGTTATTCACAAGTAGAAGCTATTGATTTTGAGGAGAATTTTTCTCTGGTAGTAAGAATGGAAGCAATCAAAATGTTTCTTTCTTTTTCTACCTACAAGGACTTCAAAGTTTATTAGATGGATGTCAAATCATCTTTTGTGAATGAATATTTGGAAGAAGAATTTTGTATAGAGGAACCTAATGGATTTTGGTACTAGAATAACCAAACATGGTGTGTAGACTCAAAAAGGAAATGTATGGTCTCAAACAAGCTCCTAGGGCTTGGTATGCAAGGCTGGATAAGTACTTACTTCAGCAAGGATTCAAGAAAGGTACCACAGATAGTAATCTTTACTTCAATATTAAGGATGAAATAATTTTGATAGTTGTTGTGTATGTTGATGACATAATATTTGGTGGAAATGATGAGATGTACAAGAAGTTTGTTGAATAAATGTAGAAGCTTGAATTTGATATGTCTATGATTGGTGAGTTATCTTTCTTTCTTGGTTTTCAAATTGCTCAACTAAATGATGGAATCTTTATTTCTTAAGAAAAGTATGTTAAGCAGATGAAGAAGTTTGGGATGGAAGATTTTAAACCATTCAATACTCCGATGGTTATTGGTTGTCATTTGAGCAAAGATGACGAGTCTCCCATGGCTGATCAAAAGCTATATAGATCTATGATTGGAAACCTGTTGTATCTAACTGATTCAAGACCTGATATCATGCATGCAATATGTTTAGTTGTAATATTTCAAGCTAATCCTAAAGAAACTCATGTGAAGGAAGTCAAGAGAATCTTGAGATATTTGAAAAGTACTATGGATTATAGTTTATTATATCCAAAAGCTAATGACTTTGATTTGAGTGCATACACTGATGTTGATTGGGTTCGTTGTGTTGATGATAAGAGTACCAATGATGGTGCTTTCTGTTTAGGAAGCATTTTTGTTTCATGGTATAGTAAGAAGAAATATTAAGTATCTTTGTCCACTACAAAAGTAGAGTACATTGTTGCAACATCCTTCTATACACAAGTTTTGTGGATGAAGTAAATATTGAAGGATATCAAGATAAAGTATTCAATGAGACTATTCCTATATTATGTGATAACACAAGTGATGCATTATAGAACCAAGAACATATCAACCAAGTATCACTTTCTAAGGGAGAAGGTTGTAGATAAAGAAGTGAAGTTGGATTAAATGTACCTGCAAAGGATCAAATTGTAGACATTTTCACAAAGGATCTTGTAAAGGATACATTTGAGTATCTTCGGTAGAAGTTAGGGGTAATTTCCCCTCCTTGCTAAATGCTTAGTTGGTGCATTTTTCCAAGGGGAGTAATTCAAGCTATATCTTTTTCTTGGACTGATGGTGGCTACCTCTTAGGGGGAGCAGGTAGTGGTTGTTGTTGATAGGGAAGATCATGTAAGCTCTTTCAAAAATTGGAGAGAGTATGCATTGTGTGCATCTTAGGGGGAGTGATTCTCTCCTAAGGGGGAGAAGTTAAAGGAGGAGAGAAAGTTATCCTTTTCCCTTGATGTTAAAGGGGGAAAAGTGTGAATATCAAATTATTTTTTCCATCAATTCTAAAGGGGGGGATTGTTTTAGTATAGTTGTCATTGATGTCAAAAGTGTGAGTTTGGTTGTCATTGATGTCAAGAAAATGTTGGAATTGGTTGTAGTTTGGTTGTCAATATTGCAGTCTGGCTATTTGGTTGCCTGAGTCCCTATGAAATGCTTCGCATATCTCCACTGTTGTTGTGCTCCTATAATTTGGAAGTCAGCTTTATATGTTGACAAAGCATGTGTTATCCAAGTTTCATGTTGTTCAAATTACCAAAAATTTTGGAAGTGATAGACTGTAGGTAGTATTGTTTCTGTGAAGATGCTCATAGTGGTGCAAAGTTTGGCTCTGCATTCCTCTGCATTTGCACATATGGTTATGTAGATCAGAAGTTAAACTTGTTGTGATGTGAGGGTTCTATATCCAAATTTTCATATCATTTTTCCTTTTGTAGAGAAAGTTATAAGTGATAAAGTGTCAGACTATATTTTCTGGTGGCTAGTTTCAATGTTTCTTGGCTTGCACCAACTTATTGCTGCTTGAAGTTGTGAAATGGATGTATGAGAGTGTTCTTGGAAATCTTATTATTTTTTCTTTTTCTCCTTAAAATATTCTTTGGTTTCTCTAGAACAGGCTATAGTCTGAAATGAAGGTGTTGCTAGGTTATGCTTTTACTTGACCGACTAAGATATGTTGCAGGCATATGACATGTTTTGGTGTTTTTTTGGAGTCTATGAAGTGTTTGAAGGTGTTGTATGGGTCATTTTGACTCATCTAGGAGAGGTGCTTGATTAATGTTTAATAATTCATGCGTACTTCCAATGTTGTAATGATCGACATGTTATGAGTTTCATGGTTTCTTGCTTCAAGCTAGCCTAATTTGAATGTGTGAAGCATGTAGATGTTGTTCAATAAAGACTAAAGTTGTGAAGAGTTTTTAGGGCTAGGTTAACATATGTTGGGATCTTCAAGGAATGCCCCTCTTGCTAGTTTTGTGTGTAGTCCATTTTGGGTCTTGTCCTCTACACATTTCATGTTGTTTGATCATTGTCCAACTTATAATTGTAATATTCTTTGTTTTAGGCTAACATATTGATGTAGGAGCATCCAGTGGTGTAAGGGCAATCTTGCATCACCCAAAAATAGTTAAATTTCATGTTTCTCAGTTTTTAGATGTTTTTATATTTTTGGATACCCTTTTCGTCATAATGAAATTCCCAATTTATGATTTTTTTTTTCTATTCCTGGGTTGAAAGATATTGTAGTTTTAGTTTCCTAGATTTGCACCTGAAAATCTTCCAAGTTAGATTTGAGGCACTTAGAGTTCCCAGAACGGCCCCGAAACTTGCCAAAATTGGCATAGCGGATTTCAAGCACATTTTTGACTTTGAGACCTTTCCAACGGTTCAAACGGTTCATGAATCGAAGTCCTGGATCAAAAGTTATCGCCCCGAGAAGTTAGCGCACTTTCTAGAAGATACAATTGCAAATGTTCTTTTGAAATTTGAACTTCAAGTTGTAATTTTTCGGTGCCAAACTGCCTAAACTCAAATTTTAATGTTGTTTTGGCTCCAAACTAAAGAGGAGCTCTATTTATGGGTGGGTTTCTAATTTTTGGGTAACTTTTTGGGGACAAGCTCGATATTGTGAAAAGGGTGATTCTCAGAGCTTTTGTAACTTGCATGTGTTGTAGAACTTGGGATTTGAGATCCTCCCATGTAAGAAGCTCCATACTCAATAATAAAATTATTCTCTTATTTGTGGGTTATTTTCTAAGTCTTGGGTTTCATCAAGTGGTATTAGAGCGGGTTTTCTTGAGCGTGTGGATAGATTGTTGATTGTGAGGCAGTTCGCACAGGACCGTGGTTGTGGGTTGAGGTCAAGAAATATGCCTCCAAGAGTGATGCTTGGTAGGCATGGTGGTGCCAGAGGTGGTCGAGGTGGTAGAAATTCTGGTGGAAGAGATGCACTGGCAGCCCTCCAGAGACAGATTGACGCGTTACAAGAGCAATTGAGAAGAGGGTTAAACCCGAGGAAGGAAAGTGAGGATGAAGGAGAGGAAGAAGGTTCAAATGTAGAAGAGGAAGAAGAAGCAATTGATCAAGACCAAATGTGGCTAATAAGGGCCATTTGAAGATTGAGAAAAGACCCAGAGTAGAAGTCCCTAGTTATTCTGGAAGTCTGAACCCAGAAGAGTTGATCGATTGGATCAACGAGCTAGAAGAATATTTTGAGTATGAGGAAATAGAGGACCCAGATCGGGTTAAGTTTGCGAAAATGAAGCTAAAGGGCCGTGCCAGATTTGGTGGAAAGAGGTACGTTGGAAAGAAATCGAAGAGGAAAAGAAAGATCACCGGATGGGATCGCATGGTAGAGAAACTGAAAAAGCAGTTCATACCAGTGGACTACAAGTTAGATCTATTGAAGAAATTGCAAGGGTTGAAGCAAGGAAGCATATCTATGAAAGAATATACTGAAGATTTTCAGAAGATAATCATCAGAATGGGTCACACGGAGGCCAATAAGGAGAAGGTAGCCCGATATCTTAATGGCTTATGACCAAGCATTCAGGAGGAGTTAAGCCTAGTCAGAATAACCACCATTGAGGATGTGTATCAGTTTGCTCTGAAGGTGGAAGAGAAGTTGAACAAAAGATTTGATGGCAAGAAAAAAAGATGAAGAGGTCAAAGTGGAAGGGGCAGTGGAAGACCTTCAAGAAGTCAAAATGATGATGAAAAGAAAAGTGAAGATGTGGGTACCAGCCGAAGCCAAAGGAATGAAAACTTCTACTACCCTCGTGATCAAAACAGTGGTGATCAAAGAGGTAGAGGACGAGGGAGATATGGACAAGGATCTAGAAGAGGTGGTTTCAAAGGAACGTGTTTCCAGTGTGGTGAAGAAGGGCATCGAGCCTATGAATGTCCACAACACCAAGGAAGGGCAGACAAAAGGCCGGAAGGTCATGGAAGGGTTGCACATGCAGATGAGGAGGCCCAATCTGAACATTCCAGATGATGCTAAAAGGGAGAAGCCCTAGTGATTAGAGAGCCCCCGGTGGATCGAGGAAAAGGAACTTAACAAAGGAAGAATCTGTTTCACACAAGGTGCAAGTGTGAAGGAAAATGTTGTGATGTCATTATTGATAGTGGAGCACCGGATAATCCGGTGTCAAGAGATGGTCACAAAGTTGAAGTGAAGAGGAAAGGCACCGCATCCATATCGGATTGCCTAGTTGTAGAAAGACCACAAAGTTTTGGTCAATGAGCGGTGCCTAGTAAAGTTCAAGATGGGAGCTACCATGATGAGGTACTCTGTGATATCATCCCCATGGATGCATGTCACATGTTATTGGGGAGGTCGTGGCGTTTGATAGGTGAGCTATACATGATGGCCATGCAAACACTTTATTCCTTGACAAAGGATGGGGTTCGTCACAAGTTGAAACCCCTGAAGGAGACCGAAGAAAAGGTATGCAGTAGTGCTAGAATTTGTTATGTAGATGGAAGAAATTTTTTAGAAGGTATGAAGCATGAGCATGTGTGTTATGCATTGATTCCTAGAGTGAGTAAGGAGGATAGTGAGAAGGTTCCAGAAGAAGTTTTTGGGATGTTGGATGAGTTTCAGGATATTGTTTCTGATAATGTACTTGAGGGTTTACCACCAATAAGGAAGATCAGTCATCAGATTGACTTGATTCTTGGAGCTAGTTTGCAAAATAAGGCAGCTCATAGAATGACTCCAGCAGAAAATGAGGAGTTGAACAGACAAGTTCAAGAGTTGTTGAGAAAGGGTTTGATACGGGAGAGTTTGAGTCCATGTGCAGTACCTGCAGTACTAGCACCAAAGAAGGATGGGGAGTGGAGGATGTGTATAGATTCTCGAGCCAAAAACAAGATAACAATCAAGTACATATTTCCCCTACCAAGGATGGATGACCTGATGGATTGTTTGAGTGGAGCTCAGTACTTCACAAAGATTGATCTGAAGAGTGGATATCACCAGATCCAGATTTTAGAGGAGATGAATGGAAGACTGCCTTCAAGACCAAGAGGGCCTGTACGAGTGGTTAGTCATGCCTTTTGGGCTAACCAATGCACCGAGCACATTCATGCGGCTCATGAACGAGGTACTAAAAGAATTTCTGGGAAGTTTTGTTATTATGTATTTAGATGATATTTTGATTTTCAGTAAGACATTGGATGAGCATTTGATGCATATTCAGAGAGCCTTTAAGAAGTTAAGAGAAGAGAAATTGTTGATTAATCTGAAGAAGTGCAGTTTTGTGAAGAGGGAGTTAGTGTACTTGGGGTTTGTTGTCTCAGCTGAAGGTCTCAAGATGGACCCAGAGAAGGTGAAGGCTATTCTGGAATGGCCTACCCCAAGAACTGCTACGAGGTGAGATCTTTCCATGGTTTGGCTAGTTTTTATAGAAAGTTCATTAGAAACTTCAGTAGTATTTGTGGACCCCTGACTGAAACAATGAGAGGGGATAGAAAAGAATTCAAGTGGAGCACTGGAGCGGCAAAAGTTTTGAACTGTTGAAGCAGAAGGTAACAAAGCAACCTGTTCTAGCCCTCCCAGATTTCAACAAGGTGTTTCAGGTGGATTGTGATGCTAGTGGTTGTGCCATTGGAGCAGTGTTGAGCCAAGAAGGTAAGCCCATTGCCTATTTCAGTGAAAAGTTAAATGATGCCAAGAGAAAATATTCTGTATATGATCAGGAATTTTATGCAATAGTTCAAACATTAAAGAAATGGAGACATTATTTGTTGCCGAAGGAATTTGTTCTATATACTGATCATCAGGCCTTGCAGTACCTAAATAGTCAGGGAAAATTAAATCAGAGGCATATGAAATGGGTAGAGTTTTTGCAGAGTTATACCTTTGTTTTGAAACATAGGAGTGGGAAGTCAAATAGGGTTGCAGATGACTTAAGTAGGAGGCATACATTGATGACAAAGATGCAGATTGAAGTGGTTGGGTTCAATGAACTTAAGACACTGTAAAAAGATTCTAATTTCAGAGGCTTGGAAAGCTTGCAAGGAACCCGTTACAGTGGACAGGACAAGGTGGCTGGATTTCATAATCTAGGATGGCATGTTATTTAAGGGAAGTCAATTGTGTATCCCGAGGAGTTCCATGAGGGAGAACCTGATAAAGGAGAAGCATAGTGGAGGAATGGCAGGACATTTTGGTCGGGATAAGACCATTGCCATTATCAGTGAGCATTATTATTGGCCTCAGTTGTCACAGGATGTGAAGAAGTTTGTACAAAGCTATAGGGTATGTCAGATGGCTAAAGGAGTGAGCTATAATACAGGCTTATATCATCCCTTACCTGTACCAGAGAGGCCATGGGAGGATATAAGTATGGACTTTGTTCTTGGTTTGCCAATGACACAACAAGGGAATGATTCAGTCTTTGTGGTGGTTGATAGGTTTTTGAAGATGGCACATTTCATTCCATGTCAGAAGACCCATGATGCAGTCCACATTGCTGACTTGTTCTTCAAAGAGGTGGTGAGGCTACATGGTCTACCAAAGAGTATTGTTTCAGATCGTGACACCAAATTTGTGGGGTACTTTTGGAGGACCTTGTGGAAGAAGCTGAAGACAGAGTTGAAGTTTAGTTCTGCACACCATCCACAAACAGATGGGAAAATAGAGGTTGTTAACAGGAGTCTGGGTAACCTACTGAGATGTTTGGTAGGAGATAAACCCAAGGGATGGGACTTGATCTTACCCCAGGCAAAATTTTCTTACAACAATTCTGTCAACAGAAGCACTGGTAGATCACTGTTCCAGATTGTGTATGGAGGTATCCCTAGAACAACTCCATAATTGAGGAAGATGGACCAAGAGAATAAAATAAGTGCTGAAGCCAAAGATTTTGCAGAGCACATCAAGAATATACATGAGAAGGTACGAGAACACATTAATAAGATGATTATGCAATATAAGGCTAAGGTAGATCAGAAAATGAGGAATAAGGAGTTTCAGACTGGCGATGAAGTAATGGTCCACTTGAGGAAAGAAAGGTTTCCCGTGGGAACCTATAACAAATTGAAGATGAAGAAATTCGGTCCCTATAAGATTTTGAAGAAGCATGATTCAGGGAATGCATATGAGGTAGAGTTGCCCTCGATGGAATCAACATTTCCCGGTTCAACATTTCAGATTTGACAGAGTATCATGAAGGTGGAATGAGGAAGCACTTAAGAATAGGGCAGTATGGCATTCCAGCACCTACTTTAGAAAGGGAGGAGATTGAAGCAATCTTGATAGTCGTGTGGGAAGGAGTACCAGAAATAGCAGTATGAAGAATATCTCGTGAAATGGAGAGGAAGGCCTATGGAAGATTCATCCCGCTATTTAAGGCAGCAGCTGACCTGTTGGGTTTTCCTCAACCATCTAAGACGGATGGGTCACTTCTCAAATTACCCTAGGTGTCTGATGCAGGAGCATCCAGTGGTGTAAGGGCAATCTTGCATCACCCAAAAATAGTTAAATTTCAAGTTTCTCAATTTTTAGATGTTTTTACATTTTTGGATACCCTTTTCGTCATAATGAAATTCCCAATTTATGGTTTTTATTTTCTATTCTGGGTTGAAAGATATTGCAGTTTTAGTTTCCCAGATTTGCACCTGAAAATCTTTCGAGTTAGATTTGAGGCACTTAGAGTTCCCTTTAACAGCCCCAAAACTTTCCAAAATTGGCATAGAAAATTTCAAGCGTGTTCTTGACTTCGAGACCTTTCCAACGGTTCAAATGGTTCGCGAATCGGAGTCCCGGATCAAAAGTTATGGCCCCGGGAAGTTAGCGCACTTTCTAGAAGATACAATTGCAAATGTTCTTTTGAAATTTGAACTTCAAATTGTAATTTTTCGGCGCCAAACCACCTAAACTCAAATTTTAATGTTGTTTTGGCTCCAAACTAAAGAGGAGCTCTATTTATGGGTGGGTTTCTAATTTTTTGGGTAACTTTTTGGGGACAAGCTGGCATATTGCGAAAGGGTGATTTTGTAGCTTTCTGTAACTTGCATATGTTGTAGAACTTGGGGATTTGAGATCCTCTGCATGTAAGAAGCACCATTTTCTGAATAATAAAATTATTATCTTATTTGTGGGTTATTTTCTAAGTCTCGGGCTGCGCCCTCATCACATATGTAATGTAATAAATGTAATATCATGTGTATATTGTAAACCTAGTAGATCTAGGTTTTTTGGTTGAGTTGAATGAGGATGTGTAATGCATTATGATGTTTATGTAAGTGACTAAAGGAGAAAGATAATAAGTGGAATATTTTGTCCAGATTCAAGTTGATGATATTTTTGTGACAAAAGGAAAGTGAAGAGTGTTCCTAACTGATTCTAGAGGTAGTGAACCAAAGGAAAAACTTCTTGAAAGTTGAAAGTAGTGAGCCAGTAAGCTACAAAGAAGACATTTGAAGAAGTTATAGAAGAGTTGTCAAAGAAAAATTGCAATCATCAAAAGAGAAGGGAAAAATTAGAATTGTAATAATCAAAAGGATTGAGCTTCATTTTCAGATTTAGTCAATAGAAGGACTATCATTTTGTAATCTTTTCTAGGTTTGTTCTCAATTCAAGGAGTAGTTTCTTCCTTGGTTTGAAGCCCTAAAAAAATTTTTGTAGGGAGTTGTAGCTTCCCTGGGAGTGACCCTAGATCCTTTCTGTAGGGAGTAGTAGCTTCCTTGGTTTGTTGTAAAAAAAAATTGTAACTTTTATTCATTTGCTAGATTGGATTAGGATAATAGCTCCTAACTGTTGCAGATATGAGCTAGTTTGGTGGTGTTGTCATTAATGTTGTCATTGATGTCAACACTATTCTGTATGTTGTAGATTGTACATGTATGGTTGAGATGCTATTGAGATGTTGTGAGTACATGGAGCTATCTTTATTGAATTGTAAATATGTTGGTTTGATGAGTTTCCAAGTGCTTTTGAGAAAATTAATGAAGAAAAGAAGTTAGAATGTTGGAAGTGTTTAGTGCGTGCTCTGGTATGTGCTCCACATGTCTCCTATGTTGATCCTATGCCTATACATATCTGAAGGCATGTTGATAATGATCCAATGATGATATAGTCTGAGTTTTAGTTACTGGTGAGATGGTACATGAAAGTTGTGTCCATCGGTATATGTGTTCTACTAGTAGTGTCAGTGTTCTGTGGAATGGGAGAAATATGTTGGCTCTATATTTCTCCACCATTTTGTTTCAGATTGTGTGGATTTGGGAGATGTCTTGTGAAGTCCTTTCCTATTCTCTAGCAAAGAGGTTTGGAATTTGGTGATCCGAAAATCATGTTTTAGTGTTTTTGTGTGTGTCTGCATAGTCCAGATTGTCTGATGAAAATAGTTTAGTGTTTGAAGCTTGATATTTTTGTTGTGGATTTATCTGGAAGATTCTGTGATGTATTCTCATGCATAATGAAGCATGTTGTGTCATTTGCGTGTCATCTTCTTGTTGGGAAGCATGTGCATAATTGATAATTTGTGTTTTTATTAGGTTTGGCCAACCTAGTGTTTACACTTCATTCAAAGAATAAAACTTAGATGAGGAAGTATGTAGAAGATTCAAAAATATTATTCTTACATTTTTATTGGTCCACTCTTATTCCTTTCCACCGCGGGAATTTAGAGTTGCTAACTTATTTTGAATTTATGAAACAATGTGTTGTGGCCGACCTTGGTAAATGTTTCTAAGGTTGAGAATGGTATAAAATCAAGGTAAGTTGTGAAGAATTGGATGATAGTGTGATGCAAAGTGACGAAAGTGTAACACAAATCATAAGAACAAAAGTGTGTATGAGCGAGTTGTGAGAGCACTTTTTCAATGTGTTGAAGGTAGTGAATTGAAGGTTTTTGTAATCCTGCAAATGTGCTTGAATTTTTGTGGTGGATCTATTGTTCTCTTTTGCATCTGTAGGTAGTGAGCCTCACTGTTGGACAGTGAGTCCTTTTTGTAGGTAGTGATCCTTTGTACTTGGACAGTGCGTCCTTGTTTTAGAACTGAGCCTCCTTTTTAAATACTATATAGTGTGAGTTAACGCTCACCATGGTTTTTCCCTTATAGGGTTTTCCATGTAAAAATTTGGTGTTCATTATGTTGATTTACTTTTTATTATCTGTTTCACGCTCATATTTAATAATAGAATAGTGTGGTTGAATATTTGATAAGTGATAAAGTTTTGAGTTTAGATTTGTGTGACAACTGATTCACCCCCCCTCTCAGTTGTCCTATGCCTGTTTAACAATTGGTATCATAGATTGTGGCTCCTTGTTGTTGAGCTTAACCACTTAAGGAAGATCTGATGGCACACAAGTTGTCGATCCCTATGTTTGATGGAACTGACTACAAAGATTGGAAGGGACAGATGAGAGGATATATTATCTCTCTTTGTTTCAAGACTTGGAAGGCTGTTGAGAATAAGTATACACCTTCATTTGGTGGTTTTAATACTGCAAATGAGATATTTTCTTATGAAGAAAATTAGAGGGTGAAGTATGCGATTTGTAGTGGTCTATCTAAAAATGAGCGGATAAAGGTTAATTCTTTGGATACTTCATATGAAGTATGGAAGAAGTTGGAAGACATGTATGAAGGGAATGAAAAAGTGAAATTGACAGACTGGCGACAAAGCATAGATTTGTGAACCTAAAAATGGAAGATGGTGAAGAATTTACAAGTTTCTTTCACAGGGTTGAACAAATTGCAAATGAGGTTAGAAATCAAGGAGGAAAGCTAGTAGATGAAGACATAATAGAGAAGATCTTGATCACCCTACCGGACTGCTACAACGATAAGATCTTGGTGATTGAAGAAATGTATGACCCTAAGAAGAAGACCTTGGAGCACTTGTCTGGCATCGTGCAAGCATTTGAATTGAGAAAGTTCTAGAAAGATGACAAGATAGAAGAAAAGATAGAAATGGAATTTAAGACAATGAAGATTGAGGAGGAACCAGATAGCAATGATTTTGATGAGTTGGAAGCTAACTTCACCAGGAAGTTGAAGAAAGGTATCGAAAAGTATAAAGGTATGTTGCCCTTTAAATGATTTAGTTGTGGTAATATTGGTCATTATGCTTCAAGATGTCTAAATAGGGTTGCACATAAAAAGAACAAGGATTATAAGGATAAGGATAGGAGGGATAAGAAGTATAAGAAGCTTTACTATGTTAAGGAAGAGGTAGGTATTTCTGATGATGAATCTACAAATGAGATCAATGATAGTGAATGCTTATTCTTAGCTTTGGAAAATAAATCTATATCCACTAACTCTAGAAAATGTGTAAGTAAGAAACCTCTAGAAGTTAAGAAGAATAGGATGGAAGGTACTCTGGTTACTGCACCTCATGCAAGACAGGATGAGGACTACTGCGTAATTGATAGTGGATGTTCAAATCACATGACTGGAGATAAGAGTAAGTTCAATAAACTTGAAAAAGATGATGGTGTTTTAGTCATGTTCAGTGAGGACTCAAGAGCTAAGACCTGTGGTAAAGGGTCAATTAGTTCTGATGGAATGCATAGTACTAATGATGTATATTATGTGAAGGGTTTGAGGCATAATATTTTGAGTGTTGGTCAAATGTATAGCAATGGATTTAAGCATGTGTTTCAAAATAATACCTGTGAAATCAAAAAAGGATCCAAAAATGTAGATATGATTGTTATTGGATGAAGAACTCATGGAAACATCTATCAACTTAAAGGAGTTGTGGGTGATTTTCTTGTATCTCCGACAGGTGAAAGTTGGTTATGGCACTAGAGAATGGGACATGTGAATTTTGATAACCTGGTCAAGATCAGTAAGAAGGAGATAGTTCGAGGACTACCTAAAATCACAAGACCTGCTAATACTATCTGCAAAAGTTGTCAACTAGGGAAGGAGACAAGATGTAGCTTTAAGGGAAAATAATATTCTACTACTCGATGCCGAAGTTGGTAAATATTGATCTTTGTGGTCCGAATAAGACTAGAAGCCTAAATGGTGATAGATATTTCATGTTACTTATTAATTATTACACTCGAATGACATAGGTTGCTTTTCTTAGAGAAAAGAATCAGGCTCTAGATTGGTTTAAGATATTCAAAGCCAAAGTGGAAAATGAAGTAAATCTGAAAATCAAATGTTTAAGATCAGATAGAGGTGGTGAATTCACCTTTGGTGAATTTAATGCATTATGTGACAAGCATGGCATAAAAAGATAGTATTTTTCTCTGAGAACCCCTCAACATAATGAAGTAGTTGAAAGGAAAAATAGAACAGTACAAGAAGCTACAAGAACTATGATGAAAGAATCCAATGTAATAGATGTATATTGGAGAGAAGCGATACATACTATTATTTATGTTATTAATAGAGTTCAGATCAGACACAACAACACAAAGAGACCTTTTGAGTTATGGACTGGTAAGACTCCTACAGTGAAATATTTTAAGATACTTCGAAGTAGATGCTCTATCGAAAGAGATGATGAAAATATTGGTAAGTTTGATGCTAGATGTGATGAAGGCATATTTCTTGGATACTCTACCACTAGCAAGGAATATAAATGCTTTAGCAAAAGATTAAGGAAGATTATTGAAAGTGTTAATGTGAAATTTGATGAAGACATATGTAGACCTATTGAGATAAGTAAAGTTGAACTTGATGATCCTATCTGTGGACATATACCTAAAGAAAATAAGGAGGAGGAATAAGAGAATGAATTGAAACCTGTTGCTAGGACTCCCAAATATGTATAGAAGAATCATCCAGAAGATTAGATAATTGGAGACAAGAGTGAAGGTGTGAGGACAAGAAGAAAATTTGTAGCTGAGGTAAATTTATGTTTACTCTCTAAAATAGAACTAAAATCTGTGAAGGAAGCATGTGAAGATGAAAGTTGGATGAGAGCTATGAAAGAGGAATTGCAATAGATAGAGAAGAATCAAACATGGGAAATAGTCCCTAGGCCTATGAACAAGAATGTAATTGGTTCAAAATGGGTGTTCCAAAATAAGCTAAATGAAAATGGAGAAGTAGTGAGGAATAAAGAAAGATTGGTATGCAAAGGATATTCACAAGTTGAAGGAATAGTTTTTGAGGAAACATTTGTTCATGTGGCTAGAATGGAACCTATTATAATGTTTTTGGCATTTTCTATACACAAGGAATTCAAGGTATATCAGATGGATGTTAAGTCAACTTTCTTGAATGGTGAGTTGGAGGAAGAAGTGTACATGGAGTAACCTAAAGGATTTCAGTTGTCTGACAAACCAAACATGGTTTGTAAGCTGAAGAAGGCATTGTATGGATTGAATCAAGCTCCTAGAGCTTGCTATGCAAGACTGGATAGATATCTGACAAAGAAAGGATTCAACAAAGGTTCTACTGACAACAACCTCTACTTCAAAGTGCAACGCAATAAGATGTTGATTGTAGTAGTTTATGTTGATGATTTCATTTTTGGAGGAAATGAAGGCGTGTAAAAAAATTGATGAAGAAATGCAAAAAGAATTTGAGATGTCTATGATTGGTGAATTGAATTTCTTTCTTGGTATACAAGTGAACCAAACTGACAAAGGGATATTCATTTCGCAAGCTAAGTATGTAAAAGAATTGTTGAAAAAGTTTTGAATGGAGGATTCTAAATTAGTTTGTACTCATATGGTAGCCAAATGTAAACTGAGCAAGGATGATGAATTGGCTAATACTGATCAGAGCAAATACAAATCCATTATTGGTGGACTATTGTACCTTACTGCTACTAGACTAGATATTATGCATGCAGTGTGTTTAGTTCCTAGATTTCAAGTAGATCCTAGAGAAGCACATCTTATGACTATAAAAAGAATATTTAAATATCTTAAAGGCACACCAGATTATGGACTGTGGTATCCTAAGAGTAATGATTTCACCCTGAGTGCTTATATAGATGCTGATTGGATTGGATGTGTAGATGACCGAAAGAGTACCAATGGTGATGCTTTCTTTCTTGGTGAAAGACTAGTTTCATGGTTGAGTAAAAAGAAAGACTCTGTTTCTTTATCCACTACAAAGGTTGAATATATTGTTGCAGCATCCTGATGTACACAAGTTCTATGGATGAAGCAAACTAGGAAAGACATTGGTATAGTATGTGATGAGCCTATTTCTATTTTTTGTGATAATACAAGTGCAATAAATATTTCAAAGAATCTGGTTATGCATTCAAGGATGAAGCACATATCTATCAAGTATCATTTTTTGAGAGAAAAAGTGTTGGAGAATGAGGTCAGACTAGAGTATGTAACTACAAAGCAACATATTGCAAACATATTTACTAAGGCTCTTCCGAAGGATACTTTTAAGCATCTTAAGGTGAGGTTGGGGGTCATTGGACCTCCTAACTAGGTGCACATGAAGATGCAACAGTCCGGTGAGTTCACAAATTCTTCATTTACCTGGACTGATTGATGGGTCTACTCCACAGGGGGAGTAGAAAAGATTTTCATTGTTGCAGTATGAGTGTACTCCTAAGGGGGAGTAATCAAAGTAGTTGTTCTTTTCCATTGATGTCAAAGGGGGAGAGAAGGTTATGTGTTTCCATCAATGACAAAGGGGGGGATTGTTGTAGATATGAGCTAGTTTGGTGATGTTGTCATTAATGTTGTCATTAATGTTGTCATTGATGTCAACACTGTTCAGTATGTTACAAATTATACATGTATGGTTGAGATGTTGTTGAGATGTTGTGAGTACATGGAGATATCTTTATGGCATTGCAAATATGTTGGTTTGATGAGTTTCCAAGTGCTTTTGAGAAAATTAATTAAGAAAAGAAGTCAGAATGTTGGAAGTGTTTAGTGTGTGCTTTGGTATGTGCTCCACATGTCTCCTGTGTTGATCCTATGCCTATGCGGATCTGAAGGAATTTTGATAATGATCCAATGATGATATAGTTTTATTTTTAGTTTCTGGTGAGATGGTACGTGAAAGTTGTGTCCACCGGTATATGTGTTCTACTGGTAGTGTCAGTGTTCTGTGGACTGGGAGAACTATGTTTTATCTGCATTTCTCCACTATTTTTTTTAGATCGTGTGGATTTGGGAGATGTCTTGTGTAGGCCTTTCCTATGCTCTAGCGAAGAGGTTTGGAATTTGGTGATCCGGAAATCATGTTTTAGTGTTTTTGTGTCCGTCTGCACAGTCCAGATTGTCTGATGAAAAGAGTTCAGTATTTGAAGCTTGATATTTTTGCTACGGATATATCAGGAAGATTCTGAGATGCATTCTCATGCATAATGAAGCATGTTGCATCATCTGTGTGTCATCTTCTTGTTGGGAAGCATGTTCATCATTGATAATTTGTGTTTTCATTAGGTTTGGCCAACCTAGTGTTTACACCTCATTTAAAGAATAAAACTTAAATGAGGAAGCGTGTAGAAGATTCAAAAATATTATTCTTATGTTTTTATTGGTCCTTTTATTCCTTTCCACCATGAGAATTTATATTTTCTGGTTTATTTTGAATTTATGAAACGATGTGTTGTGGCCAACCTTGGTAAATGTTTCTAAGGTTGAGAATGGTATAAAATCAAGGCGAGTGGTGAAGAATTGGATGACAGTGTGATGCAAAGTGATGAAAGTGTGCCACAAATCATAAGAGAAAAAGTGTGTATGAGTGAGTTGTGATAGCAATTATTCAATGTGTTGAAGGAAATGAATTGAAGGTTTCTGTAATCCTGCAAATGTACTTTAATTGTTGTGGTGGATCTTTTGTTCTCTTTTGTATCTGTAGTCAGTGAGCCTCCCTATTGGACAATGAGTCCTTTTTGTAGGCAGCGAGCCTTTGTATTTGGACAGTGAGTCCTTCTTTTGGCAGTGAGCCTACTTTTTAAATACTATATAGTGTGAGTTAACCCTCATCGTATTTTTTCCCTTATTGGGTTTTTCACCTAAAAATCTAGTGTTCATTGTGTTGATTTACTTTTTGTTATCTATGTTTCATGCTCATAGTTAATAATAGAATAGTGTAGTTGAATATTTGATAAGTGATAAGGTTTTGAGTTTAGATTTGTGTGACAACTGATTCACCCCCCCTCTCAGTTGTCCTGCTCCTGTTTAACAATTGGTATCAAAGCTTGTGGTTCCTTGTTGTTGAGCTTAACCGCTTAAGGAAGATCTGATGGCACACAAGTTGTCGATCCCTATGTTTGATGGAACTGACTACAAAGATTGGAAGGGACAAATGAAAGGATATATTATCTCTCTTTGTTTCAAGACCTAGAAGGTTGTTGAGAATAAGTATACACCTCCATCCGTTGGTTTTAATATTGTAGATGAGATCTTTGCTTATGAAGAAAATGAGAGGGAGAAGTATGCGATATGCAATGGTCTATTTAAAAATGAGTGAATCAAGGTTAATCTTAGGATACTACATATGAAGTATGGAAGAAGCTGGAAGACATGTATGAAGGGAATGAAAAAGTGAAATTGACAAAGAGACTAACAACAAAGTGTAGATTTGTGAACATGAAAATGGAAGATGGTGAGGAATTTACAAGTTTCTTTCATAGAGTTGAACAGATTGCAAATGAGGTTAGAAATCAAGGAGGAAAGCTAGCAGATGAAGATATAATAGAGAAGATCCTGATCACCCTACCAGATTACTACAATGATAAGATCTAGGTGATTGAAGAAATGTATGACCCTAAGAAGTAGACCTTGGAACACTTGTTCGGCACCGTGCAAGCATTTGAATTGAGAAAGTTCTAGAAAGATGACAAGATAGAAGAAAAGACAGAAATAAAATTGAAGGCAATGAAGATTGAGGAGGAACTAGATAGCGATGATGTTAATGAGTTGGAAACTAACTTCACCAGGAAGTTGAATAAAGGTAACAAAAAGTATAAAGGTATGTTTCCCTTTAAATGATTTAGTTGTGGTAATATTTGTCATTATGCTTCAAGATGTTTGAATAGGGTTGCTCATAAAAAGAACAAGGATTATAAGGATAAGGATAGGAAGGATAAGAAGTATAAGAAGTTGTGCTATGTTAAGGAAGAGGCAGGTATTTCTGATGATGAATCTGAAAATGAGGTTGATGATAGTGAATGCTTATTCTTAGCTTTGGAAAATAAATCTATATCCACTAACTCTGGTTCAAATGTGTAAGTAAGAAACCTACAGAAGTTAGGAAGAATATAATGGAAGGTACTATGGTTACTACATTTCATGCAAGACAGGATAAGACTACTAGGTAATTGACAGTGGATGTTCAAATCACATGACCAGAGATAAGAGTAAGTTCACTAAACTTGAAAAATATGATGGTGGTTTAGTCATGTTTAGTGATGATTCAGGAGCTAAGATCTATGGTAAAGGTTCAATTATTTTTGATGGAGTGCATAGTACTGATGATGTACATTATTTGAAGGGTTTGAGGCATAATATTTTGAGTGTTGGTCAGATGTGTAGCAATGGCTTTAAACTTTTGTTTCAAAACAATACCTGTGAAATCAGAAAATGATCCGAAAATGTAGATATGATTGTTGTTGGACGAAGAACTCATGGAAACATCTATCAACTGAAAGGAGTTAATGGTTCTTGTCTTGTATCCCAAATCAGTGAAAGTTGGTTATGGCACTGGAGAATAGGACATGTGAATTTTGATAACTTGGTCAAGATCAGTAAGAAGGAGATAGTTCAAGGATTTCCTAGAATCACAAGACTTGCTAATACTATCTGCAGAAGTTGTCAATTGGGGAAGCAGACAAGATGTAGCATTAAGGGAAAAGAATATTCTACTACCGGTATGTTGGAGTTGGTACATATTGATCTCTGTGGTCCGACTAAGATGGGAATCCTAAATGGTGATACATATTTCATGTTGCTTATTAATGATTACACTCGAATGACATGGGTTACTTTTCTTAGAGAAAAGAATCAGGCTTTGGATAGGTTTAAGGTATTCAAAGCAAGAGTGGAGAATCAAGTAAATCTAAAAATAAAATGTTTAATATCGGATAGAGGTGGTGAATTCACCTCTGGTGAATTTAATGCATTATGTGAGAAGCATGGCATAAAAAGAGAGTATTCTGCTCCGAGAACCCCTCAACAGAATGTAGTTGAAAGGAAAAATAGAACAGTACAAGAAGCTACTAGAACTATCATGAAAGAATCCAACGTACTAGATGTATATTATAGAGAAGCAATACATACTATTGTTTATGTTCTTAATAGAGTTAAGATCAGACACAACAACACAAACATTAGAGGAAATTTACATAAAAAAATGGGCCTCCTAAGGATGACATCATTACCTTTTTAAGTTATCAAAAATCAACTAGAAGATGACATCAACTTGTATGGTGACATCATCCAAAATAAAAATAAAATTATTTATTTTCTAAAATAAAACTTTCTAAAATCTTATGAATTAACTCATGATGGTTAATTTAACTCTACATATCCTATTCTATCACATTCATCTTTCTAAATATAAAATATTATTTTTGTTTTTTAGATTTATATTCTTAAGTTCTATTATAGAAATTTTTATATTTTCAAAAAAAAAAATTATTCTTTAAGAAAAAAATATAAAAAATATTTAAAAAAACATTAAAAAATCATAAAAATCATTTATGAAGTGCTGCAAATTTTTTTAAAAAAATTAAATTATTTTTAATAATTTCAAATATTCTAATATTTAAATGTTTAGTATCTAAATATTCTAATATCAAAATTTTATTATTTTAAATTTCTTTAATTATTTTTAATAATTTCAAATATTCTAATATTTAAATGTATAGCATCTAAATATTCTAATATCAAAATTTTATTATCTTTAATTATTTTTAATAATTTCAAATATTCTAATATTTAAATTTTTAGCATCTAAATATTCTAATATCAAAATTTTATTATTTTAAATTTTTCGGTGGCCTTTTATAAGGGTGCGCTCACTTTATGTGATGCACTCCTCCTTTTAAGGGGGAGCTATCACATTTAGTGGGCCCCCTTATTATTTTAATTTTTTTTTAATATATTTTAATTTTTTTTTAAATATATTTTAAACTTTTAAATTTTTTTTGAAAGAAAGAACATTTAAAAGATTACTTTCTTTTTTGCTAATTTTCATTATCTTTTACTTTGCCACTTTTTAAATTATTAAAAAAAACAAATTTAATCAAGGAAAGAAAGTGAACATCACTTTTTAAATAAATTATAATAGAAATATAAGTTACCAAACTTGAGTTTAAGAGTTTTTAAATAAAAAATAAATAATGAAGAAAGTGAACTTGAGTTTTTTTAAAATTATAATAGAAATATATGTTACCACTTTTAAAAAATCATGGACTTTAGTTTTTTAAGGAATTATAATAGAAATATGTGTCCCCACTTAACTCATGTAGTTAAGTAATTTATATTTTTTATATTTAAATAATTTGTAATATATGAGATATTTTTTTCTTTTTTAGAGTTCCTTAGGAGGCCCATTTTTATGTAAATTTCCCCTAATGGACACCTTTTAAGTTATGGACTAGTAAGACTCCTACTGTGAAATATTTTATGGTATTTGGAAGTAGATGCTATATCAAAAGAGATGATGAAAATCTTGGAAAGTTTGATGCTAGATGTGATGAAGGAATATTTCTTTGATACTCTACCACTAGCAAGGCATAGAGATACTTTAACAAAAGATTAAGGAAGATTATTGAAAGTGCTAATGTGAAAGTTGATGAAGACATACACAAACCTATTGAGATAAGTGAAGTTGAACCTGATGATCCTATCTACAGACATATACTTGAAGAAAATAAAGGGGAAGAAGAAGAAGAAGAAGAAAAAGAAGAAGTAGAAGAAGTAGAAGAAGAGAATGAATCAGAACCTGTTGCTAGAACTCCCAAATATGTACAAAAGAATCATCTAGAAGATCAGATAATTGGAAACAAGAGTGAAGGTATGAAGACAAGAAGCAAAGTTGTAGCTGCGGTAAACTTCTGTCTAATCTCTAAAATAGAACCGAAATATGTGAAGGAAGCATGTGAAGATGAAAGTTGGATGAGAGCTATGAAAGAGGAATTGCAGTAGATAGAGAAGAATCAGACATGGGAAATAGTCCCTAGGCCTGTGAACAAGAATGTGATTGGTTCGAAATGGGTGTTTCAAAATAAGCTAAATGAAAATGGAGTAGTGAGGAATAAAGCAAGATTGGTATGCAAAGGATATCCACAAGTTGAAGGAATAGATTTTGAGGAAACATTTTCTCATGTAGCCAGAATGGAAGCTATTAGAATTATTTTACCATTTTCTGTACACAAAGACTTCAAGGTATATCAGGTGGATGTTAATTCAGCTTTTTTTGAATGGTGAGTTGAAGGAAGAAGTGTACATGGAGCAACCTGAAGGATTTTAGTTGTCTGGAAAACTGGACATGGTTTGTAAGGTAAAGAAGGCGTTGTATGGATTGAAGAAAGCTCCCAGAGGTTGGTATGCTAGATTGGACAGATATCTGACAAAGTAAGGATTCAACAAAGGTTTTGTTGACAACAACCTCTACTTCAAAGTGCAAGGTAATAAGATGTTGATTGTAGTAGTTTATGTTGATGATATCATTTTTGGAGGAAATGAAGGCATGTGTAAAAATCTTGCTAAAGAAATGCAGAAAGATTTTGAGATGTCTATGATTTGTGTGTTGAATTTATTTCTTAGTCTACAAATGAATCAAACCGACAAAGGGATATTCATTTCACAATCTAAGTATGTAAAAGAACTATTAAATTTTTTTTGAATGGAGGATTCTAAATTGGTTTGTACTCCTATGGTAACCAAATGTAAACTAAGCAAGGCTGATGAATCGGCGAAGACTGATTAGAGCAAATATGGATCCATGATTGATGGACTATTGTACCTCATTGCTACCAGACCATATATAATTCATGCAACGTGTTTAGTTGCTAGATTTCAAGCAGATCCTAGAGAAGCACATCTTATGACTGTAAAAAGAATATTTAGATATCTTAAAGGCACACCAGATTATGGATCGTGGTATCCTAAGAGTAATGATTTCACCCTAAGTGCTTATACAAATGTTGATTGGGCTAGATGTGTAGATGACTGAAAGAGTACTAGTGGTGGTGCTTTTTTTCTTGGCAAAAGACTAGTTTCATGGTTGAGTAAAAAGAAAGACTCAGTTTCTTTATCCTCTGCAGAGGCTGAATATATTGTTGCAGTATCCTGTTGTACACAAGTCCTATGGATGAAGCAAACTCTGAAAGAAATTGGTATAGTATGTGATGAGCCTATTTCTATTTTCTATGATTATACAAGTGCAATAAAAATTTCAAAGAATTTGGTTATGCATTCAAGAATGAAGCACATATCTATCAAGTATCATTTTCTGAGAGAGAAAGTGCTAGAGAATGAGGTCAGACTGGAGTATGTAACTACAAAGGAACAGATTGTAGACATATTTACTAAGGCTCTTCTAAAGGATATTTTTGTGCATTTTAGGGAGAGGTTGGGGGTTATTTCCCCTCCTAACTAGGTGCACATGAAGATGCAGAAGTCTAGTGAGTTCACATATTGTTCATTTACCTGGACTAATTGATGGGTCTACTCCACAGGGGGAGTAGAAAATATTTTCATTGTTGCAGTATGAGTGTACTCCTAAGGGGGAGTAATCAGAGTAGTTGTTCTTTTCCATTGATTTCAAAGTGGGAGAGAAGGTTATGTGTTACCATCAATGACAAAGGGGGAGATTGTTGCAAATATGAGCTAGTTTGGTGGTTTTGACATTAATGTTGTCATTGATGTCAACATTGTTCAATATGTTGTAGATTGTACATATATGGTTGAGATGTTGTTGAGATGTTGTGAGTACATGGAGCTATCTTTATGGAATTGAAAATATGTTGGTTTGATGAGTTTCCAAGTGCTTTTGAGAAAATTAATGAAGAAAAGAAGTTAGAATGTTGGAAGTGTTCAGTGTGTGCTCTGGTATGTGCTTTGCATGTTTCATTTGTTGATCCTATGCATGTGCAGATCTGAATGGGTGTTGATAATGATCCAATGATAATATAGTCTAAGTTTCAATTTCTGTTGAGATGGTATGTGAAAGTTGTGTCCATCGGTATATGTGTTCTACTGGCAGTGTTAGTGTTTTGTGGACTGGGAGAAATATGTTTTCTCTGCATTTCTCCACTATTTTTTTTGAGATTGTGTGGATTTTGGAGATGTCTTTTGAATGCCTTTCCTATGCTCTGGTGAAGAGGTTTGGAATTTGGTGATCCCTAAATCATGTTTTAGTGTTTCTGTGTGTGTTTGCACAGTCTGGATTGTCTAATGAAAATAGTTTAGTGTTTGAAGCTTGATATTTTTGTTTTACATGTATCTGGAAGATTCTAAGATGTATTCTCATGCATAATGAAGCATGTTGCATCGTCCATGTGTCATTTTCTTGTTGGGAAGTGTGTGCATCATTGATAATTTGTGTTTTCATTAGGTTTGGTTGTCCTATTGTTTACACTTCATTCAAAGAATAAAACTTAAATGAGGAAGCATGTAGAAGATTCAAAAATATTATTCTTATGTTTTGATTGGTCCACTCTTATTCCTTTCCACTGCGGAAATTTAGAGTTGCCGGCTTATTTTGAATTTATAAAATGATGTGTTGTGACCGACCTTGGTAAATGTTTCTAAGGTTTGAATGGTTTAAAAGAAAGGTGAGTTGTGAAGAATTGGATGACTATGCGATCCAAAGTGACGAAAGTGTGCCACAAATCATAAGAGTAGAAGTGTGTATGAGTGAGTTGTGAGAGCAGTTTTTCAGTGTGCTGAAGGCAGTGAATTGAAGGTTTTTGTAATCCTGTAAATGTGCTTAATTGTTGTGGTGGATTTTTTTCTCTTTTGTATCTATAGGCAATGAGGCTCCCTGTTGGAAAGTGAGTCCTTTTTGTAGGTAGTGAGCCTTTGTACTTGGACAATGAGTCATTCGTTTGGCAGTGAGCCTCCTTTTTAAATACTATATAGTGTGAGTTAACCCTCACCGTGGTTTTTCCCTTATTGGGTTTTCCACATAAAAATTTGGTGTTCATTGTGTTGATTACTTTCTATTATCTATGTTTCATGCTCATATTTAATAATAGAATAGTGTTGTTGAAGATTTTATAAGTGATAAATTTTTGAGTTTAGATTTGTGTGACAACTAATTCACCCCCTGTCTTAGTTGTCCTATGCCTGTTTAACACTAATGACATTTCTCGCTGTGGTTTTTCCCTTGTGGGGTTTTCCACAAACATTTGGTGTTGTGTGGTGTTGTGTATTGTGTTCATATTTCATGTTTTTGTTTGTGATGTAAAGTTTAAGTTTCAATTTTCTCTAAAGTGTTTGAGATTTGATAGAATAATGATTCACCCCCCTCTCAGTATTCTGGTGTGTGTTCAACAAAGTGAGTCCAAAAATACTTGTAAGTATATGATAATGACATGTTACTAAATTTTTGGGAGTCCCATGTACATTCTAAATGGTATCCACAAATTCTATTGCTACATTACTTGCTACAAATGGGTGTGCCAATGCAAAAAAATACACATATTTGATGAGTTGATCAACAAAAATTATGATGACATTTTTCTCCTTTAGAACTAGGTAAACCTATGATAAAATCTATTAACATCTCTTTACACCATTGGCTTGGAATAAATAAGGGTTACAAAATATCTAAAGTCTTACTTTTCTCTCCTTTATTATGTTAGCACACTTTTCATTCTACTGCAAAATTTTATATATCCCCTTTGATCCCATGATAAAAGAATTTTTTCTTGCTTCTAAGAAAACACCTCAATCCCACCTCCTAATCCACCACATGAATAGAGGTACTCCTATTTTCTCCTATTCTAGTTTAAGAGGAATATATTTCAATTATACTCATCCAATATTGGTAGGAAGATGTTGTGGGTGAGGATGAATATGTGTGCACACAATAAATGGTTTATGGGTAAACCCACAAAATTGGTTTACAATTCTAGTGAGGAAGTAAAAGTTGCAAAAAAATGCCCCCATGCAAAAAAAATTGGTTTTTGGGGGTTTGAACAAACATCTGGTTTGAGTGAACCCAAAGGGGGTTCACTAGAACCCCCCTTCGAGTGAACCCATTAAATACTGGGTCCCACATTTCCTGGGGAAAAAAGCAAAGGAAAGGGTTGTAGAAAGGGGGTTTGCTTGAACCTTGATTTGAGTGAACCTCCAAGGGAGTTTTGCTTGAACCCCCCTCTTCCCCATTCTCCCCCTTTGGAACCAAAAAAATCCAAAAATTTTCCCTTTGAAGCTCAAGTTGAGGATGAAAATGGACGAGACTTCACATACCCAACTAGATAATGGTAGTCCTTAGAACGAGCTATCCAACAAATATAATTTTAATATTTTTTATTTGTATTATGTATTTATTTTTTTAGTTTGATTAAACATAGGTTTTACACCAAAAATCAAGCTCTCTATTCTGTACATATGGAAAAATAGTAGATTATTAAAAAAAATATTTTGAAAAATATTAGTGCACTAGATATTGAAGTCCTTGATCCAACAAAATAATAATAATTTTGATACATACAAAAAAATTTATGTTGTATATGGTCTGCCTATGTTTGAATTGTAATTTGTTTGACTTCAAAACTTGATTAAGGAAAAACTATTCAATAAAACACTATGAAACCAATTAGAAGCACTAGATATCATAGTTACAAATTTAAATTTGAAAAAAAAAGAATTTTATCCTTCATGAAAAAATATTTATGTTGTATAGGGTGAGTGTCACTCCTTGAAAATGGTGTTTACTGAAAAAAAAACTAGTTTTCGAAGGAGATGGAAAAAGAAGTGCAATCTTATTCCACAAAAAATGAAAAAAAAATATTTAGAATCTACAGAAAAACTGTCACAAATCACTAGTTTGCATCATCTTCAAATTCCTCACAGTTTAGCCACTATAGGTGCCCAAAAGTGAAGATTTAGTTTAAAGAAAAAATCAATTTAGTGTCCAGTTTGGCCAAAAATTGTAAACCAGTATTGTGGGATCACCCTTATTCACTCACTCAAGAAGAAATAAATGAAAAATTGTGAGATTGGATTGGTGTATCCCGAGTTCCCACCTACAAGAGAAACATGTAGTTTTTCCAAAACATTAAGTGTAAGAGTTGACTTCCTTCATAGATACAACATATCCTTGTACCATAGAGAATTTCCTTTCCATGCAAATTTATTTAACACATTTTATATCTTTTTGGAGTTTTTCAATGAGAGTTTGAGTATCCATGTCCTTCCACCCTTCTTGTGCCCAATCCACCCAATCTAATTGTAATATAGAAATGACATACAATATTGACCATGTGGGCTCATCCGTTGTACATGGAGCATCAATCATAACATTCTCATTTTTTTTTCCCAGATATGGTCTAAAATTCATATCCCAATAGCTTCATGACTCATTTTTGTTCTTCTTTAGAAGATAACATATGTTCCAAGAAGTAATTTACACTATCATTATTTTTTTTACCATAAAATATATTCCCATCATATAAGGTCTCTATAATTTGACTAAAATTATGATAGCCATCATTTCATTCTCATAAGCCAACTTCAAAAAAATTGTACCTTTGATTTTGAAACTTTCAAATGCTATGGGTCTTATCTCCTACATTAGTACTACTCCTATGCAATGCCTAGAAGCATCACATCCAAAATGAAGGTTTAAAAATATTTAGGGTAGCTAGAACTGAGTTTTTCACATGTTTTTATTTATCTTCCCAAGTTCCCTAGTAGCTACCTCAATCTATTGGAAATAATCTTTCTTCAATAAATATTTGAGAGATTGCACTATGCTACTGTATTATTTTACAAATTTTTGATAGTAGATAGTATTCCCTAAGAAAGAGCATAGGTTCTTAATTTTCCTAGGCACTTTCCATTCTACCATGACATTGATCTTGTGAGGGTTCACCTTGACTCCCTTATGTGAAACAATATGACCTAGGTACTCTAATTCTATAGCTTTGAAAAAACACTTGAAGAACTTACCATAATATAAACATTTTTCTAGAATTTTCAAAACCTAAGTTGTAGGTTGTAAGTGATCATATCAAGTTTCATTATATATTAAAATGCCATAAAAAAATACTATTTTTTTCACAAAAATTCATAAATATAAAGTTCATCAAACCTTCAAATATAGATGATGTAGTTGTGAGTGAAAATGTATCACAAAAAAACCATAGTGGATCTAATGGTTTGAAAATCTATCTGATGTAAATTCTCATCTCATATTCTAATTTAGCGATAACTAAAGTGAAGATCATGTTTGTTAAAATAAATGGCACCACTAATCTCATTTAAAAAAATATTAATTATTAGAATTGGAAACTTATATTTTTATGGTTTTCTTGTTAATATATCTATAATCATGGCTCATTACCATGTGTCATATTTCTTGTTTATCATTACCATTGTAGATTCAATAAGAACTTTTATTATGCCTAATAATACCTAACTCTAGCATCATTTGTACCATATTCTTGATCTTAGTTTTATATGCATATGGGCACATGTAGGTATAAATGTTGGGTAGTTGGTTCCCCGCTACTAATTAAATGACATGATCATGATCTCTTTTGGGAGGAATTCCTTTTATCATCTATCCAAAAACTACTATATGTCTATCTAAAACTACTTATAAAATTAGTGGTGTATAAGCCTTTGATTAGTGTGCTTATAATAAAAATATTTAGTTGACAAATTGATCTACCCCCTTCCTAACCATATTTAATATTTACTTAGAGCTTACCATTTGAGGAGAAATTGCACAAAAACTTAGTTCCACTATGCCACCTTATTGAAAACAAAAGAATAGATCGTAGAAGTTCATCTTAATTGTTCCTAATGAAATAATACTATAATTTCCTAAAATAATATTTTTGCATCCATGAAGACAACAAAAATAGCGAATCTATTTTGTAATATTTCATGGAGAATTCAATGTTATGGAATTTCCTAAACAACTCCTAAAAACTAAAAGTGAACAATGATTTTCAATAATGGCCAAAAATTATTGAGTTGGATAGATAAAATAATTTGAGAAGCTAACTTTTTATTGATTAAATTATGAGTGCTAGCTAAGTCTATCAACATTGTTACTCTCTATTTTTACAAAAACCCATTACCTTGAGAATCTATTGGCTTGTAAATCTATAATGGAAAGAGATACTTAGTTTTATATCCCATGATTCGTCATCTATCCCATTAAAAAACTCTAACACTTATTTTTCGTCGCTTGGCCCTTCAATGTAGGAAAAATTATTCTCAAAACTGTAACATCATAAATTGTGCTCCCTGATGGTCCAAGCACAATTTCATGCTCTATTTGACAATTGCTTTAGTATCGACTCCCCTATTCCATTTTAGGACCATTTTATAGCCTTTTCCTTACCTCAACTCAAGAGAGTGTGTTGATGCTATGATAAAAAACCTTATTGATGACCCTATACCCTTGAAACTCAATCAAATGCTCAAATTTGGGTAAGGTCCTAAGGCAAGGGGGGCCAAACTTTTGATTCCCTCTTTGATTAGACAAAAACACATGGATAGGGGAATTGGACATTTTGGTACTTAAATTTATCCCAAAAAAGATGGTCACATGTGAGGGTCAACCTTTGTCTTATGCGATGCGACCTCAAATTCAATATTTGCACACTATTTTTTTTCAAAATTCAAGTTTAAACATGTCCTAAACCTAAGGTTATTCCTATTTTTCCCTATTTAAACATGAATATTTATCACACAAATATAACACTAACATGTAAAATAGTTAAGATTTTCCAAAATAAACACTCAAATTTGCAAAAATATGAACAAGATTTTATGCTATTTGATATTGCTATGATGATTGAAGCTTGAAGTACATATTGTAGGACAATTTAGAATCAAAGTCTTTTCATTATTTTTTGTACATCTCCAACATAATTGGGTCTAATTTTAGTGGGCTCTCACCTTTAGACTATTGACTCATACAGAAATCCACTCTAACACACTTGAGTAGGTTTTTTATCTATTATTTTTCTTGTCAATTCTTGCTATAATATTATATTAGGATTAAGGTGTCATCTACCTTGTAAATCCTATATCATACTACATGGTTCCAATATAGAAGGAAAGGGTCCCTAGGAACTTAGGGTGAATTGGGAAAATATTTTGTAATATTAATTCTTACCATTGTTTGTAATATATTAATAAAGGGTGATGGGCTCCATTTGTAGTGGTAAAGGTGGCATGTGGAAATAAGTATTTAAAATTATTTTTCCTACATGTGGGCACCTAGAATGGGATAGTAAAAAATAATTAAAATGACAAATGAGTGACTATTGGTATTCTTCAAGTGGGTGCTTGGAAAGAGGCAACATATGTCTCTTAGTATTTTATCATTTAATTTAATGTTTATCTTCCAATTTTGGGTTCCCAAGCTAGAGGGAAAGTATTGGAGCCAAAACTAGTGTCCTTTCACATTTTGAGGAGGTATTCCAAGGGTTGGGGTTGTTTGGAATGGAGGGTCATCTTTGGGTGCCCTATTTTGTGCATTAGGCCTCTTCACAAGTCTATAAAATCAACTCTTTGGATGTACAAACTAAGAGCAATGGTTGAATGTAGAGTTTCATAGAAGGAAAAAGGATATGTTGAGGCATACAGAGGTTGTTCATACATGCAAATGTTCCGCCATTTGAAAGAAAAGAGGAGAATGTAAGTGAATATATTATAATATTAATTATTTGAAGATAATACATACTCAACCTTTCTTCTTGGTGGAGTTTTTTCCTACAAGGATTTCTCCACGTAAACCCTATGTTATGTGATGCACTTATGCTTCTAATTTATTCCTCATTGCTTCTATCTTATGATGATGTTATTTTTTATTTATTTCTAAATTATAAGTTCACATAAGATGGTGTTATTAAGCATGATATTTTGGCTAATTTTTGGCATCATAAAGAAGATGGATCTAATAATGATAATTGCATATTAAGGAAAATTAATTTTCATATTTCCATATAAGTTTCAGTTTTTTATGTTGTCATAGTCTAAACATTGTATCTCATCCATTGAAGTCATATTTAGATAGAAATTAAATTTTCCAACAATCATTATTATATCATGTTTATTTCTCATCATTTGGTATCGGAGCTTAAGGTTAACTAAGTTTTGGGTACTCCTTTTTTTATTTCTTAGCCTAAAAATCTTGTGGGAATTTGTTAGAAGGAATTGAAGGTTGTTGGAAGGATTGTAGGTCTATAATGAAATTTTTGTGAGTTAACTTAGTTTTTAGATTTTTGAGATTAGAATTCATAGATATTATCAATGTGATCTATGTTGGCCATTAGAATCTCATGATTATGGATCTTTATGGAGTTGGTTATGTTTAGGTAAATTGGAGCTCTTGTTTGATAATATGTGTGTATCCTCTTGTTTGGTGGTTTTGTTCCTTTTCCTTGTGATCATGCATAGTGTAGTGAGAAGGTGTTCATGGTGGATGGGTAGAGATATCTTGGTCACATGGATAAACATCCTCGATTTTGACTACAAAATAGAGTGATTATGTTGGATTCATGATTTTAGCCCTTGGTTACATGAAAGCACTAGAAGATAAGTCACTAACCTCTTTATGAGTTGTGGAGCTGATATGTTTCATAATTTATAAGCTCTTGGACAACTTGGTTTTCCTATTGGGTTGTAGTTTACTCTTGACTTCAATTGTTGTTCTGTAGATTTTTGCTTATTCCATTATTTAGATGACATGTTTGATCTTAGTATTTAGATGTTTAAATGGATATCATATTTAAATTTTTTTTTACATATTTTACATGCTAACTAAAATATGTGGTACCTATATCTATGTTGATACTATATTCAAGGTGCTCTAGATGAAGAGAGTTACAAGTTTGCATGGTTTTTCGGAGGTTTATTATTGACCTATAGTTACTCTTATGTGGGTTTGTTTGGAAAATAGAATCTAGAGTTGATATTGGTGTTTGAATCTTGGAAATATACATGTTATACTTGATTATCTGTATTCTTCATGATACTAATGTGGGGTTGAATCTATTTTTCAATTATTTGAGATTAGTGCAGTAATTATGTATTTATGCTTTAATATTTTACATATGTGTAGATCTTGTAAAAATTTATGATGTGGATTCTAACTGGTGGGCTATATTCTTGGTCACCATTATTACATTGGCATTTTTATTGCAATGAGAAAAGGTTATTGTGAGTACCTAATGTAATTTGGGAAAAGTGATCCTAGGGTTTTACTAGAATTATCCACCTTTCACTACAAAACATTAGAATTCATATCAACAAGGGGATTAGATTGACTTGCAACCTTGAAGGTGAGCGAATCAGCCTCGAATCCAAATTAATTTGGGGGTTTGAAATGTATTTGGAATGAAAATGCAATGACTATGAAATACACAATTTTAATGCAAATACAAAGACACTAGAAATTGCAAGTCAAATTCTAAGACCAAATTTGGGAAGGGTAGAGTACTATGCACCTGTGGTTCAAATATAGGCCTGATTTTGGGGGACTAATTCACCTAAGGTGACTATGTCCTTGTTGACCAATTTTGGATCTGTTTTCATAGTCCTCTAGATCTTGATCAAAGCCTTCTTCCTTTTGGTGTTCACTGTCGAATCTTCGTTGGGTGCTAAGATAATTGAGTTTCTGTATGTTGTCAAGTTGTAGGGTTTGAATGCAACAATGAATAAGTGATCTTAAAAATATTCCTCTAAAATTATTCAAACCTATAACCTACACATCTAAAGAGAGAAGGAGGTTTGTTCCATATAAGGGCTTTCCTCAGTCAAACCTCATGTTGGTTTTTCCACCTCCACAATGGAAAATTTGATAAAAGAGAGCCTATCCTTTAGAGTGATAGAGGCTAAATGACAAATGTTATACTTGATTATCTCTATTCTACATGATACTAATTTGGGGTTGAATCTATTTTTAAGTTATTTGATATTGGAGCATTGATTATGTATTTCTCCTATGAGATGTTACATATGTGTAGATCTTGTAAAAATTTATGATGTGTATTTTGATTGGTAGTTTATATTCTTGGTCACCATTATTACATTGGCATGTTTATTACAATGAGAAAATGTTATTGCAAGTACCTAATGTAATGTGGGAAAGGTGATCTTAGGGTTTTACTAGGATTACCCACCTTTCACTACAAAACATTAGATTTTAGATTGGCAGGGGGATTAGATTGACTTGCAACCTTGAAGGTGAGCCAATCAACCTTGGATATAATTTTTTTTGGGGGTTTGAAGTGTATTTGGAATGAAAATGTAGTGATGTAGCTAAATGACTTTGAAAATATACTACTCTAATGCAAATACAAAGAAATTAGAAACTACATGTCAAATTTTGAGACCATATCTAGGAAGGGTATATTACTATGCACCTGTGGTTCAAATATGGGCTTGATTTTTGGGGACTAAGTCACCTAGGGTGATTATTTCCTTTTTGAAAAAAAAAAAAATCTATTTTCACAGTCCTTTGGAGCTTGATTGGAGCCTTCTTCCTTCTGGTGCTCACTATTGAATCTTCATTGAGTAACTAAGTTTTCGTATGTTGTCAAGTTATAGGGTTTGAATGAAACAAGGAAAAAATGATATTCAATCTTCATCTAAACTCCTTTAGAACTATAACCTGCAAATCCAAAGAGAGAGGGAGGGTCATTCCATATAGGGGATTGCCTTAGTCAAACCTTGGGTTGGTGTTTCCACATCCACAATGGAAAAATTGATAAAAGAGAGCTTATCATTTTGAGGGATAGAAGATAAATGAAAAATGAATGATGAATCAATAATGGACTATAACTCACCATTTAGATCTAATATCCTTGAAGGATTGAAGTCATACACATCACCTCAAGGCTTGATTATTGTTTGGATTGATTTTCTTGAAAGACCTACAAGGCTTAGTACGAACAATATGATAACATAAACATGAATAAACTCACATAAAACTTGACATGATGTTTTAATGTTGAAATGATGCAATAAATCTACTCTTGATTACTCTTGACTTGATAATAATTGCTTGATAGCGCTTTTTATTTCCAATTTCTAGTTAGTTTCAAATGGTGAAATGACTAGGTATTCATAGGAATTTAATCCAATTTCTTGAAAATTAAATCCTAATAGCTGACATTTGACATTTAAAATTAGAATTAAAAATGTTCTATTTGACATATTAAATTTTGGAGGAAAAATAGGGTGACCAAGGACCACCTAGGGTGACTTAGTCCTAGCCCTATTTTGTGGGATGTAAGGTGTTGGGAGAAAAATATTAAATGTTAGTTTTGGTTTTACAAATGGGTTTCTTGATAAATGTTCAAATGGGCCATGGAATGCATAATTTAGGACATTAGATGTACAACTAGGTCCAATTACTTAGGGTGGAGAAAAATCTAGTGTGAAACTATCAAGGGTGACAATTTATGATGCTACACCTAATATAGTTGTTCATTCGAATCTATCACAATATAGTTTACATGGGTGAGTGCAAGATCATGATGGGCCAAACAAGGCCTTCAAGTGGAAATGAAAATATAGAAAAATAAACTTAAGCAACTTCACATAAAATTTGAATAGGTTATTAAAATATTTTGGAAAATATGGAGGAATATAATTTGTAGAAAATTGAATGTAACTTGTAAGCTACTAGGATTTTTTTGGAAAAAAAAGTAATTTTATTTGGTGAAAATTTAAAATTTCAATGTAGTAGTACCTTAATTTTTGAAAAAAAAAAAAGCATGTGTTTTCCTGGCCAACCTAAGTATGAGAAAAATAAAATATATTCATTTTTTGAATCTTTCAATATAAGTAGAGGAAAAATTCCCGAATGTGATGCATATTTTTTATAATTTTTTTGCAAGTAAATAATTAGTTATGAATTTTTAAGGACATTTTAAAAATATTAAAAAAAATTTATCTAACCACCCTAACTTGGTAAAAAAATTCATGAAATTCAATTTTTTTCTACCTATAGTTTTTGAAGCGTAGAGTGTGATGAATATTTTCGATTCAAAAAATGTGTAACTATTTAAGATTTATAGATTTTTTCACTCAACTTATCAATCAAGACTTTGCAAGTAGTGCATGTAGAAAATAATGATTAATTATCTATTAAATTAATAAAAGCATATCTTATATTGGTATAATGTTGACGATTCTTGAATAAACCCTTTTTTTTCATCAATTCAGATAAAAAAATTCATCAAAATGAAGGTTGAAGTCTTGAAAAGAGGAGGAGACGCGAGTTTGTGTTTGGCTGCAGGCTACTACTTGCATGTTAGTTGTAGGTCTATGCATGTCTTTTCCTGTCTATGCATGCTGGTTTGTGGTTTGTGCTTTGCTTTGGGGGTTTATTTGGGGGGGTTTTGTTGTTGAGGGGTGTTTTTGCACACCTTCTCAACACAGGAAATGTGTAGGTGCACTACCTCTCTTGAAAGGAAATCTCCAACAACAAGTTGCTGAAAATCACCCCAAGGTCTCTCGGGTGTTAGGTCATGACTTGCATGGAATTCCTCAGTTGATGTTTGATGTGATTTTTCTTGTAATCACAGGGAAGACTTACGTAGCTGGATGTGAGGTGGATCTTAAAATCTAAAGTTTCTGAGATGGGAGTTAAGGTGCACTTTGCTGTAGGTTCAAACAACAATCTAATACTTCAAGGTTTTCCTTAAGGTTTGGCTTTACAATGTGCAATGAACCTTAACATAGGTTGTTTCTAAAAAAAAAGGAAAAAGAGAGCAAGGAAGAGGGAAGGTTCCTGGATCTGCAACTAATGATGAATAGTGATCATGGAGGTTCTGCTATGGACAGCTCCCTTCAAACAGGATTCCACTTAACCAAGAAACCTACAGTATCATGAAACCTGTGCTATCTTCAAAGGTCTATAGATATTTTATCATTCATCCACCATTTACATGCATGAATAAAGATAAAAGTTTAAAAAAGCAGCTTCAAGTTTCAACCTAGACTAACTTTACAAGACCATTTACCAACAACAAATGGCAAAAAGTATGGACTGGAAGGCATCAACACAACAGAAATTTCTACAGTCACAGAACAACATTACCAAAATCTATCTAAGCAATTTAAAGTTAACTAGAATAGTAGTGTAAATTTAAATAAAGCATCTAACAATGGTAGATTGAATCATGAAATATGTGAAGAACTCAGAAAATGCACCAAGTCAATGTATTTTCATTAGAAGTTTATGCAACGTGTCTTTAAAACAACTCAACTCTCTCTTGAAAATGAGAGGATACCCCTCATTTATAGTGCCAAAAAATTAGAATGAATGGCCAAGATTTAATCTCATTGTGTGGCCAAGATTCACTACAAACTAGGGTTCTACCTACCCTCCAATATATTACAATTTAAAATACAACTTTGTTTTTATTCCTATTTTGTCCTCTAGTGACAACACTGTAGCATCTTGTCTTTTTGGTTATTGCTCTTTTGTTGTAGCTATTTCTTTAGAAGCTCTTCACTAATAATAGGGTCACCTTCCTGCTTCTTCAAAGCTACATACTCCATGAACTTCAAAATTACCAGTTGGAGTTTGTCGACCTCTATGACCTCAGACCGCAATACTTGATAAATACACTCCTTGGAGTTGTCCTCAAGCCTTTTCCATTCTTCATCATACTTGGCAGTGTGGTCTCTAAACAGTTCTGACTGGGCAAAGGTGGGAGCGAAAAAACTCATAAAATCTATGGTTATGTCTATTGACATTCCATCCTCCATCCTTTTCTAGAAGTGGGGCCTTACTTTATTTGGGTCTATTTGTACGACGAGCATCTCATATCTTGTCATTAGATTTAAATATCAAACACAATCTACTCTGACCTCCTTGGCCCATTCAATGTTCGGGTCCACTTTGTCAATCACTTGCTCTATTCTTTCTTTTTTTTTCTCAAAGTCTCGTTTCCATACATCCATCAACCAGTGATCGTCCCTTTCGAGCGCGAGCTCCTTTTCCCATGTCACGCTTGGCAGCTTGAGGATAGCCTCAATCTTTGGATAGGTGGATTCATATGTCATAGGGAAGTTTGTGGAAAGTTTCTTCATGGTTTCCAGAGACTGTTGTAAGTCCAGGAACTTGTTGGCTATTCGAATAGCCCAACTGATACCCATATTTCTAATGTATAGATCTTGTCGAAACTAACTTTTTGTGATTTTTTCTAGCTTCTTTCTCTTTTCTAGCTTGTCAATTTGTTCCTTGGACAACAGTTGGGGCGAAGCCGTGGATGTGGTGGGAATTTCTACTATTGAGGACCATTGTTCAATGTATGTCGTTAGGTCAAATACCTATTCTTTCAGCTCCTCCTTTGAAACTTTATCCTGTTGTATCAAATGCACTACTGTGGCAATAGACTCTTTGAGATGCTCCACCTTCTACTCTTTGGTAGCTATTCCCAAGTCAATGGTGGAGATATTATAGCTCACCAATTCTTTTCCCACCACTGGCATTGCTACCTGCACAGTTTGGGATCTAGAAGCGTCCATCATTACCTTAGATCTGATTTTGGGCCTCTTCTCCTTCTTGGTAGTGATTTGTGCTTGGGCTAAGATAGCCTCTAGTCTTGCTCTAGGATCCTTTGGGGCAAGAGTTTTCTTTTCAAGTTGCCTCTCCAGCCATTCAGGCATAGCATATTTTCCCTAGGGTGATTCATGAGCACCCTCACCCTCCTTTGTTCGGATCTCTATTTCTTTGTCTCTAGGAGGCTTTTTTTCCATTTTAGTGTTTTCTCCCTCTTCCTCATCAGAGTCTTGGATAAACACAAGGTGCTTGATGGGAAGCTTAGTAGGAAATTGCTCCCAAGGACCTTCTTCTTTCTTAGCCTCCTTTCCTTCCCTTTCTATATCTTGTTCATCCTTATGCTCATGCTCTTCAGGCTGTTCAATTTCGAGGCTCTTGTTAGATTGAGTCTCACCCTCAGGTTTGTCTTCTTCTACATTTTCTTCTTCTCTATAAGGAGGTGATACATTCTCCTGTTGTTCCCCTATGGGGAGTTGTACATTTTTTGTTGCCTTGACATCTTCTTTCCTTTCTTCTCTGGGAGGTGACCATTTTTCCTCTTCTTCATCGTCTCTCAATTGTTGGGCCATTTCCTCCTTGAAATCATCATCAAAAGTTTGAACAATAGTTTTACCACCTGCACCCTCCTCTTCATCTCCACTTTCGGAAGACCTTGTTTCTTCTTCTTCATGGACCACCCTGTCAATTTACTGGTGTTCATATTCTAGGTGTTCGTGGTACTCATCAGCTTCTTCCTCTACTGCTTTTGAAGCTTCCATCTCCCGCTTCGCCCATTCCTCAGAGATTAGCATTGTGGCCTCCATTGTTGGTGGTCCCATCAGAGGTTGCGAGGGTGAAGCGCTGGCACAGACCTGCACTAAGGTAGCTTGGATGGTGGGATCCAAAAAGATTTGGGAAATCTCATAGGGGACATTTTGCATATGCCTTGAGAAAGCCTCTAGCAATGTGAGTGTGGGTATTGATATTGTTGCTGCTACTAGTGGAAGCGATGTAGTGGGCAACATGGAGGCGGAGGAGAGTGGAGAAGTTATAGCAGAGGAGGAGTCAACCATTATTACGGGCCCAACTAGTGGAGAGGAAGAAAGATAGACCAAGATGTCCACCATAGGTGGGGATGTGGCAACCATGGCCTAGGAAATAGACGGAAGGGCGAAAGAAGTAGGGAGAGCTGGAGGAGGTTTTGGCTGATTTGTTTTCCCTTCCTCACCCTCTTGAAGGGGATCCTATTGAATTTTTGACTACCCCGTGACGCTTCCCGTCCGTTTGGGCTTCTTAGAGGGTGAACCTCCTAAATCTTTTATGGAATAAACCTTTGGATCTGGTGACTGCTCTGCTTCAATCCCTTTCGTCTTCTTCGATCTTGTGAGTGGAGGAGACTTGGATGTCCCTCCTATTGAAGTTGTGGCAGCAACATCCTCCATAGCACTAGGCTCACTCTTAAGCCCTTCATTTGTTAGGACAACCCCTTGTTGCTTCAATCGAGCTACTTGTCCATCAACCCATTCTTTGGTATGAGCCTAAATTGGCTTGGTTATAATATCGAGGTCATCAACCCCCTGCTCATCGCAATCTATTGCTGGTAGTGGCAAGTTAGCGACTGCGTTATACCTAGGGTCCATGATGGTGCTTTCATCCTCTTCAAGTTGGTCAGGCACAAGAAACAATTGTACTCTTTTTACAAAGTATGCAGTCATTCGCATGTAGTGCCTAGTACGCACCTCCTTGTCATCCTAGCAATCCTCCCAGAAATATTTGACATGATGCAAATGGGCATACCCTAGTCCTAATGCTTTCCTTACATGCCCATACGGGTCCATCCATAGGAAAGCAATGTGTAAGCGAAAATGATACTCTGCCAATTCCTTCTCAGAATTCCTAGCACATTGGGAGGTTTGCAATTTGTACATCCCTTGGCCGAAAGTTAAGGGATAAGGGATCCCTACCAAATGTCTATTGCCGAGGATTGAATGCACATGCTGCAGCTACCGAGAGAGCTCTAATAGTATGATCCAGTCATTGGGGTACTGGGACAGCTTATTCGGCCTCTTTGTGAAACCTTGGGCATGAATATAGGTGAACTTGGGGTATTGAATGAATAAGAAGGTGTATTATTTCAACAACGCTTGGCCACTATGGGAGACCCTCCTTTCAAAATCCCCTCCAAGAAATCTGATGATGTAACCGATGAAGGCATCATTCACCCTGCAATACTCCTTCTTGAATTTTCTAAATTGGAGCTAGGGATATCTATCATAGACCTTCAGCGCACAAATCGGTTCCTCATCAGGTGCCACAAAAAATCCACTATACTGCCTCTGCTTGTCCAGTGAGTACACAAGATAGGAGGTCATATAGAACTTGGAGGTCTTCTTTAGATTCATGAATTGCTCGAGGAAGCAGTCGCTTATTATGCCTCTCTAGTAGAACGAAGCTTTTGTGGTGACATCTTCATCCCCACGGAGGATCTTCTTTGTGAAATACACCATCCACTCTTGAAAATATGCAGCAGTGGGGAGGCCCATCACCCTGCTCAACATGGTGACCAAGTCATGGTAGTCATCATGGAAGTTGCTACGGAAGAGCTCCTGAGGAACCTTTGCAGCACTGCCCCTTTTTTCTTTGAGCTAGTACTGATTTATTAGCTTCTTGCAACCCATCAAGTCCACATCCCACATTTTTTTACACTTCGTTATGGTGGGAATCTCCATCTCCCCAAAGGTGGGGATGTGAAAAGTCTTTGTAATCGCCTCACCTGACATATCAGTAAGGATGTTTCCATCTCTGTCAACAATTGTTCGTGTCTATGGCTGATATGCTTGTTGGCAAGCCATGACCAATTCGAGGGCTATGAGGGATGAAGGGAAGCTTGTAGCTTTAGCAATTCCACTTTTCCTGATCAGTCTGGTATTGCCAGTCTTAGGGTGGACTCTGACCCTTTGCTTGAACTCGTCAATATTGACATGGCCGATATTGGTATCTGTAATTTCTTTCCAGTCTATGATAATCTTCGAATGCAAAGGCTCTCCCTGGAACTAGTACTTCATTTGGTCTTTATCCTCCTTTCCCTGAGGATCCTTTCCTACTTTTTTCCCTTTATCCTTTTTCTGCAATTCCCCCTGAGGGTCCTACACCCGATTCCATATATCCTAGAAGCAAGGGAATAATGAACACAACCAATCATGAAAGCATGAACATTAGTTGAAATCCCATGGGCGAAATCCAATTAGACAATATATCATTCATGAAATCAAAATTTTACTTCCAGATGTCATTAGTCATTTACTGGAGGGATTTTGGACAAACCGGGATGGGAGGGCCAGACTTCCCTAGCATAAATGTTTTTTTGAAGGGCGAACAGGGTAGGGCAATCCATGTGGTTTCTCTTGACTTCATATTTTGATGGTTTGAAAGGTTCACATAGGAGAACGCTAAATTTGAGCATGTGGGTTGAGACTGGTTTTCAAATTGAAGGTCATTTGAATCACTTTTGGGGCACCTGAAGAAACAAGGGTAGAAAGTTGTCAGGGCTTTGCTGTTTGGAACAGCCAGAAGGAAACAAAATCTCGAGGTCAAATTTTGAGATCCAGGACCTGTGAGGTCAAAGGATGACAAACATTTCCTGAGGTGTTCAGGCCTGAAGGGGTGGGAAGCTGTTGATGTTTTGTCATTTGGAATGACGGGAGTTGAACAAAAACCTGGCGAGAGCGGCCCGATGGACCAAACTTGACATCGAGCTTGACAGTAAGCATTCTTTGCTAAGTTTAGCTGATCAGGATGGTGGGCCCCGCAAGTCAAAAGGACGGATCCACTTTTCCTTTCATACCAGCCAAGATAGGATAGAATCCCAGTGAATAGAGCCCCGTGAGGGCAAGGATTCCTGAGCTCAACAGTGATGGGTCAGCGCTAGCCTGAAGGGTGTGAAAGCATTGCACGAAGAAGAACAGTGATAAGGTCGAGTTTCAACTTCATCATAGAGGGTGATTTTGGAGGTTCCTTAGAATTTTAACACATGGGTTTTTTAGATGTTGTCATGTTTTACCTAATTAAAGCATTTTTAACCCATTTGGTTCATTATTTTAAGCACAAAATCACCAAAAACCTCATGGGAGGGCAGACGGAAACCTACCTCAGAAGTCCGGTGAAAGAAGTTGCAAAATCCACTAAGGATTAGCAAACAAGGGCAATGGGTGCGAGGGCGGTGGGCGATGAAGGTGCTAGACTCCTCAAACTCTGCTTTGAACTCCTCTAGAAAACTTGACAGATGAAAATGACAGGTCAAGCTAGATATTTATACTCCAATTAGCATTTAATATGCCCATTTAATGCCCATACAGATGACAGGAGAGTTGGTGGATTTAAATCTCGGACGACAGTGGGATGACCGGGGCCCAGGGTCTAAAAAGACACGACCTTGTGGTCATTTCAAGAGTTCATTTTACAAATCACCGATGAAAGGTAACCCGAGGTCTGGAGGATGGAGCGCCACCATAGTTTGGTCATCAAAAACAATGAAGATAACATTGAGTTCTGGGGATGGAAGTCCAGATGGGCGGGCCCGACATGGGTAAAAGCAATCCAATTTCATCACAAGTTAAACGGGGTCAACAAAGAAGGATCCAGGTCCCAGGGCTCAGGAAGGCGGAAGCCTTCTGCCATTCAGAACGGTGAACGCTTAGAGGAAGCCCGACAGGAAAATCGGAGAGGTGGGCCTGCTAGGCCCCAAGGCCATTGGCAGAAGCAGACCGCCAAGGAAACTCCACAAGGCACTAGGACTTGGCAAAATTGGAGGGGATGAAAAATATTCAACTTAAGATGAGACTTTGGAAGCATGTTTGACCATTTAGGACACCAAAATGGGGCACACAAAATGAGGCAGTGACAAAACAACCCGGCAAGGCGAAAGAAAAGACGGTCCTTGTTCCAAACGGGGCGTGTGTGTTGAGGGCACAACACTTTCTCATTTTTATGTGTTGGTGAAGCCTTTGGTGTTGTTGAGGCATTTCTTTGATTCTTGGTTGATCGCGGTGTGCTTTAGACTGTTGGGTGGGGTTTTTTTCATGTGTGTAGGGTGGGGGGGGGTTCTTTTTTTTTTCTTGGTTTGATTTCATCTTCACTTGCTTTGGGATTTATTCAAAAGCTCTCTTCTTTTAGGATTTTTCCTTGTCTCCTCTCTGGTGATGGATCAAGGGGAAGCTTCGGGGGTCAATTTTGCTTTGGATTTTCAATCTATCTTGGGAATGAAATCTCCTTCTCTTTCAATGAAGGTTTTTGATAATAAGTTGTTCTCTAATGATTCATGGAATGGAGGAGTCACTCTATATAGAGGTCCTTGTATCCTGAAAATTAATGGGTGCCTAGAATGAAGCAAAGATAGCCCAGTACTAATGATTCAACCAGAATCAATCACAGAGGATATTGAGTGTTACTCAAAGCATGCTTTGCTCTAGAATTTTTTGGGAATGAGGGTTTCACTTCATTTTTTGGAGTCATGGGCTAATTGTACCTAGTCCCCGGAGGGTGAGATGGAAATAATGTTGTTAGAAAATAGTTACTTCATGGTGACATTTACTTGCATGGTGGATCGCAATAGAGTGTTTGAAGGTGGGCCTTATTTCCACAACTAGATTGGTTTATTTGTTAAACCCTACCATGCGGGTTTTGATCCTTTGGAGGTGCTTCTGAATCAGGTTTTTGTGTCGGTTCGTCTCCCTAGATTTCTAGTTGAATATTGGTGCAATGAGATTTTTCATTGAGTTGCTTCACTATTGGGGAAATTGGTGGGTTCTTCTTAGTAAACTTAGGATAGAAAGATAATGTATTTTGCTCGCATTTGTGTTGAAATGGATTTAAATAACCCTCTTCCAAATTATTTGGAAATTCATGTAGGCTCATACTCTTGGGTGCAACAACTTGATTATGAGACATTGCTCTTTCATTGCCATCTCTATCATGAATATGGCCATATTCAAAGGAGATTCCTAAAGTCTAAATATTTTGGGTCTCATGTTGCTCAGCTTCTTCGCAATCCTCCTCAGGTCGACAAAGGAAAGGATCTCGTTCCTGGTGAGGCTATTTGTGCGGAGGGTTTTATTCATGCTAAGGCTCATAATAGGAACCAGGGTCAAATTAAGACTCTTAAGGAGTGCCAAGAAGGAGATACCTTTAATATATTTGAGGTTCTAGATGATCTTAGTTAGCAGGAGGTGAATTTGAGAATGATTTTATGGATCAAGGTGTTTCAGAAGGGGTTCAAGAAGGAAATATCCCATATTTCAACTAGACTTCTCAAGAGACTAGGGCTTTGCAAATGGAAATAGATTTCATTTTGGTGGTTCATGGAAGGTCTGATACTGTTGTGGATATGAAGATGGGGGAGGGAGAGATCTCTACTCCATTGGTGAAAGTGGGGTCTAATTCAGTAAAAGGTACCAAGGCTTCTCCTTCATTGGGAATTCTTCAGAAAGACCAAAAGAAAGGGGTTGTTGAGAAGTCTTCTAAAGTTGGGAGAAAGAAGGATTTGGAAAAAATAAAGATGATGGGGGAGACTTTGGTGGAGTCTGGATCTATTAAGACCCTAGATTCCCATTTTTCTAACCCTTCAAAATGATCATCCTCTCTTGGAATGTAAGGGGCTTGAATAGTGTCCCTCAACAAAAAAAAATTCGTGATTTGGTGAGAACTCATTCTCTTGATGTTCTTTTTTTACAGGAGACTAAGTTAACTATTGAAGGTATGATTGGTTTGTTGCCTAAGTTGTGGGGGTAGAGTGATTGCTAGTGTATTGGGGCTCATGGTAATGCAGGGGGTGTGGATTTCCTATGGAACCCATTGAAAATTCGTCCTCTTTGGTGGATGTCCTCCAAGTCTTCCATCTTTGTGGTTGCTTTGAGTTTGGAGTGGGGGGAAACTATTCTTCTTTCAAACATATATGAACCTACTAATTTTCCTAGTAAGTAGTTATTGTGGTCTCATATTAATTTCATTTAGAGCCTTGTTCATTTTTTTCCTTGGATTATTGTGGGTGATTTCAATGCCATTATTGAGTTGGATGAGAAGAAGGGTGGTATTGTGAGATTGGAGCCCTCTACTTTCCTTCTTTGGGATAACATATCTACATTGAATATGGTTGACGTTAAGCCCCTTAATGGTCAGTTTACTTGGAAAAATAGGAGTTTGGGAGAGAATTATAATGCTGAGAGATTTGACTATTTCTTGGTTTCCTATTTCTAGGTTGGTGGATGGTGGTCTACTTGATCTAATATTTTGGACTGGAGGGGATCAAATCACTAGCATATTAAGTTATCTGCTACTTTGGCATGCGTTGCTCAGTCCCCTTCTTTCAAGTTCCAGCTTATGTGGTTAAGAGGTTATTCTTTTTAGGAGCATGTGGTTGAATCGTGGAGGAGGGGAAGACCTACTCATGTCACTGCTATGTATTCTTTTTCCAAACTATTGCAATATGTAAAATATCAATTCAAAAGGTGGAATAGGTAGTGCTTTGGCAATATTTTTCATGCTAAAGTTGTGGCTCAAGCTGACTTGGATGTCATCGCTTGGGAGATAAGGGATTTTGTCATTTCTGAGGATTTACTCAGGGAGGAGGAAAGGGTTTTGAAAGCTTTGGAAGAGTGTGAGTTGCACGAGGAAATTTATTGGAAATAGAAGGCTTGAGTTGAGTGGTTACAGGAGGGAGACAGAAACACCACTTTCTTCTTCATCTTAGTGAAAGCTAGGAGACATGGTAATTCTATGCCTGTTCTTGTGAATGACAAGGGTAAGGATTTATCTTGTTTGCAAGATATGTCTAGAGAAGCTTCACAATTATTTGCTTCTTTATTTAGAGAGGATTCTCAAGATGGTTTGGCAAAGGAAAACCAAGTTTTATCTTGTATCCCCTCTTTGGTCACTCGGGAGATGAATGAGCATATTTTGGGCAATATCTCACTGGAGGAATTAGAGGCTATTGTTTTCTAGATGAAGAAAGGGAAAGCTCCAGACCCTGATGGATTTTTGGTTGAAGTTTATCAAGAATTTTGGGATATCATTAAGCTGGACCTTTTGGAGGTGGTTCATGGGTATCAAAGGAATAAGTAGATGTTGTGGGCTTTGAACTCTACATTCCTATCTCTCATTCCCAAGTGTGAGGGGGCAGATCATATAAGTTAATTTTGACCCATTTCCCTTTGTAATGTGGTTTATAAAATCATTTCCAAGCTGATTATTGAAAGGCTGAAGTGATGGCTTAGATGTCTTATCTTTAAGGAACAAAGTGGTTTGTGGAGGATCAATTTTTTTTGGATGGGGTGGTTATTTCTATTGAGACCATTCATTATATAGCATCCTTGAAATAAAATGATATGTTTATCAAGTTATATATAGCAAAGGCCTATGATAAAGTGAAGTGGTCCTTCTTGGGAAAAATTCTTATGGATTTTGGATTTGCTAAGGAGTGGGTCCAGTGGGTTATGTGTTGTGTTACTTCCACTTCTTTCTCAGTGTTGATAAATGGTGAGCCTTCTTCTCTTTTTAGTGCTTCTAGAGGCCTTTGTCAAGGGGATCCTCTCTCTCCTTATTTATTTATTCTTCTTGTTGAAGGCCTAGGGAGACTGGTGAAACGTAATGTGGAGTTGGGTTTTATCCAGGGATGGGGGTGGGGAGATGGTTTTCCTCCTCAATCTCACCTACAATTTGTGGATGATACTGCCTTGATGGGTATGGCTAAGATCAGAGAAGCTACAGATTTGCACAAGGATTTGGATATATATCTTGTTGCTTCTGGTCAAAGGATTAATGAAGATAAATCTTCCATTTTCTTCTTCAATACTCTAAGTCTTATTAAACAAAGGATTCCTCATATCTCAAGGTTTAAAATTGGTTCTCTCCCTTTAACTTATCTTGGTATTCCTGTCTCTGTTGGTAGATTTCCCAGCGAGTCATGGAAGAATATTTTGGAAAAGTTTCATGTGAAGGTTAATCATTGGACTCATAGATGGTTGTCCTTTGATGGTCATGTTTAGCTGCTAAAGTTTTTGGTGCAGGCTCTTCCTATTTATAGGTGCATGCTACAGGTGGATCAAGTTGGGTTTGTGAAGGATTTGGACTCTCTAGCTAGACAATTCTTATGGGTGGTTAGCTTGTCCTCTTCCAAGTGGAGTCTGGTAAAGTGGTATATTGTGTGTAGCCCGAGGTAGTTTGGGGGTCTTGGATTGTGGTAGTCAAATTGGTTTAGGTTGGAATTGGATGCAAAGCTTTACTCGAGGTGGTGTGTGGAGTAGGATCATATCTAGGCCAGGATGTTATCTCACAAGTACGTTCCAGGAGTTTTGAAGGAGGAGCTTCCAAGGTATCCTCTAGTGGGAATTTTTTTTGTGATTTTGGGAACGCTTAAGAAAGGGGTTGCGCTGATCAAGGAGGGCCTATTTTGGATATGTAATAGGGCGTAGAGGTTCTCTTTTGGTTTGATTCTTGGGATGGAATTTCCCCCATTTTGTGTTAGTTTCCTAATTTGGAAAATATTTTTCAATGCTTCTTGGAGGCTAGTTTGTCAAGGGTGACTAATTTTAAGAATTTTTATCCATGTGGGTAGATGGAGGTGGCTAGGTGGGAGGATCCTTGCAATTGGCCTGTTATCGGATTGGAGGAGGACTATGTTGAGCTTCAAAATATTTTGGCTAGTAGATAATGTAGTTCCCTTAGGGATAATGATATTCTAGCTTGGAGCTTGAATCCTAAGGGGGCTTTCACTGTGGCTAGTGGATATTAGGAGTCATTGTCTCATAAGTTTGCGGGGTGGAGGTCCCTTGGTGGAAACATGTGTGAAACCATTTTTCATGGCCAAAGTGTAATTTTTTTTGTGTGGTCTCTGGCTTGGAATAGAAGTTTGACTTGGGATAATATTCGAAAGCGAGGATTCTAGGGTCCCTCTATTTGTGTTTTGTGTGATTGTAGTGAAGAGGATTCTTCCCATTTGTTTTTTCTTTGTCCTTATTCTATGTTGCTCTGGCATTTATGGTGGGGCATTTGGAAACATCCATGTGTTCATGCTTCTTCCCTTGTTGAGTTCTAGAGTAGTCTAGGAAAACCCCCTTCCTAGGCCTCTTTCCTCCAGATTGTGTGGTGTATTGGTCCTATGTTCATCCTTTGACAAATTTGGTTGGAAAGGAATCATAGAATTTTTTGTGGGGATAGGTTGATGGATCAATAGGTTTGGCACAAAATTATTGGTATGATCAAGAGATGGTGGAAGCCAAATGTTAAGTGGATTTTCAATTGGAAAGAAGAGATAATGAGATTGTGAATAGATTGGGCTTGCAAGGGTTGACTTCGGTCTCTGCTTGTGCTAGAAGAGGAAGGAGGGCTAAAAAGAAGGTTCAAAGGGTTGGAAGATGGTTGCCTCCTCTAACATATTTTTTGAAGATTAATACAGATGGTTCCTCTAGGGGTAATCTTGGGCCTGCTAGGATTGGTGGAGTTGGTAGAAATTGTTCTAGTTCAGTTATTTTATTTTTCTCCATCCATAAAGGGTAGCATACTAACAACTTTATGGAGGGGTTGGTGATTCTTTGGGCTATTGAGCATGCTTGTGCATTGGGTTGGTGTAGGATTATCTATGAATCTGATTCACAAATTATTGTTAATATGTTGCATGAGAAAAAGGTGGCTAAGGTTAATTGAAAAATTGCATTGGTGGTTTGACATATTTTGCAGAGGTGCTCTATGTTGGAAGTGGTTTCTTTTTCCCATATTTCATGAGAATGGAATAGGGTTGCTAACTATTTGGCTAACTAGGATTCAGAGCATGTGGATGATTGGAAGGTTGAGGGGTGATGACAATTATCCCCAAATTATTGTTATGATTTAGAGAGGCTCATTGTTGATGATACAGAGGGATAAGATGTTGGTGGCTGTATGGTGGTGGTTTTTGTTTTGGATGGATGTTATGGTGTTTTCCTTTGTGGGAGCCTACAGGTTCCCTAATCCATATGTATTGTTAATTTCTTGATTTCAATAAAGTTTTTACAAACCCTTTTATTAAAAAAAGTCTTGAAAAGAAGATAAAACCTCTAAACACATTGGAATAACTTTGACCTTTTAGTCTTGAAACTCCCAAGCCTAATTCTAAAGCTTTCCCAAGGAAAAAATGGAGGGAAAAAATATGATAAAAAAATGGATATCCATATTTTAGAAACAATACTCATTTTTATGTATTCAAAATGGATATTCGTTCTGAAAAATAGGAAAAAAAATCATTTTGACAAACAAAATGGCTATCCATTATTGCAAAATAGATATTTTATTGTAAAATGGATATCTATTTTGAAAAGATCAAAAATCTATCTTCAGTAAAATAGGCATGACTTTTGCATTTCTTATCAAAATTTTAATTCTTTTACAAGCACTGGAAAGTTGATTCAAAGATATACACAATGGACTAAGTAGTGTTTCTATATTATACACAAAAAGGTAATTATAATCATTTTAACTTCATATTTAATTTTTGAAACATCAAATGCTCACTACTTTTACATACAAAGTTCATTTTTCATGTTTTTTGTAACAATCATCTCAAAATACTTGAAACATTAAAGGAGTAATCAATAATGAAATATTTATATTTTATGTAGTAAGGAGATAAACAAATTTTTATAAATCATCATATATATCTATCCCTTTCTCTACCTCTCTATGTTTCACTCTCTCTCCCCCTTAAGCTCTAGACCTACCTCTCCACTTCTTTCTCTCTCCCTATCTCCCTCTCTCTCTAAATATATTGAGCTATAGAATTATCTATGTACCCCTTAATCCATCCCTCCTTCCCTCTCTCTTTTTCCCTCTTTATACCTCTCTATCACTCTTTCTCCTTAAGCTCTAGACCTATCTCTCTACCTCTCCCTCCCTTTGTTCTTCCCTCTTTTTATGTCCCTCTTTAGATATCTCTCTTTATCTCTAGACCTATTTGTTGATCACGATGTTAGTTGCACACCAACAATGTAGATAAATCCACATAGACAGACCACATGAACCTATCTTTACTTGAAACACTACACTAGGACAACCTAAATCTTAGGTTAATTTAGCTTAATCCCAAGCCTCATTTAAGTCAATTCTTGACCATACTAGGTTCGTGTCAGGGTTTGTGATAATGTTGTTAATCACGAGGGGTAAACGGTTATTTTTGATTCTCAAAGGAATAATAGGGATTGGTAAAAGATATTCTTGGTCTGATCATTAGACAATTTCATCAAATCAAAATATTTGCAATAAAATTTCATGAATTTCAAACAACTTGCTCTCACTTAAGTAATTATAGCTTTAAGCATTCAACAATGTTATGGAATTGAAAGATTTGCAATAAAATTTACATTCATTTACCTCTTTTTTTTTGAATTTTTTTTAAAATTTTAACATCTATTCTAAAATAAAGCATCAAAAGTACTGAAAAAGAAAAATTTCTACCAAGTATTATCCATGCATTCTTTGAGAATTAACCAAATTAGAGCAAACCATTCTATACTTCATCAAAATGCTTCACAGCTAGGCATAGAATGATGTAATATTTTAAAGAAAGGGGGATTATTTGGACATCGAGTAGGTTCTGTATGCACCCTTAAATGACACATCATACAGTCTTGTCCATCCAGAACAAACAATTGAAGCTATGTATGATTTCATATCAAGAAATAGCTTTTAAATTGGCTCTGATATTGATTAGCTTCTATGTTCATACAAGTTTATAATCTGGAATGGAACAAAAAATAGGAAAAAGAACAAAACTTAAAGAATTTTTGATTCTCCAACATCCACAAATTCTAAACTTAACTTAAAATGAAAAAATATATCAACCTTTTATAAGAACAAGATGTAGGGGAGATTAGAACAATACATAAGATGAAATACAAGGGATGAATCATAACAAGGCATGTGGAATATGACAACTAGCAAGAGAATTGTTGATGAAGTCAATGAAGGTCAACCTTCACTAGCACATTAAAATATTTTGGGCTCTTCATATTTAAAATATAGCCAAGATAGTAACTTGAATCTAAATAGATTTGTCAAATAAAATGTACGAACTTCCTAGATATACAAAATGATTAGGTGGATATAGAAAAATATAAGCAAATATACATCCACTGGATTTATGCTCCCACATCTTGGTTCTACCTCGGGTTTAAAACTCCTAGAAATGAGTCACACCAAAGGTTGGTGCATTCTTTCACCTCATTTGTAATACCAAGATTCTCGGTATTCTGATAACCCAAGCTCCTCCGCATAGACTCTCAGAATGTTTCACCTGATTTGGATGATTCTATTCATGATCCAAATTTTCTTGACTATCCATACCTGAATATTGCATCACAATTTGTTCCTCCTATAAGCAAAAATTCCACATATTAAATCCCTTTTAAAACATTCATAAAAATCTCATGGAAACAAAACCATTATTAATAAATCAACATTTTAAACACATCATAAATATCACGCTTTTAAAATCATATTCTCACATAATTATATATTTTAGTCGGGTTACCAGACCTCTTGGACCCTCAGGAAAACTTAAACTTTTAACTTCAAACTTAAAATTTTTACCCAGTACCCGACACTTCGCCTTTTACCAAAATAAAATTTTCCCAGACCTCGGATCCCATCGAAACCTCCACACTTTCCCGAACTGGAACACTTCACCAAAACCTTGCATTAACATTTTAACCTTTTTGGCTTTCCAATACCTAGTACCCAATACCCGGTACACTCAAATCATGAAGTACTTCAAAAAAAATCCTTTTAACTTTAACTTCTGGTGATCTTTCAACTAGCTAGCACCTGCTATAAGCATTAGTTTTCACTTGGGTCCCCAAGTATTATAGTCTAGGGGCATGTTGTGAGACCACACAACAACTTGCAACCAATAAAGCCAATTTTTTTTAAAAAAACTTGGGATCAAATCTCCCGCTATAAATTAGAACTTATACATATTTTCAAACAATAACGCCTTACCTTCACCTAGATTATGGCATAAAAACACTAAAATTTCTTTAGAAAGTATCAATATGCTTTGATTAATTCTAGTTTTTGGAACTTGGTGAAAAAATTAGTTCATTGACATTGAACTACATAATTTGGTAATCCTTCAAAGCCAACCATAGATAGAGCCTTGCTACCAGTCAAGCATCCATAGCCCCAGCAAGGTTATCTCTATAATTGCCCCAAACATATCTTTACTACCAGTCAGGCATCCATAGCCCCAGTAGAGATATTTTGATAGCCTAAAGAGTTGAATTTTCTCTTTTGATATTTCTTTGATATTCATTTTTTCTTTTTTTCTTTTGATATTTCCTTGTAAGCTCATTTGCTTCAACTTGTAGGAAATGAAGCCTGCTATTAGGTTGGGAATCATAGTGGTAGTGAAGTTACCTTTTGGTTTTTCATTCAATGCAAATCCCTTCATCATTTCGCCAATTACCAAAAATCATTTAATTATTTCCTATAGGTGCAAATTTCTAGCTAAATTTTACCATCCTTATGTCAAAAAATATGCATAAGTTAAAACATAGCAGCAAGTAATCTATCACCAAATTAATTCTAAATTTACAAAAATCAGTTACCACCCTTCCATTTTAATTTTTTTTATGGCAACCGCTAAAATACTTGGCTAGCAATTCCAATTTGATGGTTTTGCACTGACATTAATACATCAGAGTTGTCATGATTAAACTTAATTTCAACAATCATACTCTGCATTTAATTCTCACACCTTAACACACACGTATTATTTCCTTTTAATTTCTAGATGCTAACATGTGCCACCTTACGGATCCATTTTCCTTTCTGCATTGCACACATGGACACCTCCATGATTAATATGGATTGATAAAATATAATGAAATGACCACCATTAATTTTGAAATGTTCAATTTGCTTGATTCGTGATCTTCGTACTGACAAACTTCAAATAAATGGCCACCAATTATGTGAGAATTAATTAGATTTAACATTTCGCTCTGGAGAAAATTGTCCTACTGCCACCTCAACTTGCATTTTCTAAGACTTCGATCCAGGAAACTTTGTACCGTATATTTCTCATTATTTTCTATAAATTCAACACTTCTCTTTCAAAATTTTCACATGTTTTCTTTGTTCAATTTTATTGCTTTTCCACTCTACTTGTTCTTTCTTGCTTCTAGGCCATGGATACTCTCATTTTTTTCACTCTTGTTTGTCGCTAGAATGGATTTTTGTGTCCCATTACCACCGAGAGGCTGAATAAGGTTTTCTTTCTTCAGACTCCTTTCTTTATTGCCCAAATTTGTGCCTAGTCCTTGGGGAAACTTTTGCAGAATCCAGAGTGTATTATAGGCTAAATTTGGACTTGGCTTAGCAGTTCGTAGCCTAGCTTCTAGATCTTGGGATTTCTATTGATGAAGTTTGCATCTCTGCTCAAATGATAGTGCAACCTAATTTCTAGGGGAACTTGGACTATGTTTGGTTTGTTGCACATCCAACTCCTAGATCTTGGGATTTCTGTTGATGAAGTTTGCATAGCTGCTCAAATGATATTGCAGCCTAATTTCCAGGGGAACTTGGACTATGTTTGGTTTGTTGGACTAGATCTTGGGATTTTTGTTGATGAAGTTTGCATAGCTGCTCAAACGATAGTGCGACCTAATTTCAAGGGAAACTTGGACTATGTTTGGTTGCTTTCAATGAACCAATCAAATCTTACAAGATACCTATGAGTTATCCAAACTCAATTCTCAAATACTTGCAAGATAAGTGGCCAACTGTAAGGAAAGCTAAGGTACGGAACTAATTCTCCTAATGTCAAAACCTCAGGGAAGAATGCAGCGATACTTTTAAATTTTCAATTACAGTCCAATTAAGATACACTTGAAAGCAATAAAATAAACAAAGAAATAATCATACATAGATGAACACCAGATTTATGTTGGAAAACCCTTACGGGAAAAAAACCCACCACACCAAAAGAAGTCACTTTGTATTATAGTAATGGAGATTACATACATAGATCAAACTTATCTTTCTGATGTCAAATTATAGCAACAAATTCAATGACCAACCTTGCTACAGTATATTCAAGTTACAAAACACTTAGAATTGAATTCACATTGATCACTCATCAAATTGTTCATCCAACTGTTCATGCAACCATCGAACCGATCACAATCTTCAAAATTTGAGTATATCCATGATGCTCATGGTCTACCGATCTTCCTCTCAGTAATGGCCGCAACAGTCCAACTGCTAGCGGTTCCCATTCTACTTCTCTGATTGGTCATAGACTCACCACGTAGGATAGTCATCACTTGGTCAAAGGTGTTCACAATGTATTCGCATGTCGATGAGACACTAACCATGTCTCCCTGATGCCACAAAGCCAGATCATCATTATCGCCAAGAGTCCTGACCATCGGCAAGACGTTACACCAAGTTCACAAGTCGCATCGACCTCAACATTCTCATTGGTGAGATAATCGCTATTCGCCAAGAGATCATACTGAAGTTCCAAAGTCACATGGACAAGAGTATTCCCATCAGAAAGACTATCGTCTTTCACCAATAGATCATATCGAACCTTCATGTTATTCCAAAATGTCCAACAGTCGGCAAGACTTACTACTATCGCTGAGAGGTTATACTGAATGATCACACCTTTCGTCGAAGACTTCAGTCGCTAGGAGTCTCACCGAAGACACCTGTTAACAAACACCAATGTCAGCAGGACTTACCGCTTTTGCCAAGAGGTTACAAAGAAGATGCCAGCCAATCAGTGAAACCACATCCATCGGCGAGACAATCAACTATCGCCAGGAGTTCTTATCGAAGTCACAAGTCTCCACGACACTGCTTGTCACCCAGAGTCTCCCTGATATCTGATAAGAATGGCCTATTAGCCAGACCAACCCACTCGGCAGAGGGTTACAACAAATGCCACAAGTCACAGTGACAACACCAGTCGGCAAGACAGAAGCATTGTCTTGGTGACCTGTACAAACCACAAGGTTACTAAACTACTAGTCGGCTAGACAAAAGGAATGTCACACCGACTTTTCTCTTCTAGAGGTTTCAACCTATGAGATTGAGGCACATATTTCCAACAATCTCCCACTTGACAAAGATCACATAGGAGCCTCTAGAGCACAACAAAACTACTGAAATTCATGGGCACTGAGGCCCATCGAATTGACACACCACCTGAACTTGTCTGTGCTCACTGGCTTCGTCAATGCATTTGCAACATTCTCTAGAGTATCCACTTTTTTCTAATGAGACCTTTCCATCCTCCACCATATCCTGTACAAAATGATATTGTACATCTATATGTTTCATCCTCGCATAGAAAGTAGGATTCTTTGCCAAACAAATAGCACTCTGACTGTCACAATAAATAGTTATTTTCCCTGCATCAAAACCAATGTTAGAACACAAACGTTTTAACCAAATTGCTTCTTTATAGGCATGTGTTGCTACCATGTATTCTACCTCTATAGTGGACAAAGTGACTACAACCTTCCACTTACTTATCCAACTAACTGCACCACCATTCAACATGAAAGTATATCCACTGGTGGATCTTCTACTATCAATGTCCCTTGCCCAATCAAAATCCACATAGCCTCGAATACTGAGAGTCCTTTGTGACTCAACCAAGCTCCCATGGTAACACAAAGCATATTTTGAAGTGCCCTTCAAATATCTAAAAACTCTTTTCACAGCATCCCAATGTGTCCTCCCAGGATTAGCCATAAACCGACTAAGTACTCTCACTGCTTGGGCAATGTTTGGCCTTGTACAAACCATTGCATACATAAGACTACCAACCATAGTAGCATAAGGTACATTGTTCATGTCTTTCATCTCAGTAGGAGATTTTGGACAGTCTTCAACAGATAGCTTCGTTCCCTGCAAAACTGGAACAACTAGCTGCTTGCAATCATTCATACAAAATATCTCTAGAACAGTCTTAATATACTTACTCTGACTGAGCTAAAGTTTTCTATCCTTCCTCTCCCTGGTTATTTCCATTCCCAGAATATACCTTGCTGCACCAAGATCTTTCATTTCAAACTTTGTAGACAACTGAGACTTAAGATCAGAAATCATTAACTTACTATTGCATATGAACAACATATCATCAACATAGAGAGCAATAATAAGAACTTGATCACTTTTAGCTTTGTAATACACACAATGATCTTATTTTGATCTTACAAATCCCAATGGAAAAACAAAAGTGTCAAACTTCTGGTACCACATTCTAGGAGATTACTTTAATCCATACAGAGATTTATTGAACTTGCAAACCATTTTTTCTTTACCTTTCGCCACAAAGTGCTCAGACTGGGACATATAAATCTCTTCTTCAAGATCACCATGAAGAAATGTTGTCTTCACATCCATCTGTTCAATCTCTAAGTCATATGCTGTTGCAAGTGACAAAAGAAATCTGATACATGTCAGCTTAGCTACAAGAGAAAAAATTTCTCCATAATCAATTCCCTCTACCTGGGAATAACCCTTCGTAACCAACCTTGCCTTGTATTTTTCCACACTGCCATCTAGACCTATTTTCTTTTTTAAATACCCATTTGCAGCCAACAACTTTTCTGCCTTTAGGCAAGGGCACCAAACTCCAAGTATCATTCTTTTCTAATGATGCCATTTCTTCATTCATGGCTTCCAACCAAGAGTTTGAATCAAACATTCTAAATGCCTCTTTCATAGTCCTAGGCTCATCAGTGCTAGAAATTAAAGCATAGGCACAAGTAGAATCTATCAAAGAGAACCCATACCTATCAGGTTTCTTTCTTTTATGAGTTTACCTCCTCACTTGTTGAGGCTGAGGTTCTTCTTCTTCTTTAGAAATTTCAGAACTACTTGAGCTCTCCTCAGTTTTAGGTACATTTTGAATTTTCAATTCCTCTTTATCTGGTGTTAGAGGAATTTCAACTACATCCTTTTTGTTTTCTAATTTTGTCTCTGATTGTAGATCCAAGGTAGAAGGCTTTAGCTCATGAAAGATAAAACTTCTGTTGTATAGAACCTTCTTCGTATTAGGATTCCAAAGCTTGTATCCTTTTATGCCAGCACTATAACCAATAAAAATATATTTGACAACCTTGTTCTCCAATTTAGATCTTTTCTCATATAGAACATGTGCATATGCCTCACAACCAAAAACACAAATATGTCTTAAAGAGGGCTTCTTACCAGACCATGCTTCCAAAGGTGTTTTCTCAACAAGAGCATAATTTAGAGAATGGTTTATCAAGTAACATGTTGTAGCAACTACCTCAGCCCAGAACTTCTCCTCCAAGCCAACACTACTCAACATACTTCGTGCTCTTTCCATCACTTTCCTGTTGAACCTTTTTGCAACTCCATTTTGTTGTGGAGTATAAGGTGTAGTTTTATGTCATTTAATCCCATGACCATTACAGTACCTCTCGAATTCATCAGAACAAAATTCACCGCCATTATCAGTCCTTAAACATTTTATTTTTCTTCCAGTATGATTTTCTACAAGGTTCTTAAATTCCTTAAACTGACTGAACACTTTTGATTTAATTTTCAAAAAATAAACAAATGTTCTTCTCGAATAATCATCAATGAATGATACATAGTACCTTGACTTAGATAAAGAAGGAACATTCATTGGACCAAAAACATCAGAATGTATATAATCAAGCAAACTAGAAGATTTGTGAGGACTGGAATAAAATGAAACACAGTGTTGTTTACCATATATAAAATGTTCACAAAAATCGAATTTGAGGTTACAATTTTCAAGCCCCTCAACTAGGTTTTTATTCTTCAAGGTTTTTAAACCTTTCTCTCCAATGTGACCTAGTCTATGATGCCAAAGCATTGTCTTTTCTACTAGAAGTTTAACTTCCATAGAGTTTACACTATCAGGAACTTTTTCCTCTTTTCCCCCATGAGTAGCTTTTTGTGACTTGGCAGAGACACTATTGCATTGCACAACATGTGCATCAAGCTTATACAAGGTACCAACATGAGCACCTCTTGCTAGCACCATAGAGCCTCTAGTCATCTTGCAGCCATTTCCAGAGAACGTGACTTGCATTCCAATATCATTCGGTATACTAATAGAAAATAAGTTTCGATCCAGACCTAGTATATGCATTACATCATTGATTCCCTTCACTCTTCCATTAGGGAATTGAATTCTGACTCTTCCACAACCAACAATTTCCAAAGATGAATCACTTGCCAAATACACCTTTCCACCATCATAGTTTTCATACTTTGTGAACCAGTCTCTATGAGATGTCATGTGGAAAGATGCTCTAGAATCAATCAGCCAGACATCATCTGATGCCTACATAGCCAAGGCTACAATGAAAGTGTCTACATCACTCTAAGAAGAATCATTTTCAGAAGAATACTTCTTATTCTTCTTTTTCTCCTCTTTACAATCCTTTTAGACATGACCAGGTTGCCCATAATTCTAGCACTTTACCTTGGACTTCTTGCCAGGAGACTTTGATCTCCACTCTAATTTTGATTTGGACTTCTTGTCCTTCTCCTTGCCTTTATCTTTTGATCTACCTCTAATACCAAGAGCCTCCTTCACCATCTCAAAAGATTTCCTTATCATCTCTTCTGATAACAAAGAAGAAACAACATCTTCCATCTTAAAAGTGGATGTCGTACTCCCAATAGCCATCACCAAGTGATCCCAAGAATCTGGCAAAGAACATAATAAAAACATACAACGATCCTCTTCATCAATATTCACACCAACAGATGTTAACTGTGCAATCAGCATGTTGAATGTGTTCAAATGATTAGCAACAGATCCTCCTTCCTACATTCTCAAAGAGTACAACTTCTTCCTCAAGAACAATTTATTCACCAAGGACTTGCCCTGATAAATAGCTGCCAGTCTTTTCTACAAGGAAGATGCAGTCTTTTCTTCATGAAAATTGAGAAAAATAGAGTCTTCTAAATAGAGCCTTATCAACCCCTTTGATTTTCTATTTGCAAGGCCCCAATATTCTTACTTCATGCCTGTAGGATTTGTTCCAGACCCAACAATCCAAAGATCATGATCAACCAACAAATCTTCCATTTTAAGTTTCCACAACTCAAAATTGCTGCCATTGAATTTCTCAATTTCAATCTTTCCTGACGTGATTGCCATCTTAACCTGTAATTCGAATTACCAAACTTCTACAAGACTCCCACTAAACAAAAATTGACACAAAAAACCCAATGTACCCACAAGGATAACACAACTGGCCAAGCTCTGATACCACTTGTAAGGAAAGCTAAGGTGCGAAACTAACTCTCCTAACGTCAAAACCTCAGGGAAGAATGTAGAGATACTTTTAAATTTTCAATTATAGTCCAATTAAGATACACTTGAAAGCAATAACAGAAACAGAGAAATAATCATACACAGATGAACACCAGATTTACGTGGGAAAACCCTTATGGGAAAAAAACCCACCATACCAAGAGAAGTCACTTTGTATTACAGTAATGGAGATTACATACATAGATCAGACTTATCTTTCTGATGTCAAATTACAACAACATATTCAATGACCAACCTTGCTATAGTATATTCAAGTTACAAAACACTCAGAATTGAATTCACATTGATCACTCATCAAACTATTCATCCAACTATTCATGCAACCATCGAACCGATCACAATCTTCAAACTCTAAGTATATCCATGATGCCCATAGTCTGTCGATCTTCCTCTTAGTAACGACCACAACAGTCCAACTACTAGCAGTTCCCATTATGCTTCTCTGATTGGTCATAGACTCACCACGTAGGATAGTCATCACTTGGTCAAAGGAATTCACAATATATTCACATGTCAGTGAGACACTAACCGTGTCTCCGCGATGCCACAAAGCTAGATCGTCATTATCGCCAAGAGTCCTTACCATCAGCAAGATGTTACACTGAGTTCACAAGTCACATCAACCTTAGCATTCTCATCGGCGAGACAATCGCTATTCGCCAAGAGATCATACGGAAGTTCCAAAGTCACATAGACAAGAGTATTCCCATCAGCAAGACTATCATCTTTCACCAAGAGATCATACCAAACCTTCATGTTATTCCAAAATGTCCAATGGTCAGGAAGACTTACCACTATCGCTGAGAGGTAATACTAAATGCTCACACCTTTCGCCGAAGACTTCAGTCGCTAGGAGTCTCACCGAAGACACCCATTAACAAACACCAATGTTAGCAGGACTTACCGCTTTCACCAAGTGGTTACAATGAAGATGCCAGCCAGTCAATGAAACCACATCCATCGGCGAGACAATCAACTGTTTCCAGGAGTTCTTATCGAAGTCACAAGTCTCCCCGACACCGCTTGTCACCCAGAGTCTCCCCGATATCTGATAAGAATGGCTTGTTGGCCAGACCAACCCACTCGGCAAAGGGTTACAGCGAATGCCACAAGTCACAGCAACAACACCAGTCGGCAAGACATAAGCATTGTCTCGATGATCTATACAAACCACAAGGTTACTAAACTGCTAGTCGGCCAAACAAAAGGAATGTCACACCAACTTTTCTCTTCCAGAGGTTTTAGCTTATGAGATTGAGGCACATATTTCCAACACCAACAAATGATAGGTAGCATCAATTGCTTTATCTCCTACACTTTAGGCTCTACAAAACCTGAGAGGGTAATCCCACAATGTAAATTATATGACTCTTCTAAACAATTAACCAATACATTACATAGATAAGCAGATATATTCTCACGAAAGGTTAGGAAGATGAAATCCTTCAAGAAATTGGAATTTACTTGAAATAATTATACATCCAAAACCAAGAATATGAACAAAAATAGCCACAAAAAATTCAAAGATTGATTGAAAATTTATTTAAAATGATGTTCTCAAGTTGGGTGACTAGAATCCTAAGAGATGCTTATAATAACTGAGATCAGTGTCATTATCTATGGGCTAGAAGTCAAAGCAAATTGAAATGCAAGGTCCATTTAATCTTGAAAAAAAATGATCTAAGTGAAATTACTTTGTAATTCACCCATCCATAATTGAAGTCTAAGACTACTTATCAAATCTAATTATCCTACACATGCATTTATGATCTGATCCAAGCATTTTAACTTATTCTTTGAACCAGAGCTAGAATCAAAGCATATACCAAAGCACAACAACAATGAAAATTAATGAAATGATCTTTGATCATAATTTTCATTAATAAATCAAGTACAGATTAAAATTTGAGAGATTACAACTCTAAAAATTTGCATTATCATTTAGATATGCTCAAGAACCATACATTTGACAAAACTTACTATCTAGACTCAAAGCATTAGACTAGGACTTCTAACATATTCACTCTATGTTCTTCAATTACATTGTTCGATTCTAGAATTCAACAAAAGACCCGTACTATTTCCCTTGAATTCCCTTTTATGGAAACAAGGGAGAAAAACAAGCTTCGAGCCAATAGTACACATGTCACATCCTAATTGGACCGCTACAAAATAATATTCCCTTTATAGTTATATTTACATTTTCAATTGGAGGGAGTACATATGAGAAAAAGATTATTTTAATTTGTTATGAAGAAGCAAACCCACCTTCCAAAAGGAACATGCTAAAAATAATATCCTTCAAGTTGTTGTAGCACATCCATCCCACTTGGAAAGATGACAAAATTCACAAAGATAGGAAAAGTAAACAAAATTCCCAGTCAGCATCCACATCAGTGATCAATATTGACCTGTAGCATTCTTAATTAGGAAACACATACTGTATACATTATAATGTCCAAGGCCAGACCTGTATAATAATTAACCAAGTATATGTGTTCCATTCTGAATTCACTAATCCAATCCAGCTACAAATATTATTTTCCATTGTTCGTATCCCTCCTCAGATGGCCAATTGAATTCAATAATTTCATCCATTTTCTTTCTGTAAGGAGCATACTTTGTCATCACTAAATTAGCTTCCTTGTCAAAGTATTTGAGGAAACTAATGATAAAAGATAACTTCTCCAAAGTATCTTTAAGCATATCAATATTGACATCCTCACATATTAAGTTTTCTTGAGAAGAAATTGTAGTGTCCACTTGATTCTTCCACATTTTAAAAGGGTTAACTTCATCATGGGCTTGTAGGATCTCAGGTGGGCTTGCAAGATGTTAGGTAATAGTGTAAACTCTGCCTGATCATATTTGATCCTTAACTCTTTTATTTTCTGCTCTAATGGAGCAACATACCCATGGAATGGTTGTTCCTTAACATCACTGACAAAATTGTAAGCCGAAATAACCTTTGGATATTTGTCCTCTCATTGCTTTGCCCCTGTTTCCATTAACTTCAAATCCCTAACTCTCAGAATCCATCTATCTAGAAGTGGGGTTCCCAATTCTCCATCTCTCCGAGACATATCCATTACTCTCAACATCAAAGAATAATTAGCATGGAAACTATTCAATTTACTCTGAATTGTCCTATTAAGGTGCTTCAGAATAGTATGAACAATCTTGGCATTATTCTCATGCATTAGGTTCTACGTTTTATCAAGAAACTCCTTATATTCCTCAACTTGCTAAAGTAGTTGTTCTTTTGTGGGTTCAGTGGATGGATCTACCTCTAACGTACTTAGCTTCTCTATTGCAATGGGCTCTTGACCCATGTTGTAAGGAAAAATTGATAATGACTTCTTAGGTGGAGACTGAGGTTGAATTTTAGGAGAAATAGGAGCAGTATGGCTTGATCTAGCTGGCCCTTAGGACCTCAACATTTCCACTTGTTGTTTCCAAAATTCTTGCTCTATTTCAAGCTCAGCTACTCTCTGCGGACTCTTATTGTATTCGTGTAGAATCTCATGGTACTTTCTTCTAAATGTATCCCTATCACTAGTGAGATGCTCAACTATTACTTTTGTGAACCTAGTAGCATTTATAGTCATGTTGGTAGCTTCTAATGTTGGAGTATCTGTGACTCTTTTCATAATCAACCCACCACTAAAGTCTGATAACTCTGCAACTTTGGGCTTCCATGAACTAAGAGACAATGACCATATTGTTAGGGCATCCCATTCCTGACTAAATATAGATCCTTGAAGTGACAACCTGGCTTCTTCTTCAGTTTGAAATAAAGGTCCATCAACCCTTCTTATTGTATCAAGTACCATTGTATCAACAATATCCCATTCAAGTAACAACAAAATACCACTCTTTCACACAAGTTCTCTTCCCTCCTTAGGAATAATATTCTAAAACTATTTCTTCATTTATTTCAACACATTGGCCTAGATAACATTCTTTGGCAATTTAGGATGTAAACTTCTTTCAACAATAACCCTCTCTGCATATTCTCCAACTTTTTCTCTCCATGCAAAATCCTTGAACATCGGTGTTTCAATGAAAGAGTCATCCTCCATGAACTATTTGCAAGCCTCCACCCTCATATCATCAATATTGCTCACACCACTCAATTTAGATTTTCCCAATCTCAAGATACTTGTCCCAAAGCTTGATACAACTTCTCTTGGGGGAGAAGGCATCCCTTGCTGCATATCTTTAGGGATTATCAAAATATCATCCTCATCACTATCAAGGTACTCTACTACCGGGTTCTTCTCTACCCTTTGTCTCTTAATTGGTGGTTGCTCTAGGGGAGGAGAATCAATGTTGATTATAATAGGTGAGGACTACCTAGGAGGAAATGAGACTAATCTAGTCAGAGAAGTTGGCCTTTTATCCTCCAATGCAATAGGGGTTGGCTCTGTCTGCTCCCTCTTAGTTGTTTCCTTTTTCCTAGTATATACCTGAATCTCTTTGGGTGGCTGATAGGAAGGCCTTTCTTCTAGCTGTTTAGATGGTCCTTCTTCGGTCACCAAATCCTTTCCCTTATCCTTTGTTACTTCTATTCTTCTCAACACCCCCACAACACTTTCAAAATTTTGTATTACATGCATTATCTGGTTAAATTCCCCTTGAATGTTGGGCAGAGGGTCATATTTTGGGTTTTTCCTCCTAATATTTTCTACCATCTTATTGAAGGAAAAATACATAGCCTTCCTTTCTTCTTGCACTTGGAAATTAAAAATGTTTCTAATAACATCCTCGGGGAAATAGAAATTGTGAACAAACACACCCAATGATCTTTTTGTTTTTACTGCATGAATGAATCCCTCAAGGTCGTGATTCTTGGGATGAGCTGTCATCAATTTGTAGGGCTTGAGGATGTCCCCCAAAGCTTTCCACTTCCCTTTTACCAACAAAAAATCTACAAATGTTGTGTACTCAGGAAAGAATGAGCCCTTCTTCTTACTTTCTGGAAAGTGACAATTTTGGGATCCAACCAACTATCTCATGACTTCTATAAATCCAATCCTAAGGGGTACATCTTTTGGTAACATAAAAGGGTAAACAGTAGTCCCATACACCCTAAATATGGTTCTATTTGGATATGGAATGATATCTCCCAAATTATGGGTTATATTTAGCTCAGGCCTCTTTTCCATAGGCCTTAGGAAGTCATGAATTTCTTTAGGGATCCTTGGTGGATCAAGAACCAGAAGTCTCCTTAGTTTAGATGCAAAAACATTATTGAAGACCAGATAATCAAACTTCTGGTCATCCATATCTAGGATTTGGGTCCAACATTGGATTGGTAGCTCAATATCACCATCCACCTTTTTGAGAGACATGTCTTCCCTAAAATATTTCTCTTGCTTGTATAAGATCATATGCATCAAAAGAGAATACCACCATAATTTTACCCAATGCTTTCCTTCCTTAAGCTCAACCAAGCACTTGTGCATATTTTCTACTAGATAAGTTGCATAATCATAAACCACATTAAAGGATGCATACTAAATATTTCTTGCCATGTATAGATATTCAATTGGTATGGTTTCAAGTGCATCAAAACCAATAATTTGATACAAGGAGTAGATGGTCTTTCTGAAATAGTGGGTAAAGTAATTAAGAGGGAAAGGTTCTTTCTCATTTTTCCCAATCTTAGTCCGCTTCTTATTCTTCCCATATCCAGTTGAAGTAGTGTGCATTGGCAGCATTGTAGTTCAGAACAAGAACTTGGTATTCTCATATTCCTTTTTGAAGGTATCAATGTCAATAGGGACCATATCATCATTCCATTCCTATAGTTTAAAAAATTCTACAATCTCCTCCTTGGTGATCTTGACCACCTCAACACCATTACATGCCCTAAAAATTCTAGACATTGGATCATATATAGCTGCAATATCTTTGACTAGGTTCACATCCACATATACATTTGGGACTATAAGTTTCCCCATGTCTAGTCTCCAAGTATGGAAAATGGGATACTCAATTCATATTTGCAAACTAATTTCTAAACATTTTCCAACCAATATAGGGCAACTTAGCATCCTTAATCCAAGCCTACTTGTCCTGCAATCCCTCATAAATCCTAGGGCCATAATATATCGCCACTCCTTGATTTCTTTTATTGGTCAAGGGTTTAAGTTGGTCGACAATGTCATCAAAGAGTAACCTAGCTAGGGTCTCAAGATGAGGCTTTTTTATTTTGGGAGCCATGGATACTCAGAAAGGTTTGTAACGGATGAGGGTTCTAATAGAAAGGAGGTCAAAACCTAATTCACTTAATTAGCAGCCTAGGGTGCAATTAGAAAACACAAACTTGAACAAATTTGGCTGAGGGTAACAATTTTATACAAAATTTTAACACAAAAAAGCAATTAAAGTGTGCAGGCTAAATAAATTTGAAGAAAACAATCACAAGCTGCCCTAATTCAAGATAGTTTGAAATAAAGCACAAAGTTTAGCTTTAATTGTACTTATGACTTTTGGCATTTATAGGAACCCTAAATTTTTCACATCATAGCTCGAACACTTTGATCAATCTTCTAGTAGCTTCGTACCAGCTTGTAATTTTCAACAATGTAAGGAAATCAATTTCAAGTATTTTTATGACCCAATTACAATCACTGTCAATGCCCTTTCAGCCATTATTGCTCGGTCACATGAATCAAAATGGCTCTAATGCCCATGTGTTTGATTTCAAATGATAACCATTGATTTCTTTCTAAGATGGCACGATGAATGACTCGGATTGAGTCAACAGAGTTTGAATTTACTCCACAATGGCTCGTCAACCAATGAGAATGTGTTAATTAGAAACCACACCATTCCTTCTCATGGGTTCCACTTCTTTTCCCAGTGGATGGAACCATACACATGTTGCCTAATTGCAAACCCCACACATCTGTCGATGAGCATTAAATTAATGTTGTGAGGTGTGTGATGGGAAACTAATATTTAACTGCGATGATGCTCATGGACCGTCAATCTCAAATGTACTAGGCATCAGGTGTGATGTAAACAGACTGGGCCCCTCCACAGTGAGGACACACATCACATAATCATGGACCTCGCACACCTTCTATCAGAAACTCTTCAACTCATGCACGATGTGTGATGGGTAGTAAGGATTTCACTGGTAGATCCAACACAACATGTTTCTGCACATGCCAATAAAGGTTAAATTAAAATGGGGGCTCAACTAGGCCAATGGGTTTTGACCCTCAAGGCTTATACTTTCCTAAGGCAAGTTTTATAAAATATTTTTGGCCCAACCTTAGGCATTAATGAAATGACAATTAAAATCAAGCAACCAGCAAACCTAAGTGAAGGAGGCGGGTAAAAGGATGCTTGCAATGGGCTAAGTTATGACTTGATCAACCAAAGATTGGGTATAGTAGGTCAACAGTAAATTAAAACATTCAAGGCTTCAAACATAAGGGATTTAGAACAAGGTGACAAAGCTAAAACCATAAACCCAACCCATAGGCATATATGTGATAGGCCATTACCAAGCACAAAAATGAGCCTAAAATTTTGAAAATTTAGGAGCTCTATCATTGTTAGAATTCCCTCTATTGATGAAATTCCTTTATTCCTTGAATGAGGATAATTAGTTCCTCTTTGACCTTTTTTGACTGATCTCCATATCCTTGACTTTGACACTCACTGGGACAACGCTTACTTGGGATATACTACTCTCATGGATGAAGCATCCTAGATTGACAGACTGCTCACCCTATTGTTGTAGCTCAACTCCTCCTTTTCCCTTTTTTTCACTTTTACGGTGAGAATTTATTTTGTATTTTTGTGTATATATGCAACACATAGAAACAAACACATATGTTAGTGTAATTAATTAATTAATTATTACACTAGAATAAGTTAACTTAGGTCTTGCATTAATTTAGTCCTAGGTTGCAATTTTAGATAAATCATAAATAATGGGATAACTTCCCCTTTTCATGTGTAGGGATAAGATTCTTTTAGAAGATGAGTTGTCCTTCTAGAACTGTTTTCATTTCCTAGGTAGGGTTCACATGTTGTCACATGTAGTGTGATTTTAACACTTGGAAACATCTTATGCATTCTAGATTCTCACTCTTTCCTATTTAATCAGGCACATGTACTCTTGTAAATAACACATCATCATAATAGAATCTATATTTTGCATTCAATTGTTGTAACACTTTCTTTGTGGTTGAATATCTTTCCTAGAAAAGGTCCTCCATTGAAGACTGTAGCTTCATTAGGGACACTGTGACTCCATCATCTCAACATGGTATCAGAGCTTTTCTAGTGAAACCTCAACTCAGGATCAAGAAAGTTGGTGTGCGAGATTCTTTACAGGTTTGGATTTTAACTTGCAGGCTAGTTGGTTCTACCTGGGAGCCAAGCCGATTTTTGGTGCACATCAGGTTCTCTCTGTCCTCTCCATTGCATCGAGAAGGCCTCAAAACCCATAGATCACCTACTCAATCATCAAAATCAGAGACATATCAACCGAGAGCCATTGAGGTATCAATCTAGGGTTTGCATTTTTTTGTACTATCCATACAATTTTGCAGAAATAAATTCCCCTTTCAGTCCTCCATCATGGAATTTTTTTTAGATCATTAGACTATTTTTTATTTATCATTTAGGAAAAAATTTCTATAGTTAGGGAAAAAATTAAATTCTGCAAGCAACCTGGTATTTTAATTCACAGTCAGCATAAATATTTTCTTCGGTGGCTATAGTTTGGGTTTATATTTGTTTCATTGGCATCGGCTTTAATAATTTTTGTAGATTAAAAATTTATATTGGCTTTTTTTTTTTTGAATTGCCAACTATTGGAAATATTCAAAAAAATATTTTATCATCCCTTTTAACCATCTGCGGACACCGACATAGTGGCCGGCCCCGTCCCATCGAATGTCATCATCCAACATCACCTCCAACATCCCCGTTGACTACCACCGACCATCATTTTCGGCCCTGTCCACCGGCATCTTCTAGCCAACACCTGTTGAAGTTTCCCATCGAGCTCCCGCTGAAGTTTGAATCCCTATCCCCAGTCACCTAGAGATCTGAGGGCTTTGCTAGTCTCCAGTGGTGCCTCCACCTTGTACCAGCCACGCCACCACCAATCTGCCAGTTCACCGCTTCAATGCCACCTGATCCGAGGGGCATGTTTTTTTTCCTCCACTTGGCCCATGGTCACATCAACGACCAAGGGATTATTTTTTTTATCCCCCAGGTGCTTGATTTTTGCACCTGGTTAGTCTAAATGGGTCAATTGTAGTAGTGATCTTCTGGAGGCTGTATCTTTCACATACAATATCAAAATTTAACAAATGATATATTGTTGGAAAGCTCTTGGAGTCTACTTTTCAGTGGTTCACTCTATTTTTCCAAATTCTATTATCATAAAAATTCTATCCAGTTGAATTGAAAACCCTAATTTGGGCTTGGAAGGTGATATCTCTTCTTCAATTTGTCAATTTTTTTCCATTCTCGCAGCATCAGAGAGGTATTACAGTCTATTTTTTCATCAATCCAAAATTTCCTTTCAGAATCACCTTTGGGTGAAGTGTCTTTGTTTTTTTTCTTCACTTGAACATCCTACTTTTTTGGAGGGAATTGTTTGTATCAAGGGGGATTCATTTTCATTGATCATTGATATATCATCAAATTCCTACATTTCCTTTCAGAGATTTTTTTTGTCTTGTATATTTGTTCTTTCTCTAATGGTAGATACAGGATTTGAGATTCTCACACCCCACAATTATCATACATGGAAAGTTAACATGCAGCATCTCCTCTGGTCGAAGGGCCTCTAGTCGACGTGAATGAGAATCAACCACATTTGACCAGGGAATATGAGAAATTTCAGCATCAAATCAAGTGTGAGGAGGCTATGTGACTTATTGCTCTTCATGTCTCCAACTCCTTATTTTTCCATATTGAGGGGTGAAAAACTCCTAAGGAGGTTTGGGATAAACTCAAGGATTTGTTCAGTTCTATCAGTGATGTTCAAGCTTTGCAGTTAGAGTCAGAACTTGCTTCACTCTCAGTTGATCAGTTCCCCTCCATCAAATACTATTTGGTAAAATTCAAGTCTTTGAGGACACAACTATCAAGGTGTGGCAAAGATAAAAACTGACAAGGAATGCATCTTCATGATCCTATCCAAATTAAGAGGTTATTTCTCTTATTTTGCTACTTCCTTCTATTCTATAATGGATGGTCTTGGAGATAGTTTTGTAATTCCTTCATTCGAGACTTTTTGTGAGTGGCTAACTAGAGAACAATCAAAAATCAATCAGGTTGATTCATCTTCAAAATCTCATGCTCTTGTTGTAGCACCATCCAAAGGAAAAGGAAAGAACAAGGGAAAATCTAAGATAGGATCTTCTAAATCATCACAACACAAGGAAGAAAAGCCTAAGAGGGAGAGGCCCAAGTGCAGTTTTTGTAATGGGATTGGTCATAGTGAAGAGACATATTCTAAGAGGGAGATACATGAGCTGAGACAGATTCTCAGAGATCATAACATCACTCTTCCTCCTTCTTCTCATGAAGAGTCATCTTCAGGCATTGCAAGGATTGCCACAACTAAGAATCATGGTGTATCAATGGGTTAATTTTTAGGATTAAGGTTAGCAATGATTAGATCAATAATATAAACCCAAAGAAGTTATGAAGCACAAAGAAAGCAAATAATAAGAGGAATTATACCAGATATTCATTGAAGCTTCCATGGTTCACCTCCATAACACCTCCTAGCTTGCAGCGTATGATTGATGCCCTCAGATTGAATGTGAGCATTTTGACTATGACAATGTCCTATGCAAGTTTTGAAGGATTTGAGTAAAAGTATGCCTATTCCTATGCCAAATAACTCTAAAATGCAAAATAACTCTAAGTCTTAATATGCCAAAATAATAAAATCTAACTGTCTAATCTTAAAATATGAGCAAAATAGCATTTTATAGAAAATGCAATTTTGAATGAATGGACGAGATCGAATTTTGACAGAAACCTAAAATCAGAGGACAAGATTTAATTTGATAATCCCTAATCAAGGTTAGGACAAAATCCTTAGACGAGTGGTTGAGATGTCATCTGAGAAAATTAGATCGACGGTGGAGAATAAATGAGATAATTAATTAGAAAAATAAAGATTTTTGAAAATCAAGAAGATAAAGACTGCCTAATTTATGAGATTTGAAAAATCAAGAAGATAAGAGGTGGACTGAAAATAAAATTTGAAAAATCAAGAACCTACTCAATTACTTGATTTTTGGAAGAAAGTTACCCATTTGAATTAAATCAACTCAAAATATGGATTTTGTGATATAATAAATAATCTTTTTCAGATTATTTACTAAAATGAGGTGACAGTTAATAAAACGAAATCATTTTAAATAATAAATCGATTTAAAATGATGGAAATGTTAAATTGAGTAATTAAATAATTAAAGATAATTATTTAATTTTAGAGGATCATGACTAATAATTAAATAAATTCATAAATTCATTTAATTATGGAAATTAGTGACATATTGAATAAATAAATAAAATTTATTTATTTAATAATCGGGAAGAATAAACGGATAAGGGTAATTAAACAAATTAACAAATTTATTTAATTAAAGGAAGACTTTAGACAATTAAAGATGTATTGAATAAATAAATAAAATTTATTTATTTAATAATCATGAAGAATAAAAGGACATGAATTAATTAAACAATTATAAATTATTTAATTAATAGTCGACTGTGGACCAAGGACATAATTAAATTTCATAATTATGCTAGGATGAAAGTGGTAAAAATAGAGCTTGCAGGCCTAGGTCATTTTTAAGTGTCTACACATGGTAAGGGAAATACTTTGATCACTACTCTAGTTGATATAAGGGAAGGATGGGTCATTAACTCAGGTGCTTCATGACATGTCACCTATTCTTAGGATCATATTCTTTGGGATTCCATGAGGCCTTCAAAGTTCAACTGGATGTTCACTGCAAATGCAAACATTGTTAATGTTGCTGCTATTTGTGATGTTTATTTGGAGGGGGGGGACATTTGTATGATGTTGCATATATTCCTCAAATGGCCCACAATCTACTTTCAGTTTATCAACTTTCTCATGAGGGTTTGAAAATTGAGGTCACATCAAATCTAGCCATCATCATGGATTGGTTTGACACACTTGTTGCCTATGGAGAAGCAGATCATCACTCTAGGGTATACAAGTTTACCAAGTTTTGGGATAGTGCTCAACCTGCTCTTGAGACTCTAAAATCTAGGGTAGGAAATAGTTCTAATCCTCCTAGCCAGGGTTGTGGTGGTTGGCTGGACTTGGCTCTTCTCTCAACTCCATCTAATTCCTCATCTACCTCTCAGTTGAGATTTGTTTCAGCAGGGCAGGATTCACACATCTCTTCAGACTTGTGGCATCTAGATGGGTTTGCATCAGGTCTTGTAGACTTGGCTTCTCACTTCATCATAGTTTTTGAAGACAACCTAGAGGGGACTACTCTCCTTTATGGGGGAGGCATCTAGTCACCTATTTTTTGTTTCTTTTTGTATCTTTGTGATGGTTGTAGTCCTTGGTGGGATGATGTTGAGACCTCAAATCATCACTCTTCCATCTTTTTTCTTCTTTTTTTCATCTCCTTTTTGGAGAGGGGTTTTTTTCCCACTGGGTTTTCCATTTTTTCTCTAGTTGTGGGAGATTAGCTGCATCTACATCATGTAAATGGGTACCTAACATGGCCTCGTAGTTGAGACCCATCATCTTTGCATAATCATTGCATTTCCTCCCTAAGTTGCACTTATGGGGGGGTGTTAGTGTAATTAATTAATTAATTATTACACTAGCATAAGTTAACTTAGGTCTTGCATTAATTTAGTCCTAGGTTGCAATTTTAGATAAATCATAAATAATGGGATAACTTCCCCTTTTCATGTGTAGGGATAAGATTCTTCTAGAAGATGAGTTGTCCTTCTAGAAATTTTTTCATTTCCTAGGTAGGGTTCACATGTTGTCACATGTAGTGTGATTTTAACACTTGGCAACATCTTATGCATTCTAGATTCTCACTCTTTCCTATTTAATCAGGAACATGTACTCTTGTAATAACACATCATCATAATAGAATCTCTATTTTTCATTCCATTGTTGCAGCACTTTCTATGTGGTTGAATATCTTTCTTGGAAAATTTCCTCCATTGAAGACTGCAGCTTCATCAGGGACACTATGACTCCATCATCTCAACAACATGCACACACACACACACACATATATATATATGAAATTTTTTCTTTCATACCTTAAGCATGTATTTACTATACATGGTTTCATTTCTTCAATTAACAACATAATGTTTTAAGAATATTTCAATTCACTCTCATGTGTTTTTTTAAATTAAGTAGAATTCGTTAATGCCAAGAACAAACCAAAAAGAAAAAAACAAACCCTACGAGAAATAAACTAACCTAACTAACTAAAATTTACCCTATGCAAATGAGTAACCCTAACTAATCAATTTACTTTAGCTTCTATCACTATCTTCATAGTATTTTTCATATGAATTACAATAGGCTTGTCTTTAAATTCACTTGAATACATTTCAAATCTCCTACTACAACAATGAATTATTTTAGCTTTTTTGCATTTAACAAATGTAAATTCAAATGTGTAATTACCAATAAATTGGCTCATATGTATGAAAACGACGTCATTAAAGTTTGATTGCACACACCTTTGCTGGTTTCTCCATACTCTACCTACTTCCAATCTTGGTTCATGGTTTCCTTCTTCGCTTTGTTCTACTCCATGAACGACTATGTTCATTTCTTGATTCATCCATTCTCCAATATTTTCCAAGTCCTTGGCCCTGTCTTCACTCTCAATAAAACTATTCACTTCATTAGACCAAGTATCAACACAATTTACCTTATCATCAAAGAGAGAAAAAGTAAAAACTCGATACTCTATATTCTACATGAAATCAAGAAAATTTTCCTTTTTAACTTGTGGATTTTTAGTAAGAGGTGAAAAACATGCATCTCTCGCTCAATTTTCCCACTTTTTCTTGTCGTTGTCATCCTCCATGTGTGAAAATTTCAATGACTCATCACTTTCATTTTCACGTTTTTGGTGCGCTATTTCCAAGTCTCGGTGTCTTTGCCTTTTTTCTTGCAAAAATTCAAGATTTTTCTCATGAAAATTATAGTTAATAAATTGATTTGATTTAACAGTTAATTTTCTAGTCTTTCCAATTTCACTAGGGTTAGGCACTTTCTTGGAATTCAAATCTCTTTCTAATAATGGTTCCTTTCTTTTAGCACTTAAAGATGCCTTCGTTAATAGAATCACATTATAAGTGGCCAAACTTACCCTAGTCAAAAAAATTCACAATCAAATTCACTGTCATCAGTTATATCATGAATTCTACACTCAGTGAATCTACCAAATGTGAACAAACTTAAAGGGAAAAGCCTTCGATTAAGGATTTCCTAGAGCTTATCAAATTCCATTTTTATTTTCATAACTAGCTTGCATAGACTTTCATTTTGCAAGCAACTTTCAAACCTAGAACTAGGATAGCGATACTGATTCTAGATAAAACTGGAGAGAAAGATATGAGGCTCTTCTTCTAGGACTAGTTCCTATTGATCACAATGTTAGTGGTGCGCCGACAATGTAGATAAATCCTCACAGACAAACAACGGGAACCTATCTTTACTTGAAATACTACACCAAGACAACCTAGATCTTAGGTTAACTCGGCTTAATCTCAAGGCTTGTTTAAGTCAGGTCTTAACCATACTAGGTTCGCATCATAGGGGTAAACAATTATTTCTGATTCTCAAAGGAATCATAGGGATAGGTAAAAGATATTATCAGTTTAGTCATTAGAAAATTTCATGAAATCAAAAAATTTGCAATAACATTTCATGAGTTTCAAACAAATTTCCTCCCACTTAAGTAAATTTAGCTTTAAGCATTCAACAATATTATGGAATTGAAACATTTACAATAAAATTTCCATTCATTTACCTCTTTTTTTTGAACATTTTCTAAAATTTAAACATCTATTCTAAAATAAAGCATCAAAAGTACTGAAAATGTAAAATTGCTCCCAAGTATTATCCATGCATGGCTCAAGAAATAATCGAATCAGTGTAAACCACTTTATACTTCACCAGATTGTTTCACAACTAGGCATAGAATGATGCAAGATTTTAAAGAAAGGGGGATTATTCAGACACTGGGTAAGTCCTATATGCACCCTTAAATGGCCCAACACATAGTCTTATCCAACTAGAACAAACAATAAGCTATGTATGATTTCATATCAAGAAATAGCTTTTAAATTAGCTCTGATATTGATTAGCTTCTACATGCATACAATTTTTTATTCTAGAATGGAACAAAAAACAAGAAAAGAACAAAACTTAAAGAAGTTTTGATTCTCTGACATCAAAAAATTTTGGACTTAACTTAAAATGAAACAACTCTTGACCTTTTATAATAACAAGACATAGGGGAGATTAGTGGAGATTAGACAAATACATGAGAGGAAATCCAAGGGACGAATCATAACAAGGCACATGGAATATGAAAACTGGTAGGAGAATTGTTGATGAAGCCAAAAGAGGTCAACCTTTGCTAGCACATTAAAATATTTTGGGCTCTTCATCTTAAAAATATAGCTAGGATATTAACTTGGATCCAAATAGATTTTTCAAAAAAATGTAGGGGCTTCCTAGATATTCAGAATGATCGGGTGGATATAGAAAAATATAAGGAAATTTGTATCCACCGGCTTTATGCTCCCACATTTTGGTTCTACCTCGGGTTTAAAACTCCTAGAAATGAGTCACACTAGAGGTTGGCACATTCTTTTGCCTCATTCATAATACTAGGATTCCCATTATTTTGATAACCCAAGCTCCTCCTTCGCATAGACTCTAGAACATTTCACCCAATCTAGATATGATTCTATTCATGATCTAAATTTTCCTCACTTTCCATACCCAAATATTGCATCACAGTCTATTCCTCCTACAAGAACAAATTACACATATTAAATCCCTTTCAAAACATTCATAAAACTCTCATGGAAACAAAACCATTATTAATAAATCATCATTTTAAATACATCATAAATAGAAAACTTTTAAAATCTTATTCTCACATAATTATATCTTTTAGTCGGGTTACGAAACCTCTTGGAACCTCAAGAAAACTTAAACTTTTAACTTCAAACTTAACATTGTTACTTGATATCCAGTACCCAACACCTCACCTTTTACCAAAATAAAATTTTCTTGAACCTCGAATCCCACTAGAACCTCCACACTTTCCCGAACCTTCACTCTTGGACCAAAACACTTCACCAAAACCTTCCATTAACATTTTAACCTTTCAATCCTTCCAATACCCGGTGTCTGATACACTTGAATCACAAAGTACTCCAAAAAAATTACTTTTAACTTTAATTTTTGATGATCTTTCAACTAGATAGCACTTTCCATAAGTGTTATTTTTCTCTTAGATCCCCAAGTCTTATAGTCGTAGGGCATGTTGTGAGACCACACAACACTATCTCTCTACCTCTCCCTCACTCCATCCTTCCCTCTCTGCTGAAATCTATTTCAACTCTCTCCCTTTCCATCTATCTATCTCTCTCTATATCCCTCCCTCTCTCCTCTCACACTCTCTATACCTACCTGTCCCTCCTTTTCTAGCTCCCTCCCTCTCTCTCATGCTCTATAATTATCTCTCTACCCCTCCCTTTATTTCCTCTTTCTTTGTCCCTGTTTAGGCCTCTCTCTCTCAAGCTCTATAACTATCTCTCTACCTCTCCCTCTATTTCCTCTTTTTGTGTCCCTCTTTAGGCCTCTTTCTATTTTATTAAACCCAATCAATCCTATACAACCTAGTCTTCTTCTATGATTTATTATTCATATTAAAGTTTCTTAGATATATACTTTTATGATATTCGCATCTCAATTTTATATTTGAAACTCATTCGATGACCAATTCTTCATTGATTTTATATTGTTACATATTTCTCTATTATCTTGATTTTGAAATAAATTTTACTTACCCTATCCGTCATTGGTAACCTCATTAGGGTTTCATTTTCACATTTGATACATCATTGATATTTTCACTTTTTCAATATATGTGTACTGTAACATCTAGAAAATGCAGAGAAACAGATCAGAGAAAACATGCAATGTAATCTAAAACTCTAATGCAATCTAAGTTAAGAAAAAGAGAACAAAGGAAATCCAAAATGTAAATAAAATGAACAAGCTCACCCATTATGTACGTAATTCCATGTATCATCTCGATTTCCCTTCTCCATTTTGCTGTTGTAGTATAATTTCCCTCAAATTTTCAAAGGTTCATGCAAGTATAGCCTATGATAGTGATTTAGTAAAAGATCAAAGATTCAAGATAGTTGCTCCAAAAAGTCATAAGATTTCAAGAGAGATTGGAATGAAGAATGACAGATCAATTTATAGAAAATTGATTATTCGAATGACAGGCCAGGATGGAAAGATCAACGGACAGTTGAGATTGACTGATTAGACATGCATTATGATAACTGTTAGTAGCGACATGAGTGATACAAATTAGAAATAGAATTAAAGATTAAATAAATGATTTAATGATCGAGTTTGGTATTTGAAAATAGAAGAATTATCTTTGCATGACAAAGATAAAGATGGATTAAAGCAAATCTTGTTTGAATGCATGCACAAGGTTTAATTAATTAAATAAGAATATTCAATTAATCTGCATGTACATGGAATTGAGTTAGCACTAGATGACTGAATGATTTGACGAAGAGATTACTCGAGAAATCCACTCATACATTAAATCAAGAGTTAACTGAGCGATTAAAATAGATGTCGAGTCGAGTCAAAGTGAATACTTAGATAACTCACACAATTTATCTAAATATAGAGGAATGCGTTAAAATAGGATTTATGAATTAAATAATTCATTTAATTCAAGATTTGATATTTGAAGAATAATTAAATAAATAAGATTTATTTAATTAAGTGATGAAGGGATTTGAATGAATAATTAAATAAATAAAGGATTTATTTAATTATAGTTGACATATGATAAAGGTAAATTAAATAAGAATTTATTTAATTTGACAAGAAGGATAAGGTTAATTAGTAACATAATTAAATAAAAATCATTTATTTAATTAATCAGATGGAATAAAGAAAAGTATGAATTAATTAAATAATTAAGATTATTTAATTAATAGAAGAAATGAAAACTTTAGAGAATAATTAAATAATTGACATTATTTAATCATGACCATGGAAGAAATACGAATTATTAAGACTATTGAAGTCATAGGCTTAAACCAGATTTCGGTGTCTACATTTGCCCCTCTTTGATACATTGTAATTTCGGCGTTGTGTCAAAGAAAATTGATAAAAATATGCCCCAATCATGCCCTGGTGTAAACAGGTGAAGGTATGCCCCCTTGGAAAAATTGACAACTTTTCAAAAAAATTCAAAAATTTTTGGAAATAATCCTAATTAGTCCATTGGATAGCAAGAAATGCAGTGGAGTTGACAAAATTGAAGTTGGAAATGTTATGGATGGGTACGGGTCGATCGAAATTGGAAGCTGACATGGCCAGTAGAAAGGAATGCCACCAAAACCCTAGGATTAAATAGAAAATGGGGTAAAAACCTATTCATTTTAACCCACATAGCTTTGAGAATTGAGATTTTGCTTTGCACACACAACGAAGATGTCTCATGTTCCAAATACCCACCATCGAGCATACAAGATCCAGACCTTTAGGTGGCCAACTGACGTGGACCCCCCGGTATGTACCTTAATCTTGACTTTTGAATTTTTTAATTTGTGCAAGTTTTTATGCATTTATTTGGTATTTTTGTTGTGTCACTTTGTTGAAAATCCGCATGTGAGTGCGCAATCGACGCATTTGCATGTGGATCAATGCATTTGTAAAATGACGTAGATGGTTAGTGTTAGGGTTTTTTGGTTTGATGCATTTGTTTTTTAGTTCAACGCATTTGATAAATAGCATCGCATATGTATTTAAAATAGCCGGATGTGTTAATTTTTCACAACATCTGCATTTATTTTGATGCAGTTGTTATTTAATTTACGCAATTGCAAATGATATTTGATTTACACAGACGCATTTGTAATTTTGCACTCATTTGCATATTAAAGTGACACACTTGAAAACAAATGATGCATGTGTGAAATTAAATTTTGGATTTGGTTTTCTGCAACGCATTTGTAAAAGAATGACGCATGTGCAAAAGAATGATGCATTTTCAAAATAATGAGGCATTTGAATAGCATTTGATTTTGTCATTGTGCACTAGGATAGTTGTTTGATGCTAACATGAGGCATGTATAATGCCATTGCAAGTTGTGTTAGACACTGTATATACGCGAGAGTCGAGACCTATGACTTTTTGCTTTTGAGACAACTTGTGGAGTGCAAAGCGATGATTCTTATGGCACCTAGGTCTTCTACATGTGACAGACATGCCCCAGATTCAGGAAAACTAGGGTTTATTGACAATGTTGTGCGAGCGGTGGCACTCAGAGACTTCATCATTTTACCTGCCTACTGAAGAGGCAACAGTGACCTTAGAGGACGTCTACATGATCCTGAGACTTCCCATCAGAGGCACGAGGGTGAGGTACGATACCTAGAGGGTTGTTGCTGAGATGTGTAGATACTACCCTCACACTAATGTCAGACAATTAGGGTTTGATCACTTTGAGATTAGATGGCGTGTACTAGCACAGAGGTATAGGCGGCTATACTGTCTAGTGTGTACATTGATAGGTGGTATAGTGCTTCCTGACTGTCGAGGTCATGGTTTTCTTGTGGGTTGGGGGGAGATTCTAGTAGGTATGTTAGAGCGATGAGAGGTATATGCTTGTGGTCCTTGTCTCCTTGGCATGTTATATTTTCGCTTGCATGACATATCCTATCAAGAGTCTCAATCCATGAGTTGTGGTACCACGCTCCTGATGGTATGGGCGTGGGAACACATTGCCATTTTTCAGCCATCGGTGACAATCGATGTACAACACAAAGCTCCTTATGCCTTCCGTTATGTAGGGGCGAACAATCAGCACCACATGGGAGATACTGGGTATTTCAATCATGCCATAGATACTATGGTTCAGTTTACATGGAGACCGTACCTAGGATGTGTAGAGTGGTCAGACGAGGATGAGCATTTTCCTTTTTGCTGCTAGACTCAGTACCTAATTGGGTGGACTGTTTCACATGTCCACATTATTGAGCGACATCTTCCAGATCGTGTATTGCAGAAGTTTGGAGAGGTATAGGATGTGCCAAGAGGATGGGTCGAGTTCACAAGGTCCTCGTGAGAGATCCCCCTCTGGGATCCAGAGATTCTAGTAGACATTGTGGAGGTAGATATTGATGGATTGTAGGCGGTTCCATGGGGATGGAGAGATGGTGCAATAGACCCAGGTACCACAAAGGCTTATGATTAGTGGTGGGACATGCATAGGCCAATTCCCCTGATAGATCCAGATCAGTCGGCACCAATAGAGCGGCAAGGGATAGGACCGCGGGGCAGGCGTGGCAGAGGTAGAGGTCAGAGAGGTGGAGGGGGATGTGGTGATGATGGAGATGGTGATGGAGGTGGTCGGCGAGGTGGTAGGAGAGGGAGGCATGGACGAAGGGGACAATGGCCACCACTGTCACCGATTCATGAGGAAGGATGGGGAGAGGAGGATGTGCCCATGTTGGATATTGGCAGAGGTGGGGAGGAGGTGCATGTTGAGATCGGCGAAGAGGAGGAGCATCCCACAGAGGAGGCCATTCCAGAAGTTCATGCAGAGGAGGAGGCAGATAGAGAGGAGGTAGAGATTGATGCCCTTGGATTACTTGGTGCCTATCAGGATGATGATGAGGATGATGATGATCATGAGCGGGAGATCCGAGATAGGATTCTGGAGGATTTGGAGGATGAGGATAATGGTGTACCGAGGGTGAGACAAGTTGACACAGAGGTAATTAATTCTGACACTGCTACACTTCAGGCCCAGATTGCATCCTTGGAGGAGTAGATGAGGGTCATGATGTCTAAGAGGGATTTGGTATAGATGGAGAGGGACGGGGCCGTCATGGACAGAGATCAGGCCATAGCTTGAAGATAGGAGACTAAGCAGAGATTCACAGAGATTAGAGCCTTATGTAACGGGCCGGCAGCTGCATTTTCCAGAGAGTTAGTCAAATCCGGGGAGAGGGCCACCCATTACAGGGATTTGTATGAGACATCAGTTCCTCTAGAGAGATGGGCTCTGAGTTTTTCAGAGGCACGCAGTGAGAGGTCTCAGACTAGGACCCACTCCAGGACAGTTAGCACAGAGGGTGTTAAGCAACCACGCAGAGCTAGTCCATATGACAGGCCCCACTCAAGTCACAGGTCATTGGGTTCCCGACATCAGTCATCCACACACTCTATCCATGATAGTAGTGGTAGTTCAGGATAGGGACACTTCTTGATATGTATCGAGACATTGTATTATGATTACAAAGCCTGTGGGCTTCCATATTTATTGATACATTATGACATTGTGATGTGACACTTTTGATGGATATATATATATGATCTTGGTGGCGATTCTCATGATATGCAGTTCTATTTATTGATTATGCAGTTGTTTATTTGTAAATGTGATATTTATATGATATGCCTTGTGATGGATTATCGTATGTACTTTATGATGTGTTCATGTAGCCTATGATATGACGTTGATTCTATGTGATGATGTATGTATTAACATTTATGATGTCAATGGATGTTATGTATGCAATTTATAATTATGATCTACAATGTGATGTTATATGTGCAATGCTCTCTACATGTGATGCCATACAGATGTAATGTGATGCATGTATTTACATTTGTTATGTACATGGAATGCTTATGATATGTATTGCATGATGATAAATGTCTATTATGCCATGATGTCTTAAATATAATAAATGCCTATATGTATGTATTTTTCTAACATGTATGTGTATATGCAGGATGATTTATATTGTTGTGTGTCACAAGACTCTGTCATAATGCAAGGAGGAAGAACTATTAGTACAGAAAGAAAGATTGAGAAAGAAATGAGGTGGATGTTAGTATTAGCAATCTTCAATGTTTCACTGTATCACAAAAGGTGTTGCACTTTATCATCATTGGGAGGGACTAATACAAATGGAGAAAAATGCGATGATATGACATAGATCAAGGTGTGCAAGGTCATCCACTTGCTAACAATAGAAAGTCACAGACAAGGATTGTCGTTAACTCATACTAAGGGCACAAGTTGCCCCAGTCTTGGTGTCATGACAAGCCATAGACAACAAAAAAAATAAAAGACGGGTCATGAGACATCATCGCTCCTCTAAATCCTTCATGGGACATCCTTGAGGAAACTAGTCACATGACTCAAAATCCAAATTTAAAAGACATTTGATAGACAACAGTCAAAGAAAACAGAATTATGATACATCGTTGCTTCTCTAAATGCTTCATGGGACATCCTTGAGAAAGCTAGTAACATAATTCCCATCATAAAGTCAAATGAAAAGATAAGATAAATAAGCCATAAAGTCGACAAGCCAATAAAATATTTTCCAAAACTTGATCTTGTTTGTTTAATTCGTTTTGATTGATAGAAGGATTGATTGATAGAGCCTGATTTCAAGAGATACACATACCGGATAAGACTTTGAGTCTAGTTTTGATGTTATGACTATCTGTATAAGGCATGAAAAAGCCTGGTTTTAGAAAGACATGTATTATATAAAACGTTGAGTCAAATGTCGATGATGTGATAACCTGTGTAAGACTATGTTGATTTGATTGACAATGTCAATATGCAGGAAGGACTCATCCTGTATAAGACGTAGATTATTTTGTTGATATCAATATTCAGGAAGGACTCATCCTGAATAAGATAGAGGTTGATTGTTTTGATGATGTCTTTTTCTAGGAAGGACACATCTTGTAGAAAACATTAGTTGATTTATTTTGATTGTTTCCTTGGCAATTTGTTTGATTTTACTTAGAGACAATACTGACTTGTTCACTAGATTGATGCATGACTTGATATGATGTGTGGATAATTGACTATGTGTGATGATGAACCCTAAAAGACTAACCTAGTGCAGCCTTGGGGGCTCATCGATTGATGGCCTTGCCTATGTTATACACGCAGAGACCTTGTAGTTTGACTTGACTTTGACCGACAAGACTGACTACAAATAGACAATGTGTGTGTTAGTGAATGTGATGAACCCTAATGGACTAACCTAGTGCGGCCTCGAGGGCTCATCGATTGATAGCCTTTCCTATGTTATACACACAAAGACCTTGTAGTTCGACACGACCAATGACCTTGTCATATAGACATTTTTCTATTGAATCATGATTTTATACAGACTAACCTAATGCCTCAGGGGTACATCGGTAGATGGCCTTGCCTACGTCCAGTCTCAGAGGCAACGTAGTTTGACAAATGACAAAGACTGATAAGTGCAGCTGACTTTGACTCTATTTTTTGAATTTTTGAAATGTTTTGATTTTTTTCCATTTTGAAGTTTTCTGATGTTTTTGTGTTTTCTCAGGTCATTTTGTGATGTTTTTGAATTTTTCTATGGTTTTATATCTTCAACACAATCAATGGAAGAACCAATATGGCACACTTCAAGTGTTTTCTCCAATTCGAGTATAAGACCAATTGATTATGAATAGGGTAAAATGGGAGATATTAAATGCACTCGATGTCAATCATTCCAAGTTATGGGAAAGACTACCACTTATTACGAATGGTATATATAAGTGATGGACACAAAAGATAAGGGATATGTATAGGGATAGGTATTATGTATAGGGTAGTAGACTATGCACAGGGATAGGTAGTATGTACAGGGTAGTAGACTATGTACAAGGTAGTGGACTATGTACAGAGTATGCTAGATTAGAATAATAGTAGACAAAAGAGTAGAGTCAACTACACATGGCACCTGTTTGCTATGTTTTCACCATGGTACCTATCCAAAGCACAACCAAAGTGGTTTTCACTATTGGATGAATTATTTGTCTTTACTATTTTTTGGATTTTTTTTTTGGTGTTACCAAGATGCCTATTTGCCAGGTTTTCACCTTGGTAACATTTTTTTTGATTTATGATTTTTTTTTGTATTTTTGGCTAATTAAGACAAGGCCCTCAAAAGCTATGCATAGAACTTATTTAGATGAATACTATTGATTGGAAAGGAAAATGGTTCCCCTTTAGGAGTAGAGAGTTGGTACACTCCTGATTCAAAGGCTTCTGTAACAATATACGGTCCTAACCAGTTAGGTTCAAACTTTCCTGGTTTGTCTCTTTTTGCTTGATTCTTTGGGTTCTCCATTAAAACCAGGTCACCAATGTCAAAGTTTTTGTTCAAGACCTTCCTGTTATAGCTTCGATGAAGGAAATTCTAATATGCTTGGAGATGGTCTAGTTCCTTCTGTCTTCGCTCATCTAGGAATTCTAGCTCATGGAGTCTCGATACTCGATACTCTTCATCATCAATGTGCCCCTTAAAGGATACCCTCAGGGAAGGAATCTCGACCTCAATAGGAAGAATAGCTTCAGAACCAAATACTAGTGAATAGGGAGTGGCTCCAGTGGGAGTACGGATACTTGTGCAATAAGCCCATAAGGCAGGATTAAGCTATAAATGCCAATCACGGCCAGCATCATTGACAGTCTTTTTGAGGATTCTAATGATGGTTTTGTTAGATGTCTCTTCTTGGCCGTTACCTTGTGGGTAGTATGGAGTGGAAAAGTGATGTTGAATATGAAATTCATCACAAAGATGGTGTACTTCTTGATTCTTAAATGGGTGGCCATTATTGGTGATTATGGACTGAGGGACACCATACGAACAGATGATATAGTTCAGAATAAACTTAGAGATCTATGTTTCGGTAATGTATGTCATTGGAATAGCCTCAATCCACTTCGTAAAGTACTCAGTGGTAGTAATGATGATTTTGTGGCCATTAGATGATGTGGGATGGATCTTACCTATGAGGTCAATTCCCCATTGGGCGAAGGGCCATGGTGACGTTATAGGATGGAGCTCATGTGCTAGTGCATGTATCAAGTCTCCATGAAATTGGTATTGGCGACATTTCTTTACAAAGACATATGAGTCCTTTGCCATAGTAGGCCAATAATATCCCAGTCTCATAATCATTTTGGCTAAGGTAGGACCACTAGAATGGGACCCACATATACCCTCATGCACCCCACGTAAAGTTGCTTGTGCTTCATTAGAATCAAGACATCTCAATAGGGTATTATCTAAGGAGCGTCTATAGAGGGTGTCTCTGACGATGGTGTATTTGGATGACTTGCAGAGGAATGTCATACATTGGTTGTTTGATAGGCCAGTGGGTATGACTTTGGCATGAAGGTAGTCATAGATTTATTTGTACCATCAGGAATCAGGACCAACAATGCCACATATCATTTTAGAATCTAGGATATCGTAGGCTAGGACCAAAAGTTGTTCTACCAAAAACTCAAACTTAGGCACGTTGTTAGGAATGTCTAGAAGTGATGCAATTGTAGCCATAGCGTCTGCTGCCCTATTTAAAACATGAGGTATTTGATTAAATTTGACTTTGTCAAAGTACTCTTTAAAGCTATTAGCCATGTGTTTGTATGGAGCAAGCTTCTCATCCTTAGTCTCATAATCATCATTTACCTGTCTGATTACTAGTTGAGAATCACCTTATAACTATAGGTTCTTAATTTTCCACTTAACTGCCATGCGTAATGTTGTCACTAGAGCCTCTTAATCTGCTATGTTGTTAGTACATGGGAATGAAATTTTGAATGATTTAAGGATGGAATCACCCTGTGGTGTGATAAATAGTATACCAGCCCTTGAGCCATGATTTGTATGTGAGCCATCAAAGTACAGTTTCCATGTTATGTTTGTGTCAATTGTAAATATAAACTCATCAGGAAATTTTGCAACTAATGGGTGATTTTCTTGTAGTAGTGCATTGGCTAACTGATCAAAAATGACTTTTCCTTTAATAGCCTTTCTTTCTACATACTGGATATCATACTCACTAAGTATCATAACCCATTTGGCCAATCGCCCTGTTAATGCTACCTTGTTGAGAAGATATTTCAGAGGATCTATTTTAGCAATCAACATTGTTTGATGGTTTATCATATAGTGCCTTAGTTTTTGGGTAGCAAATACTACTGCAAGACAAGCACATTCAATGGTACTATAGTTGAGCTTATAACCTACCAAAGTCTGACTGATATAATATACTACCCCTTCATGACCTTCATCATCATTTTGTGCAAGCAATGCTCTGAGTGATGAATGGGTTGTTGTAATAAAAAGAATCAATGGTCATCCTTCAACAGGTGGCATTAAGACTGGTGGTGTGAGTAAATATTCCTTAATTAGTTGAAAAGCCTCTTTGTACCTAGTTATCCATGCAAAGGGTACACCTTTCTTAAGTAGATGTTGAAAAGGATGTGTCTTATCTACTAACTAAACTATAAATCTTCTAATGGATTGTAGTCTTCCTTGTAATGTCCTTAGCTAACTGATATTAGTTGGTGGAGGCATGTCTATGATTGCTTTCTTTTTGGCTGAATCCACTTCAATGCCTCATCTAGAAATGATATAGCCTAAAAGCTTTCCTAACTTTACTCCAAACACACATTTCTTGGGATTGAGTCTCACTTTATACTTCTTCAGCCTTTGAAATATCTTGTCTAAAACCTGTAAATGTTCCGCCCTTGTCTTGGATTTAAAAATAAGGTCATCAACATAATCCTCCATAAGAGTGTGTACTAGATCATGAAAGATGGTGGTCATGGCACATTGATAGGTTGCTCCAGCATTTTTGAGTCCAAAGGGTATAACATTCCAGTAATACATTCCCCAAGGACAAGTGAAAGTTGTCGTAGGTTGGTCTTCAGTTGCAATTTTGATCTGATTATATCCTAAAAATCCATCCATAAGGGACAACATCTCATAACTTGTTGTCATGTCTACTATCATGTCTATGTTAGGCAAAGGGAAGTCATCCTTAGGACAAGCCTTGTTGATATCTCTAAAATCGTGCAAGTGTAGATGCCCCCTATTGGTTTAGTGACTGGTACAAGATTTGAAATCCAATCTGCATAGTGGATTGATCTAATTAAACCAACGTCTAACAGTTTCTTGAGTTTTGCATTGACTAGTGAAGCAATTTGTGGATGCATTTTCCACAATTTCTGTTTTACTAGTTTGACACATGGTTGTAAGGGTAAGTGATGAAGAACAAGTTTAGGATCCAACCCAGGCATGTCTACATATGACTAGGAAAAAATTATTTTTCTTTGTGCAAAGAAGTTGTGGAATTCTGGCTGCTCTTTTGTTGTCAATGTCACTACAAAATAAACCAGTCAAGGATTGTCTTCTATGCCTATGTTGACTTCTACTGATTCTTCAACAAGCATGGGTGACTTTTCCTATGTAATGGGGAGAATGTTCAAACCTCCATCTGTAGGTGCCTCAAAGAGGTTTTTTCCTTTGGATACATCTTTTATTTTTACTTTTTCATCATCTAGAGGCGCCTTTCAGTTTTCACCTAGAGACTCATCCTTTTTATCTTGTTTATTCTTTTTCTCATTTTTGCGACTGGAGGGTTGAACAAATTCCCCAAAATATTCTTTTTTGTTCAAGTCAATGGTAAAACCAACTTTATGATCACCACTAGGTATGCCTTCTCATAATCCTAGGAACTCAGCAATTGATTCGTCGTTCTCAAAAATGTCTAAGACGGGTGTGTCTTGTTGGTCCCAATCAATGAGTTGGGGATAGACTAGGGGCATTTCATCGTCAGAGTTATCAAAGTTTAATGGGGTCAAGGTAAGGACTGATTTGTTCATATGGTCACAAAAGTCTTGTACTAAGTCTTGTTTTCTCTTAGGTTTAGATCTAGGTGGATTGAGAGGTGGGCCTAATGCAAAGGTTTGGTTATCTAAAACAGATGTATCAGGTTGCCAAGAGGTAGGATCAAGTGATTCCCAATAGTAGTGTTTAAACCATTCCTCCTTTTCATATTCTTTGGTGGACAGGAATTCAATGGATTTGGTGAGGATCTTAACATTAAGTCAAGTTCTCCAAATAGCTTGTCAAGGTCCATGGAAGAGGTAGAGGATAGGGAATCGCACTCATAGTTGTTGGAGTCAGGGGAGTCATAGTGATATTGGTCTAATGGTTTGTGAGGTGTCTTAATGTATTCTAAAACACTTACTTCCTCAATTAAGGGTGATGTGGTACTAGGATCGCTAATCTGAATCGGTTGAAACCCAAGCCCTACACCTTTTGGCCACTGAGAAACAAAGATTGATTCAATCCTCCCATCTTGATTTAAGCCTAAACTACTTTGTCCATTATATCCCTTGCTCTGCATGATTGTCAAACCCTTTCCATATAGATCTGTAGGAATGTGAGCAAGTGAGAGAGGTTCTTCATCATCTTCTCTATATAGCCAGGAGGTGACATCTTCTATATTTACGACCTCTTTGCTTAATTCTCCCCATTTAGTGAAATTTGTTGTGTGAGCAATGTGTATAGTGACCATAGATTGTCTCATGTATAATGCAGCTAAACCGTATGACTTAGGAGAAATCAGATGGCTAACACAATAAGATATTGTTGATGGTCCTTTTGGCACAACAAGATGCAAATAGAATATTGCTACTCTGTTTCTCCTGAAAGAGAAAGACAACACATGGATATCTTAGCTCCCAAGGTCTTCATAGTTGGTTCTCAATTGTGTTGATGTCCCTCAGTGGTCAATGTAACAATAATGTTCAAGGAGCCTGCTGGTATTGAGCTTCTCGATTGTTCTGAGATCAAACATAAACTTAAAACCTACTCTAACCAGGGTTTTAAAGAAACATCAAAAGATAGATCAGAGCTTTGGAACAGAAAAGAATGTTAATTCATCCAACTTAACCAGACTTGTTACCTTTCAAGAATTTCCTAAACTAAAACTACAGAACAAAATAAACTTGTGACTAACACACAGTTTCATTCATTCACAGTGCTAATTTCAATAACAAATTGCAAGCTACCATTTAAACAAAACATAAAATGAGACTCCAATCCTTGAAAGTTTCTCAAATCAAATGATTAAACCAAGATGAACAACATTCTGAAACACAATCTGAAGTAGATTTTAATATGGTTGCTTCTACTGTTAGTAAAATAGATAAGCAACAATTACAAAGCTTGCACAATCACCAGTGTACAAAAAATTTGTGGCTCCAAATTGTTTCCATTTACACTAAGAAAACTGAAAGATACATTAGTCTTCTACTTAATCTAACTCCTAACTACCCATTCTCTACCTACCACTTTTCTCTAACCTTTTCAAAGAGGCAAGAATGCCATATATATAGGTTGTACCAAAAGAATGTGGTGTCCCCTGTATTAGGGTTTACAAAATATCTACTGTCTGTAGGAGGGTCAGCTCTCAAATCTTTTTGAAGAGAGTCAATGTTGCATTCAATGTGAAGCCCTGCTGTCCATGCTAATGAAGGATTGTTCTGGGAATGATCTGTAGATCTTTTGATATTACAGCATTAACTCTAGGCCTTTGTGTCCATCTTTGAACTCCATCAAAGCTGCCTTGAATGCTCCAGAATATCACCATTAATATTGATCCATCCCCATCAATGGTCACTACAGTTGTCCCTATGAGTCATGGTTGCTTCTTTCCTTCAACCTCCTTTATGTTATAGAATCTTCTGCATGTTGACCATCTTTAGAAGCATCATCAGCTCTCTCTTTAGATCTAAACTTTTCACCTGAGCCAATCCATCACTTTTGGATCTCAGGAGGAATTCATGTCATTTGTATCCAGTTGGTCTTCATCCTAGGGGCAGTCAATTGGTCAAAGGGGCCAATGAGTCACTCTTTTAGTTTCCTTTGATTGGTTAGGCATACGCCACACAAGCTAATCAGGCAGTCAAAGGTGGTCTGAATGAAATCGCATGTCAGTGAGACACCTTCGGTGTCTCCTTGATGCGATTTCATCCTTCAATAGTTATCAGCATGGCATGGGTCAATCGACGAGACATTTCGACGAGCTACAAAAGTCATATCGAGCTCACAAAACCTATCAGCAAGACCGCATGTCAAAGTCCTTCTCTCGGCAAGCACATCCAGGTCGCGGAGACTTTACCCTGAACTCCTCTTCTCTTAGCGAGCCCCTCCTTTGTTATCGACAAGACTCCTCAATGTCGGCTAGACCTCTTGGCGCACATCTTTCCTCTCCTCAAGGGGACATCCTATCGGTGTGACCCTTCATAGTCGCTGAGACTTCCTGGCAAGGATGAAAATATTTCAGCGAGCTTCTTCATGTCGACGAGACTATCGCTTGTCACTGTGACCTCACAACAAAGCCCCTTCATTTGTTTGGAGTCTCTTTGATTTCCTCTTGTCCCCTTCGAGCTCGGGCCCTTTTTCCTCGGTGTGACCATCATGAGTCGGTGAGAGATTACATCGATCCCTAGATCCTCTGGTGATTTTGTTTCATTTCGGCCAGACCCTGTGTCGAAACCACAACTTTCTGCCAACCTTTTCATTTCAGGAGACCTCCTTTGGGTCGCTGAGACATATTGATTCTCTCACTGAAGACCACTGATAGAATCCCTCGTGCCATGTCTGTGCGACTAGAGCCGCTCGGTGAGATGTTACCCCGATGCAGTTGAGTCTTACCAAAATTTTTACTTTGTTGGTCAGTCGGTAAGACATTGTGGGTTCGCTGAGACCCTATATCGATGAAAGATTTCTCACCGATATGGAAATTTTATCGTCGGTCAGCAAGACCAAAAGACTTCGCCAAGACCACATGCTAAATACTATTTATTTGTCTAAAGTGTTTACTCATGAGGCAATCAGTGAGACATGAAAAGCTCGCCATGACCTCATTCCGATGATGGCTTCTCTCACCGATAAGAACCCCTTAGTCACTGAAACAATGAAAATCTCTTGCCGATAGACGCCTGCATATGATTTCTGATCATTGTGACATCTCTAGGGTCTTGCTGATAGGCAACACAGACGCATATCAATAGCATGCACTGGTAGTTAGCAAGATATTTTCAAGGTCTTGCCGACTTTCTTCTTCAAGGAAAATTATGACCAAATAAGACTAAGGAATGCATTTCAAATGAGCTCCCTTGGAAAATATCATCATGTGCACGATCCAATCCTGCAAAATAGAGTCCCATCAGTCCTTAGAAGCACATAAGATATATTATCATAAAATACACCATTCCTTATAATTATTTCATTGAATTCCTAGCAAGAAGAAAACCAACTTAGGCTAAGATAGGACCAGAATCAGATCAGAACAAAAGACAAATCACGGAGAAATAGAAGAACTCCCAAAAGAAAAGCAAATAACAAAGGCAAAGGAACCAAAAAGAGAAGGGGGACCCATTTTGTTCCAGAATAAAATGGGGTGGTTATGCATGGCATAACAAATGGCGACTCGGCTGGGAAAATGGTTTAACCATTTTCAAGAAGCTAAAGGATTCAGCTACCCAGAACTCCTGGTTCATGAACATCACAACTCCAGTTGGGTCAGTTGTAACAACCAAGGTAGAGCTAGAATGTCAAATGTAATTCAATCAATGGCTACCCCTGAATCTATGTGTGTGCTTGATTGTGCATCACTCTTTTATAAAGTTTCCCCATCTTTCGAACAACAATGTGCAAGATTTTAGCTACATGAGTTGATTCCTTTTAGCTGTCATGCAATGATATCCTGGGCATTGCTCTGCTGCCAGTCAAGCATCCATATCCCCAGTGGAGATACCTCTAGTTTTCTCATAGCATTGCTCTACTGCCAATTAGGCGTCTATAGCCTTGGTAGAGATACAGGAATCACCCATTCATATTGAATCTTCCTTTCTCTTTGAATAGTTCTCTCTCTCTCTTTTTGTTTTCTCATAGAGTTTCAAATATTTCATTCCTTTTTTTTTCAATATGTCGGATGTTTAACATCTGATCTAGGTTGAAAACTATATGGACCTCATAACAACACTTGGGAGATCAGATTTTTCACTCAAATCATACAACACCATAGTCCTAGGAAAAATACACCATTACAAGAGGAGATGATCTTAATGATTTGTGACAGATTCAGGGGACCTGATGAAGGTTGCTTACTTGGCACCTTGTTTTCAAAACTTTCCATAACTTTTATTGACAACAAGCATGAAACAATGAATTGAGGACAAAATCATCCGATCAGAAAACCTGAAAAATATCTAAACCACTTCTCTCCTAATGACCAAAGTATGCTTCAGATAACAACCCACTATTTAAAGATGGAAAGAAACAGATAAACCCCAAAGACCAAAACAAAACAGAAGCCAAAAGAGCAAAGGAAACATAAAGATAGAAAGAAAAGGACAAACAAGAAAACAACAACAAAGCTATTTATAAATAGACATAATATTTACAAATAGAAAAACAAACTATTTACAAAAAAAACAAAAGGAACAGTAAAAGGAAAACAACAAAAAAAACTAAAACTAACTAATCCTAATCCTAAACTAACTCCAAAGCCAAGCTTTGCAAACACGAGACTGTAAAAATTTGTACATTGACTTGACTGATTTTTCATTATATGCAACAATCTTAACTTACTAGGCACAATTCTAAACCTAGCAAATTTATCTTTATACTCAGAAATATGAAGTTTATGGGAAATAAGTTCATTCTGAGGGCATAAAGCTTAAAATATTATCAGTTGTGGGTTCTCAGTTTTATCATGATTTACCTACAAACATGTTTTACTATCACCAATGCCATAATCAAATTGAAAATTATTAAAACACAGAGGATAATGAAAGGACACCACCTGATTCTGAAGATTTCTAGTTACCAATACATACTCATGGTGTATGAACTCCTTCTCTCAGGGCCTCAGCTCATGGAACACCACTGAAACAAGGTCTATTTTGCAATTGGGATATTCACTAACCAGGATCTTTGTATTCATCTCGGGCACGAAGTCAAAAATTTTCTAAATTTCTTGAGATGAAGTCTTACTTTCAACACTTTCCTGAAACATGTCAACCCCAAGGGTTTAAGAATTTGCCTCCAGCTTAACACCATTAATGTCAGGGATATAGGCACATGGTGAACAAGGATTTCCCTCAAACTCATTTGAATGCATGGAGTCAGAGTTAGGAAAGCACTTTCTCATTTCATATTCCTACACATCATGAACAAGAACATGCCACTGAGCATCAAATTCATCAGTATTAAGATCAAATTCATTTGTGGATGCTAAGCAAGGACTCTCTTTAATCGACATATTTGAACAAACAGAATCAAAATCAAGGAAATACTCCCTGGTCTCATTCTCTTCGCTATGTTGAAGAGATTCAACCTCTGAGATAACCTCTTGGTTACTTTCTTGGCATTCCTCTGCTTCATCCAAATGTACCCCATCATGAATTTCTTCAGGGAGCACTTGACCGATCTGCACATCAACTTGAATTTCTTCACTTAAAATTTCATGTTGAAATTTAAGTCCTTGTCTTTGACCACAAGGTTCATTAGCAATCTCATCTTGAAGTGTGTTATTTATTTCAATCTATTCACTACTTAGATCAGCAGAGTCGTCTTCTTGCGTTAACCCATCAAAGTATGTTTCTTCCTCATTCCCCATCATGAAAGAATCTATGAATGCATCGATGAATCCATTCTCCACTTCTATCAAGTTTTCACTAGGTAGAGGAGTTTCACTAGTTGTTGAATCGATCTCAATGCAAGGATCAAGGTCATCAAAAGATAGGGAAGAACTAAATCTCCTCACACAGTCACTCTCATCATTTTGGATGAACTGATTATCATTTTCATGCACGCTAGTTGTTTCATCCTCTTCATTGGGGGGATATGTACTCCAAGGATCTTCCATAAATATTCCTTCGATAGAGATCATTTGCTTGAAATATAATTCCATCCTACCTAGGAAGACATGGTAGTCCATCTGAGAGTGTTGATCAGTTCGATGTATCCTACATCCACTTGGCCTAAAAAGTTCTGATAGTTTCAGACCTCCTAGCTCTTCTAATTTCTCCCTTATTCAATTTTGCATACGAGGGATATCAATCCAACCTGAACCATGCTCCTTTATCCACTCCTCATCATTTTGATTCTCATCTTGATCAGAAGAGTTGCTCAAATCATTGGAAGGCATTGTTGATTTCTCATGACAGCAATCCTGCGCTAATACCTCATCTCCTTTAAAGCCATCATTAGTACTAACATGTTCAACAAAGCTAGATTCTATCTTGAGATTTCCATTATGCTCCAAATTTACATCCATTTCATGCTTTTCACCAAACAAGTCATCAAAATTATATTCTAGCGAATCAAATGTTTCATCTAGAACTTCATTGTGATGTAATGGACTATGCTTTGGAAGATGATTGAAAAGAGATGACATGGTCACAACTTCATTGTCAAGTGGATTACTTAACTCTATGATTGGATTTTGCAGGGATGAGTTCTCCCAGTGGTCTTGTGTGCGAGGACCAAACTGATCTAAGAATAAGATTTCTAACTCTGCCCATGAACAAATATAATTTGGTGGAAGATTAACATACCATTGTCTTGCTGAACCTTGAAGTGATCCGAGGAAAAATTGACAGACAAAATCCTCACACTGAACCTAGAGAAAAATAAGTACATGCCTACAAATTCCAACATGTTCAGAAGCATTTTGCCCACCGTTAGGGAAAAATAAAGGAAGCCTATCATACAGGTGACTAGGGATTTCATGGACAAATCCTGGTATATACAAAGGGCTACCCATCGGAGCTGGGTCCTCCAAGACCTAACCCATTCAAACTCACAACAATCCAAAAAATTTCAAGTTAGCCCTCCTAGCGCTAGTCTCTGTTGACGGTCCTTTTAGCACAACAACATGCAAATAGAATATTGCTACTCTGTTTCTCCTGAAAGAGAAAGAAAACACATGGATATCTTAGCTCCCAAGGTCTTTGTAGTTGGTTCTCAACCGTGCTGATGTCCCTCAGTGGTCAATGGAATAGTAATGTTCAAGGGGCCTGCTAGTGTTGAGCTTCTAGATTGTTCTAAGATCAAACATAAACTTAAAACCTACTCTAACTAGGGTTTTAAAGAAACATCAAAAGATAGATCAGAGCTTTGGAATAGAAAAGAATGTTAATTCATCCAACTTAACTAGACTTGTTACCTTTCAAGAATTTCCTAAACTAAAACTGTAGAACAAAATAAACTTGTGACTAACACACAGTTTCATTCATTCATAGTGCTGATTTCAATAACAGATTGCAAGCTACCATTTAAACATAACATAAAATGAGACTCCAATCCTTGAAAGCTTCTCAAATCAAACGATTAAAGCAAGATGAACAACATTCTGAAACACAATCTGAAGTAGATTTTAATCTGGTTGCTTCTACTATTAGTGAAATAGATAAGCAACAATTACAAAGCTAGCACAATCACAAGTGTACAAAAAATTTGTGGCTCCAAATTGTTTCCATTTACACTAAGAAAACTGAAAGATACATTAGTCTTCTACTTAATCTAACTCCTAACTACCCATTCTCTACCTACCACTTTTCTCTAACCTTTTCAAAGAGGCAAGAATGCCATACATATAGGCTGTACCAAAAGAATGTGTTGTCCCCTATATTAGGGTTGACAAAATATCTACTGTCTACAGGAGGGTCGGCTCTTAGATCTTTTTGAAGAGAGTCAATGCTGCATTCAATGTGAAGCCCTGCTATCCATGCTGATGAAGGATTGTTATGGGAATGATCTGTAGATATTTTGATATTACAACATTAACTCAAGGCCTTCGTGTCCATTTTTGAACTCCATCGAGGGTGCCTTGAATGCTCCAGAATATCACCATTAATACTGATCCATCCCCGTCAATGGTCAATACAGCTATCCCTGTGAGTCATGGTTGCTTCTTTCCTTTGGCCTCCTTCATGTTATAGAATCTTCTGCATGTTGACCATCTTCAGAACCATCATCGGGTCTCTCTTTAGATCTAAACTTTTCACCCGAGCTAATCCATCACTTTTGGATCTCAGGAGGAATTCATGTCATTCATATCTAGTTGGTCTTCATCCTAGGGGTGGTCAATCGGTCAAAGGGGCCAATGAGTCACTCTTTTAGTTTCCTCTGATTGGTCAGGTATATGCCACGTGAGCTTCTCGGGCGGTCAAAGGTGGTCCGAACGACATTGCATGTCGGTGAGACACCTTCGGTGTCTCCCTGATGCAATTTCATCCTTCAACAGTTATCGACATGGCATGGGTCAATCGGCGAGATGTTTTGACGAGCTGCAAAAGTCATATCGAGCTCGCAAAACCTATCGGAAAGACCACATGCCGAAGTCCTTCTCTCAGCGAGCACATCCAGGTCAGGGAGAATTTACCCCGAACTCCTCTTCTCTTACCGAGCCCCTCCTTTGTTATCGACAAGACTCCTCAATGTCGACCAGACCTCTTGGTGCACATCTTTCCTCTCCTCGAGGGGACATCCTGTTGGTGTGACCCTTCATAGTCGCTGAGACTTCCTGGAAAGGATGCAAATCTTTCAGCAAACTTCTTCATGTCGACGAGACTATCGCTTGTCACTGTGACCTCATAGCGAAGCCCCTTCATTTGTTTGGATTCTCTCTGATTTCCTCCTATCCCCTTTGAGCTCGGGCCCTTTTACCTCGGTGTGACCATCACGAGTCGGTGAGAGATTACACCAAGCCCTAGATCCTCTGGTGATTTTGTTTCATTTCGGCCAGACCTTGTGTCGAAACCACAACTTTCTGCCGACCTTTTCATTTTGGGAGACCTCCTTTTGGTCACTGAGACATATTGATTCTCTCATTGAAGACCACTGATAGAATCCCTCGTGCCATGTCGGTGTGACTGGAGCCACTCGGTGAGATGTTACCCTGATGCAGTTGATTCTTGCCAAAATGTTTACTTTGTTGGTCAGTTGATAAGACATTGTGGGTTTGCTGAGACCCTATATCGATGAAAGATTTCTCACTGATGTGGAAATTCTACCATCGGTCGGCAAGACCAAAAGACTTCGCCAAGACCACATGTCAAATGCTATTTGTTTGGCCGAAGTTTTTACTCATGAGGCGATCGGTGAGACATAAAAATATCGCCATGACCTCATTCCGATCATGGCTTCTCTCACCGATAGGAACCCCTTAGTCACTAAAACAATGAAAATCTCTTCCCGATAGACGCCTACATATGATTTCTGATCGCTATGACATCTCTAGGGTCTTGCTGATAGGCAACACAAATGCATATCGACAGCATGCACTGGTAGTCGATAAGATATCTGCAAGGTCTTGCCAACTTTCTTCTTCAAGGAAAATTATGACCAACTAGACCGAGGAATGCATTTCAACTGAGCTCCCTTGGAAAATATCAACATTTGCACGATCCAATCTTGCAAAACAGAGTCCCATCAGTCCTCAGAAGCACATAAGGTATATTATCATAAAATAAACCATTACTTATAATTATTTCCTTGAATTCCTAGCAAGAAGAAAACCAACTTAGGCTAAGATAGGACCAGAATCATATTAGAACAAAAGACAAATCATGGAGAAACAAAAGAACTCCCAAAAAAAAGAAAATAATAGAGGCAAAGGAACCAAAAAGAGAAGGGGGACCCATTTTGTTCTAGAATAAAATGGGGTGGTTATGCAAGGCATAATAGATGTCTTCATGTAATAATCTCCACAACCCTTTTCTTGGATCTCAACCCTAGGAGTGGTAGGAAGTGAGGGTGAAATAAATGTTTGAGTGAGTGTGGATGGATCAACATAGGGAGATGGATTGGATGATGAAGCCTATTGGTTTACATACACTTGGCGTTGGGGGATTTCTTTTAGATTGGTGCAATATTGGAATGGATCTAGGTCACCATCTATAGTTATTTCAGTGCCATTGTAAGAGATTTTGAGACATTGATGATATGTGGAAGGGACCACCTTCATGGCATGAATCCATGGTCTTCCTAGTAGAAGGTTATAAGGAAGGGTGAGATCCAAGACCTGTAACTTTGTCTCCATTACCGTAGGACCAATTCTGATAGGAAGTGTTACCACCCCCTTTGATTTTCATTCCTCATCATCATAAGCTTTAATGACAATACTTTTGGTTGTGTCTATGCATGCTTCTGAGAAACCTAATGCCTTAATCAATTTTAAAGTACACAGATTTAACCTTGCTCCTCTGTCTACCAAAACTTGTCTAACTTTGGTCTCATCAACAAGGACTTCAATATGTAAAGGGTCATTATGGTTTGTCTTTTCAATTGTGTAGTCTTGTTTAGAAAATGTGGCATGATGGTTATTGGTCAAATAGCCCACCATTTCCTAGAAACGATTGACATCAAGATCATTAGGGACCGTGGTGTTTTGTAAAGCCTTATCTAAGATAGATCGATGCTTAGGGGAAATACGCAACAGTTCCAAGATTGAGATTTGGGTTGGGGTCTTCCCCAACTGGTCAAGTAGGTTATATTGTGACTTGGAAGGCTATGGTGTTTGTTGCGATGGACGGCCTTGGATAGTGATCTTAGTATGATGATTATTGACCACACACTCAGGATTTGTATTGATAGTAATGGTATTGATATTCTCATCAGTGACGTGAAGGTGATGAATGGTTTTGCCACTATTATAATCATGCTTGATACTCACATAGTTGGCTAACATATTGGTCTTAGTACTCGAATTGGGAACAGTTCCTTTCACATGGTCATGTAGTGGATCAGAAAAGACTTGATGATCAGTGTTTGATGACTTTGGTTTCTATCCACTAACTTCAATTATTCTCCCTTCGACAAGATCCTGTATGATATTTTTCAATTGGTGACAATTTTGTAGGTTGTGTCCCTTAGTTCTATGATAATCACAAAATGAATTGTCATCCCACCAAACTGGTTTAAATTGTCATGGATTGTATTGTCTTGGCTCTTGTAGCTGTATAAGATTATGTTGAACAGTTGCTTGAATACAGACTCTATGGGTTCCCCTAAGGGAGTGAACTCACATTTTTGAAACCTCCTTTGTTGTTGCGGACGTTGAGTATTTTGGACCATGTTGGGAGGTTGATTGACAACATTAAGCGTGTTGGAAGAAGTGTGAGGTCCTTGTAATGTGATGATTGGTCTTGCTTGTATAGTTTTAGCATCAACTACCCCATCATTGGTGATGGTTTTGTTGCGAGACCAAAATCTATTTTTTTCATTGGGGGTGTTTTGCACGATCAGATTTCTATTGGATGTTGATGTCTTAAGTTCACCTTTTTCAATGAGATCCTTTTCTATTATAACCCCTTTTTCCACTACTTCCAAAAAAGATGTACAACAATGTACCCTTAAGTTACTCCTTATTTTTGCATGAAGGTTTTCCTAGAACATAGTAACTTTTTTTTTTCAGGTATTTCGACAAGACACCGACTAGCTATAGTCCTCCATCTCTAGAAGAAAGTGATAAATGTTTCACCTTCATCTTGTGTTGTGTGACACAAGGTTGCTATATTTATCTCGCGGTCTATGTTGAAGGAGAATTTCTCAACAAAATTCTCAGCCAGTTCACCCCAAGATCTAACGCCATAGTCTAGACCTGAAAACCACTCTAGTGCAATCCCTACAAGACTTCTTGGAAATAGTCTCATAAGATACGTGGGGTCATAAGCGACATCTATGCATATGGTAGAAAATTCCCTTATATGTTCTATTTGATTCCATTCGCCATTGTACTTAGGGAGATTCGGTATGACATACCTGTGAGGGAAAGGGGTCATGTACAATGATCTATCAAAGGGAAATGGGCATATGTCCTTTATTGAAAAGGATTTCTTAGTTGACACCGCCATGTTGTCCATTTGTGTTTGTAGTGCATGCATTTGTGTTTGCAAGACATCAACCTGGGTCAATGAGGTGTTGGGTGGATTATGTGGATTTGTGTATGTATTATGAAATCCAAGGTCTCGTGATGGGTTTCGATTGAACGTTGGTAGTTGAGGTCAGTTTGGATTCAGAATGTTGGTAAACATGTTCTGGTCTGGAATTTGCATAAATTGGTTTTGATTTGGGATCTGTGTGAACGGATTCTGAGTACCGTATTGGGAGAAGGGATTTTGATTCGAAATTTGTGTAAATTGGTGTTGACTTGGAATCTAGGAGAATGGGTTCTGATTACCCATCTGGGAGAACGGATTCTAATTTGGAATTTGTGTGAATGTATTCTGACTACCAATCTGGGAAGATGAATTTTGATTGCCATATTGGAATGAGGGAATGCCTCTTGTTTTTGTAATCTATGGTATAGTACCAGTGGTTTGAACACTAGGTATGGTACCTGTGACGTGAACACTAGGTATGGATGTGGACTGTGGTATGGTACTCGTGACACTAACATTTGGTGTAGAAGCTGATGTTTTAGATCTTTTACTCCCAACAAGAGGACCGAAGGGAGTGAACGATGATGCCCCCACAATGAAATTAAATCCTAATGTCATGCTAGACGTACCAAATGGAGACATATGGACTGTCATACTCTGTGTAGGTATGCTAGATGGTATGGTTGTATTTACCTGAGGTATAGTAGTACTAGCAGTCGTTGTATTCGTACCTTGTGTAGGTTGAGTTTGTAAGGTGCTAATATCGAATCCTATGGGTAAGGTAGGTCCTTCAACTATCAATTTAGCTAAGTATTGTTGTCAATCATTTGCTAGGTACTCATCTACAAAAGAGGAAAACTTGGGATCCTGTGCCGCAGCCTCTATGTCCTCTACTGTAATGTGTCCTTGAGTGTTTCTAGTGGTGAATTTGTCTAATAAATTCCTTTGAAGTCTTGTGGAGAATGGATTGATGAATTCATTTGGGTTCGACATCTTTTCTCTCTCTCTTTTCTTAGACCTAGTTTCAACCATGTAAGATAAGCTCACTATGCAAGGAATGCAAAACTACATCTATGGACAGTATGACTCTAGTCTATGTTTTTTGGGATTTTCTGAATGCAAAATAAGGAATGTTCTAGGATGACACTAGTCTAATATGACAATATCCAAAGATGCAAAGTCTAAGCACACTTCTAAGGTAATCAATTATGTAAACCCTAGACGGGGGGACCAACTCCTTAAAGTCTAACCAAGGCGTCAATTTAGTTAAGTCAAGGAACCAATGTAGGATGAGGATCAAAGACAAGTTGAGTTTCCTAACTAGACTAATGAGCTAGGAGGACTCTCTGTAGGACAAAGGATAAGATGATAGGACTAGGTTCAATGACAGATTTCATTGATGCTATGATTTTTCTAAAGTGTAGATGGTGGACCTATCCTAAAGTTTGTAAAAGTGACCTTCCTAGAAGTTTAAATCTAAAGGCAATATGTACCCAAAGATGAAAGTAAAACTCAGAATCAGGACAACTATAGTAATGACTAAATGATACCTAAAGGATGCAAAAATTGAGCAAATCATTTCAAGTTTCTGTCCAAGGACAAGTAAGATAGATCAAAGACTGGTATGATAGTGTTGACTGGACAATGACTATGAATTCTGATTTTCTAATAATCTGGAAAATGCGTCACATAATTTATCAAATGCAGTTATGTTTCACAGTTGCGGTTTTCTGTCAATTAGTTTTGTGTTTCTAGTAAAGTTCAGTGTCTGAATCTGGTAGATGCAATTAAGTTTCTCATAGATGCGACTTGTAATGGAAATTGTGACTCAGACTGTATCAGATGTGGTTTTCCTAACCTTACGCACTGGTAAAATTTTTGTGATAGTGGAAAATATGTCATTTGAGATTGCAGTTACGGCTCACCTTGTCAGATGAGTCACAGAATATCACAAGTGTAGTTTTTGAAGACAAATGTGGTTTTCAACAAAGCAATTGCGAGCTAGTATAGAAGATGGGACTCGATAGAACAATTGTGACTTTCTGGTGAACAGTTGTGACTCTGTTGTATTTTCAGTGAATTGAGATATAAACTAACATTATTTTCTGTAATCAAGTTCTGGAAAACAAAGACAATCATAAGACAAAGTGTTTTCAGTTTGATTTTGGACTCAAAGAATGTTTAATTTGATAACAGACAAGCACATCCTAGGCTATGAAGGACAATATTTACTGAGTTCTCACTTGGGTTTCCCCAACTACGCTTATTCAAGGTGGATGATTAGTAGCTTGACCCCTCTGGCTCCCCTCCATGGCTCATTAACGTCATTTGAGGCAACCAAGCTACAGTACCGATGAACATCCCATGGCATACCTTCATCTCTACACATGAACCGTAAGAATATGAGATGGCTTCATAGGTCTGACAAACTGCACTAATAAATAGAAGGATTTTGGACACTAAAAACAAAGGTGTTTAATTAGGGCATTTCATTCGTAGGGCATGATCCATGCGGCGAGAGTCCCCTTTTGGATCCATCTTGTTGGAACCATACATGTGATTCTTGGGCTTTCCCCAAGAATCCACTTTTATATACCGGCTGGAAGTCCCTTGGGTTTAGGGTGCTACCAGTCTAATTCATCTTGGGGTGAGTACTTTTTCCCACCAGAATAGGCCCAAGTTCTAGAGTTGGTAACCATTTCTCTTACACCTAGAATAGCACAGATGTGCAAGGGGAGAGGATACTTCGATGTACCAAATCATGAGGGTAATTACACAATTGTGCTTTCGCACCAAACACAGTAGACACTTTTTAATTTTAATCCAAATAAAAAATTTGCTACACTACCAAACAATCTGTTTCAAAAATTTAACTAGGGTCTTCGACATGCGTTCTAGAGAAAGATTTATTAGTAGTTTTCAGTATTGTCTTCGTCAATTGCCTGCAAAAACTCGTTAACTCCTCAAGACACACACTGAAAATAGAAGGTTAGCGAAAATAAAAACACAAAAGGAAACTGTAAATTAAAAGTCTAAAACCTAAAAATATACTAGTTAGATGCGTCGTTTTCTCTATCAAATGTGTCGTGGTATTTTACCAGTCAGTTGTGGCTCAGAAAATTATAGATGCATGATTCCTTTTCAGATGTGTCATTTTCATTCACAGATGCGGTCAAGAATGTCAATTGTGTTGTTTTGTCATGCTGATGCATCTCTGAATGTCAATTGCAGCATTTCATCAAGAAGATGCGTCGTTCCGTACAAAAACCTACAAACATGCAATGCAATGTAAAACTCTAATGCAATCTAAGTTAAGCAACAGAGAACAAAGGAAAGCCAAAACACAAATAAACTGAACAATCTCACCCATTATGTACGTAATTCCATGTATCATCTCGATTTCCCTTCTCCATTTTGTTGATGTATAATTGCCCTCAGATTTTCAAAGATTTGTGCAAGTATAGCCTATGATAGTGATTTAGCAAAACATTGAAGATTCAAGATAGTTGCTCCAAAAAGTCATAAGATTTCGAGAGAGATTGGAATGAAGAATGACAGATCAATTTATAGAAAATTGATTATTCAAGTGACAGGCCAGGATCAAAAGATCAACGGACAGTTGAGATTGACTGATTATACATGCATTATGATAACTGTTAGTAGCAACATAAGTGTTACAAATTAGAAATAGAATTAAAGATTAAATAAATGATTTAATCTTCGATTTTGGTATTCAAAAACAAAAGAATTATCTTTGCATGACAAAGATAAAGATGGATTAAAACAACTCTTGTTCAAATGCATGCACAAGGTTTAATTAATTAAATAAGAATATTTAATTAATTTGCATGTACACACAATTGAGTTACCACTAGATGATTGAATGATTTGACGAAGAGATTACTCAAGAAAGCCACTCAGACATTAAATACTTAGATATCTCACACAATTTATCTAAATATAGAGGAATGCATTAAAATAGGATTTATGAATTAAATAATTCATTTAATTCAAGATTTGATATTTGAAGAATAATTAAATAAATAAGATTTATTTAATTAAGTGATGAAGGGATTTTAATGAATAATTAAATAAATAAAGGATTTATTTAATTATAGTTGACATATGATAAAGGTAAATTAAATAAGAATTTATTTAATTTGACAAGAAGGATAAGGTTAATTAGTAACCTAATTAAATAAAAAGCATTTATTTAATTAATCAAATGGAATAAAGAAAAGTATGAATTAATTAAATAATTAAGATTATTTAATTAATAGAAGAAATGAAGACTTTAGAGAATAATTAAATAATTGACATTATTTAATCATGACCATGGAAGAAATACAAATTATTAAGAATATTGAAGTCACAGGCTTAAACCAGATTTCAGTGTCTACATGTACCTTTTGGATTTATTTTTTCTCTCTTCATCTTCACCTCTCTCTCATGATATATTTATGGATTTCTCCCTCCCCACTCTCTATACCTCTCTCCCTCTTCCTCTCCCTCTCTCTCTACATATTTCTCACTTTCTCTTTCACCTTTATCTTTCCCAAGGCATATCTATCTCTAGATATTTATCCCTCTCCCTATCCTCCTATAGGGAGTAGAGAGTGAATGTGAGAGAGACACATAGAGGAAACTAGAGAGGTAAGGTAAGAGAGGTAGAGAGGAGAGAGAATGAAATGGCAGAAAATGGGATAGGTGCTTTTGTATGGTTTATGATAGAGAAAACCAACTTTCCAATTATTTCATTCAAGGATAACCCTAGAGATCTCAATGCAAAGGAGAAGGAGATCTTGCAATGGGGCTATCCTAGGGACTAATTATAAACTAATGAGGGGTTCACCACCAAGTTAAGACTTGGAAAGACAAATGCAATACAAGATGTAATGCTTAACCCTAATATGATGCAATCTTTCATTAAATGACCTATAAATGCATGAAAATCAGAACAAAAAGCTACAAGATGAAATGTGTGCACTTGGAAACCTGAAGAAGGAAATAATGAGCTCTAAAACACTAAACAACCTAAAATTTTGACCTGCTGGGACTCATATGCCAGTCTGGGTGTATCTATCCTAGATCAGGGTTTCTACACAGGAACACGTTTCTAGAAAAAGGGTATCTGAATCTGCAAAAATCTTTAAAAATGCCTGTAGTGGGACTCATATGCCACTTTTGGTGTATCAATCTCATTTCACTTTTTTGGGAATTCAAAGTTCAGATATATACTTCAACACCTACTCCTTTCTCCCAGATTGATTTTTGAATTTGAATCTGCAAAAGGACCTACAAAATAAAATATAGATTTGATTTTCTTATGGGGGGTTTTGCTCATTCAAACCCCTAGTTTGGTAATTAAACCTTGATAGAAACAATGAAACATGCATGTAAATAGGAGTGTAAACCCTAATCTTAAGTGTGTCTAAGATTAGTAAATCTAAAATGCAATGCAACCCTATTAATTATGAACAAGAATGGTGAAATCGGGTCACCTTGCCTGAGGCCATTTGTTGCTCTGAAAAAACCACACAATGACCTGTTCCCCAGGATTGAGAAATGAGGGGAGGAGATGCACATCTCAATCATTTTCAACCAATTCTTGGAAAATCCAAATTTTTCCATGACAACTAACAAAAATTTCCAGTCAACTCTATCATAGGCCTTGCTTACATCCAGTTTGATCAACATTCCTTTCTTTTTCTCTGAGGTAATTATGTGGATAGTTTCAAACATTGTTATTATGCTATCCAAAATTTCCCTTGCAGGTGTAAATTCATTCTATTATTCATAAATTACTCTATCCAAGACCTTTTTTAAATGATAGGCTAAAGCTTTGGACAATATTTTCTAAATCGAGTTACATAAAGCAATCATTTTGTAATCTGCATATGTTCTGCAGTCGCTCTTCTTGGGGATTAAAGCCACTACCATATTATTCAAATCTTTAATGAATTTCTTCTTCCTACGAAAGTCCTCCACCACCAACAAAATATCATTGCCCATGAAATGATAGCACCTCTGGAAGAATTTGGCCGGTAGACCATCAGGACCAGGAGATTTGTTCGGGTGAAGGTCGAAAGCAACATTGTTTATTTCCTCCATTGTGAAAGGGGCACACAACATATTGTTCTCCATATCCCCAATGCAACAAGTGATATTATTTAGGATAGACCATTTTTTTGTCCCCGGATCTCCATTCTTTTCTGCCAACAGGGATTTGAAATATCTTATCGCTTCCTCTTTCAATTTTTTGTGGTTATCAGTGATTGATCCATCAGGGCAAATTATAATATATACCATATATATTAGTATATATAAATATTTATATTAATATTACTAAATTATAACATTTTAAATTTTAATATATTAATACTTTTGGTTTTAATAAATAGGAATCCGTTATGCACCTTTGTGTAATAGATATCCATTTCTTATCAATATTTGATTTTTCTTTTAAAAAACAGATATCCATCCTTATCCGATCCAATTTTCCTTTTCAAAAATGGATATCCAATCTTATTAGATATTCAATTTTTCTTTTAAAAAATGGATATTCATTATTATCGAATATCTGATAGTAATGGATGTCTATTTTTCTTTGATATTGCTTTAATATTTGGATTTTGGGAGACCAACTTGAAAATTCAAAATTTGGGACATGTTTTACAGGGGTTGCAAGAGTTTTTCAAACTTCACCCTTCATGTTGACTTTTTTTCATCTGAATTTGATGAAATGAAAAGGGTTTGATTAGAAAATTGATAGAATTTTACTTGTTGCAAGAATGATGGTGTTTTCATTGATGTCAATAAGAAGTCTACTGATTGGTGTTGTCATTGGTGTCAACCATGGGATGAAGATGTTGAGGATATTGAAAAAATTATGGAAAAGAGGAAAATAGGTTGTGCATGTGTAGTTGAGACCTTGAGGAAGTGTTGTGAGTACAAGGAGCTATTCTTTGTTGTAGAGTTTGAAGATGAGTTGGAATGAATTAATGATATGAGATGATGTCTCTGGTACTTGGTTTCCAAGTGCTTTTGAGAAAATTTAAATAAACAAAGTAAATCATGTTGTATAAATGTTCATAATGTGTTATGATATTTTTCTCTGCATTCTTTCTATGTTGATGCTATGCTTGTGTTGATCTTACAAGTTATTCAAGGTTGATAGAGGTTGCTATATTCAGAATTTGGGTTTCTAGATTGTTGTATAGTGCAAGATATTTTCACCAGTGTGTGAACCAGTTGCTCAGTGATGTTTTATGTGGTCTAGGAGAAATGTATTTGCTCTAAATTTCTCTACTAATTGGATTTAGGTTGTGCAGATTTTGGAAGTTGCTTATAATTTTTTATCTTTCTGTATTCAATTTTTTACTTAATTTGGTGTAGTATAGTGAGAGTTTCATTTATTAGTATGCGAATAAGGGTTATCAGTTGTTTCTGAGTTAAAGTATTTGTTGATGCGAGCTTGGATGAAGTTTTTGATGAATCTTAAGTAGTTCATGGATTGTTCTGGATTGATTTCAAGTAAATTATGTTGTCTAGAACCTTCAACTTGATTTAAGGAAGCATGTACTTAATGGCTATGGTGTTTTGCATGAATGTTGGCCAACCTTGTGTTTAAAACTACATGTGAGGATTTTGGAAGTGTGTTGAAGTGTGTTGGGATCTATTTGGATCCTAATTAAGGATTTATGTAGGTCGCCTTTCATTCTTATCTATCGCGACAATTTTTTAGGTGCTAACCTATTTTAAATTTGAATGTATAATGACTAGTGGCCAACATTGGAGAATTTTTTTGAGATAAATCTTGATATAAATATGTATGGTGTTGATGCAAGAGGGTGTACAAAAGAGTAAGAGTAAAGATAGATGCAATATTGATGCGAGTGATGTGTGTGATGCAAATTTGAGCTGAGTAGTACGAATTTCATGTTAGGATTCCTAAATGCAGTGAGCTAAAGGAATTTGAAATCTTTCATGTGAGACTATGAAAGTGTGAGAGCAATTGTGGTGGACTCCTTGTTGCATTGAGAAGTGTTTTCTCTATGTAACATTCTTCTTCTATCTTCTTGTATTGTTTTTGTGGTAGTGATCCTTTTGGATAGTGTGTATTATTCTGGTAGTGAGCCCCTTTGTATTGGTTTTTCTATTACTTATATTGTGAGCTAATCCTCAGTGTGGTTTTTCCATCATTGGGTTTTCCATGTAAATATGGTGTTCTCTTGTGCATGGTGTTATGTTTTTAGTTTTTGTTATCTGCATTTCATGTTTAATCAATCTAACAAAATAAGGGTTTAATGAATGCTTGTGGATCTAATTACTGTTGAGGGTTCTGAAGGTTTAATTTGTGATAATTGATTTACCCCCTTCTCAGTTGTCCTATTCATTTCAACAATTGGTATTAGATCCTGGTTCCTTAAAGAAGAGCTTAAATACTTGAGATAGATCTAGGATGGTGAACAAGATTCCTTTGGAATATCCTAGATTCAGTGGCTTAGATTGTGCATTTTGGAAGAGAAAGATGGAAGGATATTTTTCTGATCAAGGATATGAGATTGAGAAGGCTTATCAAAATACATGCACTCCACCTCTGAATGGTCCAAGTGTAATTTTATAAATCAAGGCACATGAGATCAATGCTAAGGCAAGATTCATTATTGTGAATATTCTTTCAAATACTAAATTAGTCAAAGTTATGAGTTTGAAGACTACTAAATAATTTTGGGATAAGTTAGAAAGCATCTATGAAGGAGATCTAAAGATAAAATAAGAGAAGTTACAAAACTTGAAGGTGTAGTTTGAAATCATGCAGGTCTAAAGATGAAACAATAAAAGGATACATACAAAGAGTTGATCAATTGGTAAGTAATATGAGAGGTCTTGGTGTAGTAGTTAAAGAATCTAAAGTGGTGAAGAAAGTTATCATATCTCTTTTGGATTGTTATAGTGAAAAGGTATTTGTTATTGAGGAGATAGCTAATTTTGATAAGTATTCCAGAGATTAGTTGATTGGTACTCTGACTGCATTTGAAATGAGAAAAATGAAGAAAGGTACAAAAGTGGAGACTGCTTTCAAGGCTAGTAAATCAGAGAAGGTTGAAGATTCAGGTGATGAATATCTTGATGATTTGGAAGCTAACTTCATGAGAAAAATGAAAAAGGCATCGGTAAGTACAAATGTAAATTACCTTTCAAATGATTTAGTTGTGGTGAGATAGATCATTATTCTTCTAGATGTCCAAAAAGAGCTTTAAACAATAAGAACAAGGAAAATAAAGGAAAGTGTTGTCACGAAGGATTTTTCCTTGAGTGCTAAGGATTAATGCTCGACATTCATGTGCAACGTGGGGACATCCTCAAGCATGTGGGTTTCCTAAGATGAGGATGAACCTTTTGATTATGGGTTGGTTCCCCTCGAATAACCTCCTAAAACTATTGCTTGATACGGGAAAGGGTTAGAAGAACTGAAATTGGAAAGATTTCTTAACCCTAAGAGGTGATGCACCAAATATCCAATACTTATACTCACTGGTTCAACTTACAATTTATCTCAATAAAACCAACCTTACCCTATGCATAACTCAGCTTTCACAAGTTTACATAGTAGTGTTTCATAAGAAGGTTGCTTTCACATTTTTCGAAGGAAAACCTAAAAATTTTCACAACTTTGATTTTTGAAAGAGATAGCATGACCTATGACCTATATAAATATTTCTTATTCGAGTATAAACTATTTTGCATTGAGACATAATTTAAGGATCTTTCATTCATAATCACATAAATTAGATCAAATCATCTATAAACACACTCAATACATGAATTTGGAGAAGGAAAAATATGTTTGTTTTATTGAAATAAAAGAAGTTTATTCTTGTACAAATCTAAAAATTAATATAACTAAAAAAAAACTGAGTTACAATGCTTTTTTCTTTCTTGTGTTTGCAAGAATCAAGAAAGAAATGACTTCCAAAAATGAAGGAAAGAGAAGATATAGAAGAGAAGATTGAATTCTGGTTGAAAAGGGGAATTGAAGATGAACTGACTGTCTTCTTTTCTTGAAAACTCCTTCAACTTGCATGATCAATCACCTTTGGGTCGTGCAAAAGAGAAAACCCTATAAAAGAGGCATTAGAATTGCTCCTAATTGATTGTGAATAGGTTGAAAACTTGTCTCAACTAATACTATACCTATGTGGGGTCGTGAACTTAACTAGAACTATCAAAACTCCTCCTTTTTAGGCCTCTAACTACCACTAAACTATTTGTATGACCCAACTCAAATATTGGGCGTATAAGGAAAAAAAAAGCCTTAATTAAGGGCTCCAAATTTCCCCAATTTGCATGATGTTAGGTTCAAACCTCACTTAACTCCAATTATGACCATATGAGCTTCTTAAGTAGGCCTAATCTACTTGTAAGTGCACCAAAACTAGCCTTAAAGACCACTGGGTTTATGAGAACTCATCATACACATTGCATGATAATAGATATGTGATTTGTTTGAAGATACTTGAAGATAGCTAGTCTTTTAAAAGGTGTGCATTCTTCAAGTTTATTAAATAATGTATTTAACTATCATGAGGATGGATATCACTTAGACTATCCCTTTATCTCTTTGAATTCTCTTTACATAATTGTGTATGCATAGTTCATTGCCCTTTGATTTGATCCATGAATGGCATATAGTGCAACTTCTTTTATCACCTATTGTCCTCTTCAAATACTAACTAATGACACTTGTATAGACTATTATTACAAGCCATGGTAGCTTCCCATTTTGTCTAATGGTACCTGTCCAACATATCACTGTGCAACTCAATTGTGGTTATAGGCTACTATTGTATAAGCCTTGATTGTCCCTTAGAAACTCATATTATTTATTATAGGACTGCTCTCCTTTAAAGCTCTATCTTTAGTCCTCCTTCAATGTTAAGAACTTGAAAACTATCTTCTACTATATTTGTTGCTCATAAAGATTTGTTTGTTGCTCATGAAGACTTAATCTTGCTGCACTTTTATGATAGTATTTTCTACTCATTACTATCATTAATTTCTACTCATTATTGTCATTAATTTATGCTCATAAAGACTTATTCTTGCTACACATTTTATTACTTTATTTATGCATCTTTGATGGAATCATTCGCTATTTGTTTCATCTTTGAAGTTGCTGCACTTTAAACTATATTATTGGCTGCTCATAAAACTTCATTTGCTACACATTTTATGTCATATTTTGTTGCACTTTTACTTATAATTGGAGCTACACTTTTATGCCATGGTTTGCTTCTCATTATGACATAATTTTCTGCACTTTAACTGTGACAATGTTGCTCTTTATTTTTCATTAATTTTTTTAATTTTGTGAATGATTTTTTTCACTTTTACAAACATTATTGTTGCTTATTTGAAAAATGGTTGCTCATTCATTATTGCTGCTCATCATTTGTGTATAACTAACCTTATTGCTATCAAAAGAAATATTTCCTTGCTTTTTCATGGCTTCCCTTTGAGGGTTCTTACTATAACCTATGCATTGCAATGTGGACTAATCTTTACACTTTTCTTAAAGATTCCATCCTTAAGATTCCCTGGTTCTTTATTGAGAATAAAACTCTGCCCTTGTCCAATTTTGCACAATCCACTTACATTTGCATGATTTTTCCATAATCCTTTGTAATATACTTTGAAAATCATTCCTGATGATTTTTCTTCATCACCTTGAGTCTTTCTTGCTTTGGTATCTTCATTTAATGGTCTTTGTCCTTGAGAGTTCGCTAACTCTGTCCATGATCTAGTGAAACTTGTTTAGGCTATGGTATTTGAATGTGATCCTTCATCTTCCCTTGCCATGGACTGCCCTTGTCTTGATTTTTATCTCCAAGACTATTGATTGTCCCTTCATGGTGGTTTGAAGACTATCCCTTTGTAACCTTGTGATTATTAAGACCCCCTGATCTTCATTGCAGATATTTTTCAATGATTGTCATCCTATTTGGTATTTCATTTCCTTGTTATTGTCATTGACACTACTAAAACATAGTGTATGAATCTTACAGTCAAAAAAGAATCTAAGGTCATGGTAAATGCTTGTAAAGCATAGATCTTGGGTATAAAGACTATCATATTAGATTTAATTTCTATTTATGACTTGACTATCATATCACCATCTTGAAAGGTTACTCAATGAAGATACCCAATCATAAATGATTGTTTCCATTGTAAACTATAGTCTTTTCCATAGTATTGCTGACAAAGAATTCATTTCATCACAAGGGTTGTCATAAGGTCTTGCTCTCTTTGACTAACTTGTCTTGCTCTTGTGACTACACCATAAGGTTAACTATTGTTGGTTATTATCATATCTCAACTCCTATGGTTCAGACCTATTTAAAAAATAAATAGAGACCCTCTCTGTAGCCCTACTTTTTGGACTATACTAGTGCTTGTAGAAACACACAAAGCAGGAATACTCGCACATATGCAACACTTATGAGGGCACACTTTAATTTAGTGATGGAAATATTCAATGTATTTAGTACACTAGTAGAATCTGGCAAATAAATGACTATGTGACTAAAACTTTTAGTCACGTGACTAACACTAGTAGTATCTTGAAAATAAATGACTAATTTGGTCATTTATAAGTGACTAATTTGGTCATTGGGTAAAATGACAACTAAATGACTAAATAAATACTAATATCAGACAAATAAAAAATGACTAAATAAATGACTTTTACTCCTCTATTCTTTTTTCTTTCGAATTTGATCATAATCCATAGAGCTAATTAAACCCTCCTCATGGGACCCCTACCTAAGTAGGCCATTTGGCTGCCTAGGTTGCTTGGTTCACCAAAAATGCCTATTGTGTGGAAGGAATTGCCTCTCGGTGCAATCTTAAGGCCTTCACATATTTTATAAAAAAATTTATAAACATTTACATTTAACTTTTATTACTCATTATGTTAATGAATCTGTAATGTTTTTAACTATGATTTGAAGCCAGTTAATTTTCCTATTGTGTTAGCATGACAAATGTATCAAAGAGCAATTGTGGTCAATTTCACTAATAAAATATGATTTAAACAATCCAGTTGCAATAAAAATGAAGAAATTGACTCACTTCTATCTTTGCTTGCTGATATATTCGACCATCTTAATAATGTGAAATAGAAATAACAATTATGATCGCTTTTGGTATGCAAATTTTTTCTCTTTCAGGCTTTATATTGTTAATTATTTTTAAAAAATAGAATTATTTTATAATCTATGAAATCAATTGTGTGTGGATCATATTTATACATGTTATTTTTATACAAGTTTGAACTCTAGTAATTTTAGGAGCACATCATGCTTATCTTAATTTTCACAACATATATTAAAATGAAAATCTAGATAGATGAATTTTTTTCCCCTAAAAAATGAAGATTAATTTTTGCATGCCTTCCACACAATAGTTTTTTTTGGTGATTTTTAGCAATAGGTATTTTTGGTAGACAAAAAAAAGAAGGTATTTTTGGTTCCTTGGTCAATCGGGTCATATATGCATTTCAAGGGAATCTCAAGTAGTTGATTTTTGGCATAAAACATTGTGATTTCATGTTGGAGGGAAGTTTCAAAGTTTAATCAACAATTTGGTATTTCAGCTCTCATGCGCATTTGAAGGTTTTCCAATTGCAAGTCTGACGAAGGAAACAACCATTGAATGTAAAGAGTGGTGGTTTCCATTTTTGTAATGCCAGATCTTTTTGAGCAACCTTTTCTTAGATGCAACACCAGTATCATTCAAGAAAGGGCTGAACATTAAACAAGGTTACAATCTAAAGGTAAGTGGAAATCTTGAATCCTAAAACCTCATGTTGATCTTCATCCTTTATGATAGTGATCCTAATGTTGCATATATTGTTCTTGCTTTCCATTGCTTCATTGCTATTACAATCTTGTGCTTTCACTGATATAATGATAATGCTCTTTGACATTGAATGAATCTCATTGACTTTTACCCCTTTTCACTCTGTTCCATGGTCTTTTACATCTTCTTTGTGCATGATATCGAGTCACATGGCATTCATAACAACTGTTATTATCTCCTTCATTTTTCTATGATCCTCTGACACTCATATGCTTTGATATAATAGTGATCATTTGCAACTATTTTCCCTCTATATATTGCCTTTCATTCCTATCCTTTGCATGCCTTGGACTATTGTTATCATGCATTCAAAATTGGAACTCTTTATTCACTATATTGATAACTCATTGGAACTATCATTGTTTGTATTCACTGCTATCTTATGATGATTGTTCTTCATAGTCAATCCTTAAAATCATTGTTCTGATAAAACGTAATTTTTCTCTTTTGTTTTTACATTATGATCTCATTGCTTTGAACCTTGTGCTTTGTGATTATGACATCTTTGTTACAATCTCTTCAAGGACTAACTTTATTTCTCTATTGACTACAAGAGACCCCTTTGATCTTACAACCCCAAGCCTCTTAAAGAAAACTTAGAATCAATTAGAAATAGTGAACAAAAGACCATCATAGCTAATTCCATTTCTTTTCCAAGAGCATTCAATGAAAATATAATGGAAAAAACACATCACTCTGTGGGGTAGGGTTTATTTGATTTGAAAACCTACCTTCAATTCCAAGTCAAAATGTCAGCCTACCAAGCCTGTGCCGAGTCCTCCAAGTCTTAAGTCAAAAATCAACCCACCAAGACTGTTTTAAGTCCATGTCTTGTATCTATGATACAAGTATGATAAATGTTTGAAAATATTGTACACAACTATATGATACAATCCATAAATTTTTATGCTTTCTCATTATATAAAAAGCTTCAAACTACAACTCATGGAAATTAGAAATGAGCTATAAAAAAAACTTATTGTCAAGAACAATTTGCTCCAAATCAAAATTGCTTTATCCAATTTACATAATTTTCTAATTAACTGATTTTTGTGGGAAAAAAAATTAGTGTACAAAGTAAAGCAAGAGTTTCTTTCTAGGATTTCAAAGGCCTGTTGTCCACAAGGCCAATAAGATCATTATTGGTCATAGCAGAAACCACCTGCACTAATAGTGTTAAGTCAGAAAATATTCCATAGAAAGAAATATATTTTAGATAAACATAGCCAGTTAGCCTTCTAAAATCTAGATAGTTGAATACAAGAAGGATGGTAAAACATAAAACATTAAAAAACTTTAAGATGTTGCAAATGCCATGCAATTAGTATAGAAGCATAACATTAAGATAGGAACAATTCATTTTTCTTAAATATTCATCACGAGTTTTCTCCCGTAAAGAACTCCCCCCGACATGAGCAATGAGAGGTGTGTCTGCCATCTTGTTTTTTGATAGGAATTGCATGAATTCTCCCTTATAATCACCAAAAACTAAAGAACTTTGAATGGCTTCATCACATTCTTAGTATTTAGTCGAATCTTTAGTAGCTTCATGTTGCACCTCTTATCCATTTCCTAGGGTATCCTTCCCAACAAAAAAATCATTTTGAGTGAGAGGAAGTGAGGAATATTCTTTTAGACTATGTAAATTATCAAAAAACTCCTTGACATTGTCTCTGGGGGATGTAACATCTTTTCCACCTTTTGACTGATTTGATGGATCTAATTGTGTTGTATCATCAAGAGTGACATTATTGATTATTTCACTGCTAATATCATCAATGTTGGAAAATTGAGCTTCCTATAAGTCTTGATTCTCTGTTGACTACACTTGAAATCCAAGGTGCTCAAGTAGCTTTGTCCTAGAATTTCCTTCATCTTCAAACATAACTCTTAGGAAATTTCATGTCTCCCTCTCTTCTTCCAAACTAAATCAATGTAGAAACAAAAAATTTGCAAGTGAAACAATACAAATTAATGTAAATTGTTATTAATCCCATTCAAAAAGTATCCACAAATAAGTAATCGAGAATCCTAAGAATTTTTAATGCACAAAGCTCGTAATGATGATTTTTCACCATCTGCTATTGCAGCTTCAAACTCTATTGAATGAAACACTAGATTGTCCTCGGTAACGAGATTGTGTATATATACCTATGAAAATAGAAAAAAAAATAAGACCATATATCATCTTAATTACATGTACCAAAGAATAAATTTTACTCTGCCTCAAAAAGCCAACAACACTCTATGATGTTGTACCAGGCCAAAATGTAGCAAGATTTCCTCCAAATCCAAAACTGACACCAACTGTTCTCTTCAACCACTTAGGAGCTTTCAAGAGTGGACCTGAAAAGGGAAAAATGAAAAGATAGACATCATGTATTTGCATACAGGATCCCAACTCATTGGGGGATGTAGCATCTTTTCCACCTTTTGACCGAACTGATGGATCTAATTGTGTTGTATCATCAAGAGTGACATTGTTGATTATTTCACTACTGATATCATCAATGTTGGCAGATTGAGCTTCCTGTAAGTCTTGATTCTCTGTTGACTGCACTTGAAATCCAAGGTGCTCAAGTAGCTTTGTCCTAGCATTGCCTTCATCTTCAAACATGATTCTTAGGAAATTCCATGTCTCCCTCTCTTCTTCCAAACTAAATCAATGTATAAACCAAAAAATTGCTAGTGAAACAATACAAATTAATGTAAATTGTTATCAATCCCATTCAAAAAGTATCCACAAATAAGTAACTGAGAATCCTGAGACTTCTTGTTGCACAAAGCTCACAATGATGATTTCTCACCATCTACTATTGTAGCTTCAAACTCTGTTGAACAAAGCACCAGACTGTCCTCGGTAACGAGATTGTGTATATATACCTATGAAAATAGAAGAAAAATAAGACCATATATCATCTTAATGACATGTACCAAAGAATAAATTGTACTCTACCTCAGAAGAGCCAATAGCACTCTATGACATTGTACCAAGTTGAAATGAAGCAAGATTTCCTCCAAATCCAAAACTGACACCAACTGGTCTCTTCAACCACTTAGGAGATTTCAAGAGTGGACCTACAAAAGGGAAAAATGAAAAGATAGACATCATGTATTTGCATATAGGATCCCAATTCATTGAGAAAATCTTATAAGTGAGATTCCCATTTCTTAACTAAGTCATGTATGGTTATCACATAAAGCAACACTTAACACCCACTTTATGTTTGAAAGAAATTAAAGCACTATACTTGGGTTATTCACAGAGAGTCATTAGTCAAGTAATGTAGGAAAAAAATCATGGGCATATCAAACCAGTAGAGCATAGATAGAAATAGTGATCATGCATAAATCTCATGAACAGATTTGCATCAATTAAGGTAGACGTATTTCGACACTGAAAAAAATCTAGATAAAATAGACCTACCTTCCTAACACTTTCACCTTTGCCTGTGATTTTCATTAACACCGAAGGTATATGTAGATTGGGTAGGTATCATTGGGCTCTAAAGGCCCCTTATTGTGTTATTAAACAATACAGACAATTGGGAAAATGTCATTATATGTAATGACATAAGTTGAGGTTGAAGGTATTGTTTGATTCCAATTCAAACAATGGAGGCTCTTGTTGAAATCTACCTCTACCTTCTCATCATGTCAAGGACAGTGAGATGTAGTTAAACCATGGAAGTTGTGCATATATTTTGATGAAAAATATTGGGTCATCATCACTAGTGTTAGGTCTCAAAGTGAAATTTCTAAACCATAAGGGGGTGCCAATCTCTTAATACACCTTTGGCCCACAAATAAGGTAAGCAAGACTGATTACCTTCTACTCTTCATGCTCTACCACACCTAGGTGGGTATACCTGAAAAATAAGGTAGATTTTTAGATAGATATGGTTCCTAGATTGAGAAATCTACTTACTATGGCATGTGAGATGAAGTAGATGTAGAGTTTAAATGTCTAAATACTATTGAGAGTAATTGAGAGTTCAAGTTTGTGAGTTGTATTTTGTATGTAATATCTAATTATTACCAGTGCCTCATTCTATTGTGTGGACGGAGTGAAGGGATGAATGATGATTTTGGAGATAGGGTTTTGTAGATTCACTCTTCAACTTAACTCAGACAGTTGGGCATTTTGAATGTTTGCACCTTATGAAAATGTGCAAGTATGTCAGTTATTAGGACTCTTCTTAGTAATCCTAGTGATATCCCCTTATGCTACTGTGAAGTTGTGAAAGGATTTAATTTAAATGTGAAAGGAAACCAATTAAGACAATCTATTCAAAAGGACTTTAATCCAAACAAGAACCTATCAAATTTGATTTCTTAAAAGTAATTTTAATTCTTCTGCACACTGAAACTAGTCAACAATGTCAGACAACTACAACAAATGTGTATTGACAAATTAAATTTATTTCCACACACTCAATTTGAATAACATAAACAACCACTTCGGAGACAGCCAAATAACATATAAGCATATAAATCCACACAACAGTTGAACACTTGAAAGAAAATTAAAAATTATGCATAACCTTCTCCATTATATTTATCTTTGAATATGCATTATAATAGTAGTTTCTGATATGAGATGGATGATCTATTCAAGTCTTGTTCTCTCTTATATATGTGAGAGGAAAAAAGCTACAAACTTGTTACAAAATGTCATGTTGTTTGATAACTAAACCTAATTAAGAAAATGAAATATTGCAGCAACTAAATGCACCAATCCATTAATCTCCAAGAAGAATCCCGTGACCACCTAAGATCTATTCAAAGATTTTACTCCATGATATGGTGCTCATGTTGTTGGCTAAATCCTTTCATCCTGATGGTTTCCCTACTATGTCTGGTGTATCCATAGTTTGGTTGAAGAACAAATTGAATGCAGAGAGGTGATGGATGTATTCTTTTTCAACACAAGTATTTTCATTGGAGATCACCTCTCTCATATCATACTCCCTATACATCATCTTCTCAAGCTGGTTGTGAGTATTTTGTAAAATCATATCCTCATCATCGATCTCTTGTAATGCAATAGTTAGAATTACATTAAAATATTCCTTCCAATCATCATATTCTCAAGGATTTCCCATATCAACATAGAGTGTTGGAGTCGAATTGAAGCACTCAAAATCCTCGATGAGCTTATTATGATATCCATTGTGTGCTTCTACCAATTTGTTATGTGTCTAGATTGTCTATCCTTTTAGGATTTTCTTGTCTTGAAGCTCTTGTCTCTTTTCAATTATTCTCCCCTATAATCATTTGTTCTCCTCTATTGCTAAGAGTAGCTATTTAAATTGCCTCCAATATTCATCTACACATTTCATCATCTTATTGAATATTGCCTTGATCATTTTGGATGTAGTCTTATACTTGATGGTTTTGACTTCCTTCTCCAATTCCTTACTTTTTTCCTAAGATTTTAGGTGGCACTACTTCCAATAAGTTTTATCATCCATTGCATCCAATACTCTCTTATCTTTCTCAAGCCATGGGGAATACAATTCTGGTGTGGAAGAGGAAGATGATCTTTCTCTTTGATCTACTAGTTCCTTCTTCAACCTATCATTTTCTTTAACTAGCTTATCAATTTGTGCCTTGGTGAACTTTTCCACATTGACATTCAACTCTGCTATCTCCATGGGGTTGGTATCCCCTACTCTTTGAACCAAGAGATGTCCAAACATTTGGTTTGGATTATCAATCACAACTGGTCTTTTGTCATGGGGGTACAATGACTAAATAAGAAAGGTGGTCTCATCTAGATTATATATAGATCCTAAATACATCTTGTCACTTGCTTCATCTATTAAATTCATTGTTTTATCTCCTCTCTTTTTGAAACTATCAAACACAATTGCAAAGCTTATATCCCATCTAGGAAAAAGCAATACTCCAACTTCTTGGAGTAACTCTCTCCCTCTCTCAGGAGTGATGGAATCCATCTCTTTGTCTATTTCTTTTTTCAATTCTTTCAAAATAGCAGCTTCTCATTCAGAAGTGACATCCTACATCTTTTGTCTCATTTTCTTTCCTTTATATTCATAAAAAAATGATTTAAACTCAGGAGACTTAACAAAATCTCCATCAGAAATGAACTCCTATCCAGCCTTGACCCTAACATCATCTGATAATTCATCTGATGCTTCAAATCTTACAGCATTGTGTTCCTGAGGAGGCTCATACCATACAATTACAGGGGCAGTTATTTATTGTACTTTCTCTTCCTCCTCATCACTTTCCTCATCACTCTCCTCTGAAAAAATCACATTAGGAGTTGGATATGAAGGTATATAATCTAAGGGCTCTATATATTTAGCCTGCACTCCAGAATAGGTTGCATGAGGGGCATCAAACACAAATGAAGGCACATTCTACACCACTTCATCCATATGAGAAATGAGTTTCTCAATCCTTGCTAGAGGATCTTGTATTTCACCAAATGCCTTTGAATAAGATGGGACATTTCTTCTTTTCCATTCCTCTACAAGCATAACCCTATTATATGTAGTCATTCTTTTAGTAGTAGAGGCTTCATCATGGTTTTTTATTACATCTTCAACTGAGAATACATGCTCATATCCTAATAAGACCTGTTATAACCTTTCTTTATGAATAAAGCCTTCTGCATCAAAATTTTTCCTTTTATTACCTAGAGGGAGGTTATACTGTGCTAATTTAGCATCAATTTCCTCATATCCCTCATTTGCAACCACTGTAAAGTCTCCAAAACATAAGGTATTGGGCATGATAGATTGTTTGTTGTGTTCTTTGAGGTTTTTGGAATCAAAATTTTCCAATTGCCTCACAGTTTCTAAGTAGGAAATTCTATATTCAAGAACTACTCATGGCAACAAGTGTGGAGTTCCTTAAAACCCATAAACCCTAATCACTATGCAGTCAGGAAAAGCATACTAGTCTCCCCATTTATGATCCATCTTTTTCCTTGGGTCATTTTCCTTTGGTCTTAGAAACTTTTTCACTTCTGGGGATAAGTTATAATCACACGGATATCCCAGCCACTCCATTAATGGTTTCACAAAAAAAATCCTCAAAATAAAGATAATGAGATCTACCAAATAGAATATCCCACAGTGAAGTCCACATCTGTATAGGTTTGAGGTTCCCATTTTTATCTGTATCTTTTATTCTTAATTCTTGACTCTAGACCCTTCTAACATGTCCCTCATGCATGAGCAAATGCATGAACATAGAATAATGTTTGAAATAAATATATTCACTGTTGTTTTTAATCTTTTTAAGCTCTCAGTTTAGGTCATTGGCCAAGTATCTAGCATAATTGAATGACCTGGCATCATTGCTTTGTATGTTTGTAGCTAAGACCATTGGGGAAATAGACATGAGGGGTGGGACCTCTAACCCCAAGACCTGACCAGTTGAATAATAAGTGTATCTAAAATATTCTTCAAACAAGTCCTCATGAAAAGGAGGGTTTTCATTACTCGAAAACCTCTTGAGTTGGCCTCCTTCATTCTTAGGCCTATGCAAGGGTAGTTTCCATCATTTGTAGCTAGCATCCATATGGTGATACTCTATCAAGAGATCTCTAATCATGAATGGAAAGTTCATAGGACACTCCAGCTGAAACACATTAGAAATTAAATCCTCAGAAATAACAAGCATATCAGCCCCATTATGTGCTTTTATAGTTCTCCTCTTGGGGTCATATCTGTTAGCTAGTGCTTTAATTAATTCTACATTTATGAACACATTGGGCACCATGAGTCTTCCCAAGTTCAACCTCCATGGGTTACAGACTGGCTAAAACCTAAATTGTTTCCTGTAATGATACATGAAAAGCTCATGCCTGCATCGTGGAGTCAAAATATCCCCTAAGACTTTATGTTTATCTAATAATCTATCCATTGAAGGATTCATTTGAGCACCCCTCCTAGATCTTAGCCCCAACCCAGGGCATTGATCTATCAGGTCTTGATTCAAGAGTCTCTTCTCAATTTTTTGTTTCTTAGCTTTGATTTTTTTCTACATTTTCCTCCATTGTTCAAATTCTTAATCCTTTGAAAAATACAACTTCTTAGCCAAGATTGGTGTACTTACTTGGGTCTCACCTCCATTGGTTTCTGCTATGTGAGAACTCCTAGCTTTTCCTTTTTGCTTCTATCCTCAGCGAAATCTTCCAAACTATGCAACAATTATGCAATCAACTTGTGATATAATTCACTTCAACTCTGGCTCATAAATACACCACCCATTTCAGTCTTGTCATCGGGGGGAAGCATTTATTTTTAAATGTCTGGATGATGCCTTGAGATGTCACATCAGTTAGAAATCAATCATCATCACTGTATTGGCGAGACTGCAATCCTTATTCCATCGATAGCCACCCTCTCCACCGATGAAATTTTTTCCTTCAGTCTATCAGTGTGATGCCAAAATATATTACCCTAATACACGTTAATTCCCCTAATATATAATAATTCTTGATAATTTATGATCATATCAGGCCATCAGGGGAATGTAGACATTCATTCCACCAATGTTCATGTGTTACAATGATGTGCTTACTTTTGTTCACTCTATTGGTCTATCGAGGGGAATGTCTTAGGAGTTAGCTCGATAGGGTGTTGTTACACCAATACTAGGTAATGAATTGTTTTCATCAGGCCATCAGTAAGGCTACGATGGGGGTTCCGCTGATGATGCATTGTTAGGTTGATAGTGCTAATTTTTGATAAGTAGGAGGTATTTTTCCACAGCGTGTCAAATTATGATATTGCTATCAGGATTCAACCATGTAATTTCGAGTCAAACTCATAAATGCATGAGTTTGACTCAAAATTACACGGTTGAATCCTGATAGCAATATCATAATAGTGCTAATTTTTACTAAGGAAAAATTATGGAGTCTCAAACTTATTTATGGGTGTGACAACTTGGCAATGTGGGCTACAAAATGGATCTTCTCACACAAATTTCAACAATTTGTGTTGATCATAAAATTAAAATGTGATGTATTTCTATGGAATGTGGAGGATTGGTGGGTGGAGGCTAGTGAAAAATGTGAAAATTTTCATTTTTAACAACTAGCACAATGAAAAATAACATGCATAGATCATACAAAAGAATAAGAGAGAATAAGAATCAATAATGGATAACTGAATAAATCTTGTTGTCTCCAACAAGAAAAATACCACATATATATCGTGTTCATTACCTAGATTGACTAGATCAATGCTAATCCTTTAATTTATAATATTCTTTGCAGTATCCTCATGTTACTACAGTTTTTCCAAAGAAATATGACAAGACGAATGCTAGTTCTTCAATAATGTAGATACCATTTCAAGCTAGTTGAAAATTTGCAATGGTTGAAAAAAATCTTTGTTAGAGAGACAAATGAATCTCCTAACATTTCCCATGATTGAATAGGCTCTGGTACACTTGAAACTGCTAATACATGCATATCTAGTTAGTCGAATTGTCCAAAGTACTTATGTAGGAACCAACTCAGTTCTTTTTTGGACAACATATACATCGTATTCACTAAGTACACCTCCCACACCCTCCTATAACCATAGTTTTCAGGGGATTTCACATGGTAATTTGGAAGTAAATTTTGGAGACACTCTTATAAAGAAAGCATGACTTCTTCATGAGTTTTGTAGACTTTTAAAATCCTTATCCCCAGAGCCACTCTACCAAACAGAATAAAATTATAGAAAATAAGGATATATTTTCCAATTAAAGAATTACTCCAAAATATTACCTAATGAGCCTCCACCAAACACAGCCTCTCTGGAATCCATTTGACTGCAGGCTTGACATGGATGCACATCAAAAGAGACAAACCGACATTAATTATAAAGATGTTCCTTATGAACAAAAAGGAACACAACTAACTCACCAAGGAAAAAACATAGTGGCATCTGGCATGCAATTCTAAGTTAGGTGAACCTAGAGATAAGCTTGTCAAGAAATACTTGCAGGGTGCTAAAATACTTGTAGAAGATATATATCATGTAATTCTAAGAGATGATTTTGAACACAAACACTTGTGATCCAAAATCAATTATGAGTGTATGGCTATGTTAATTTTGTCCTCTTTGACAATAAGACAAAATACTCTTCGCCTTCAACTCACTTATATATAATAAATCTGTATGCCACATTTACATTAACTAATTAACACCATATGACTATTACTGGTATATTTAAATATTTTGTATCACCTCCACTCATTCATGACCCACAATGAACATTACATTCTAGCACTCACCATAATGTTATATGTCGATCAATCCACTTTCAAGGTTCAATCATGTTTTGGCTTTAAGTATCAGAAATTCACAAGATCCACATCAATCTAGATAAACATCTGGACTTATATATTAAGACTCAAAATTCAAATATCACAAAAACAAGTAAACAAATAAATACTCAAATCTTATTAGCAGGGGAACTTTCAAGTTTTACTTTCATAACACAACCAATGCAGAAGAAAGAAATACAAAAAGCAACTCAAAGGGATATGAAAGGACAAGTTACATGAGTAACAACCATGAAAAAAAACCGAAAAAATTGGTTGTATTAGTTGAACTCAAAAAAAAATTATAAGTCAGAGACGACAAACCTTTAAATGCTATTTATCTAGTGGTTTACATAACTTTTCTATATTTATAAGTCAAACAACTTGTAAAATGTATAATTGTTGGAATGGGAATGAAATTAGATTGTTGTTGATGTTTGTTATTCTCATGGACAGGTATTGAAGCACTTGAATGGGTGATAAAGCTTGTTTGGATAGAACCTGGAGACTTTTGAAAAGGAAAGAAAGGAATTTAGAGTTTTTTGCAACGAATTTGAAGTCAGCGAGGCCCTCTGCAGCAAATTTAGAGGTAATTTGAAACCCTCATTGCAGAAAGTAAGCTGATAGAAAACATAGGCATATTCCATTCTCAATAGGTAAACTTCAAATGAATGCAAGATAGATCTCATAACAATGACTCATTATATCCTCTTCGTTTTGTTATGGTATGTACTAAAAGTGACTACTTTCAACAATGTTTTGGCATCTTTGTTTTTTTCTTTAAATCAAAAATGAAATTAATATGGGAATGCACACTATTATAGATGGATGAGCATCAAAGGTTGACTATGGATCAATATCATGCATATGATGAGAGAGTAGTTGATGAAAGGGACATTGAAAAATATCCATGTCCATGTAAAAATTGTCTTGGTGGAAAGGTGAAAAAAAGAAATATGATTTATCGACATATGATAAGATATGGGCATAGTGGTATAAGCCCTTGGGCTTACAATTATTATGAAGATATGATAGAATGTCAGACTTTGAGAGATGAAGAAGCAAGAAACATAGATGAAGTGGCACCAAACATAGATGAAGAGGCATAAATGTTTGATGAAGGGTTTGAAGTTGATAGAATGTTGAATGAGGGTCTAAACGATGATTGGGCCAAGTCAATGGACGATGCTTTAAAGCCTGTGTATGCTAATTTCAAGTTAAATCATTTGAAAACAATCCTTCAAATTCTTAACTTGCAAGTGGTGCATGGTTGGACAAATGAGAATGTAGATCAGTTATTGGCATTATTAAGTTCATTGTTACCAACTGACTCCACATTGCCAACAAAATGAAGTCAATGTAAAAAGAAAATTAGTAAGTTTGGCTTGGGGTATGAAAACATCCACACATGTGTGAATGGTTTTGTATTATTTCACAAAAATATTACAAATGAGAGTGAATGTCTGAAATGTCATGAACTGAGGTATAGACAAGGGTTGAAATTAGTTGTGGTTCCTAGAAAGGTTCTTTTCCACTTTCTGATAATCCCATGATTACTCCAAATGTATAGGTGTAGAGACATTGCTGAACTTATGCAGTAGCATGCCCAAAATAAGAGCACTAATGGAAAACAATGACATGTTCCTAATTCTAAGACGTGGATGGAATTTGATAATAGATGGCCTGATTTTTCTCAAGATCCTTGTAATATAAGGTTGGGTTTGGCTCTAGATGGGGTGAACCCATTCTCAGATCAAAGTACTAAATGGTCAACTTGGCCAGTGTTTCTAATAAATTATAACTTGCCTCCATGGTTAGCAACTAAACCATTTTTCTTAATGTTATCATTGATCATACTAGGAAAGAAAAGTGTGTCTTCAAATACAATAGATGCTTATCTAGAGCCATTATATGATGAGCTAATGGAATTGTGGAAATGAATTGAAGCAATTCAATCTTTAAGGGATGGTCATTCAATCAAATTCACTTTAAGAGCTTCCTTATTGTTTACAATTCATGATCTTCTTGCATATGGCACATTTTCTAGTCTCTCTGTTCATGGATACCATGCATGTCCTGCTTGCAACTTTAAGGATTTTGTGAGGCACTCAAGAAGTTTGTGTAAGTCTATTTATTGTGGACATCATGCTTACCTTAAAATGGATCATCCATATCATCGAAAAAAAACATGTTTCAATGGTCAAGGAGAGAATCATGAATTGCCATTGCTAATAATAGGTGATTACATTGTTGAGAATGACAAAAAAAAATTCATTTATTGAAAATCATGGGATTGTAGGTAATAGATATGATCCATGTAATGAAAGCAGTGTAAAACAATTGTGCATATTGTATAAGTTTCCATACTTTAAAGATATAGCCATTAGGCATACTGAGAAAAATATAGCTTATGCTATTATAAAAACTCTTTTTGGTGCTCTTGATACTATTTCATCATGTGAAGACTTTCAAGAAATAAAGATTCGTCGAATAATTGGTTTGAAAAATATGATAATTGAAAATATAGAAAACCTAGTGCTCCTTATGTTTGGACAAAGGAACAATGTGCACAATTCTTACAGTTGATGTCTCAGACTCGCTTTCCCACTAGATATGTAAGTAGAAACATTAGAAGCCAAACTAACATTAATAGCTTAAGAGGCCTCAAGACCTATGACTATCATGTCATAATCGAGAATATTTTACCTATTGTGGTAAATATATCAAGTTTCGAAAAGGGGCCAAGATTGGAAATTATAAGGTTGGGCCTAATATTAAAGAGAATGAGTTTACTTATATTAGATCCTTCAAACTTTGATAGTTTGAGGGAGGAGGTTGTTGAAGTCCTTTCTCTATTGGAACGAGAATTTCCACTAGCAATCTTTAACATTTCTATGCATCTTTTAATACATCTAGAATATGAACTAGAGAATTGTGGTCCAGTAAGAACAAGATGGATGTATCCTATAGAACGATATATGAAGGTTTTGAAAAAAATTGTTCGTACTAGGGAAAAACCAGAAGGAAACATGTTTGAGGGATATTCAATGTAAGAGGCCATGGGATTTTGCACATAATAGATGAATGATTTTAAAAATGTCAATCGACGTGTATGGGATGATGATGAAGACGAGAGAGTTGTAGGTAAAGTATTAGAAGGAAATGGATGTCACTTCAAGCTATCATATCAAGAAATAAGTGCAATACATGCCTTTATTCTTCAAAAACATCTTTGTTCGATAAGTGGCATAGGTAAAAAAAAATTACACAATAATTTATTTACTCAATTACATTTACACATTTATATTATTATTTTTTTATAAGTTAATAGCTAGGTAGGGATAGCACCCATTATATTGGAAGTGAAAAGGTTTTACAATGAGGAAAAAAGGGGGCTCGTGAGCCAATCTGTTCATAACCGGATAACTAACCTGATATCACAGATCAGGACTCCAAAGAACTAGCAAAACAAAAATGACCATTATGCTGCACCCAAAGCCACCACCGACCAAAATCAAGGGGTAAAATCATGACTGCCCACACCGCTGACCAAATGAGCATCCACAATGGCAAAGGCTTCCAACATGCGTCCTTCAACCTCCCTCCAAACCATGTCTTCCTCCAGCACCAAAGCATCCACTGTTCCTGCTGTGTCCTAAGCATCACTCACAACCTCGTCGAGAAAACCCTCAGAGATTAGGCGATCCCAATGTCAGTCATTTTCCATTGAATGTTTGATTTATACCGAAACAAACACTAGTTTTAGGATAACAACATTTGATGTGTGTGGCCCCATTTAGCCTCCGACAGGTGAAACATACACCAAGGGGATTCCCATCAATCTACCCCACCACACCCGACTGCCTACTCACCTAATGCTTACTACCCGTTTCACCAATTCATCAGCCAAAGTATTGCCTTCCCTGTATATGTGACTCACTTTGAAATCTTCAAATTCTACTATCAGCAAGTTAATTTGATCAAGCCATTTGTGTAATTTCCAATTTGGGGTGCATTTCTGGCAAACAACTTTTATAGTCAGTAGCGATTCACCCTCCAAATGTATCTTTTGAGCACCTACCTCCCTACCCAATTCCAAACCCCTGAGTGCTGCATAAAATTCAACCACGTTGTTCATATTTGTGCCAATGAATTCTGCACAATCAATCAAAACATTCCCATATTTGTCACGAATCACGCATCCAATACCGCTTGAAGCACCATTGAAGTTAATTTTTACCCAATCTTTTTTTGGAGCACACCAGTGAGCTTCTTTCCTCAGCTTCACTTTTTGACAGGTTCCACTATCACCCGTGAGAGTGGGAATGGATAGACCATTGAAAAAAAATTTCATCCTATTGTCCCATTGTGTGAATACAATATTCTTCAATGAACTTCTACGAGTTGTAGCATTGAATACTTCCGTGATTGCCAGTTCTATTTTCTTACATAGAAGTTCTCTCGACATAGATTTCTCTTTGAAAACTCTTTTGTTCCGTTCTTTCTAGATTTCCCACACAATTAGCGAAGGAATTACCTGCCAGAGACTGCCAAAAAGGCATTTTTTATAGCCCCTAGGCCATATGAAAAACCAATCCCTCAAACGTTGTGGAACAGGGCACTGAAAATTGAGTTTTTCTAAAAAATACTTCCAACAAAAGTCTGAGTATGGGTAATGCAAAAGAAGATGGTCTACATCTTCCAATTGGTTTTTGCATAGATAACATTGCCCTGGACCTATGACACCAATTTTCATTAATCGAGCATGTGTGAGAATGCGGTTCTGTATCGCCAGCCAAGCAAATGATCCAGCTTTAGGGAGATAGTGTTTACCCCAAAGCAGATCCTTCGGCCACTACTATTCTTCCAGCATAGCTTCTTTAATTTGATAACCAATTTTCACCTTATACTCCCCATCCTTCGATGCACACCATTTGATAACATCTTTCTGATCGGACCACACTATACTTCTTTCCTGCAAGATTCCCCACAACAAATATTTTTGTTCTTGAGACACATTTAAGGTGCCCGGAGACTTCCATCTCCACTTCTGAATCCCATTTATATTTACCAGATGCCCATAGTCACTTACTTTCTTCCCCCAGCATCTAGTAGACTCAGCCTTAATTGCAGCTAGTTCAGGTTTAGTAGACAAAGCAGGATGCCCCTCCCATGAGTCTTCCCAAAAGGAAGCAGCCTGACCATCCTTAATCTCCCAAGTTATGTGCTTAGTGATGATTCCTGTACTTTCCAAGATAAAATTCCAAATAGCAGAGCCTCTTGGTGGATTCAGTGTGTTCAATATGTGAATTGGCTCATCTAAGTCTAAATATTTCCTCCTGAGAATTTTCACCCACCTTCGCTCACTATTTCGATATAGGAACCATACCAACTTTGCCCCCATAGTGAGGTTCATGATATGGAGTTGTTTTAAACCTACACCTTTAGCCCCAAATGGTTTACACACCTTGTCCCACAACATTACAGGTAGCTTATGACTATCCTCTGGACCATTCTAGAAAAAGCACCTCATGATTTGGATGAGACTATCAACGACCGATTTAGGGATCTTCATACAAGACATGGAGTAGATCGGTATGGCAACAAGCACTACTTTCAACATTAAAATCCTACATGTAGAAGAGAGCCATTTTCCTCTCCATAACTCCAACTTCTTTTTGCAACTTTGGATTAGATTTTCCTAGTAACATTTTTTGTTGTGCCCTCCAAATAATGGCAATCCTAGGAAGCGACCAGGGAAGCTGGCGATCCTTAGGCCCAAGATTCTTGCTAAGTCCCTCTGCAAGCTAGGCTGCACATTTAAGAAGTAAACTTATAACTTCCTCCAATTGATACTTTGCCTAGATGCTTTGCTATAGTTGCTTAGAATTTCTCTAATAGTTCTTGCTTCCCCTCTTGTGGCTTGCCCAAACAGGATTGTGTCATCAACAAATTATTGATGTGAAGCAGCTTCTACACCTGGGGTAATTTCAATTCCCCACCATTGACCAATTGATTTTATATTTTCTATGCACCTTCCTATAGCCTCTTCCATAATAATGAAAAGAAAGGGGGAGAGGGGGTCCCCCTGCCAAATGCCTCTTGAGGTGTTAAAGAAGCCTTGAGCTACCCCGTTGACTAGAACTGAGAATTTAGGAGAATTGATGCAGCTGTCAATCCATTTCAGCCAGCTATCACAAAAACCAAATTTACCTAGCACCTTCATTAGAAACTGTCTATCCACCAGGTCATAAGCCTTCAATATGTCTAATTTGATTACCATACTCGAGGATCTTTTTTTTCTTGTAGAATGAATCACTTCATGAGCTATGATAATAACTTCAACAATGGAGTGACCTGGGGAGAATCCACTTTGTTCATCTGAGATGATATTCTTGAGGACTGACTTCAATCTATTGGCTATGATTTTAGTGACAATTTTGTATGTAGTATTACATAGAGCTATGGGTATGAAGTCACTATGATTTAGGGTGCCAATCATTGCCATCCTTCTTCTGGATTCCTCAACTACCTTATGTAGATCACCACCTATAATGTCCCAAAAAACCTGGTAGAACCGTGTAGGGAAGCCATCCAAACCCGGGGCTTTGTCTACTTCGAGCTGAAATGTAGCCTTCTGTACTTCTTCTATGTTGATTGGTTTGAAGAGTTCTTTGTTGTCTTCTTCAGTGATTAGGGATGGGATGTGATTCAAGAAGTGCTCCCTTTCCCTGACATGATCTTCATATTTATGATTCAGCAGTGTTTCAAAATAGTGGACAGCTTCCCGATTCACCTCTTCCAATGATAGAGTTTTGGAGCCATCCTCACATTCAATCTTTGAAATCCTATTCCTCCCTTTGTTAGCAATAGTTGTTCTTTGGAAATACTTAGTGTTTTTGTCACCTTCTTTGAGCCAGACCTCTCTAGATTTTTGGCACCAAAATGCTTCCTGCCTAGCCATAATCTCCGCCAACTCCATCTTGAGTTTCTATTCTAGTTCAAAATCTTCCCGTACCATTCCTCTTTCCATGATTTTCTCATTTAGTGTGCTTAATTCTGCTTCAACCCTTGCTTTTTCTTCAAAGATGTTCTTGAAATGTTCCTTATTCCATTCCTTCAACTTGGACTTGATATGTTGAAGCTTTTGACTGAATAGATATAGTTTTGAGTTCTTTCCTACCCTTACTTCATCCCACCAAGTTTCTATTAGGCCATATAGTTTTTCATCCCTAAGCCACATGTTTTCGAATCTGAAAGGACTTCCACCCTTTGGGATTTCTAGATTGAGTGTTAATTGTACTAGGAAGTGATCAGATCCTGTATAAGGTAGAATTGTAGCCTCAAAGATCTCCTTCTGCAACTCCCACTCCCCCTGAATGAAAAAATGGTCTAACTTTTCTACTATATTGGTGAATCCATTCCTCCTATTAGTCCAGGTAAATCTTCCATTTGACATGGCAATCTCCCTTAGGCTGCAATCATCTACAAGATCCTAAAAATCTTGTTGCACTTTCGGGATAGGCAGCAGTCCCCCTTGCTTTTCAGTGCTACACAATGTAGCATTGAAGTCTCCCCCAATAATTGTAGGTATACCATTCTGCTCAACCAACCAAAGCTTAATCTTTTTCCATAAGAGCCTTTTTGCTAAAGTTGGGTTCGGGCCATAAATGTTCAACACTTGGAATTCCTTGTTTTGGTTAAGAATTCTTCATTTTACCACCATCCAATTCTAGGAGGACTTGATCAGTGTGCATTTAATGAATATTGGATTCCAGATTATCCCTAGACCACCAGAAGTGCCAATAGCTTCAACAAAAAACCCCTCCCACTGTCTCCACAACTTCGTTTTATTTTGTGATTCCTCCCTACTCCACTTTGTTTCCTGAACTAAAACCATGTCACTTTTGCTTAAATCAATTTGGTGCTTAAATAAACACCACTTGCTAGGGGCATTTAAGCCCCTAGTGTTCCAGGTTATGATCTTCATGCCACCACAGGAAGGACAATCTCCTTCCCATTCCTTAATTTCCTTTGCCCCCTGGCATTCCCAGCTATCTCCATTTTTTCCTTATTTGTATTGGCACCCCGCTTCTTTTTCAATGCAATGTTAGGCTTCGTTAATTTGGATTGGGACTATTCTATGCTTCACTCCTCTAGAATGTTTAATTTCTCCTCCCCAAACCCATCTTCCACATCAAAATCTAATTCCAAGTTTCCTTCTTCGCTTATGTCATGTTCCAGCTCTGTGTCTGAAACAGGTGGACTAAGCTCAATACCTACTTCTAACTCTGAATTGGGATTCTCAACCATATTGTTATCAAATTCTATAATTCTTATTGTTTGTGATGGCTCACCGATCAGCTGCTGCCCCGCTTCTTCCCTATCTTCAGTCCCTGCAGGGTTTCCTTCGCCTTCCACCTCTACCCTGTTTATAGCATCAGCTTCTTTCAGAATTTTATTGTTGTTCCCCTCTCTCACATCTAATTCCACGCCTTCCACAGCATTCCTTACTGAGTATACCAGAGTAGTGGGCTCACTAGGTACTTGAGGTGCACTTGGAATGGCCCCACTCATTTCTACTTCTGAGATAGTTGAAGTCAGCTCCCCTTTGCCCCCTTGTTTTTTATCCCAACTCCCCAATACTAATCTCATTGAATGATCTTCTAGAATAGCGTTCTTTGGCTGATCTTCCCGCACCTTAGATTCCTTACCTTTCTACTCCTTCCTCACACTCTGTTCATCTTCATTGATCCCAATAGCATGAATGGTTCCAATGCAATTTAAATTCCCATGCTCCTTAGATTTGCAATTGGAACATAGCAACAGTTGATCTTCCCTTTCAACTTTTAAAGTTCTGTATCCTGATTCTATTGGTAGATCTATTTCATGTGGGATCTCTTGTTGAGGGGATAAACCTAGATATAATCTAATGTATGCCCCTTGACTCCTATCTATCAAAATTTCATCAAAATCTAGGAAAGATCCAAGCTTACTCCCAATGGTTTTTAGTAAATTTTCTTCCCAGTATTCTGAAGGGAGATCATACATCCGGATCCATACTGGGACCTTCCTTTAGTTTGTGTTTCCAAGGATTGAAATTTGGATACCAATCTACAAGATGGACACCGGTATTCTCTAGATAATGTTGACCTTTTGTTAGGGCATTCTGTTTGGCTTGATTAGAGGGGAAAATAACTACAAAGAAGTTATTTGCTAGGACACAAATCTGGGTTAGCCCATCCTAGTTTTCGTAACACCAACTCTCCACGAATCCCTCTTCTTTGAGAATACCACCCCATTTAATAAACATCCCATAGTCCCTTAGCTTACCGATTTTGATCCTTAATTTCATCAACTCTACCTCCACTGTGATTCTCTGTGATGGTGGTTGGAGTTGTTGATCTAGTTTTCTTCCTTGTTTGTCTGACCGATCCTCCCATCCATCCATTTTTTCTACCCCTCTTCGATGAGACCCTGGTTTTTCCATTTCCACAAGAGTCAATTGAGGGTTTGGCTTCTTCCTCCAAGAGTCCACCATGCTTTCCCTTGAGGGGCCTTTATACCATAACCTCCCATTCCTTTGTCTTTGGTAGTCTTTGTTACTGATTAAGTCTGCTTCCTGCTTTGAAGCTCTGCCATAGGGGTGATCAAATTTGTGATGCATTGCATTGATGTTTGACTCAAATCTCCTTACACGCGGTCGAATCCATGGCGGTCCTTGGTTTTTGATCTGAGAATCGTTGAACCCTTGCTTCCTAGGGCAAAATTTTTCCTCCTGCTTAAAGTGACGATAATCTAGATGGCATCCATCAACCCATTGGCCATCATGAAAAACCCATTGTGGGGTATGATCTCCAAGTTTATTTCGATCTGCATCCTGCCAATCCCTGCCACCAAAGGGGCCTCCTTTATTTCCCTATTTTTGATCACTTTGGTGATTGTTTGTCAACCCAGACTATTTGTGTTCCCACCTAGCTTTGAGGTCTTCTATTGAAAATTCCTTTTCTGCTTCGGCTTCCCACTCGCCCGCTTTATCAACCTTTGCCCAGTCTTTTTTGCCATGCTTTGCTCTTCCTTCATTCCTGCCGTCATGCTGTCCTACTTCCTACTCCCTTCGCACTTCCAGTCGCTCCTCACTCAAATCCGCCATTTTTTGTTTATATGAGTAACTACAAATTAAACATGATAAAATACACATTTATATTATTAATCTTACTATTTGTACGCCATTATTCTATGTAGAAAATATGAAGAAGAGAATCAAACTTGGACGCAACATTGACCTCAAAGGCGCAAACATCATGATTTGATTGGAGCTGATTCTTTTCCAAAATTTGAAGAATGGATTGCTAATGCAATCAGTGATGCAAAAGAAGAAGGTCAAGAAATAACAACAGAGGAAAATGAGCTTTCACAACCTCCAAATTTATGGGCTATGAGTTTTAGTGGAATGTGGGCCTATGGTAGTCATTTAAGAGTGGAAGAAAAAGACAAAGGAAAGACAAATTGTGATTGTGTTGTTAGTGCTGAATTTCTTCATGAAATTGAGAAGAAATTTTATGTTGGATTCATCCAAGAAATTATTCAAGTGGATTTTGGTGAAAATAGTCCTATATTATTAAAATGTAAGTGGATCTGACCATCCACAGTACAATTTGATGAATATGGATTTGTACGTGCAAATACATGACAATTTTTATCAAAGACAGATGAGTCGTATGCTTCCCCTCTTCAAATTAACCAATCATTTCTAATTGATGATGTAAGAAGCCTAGGTTGGTCATATATCATTCAAACAGAGTCTCGTTCGAGATGAAAATTCATGGAAGTTGTTGATGTAATACCTGATGGGCAATATGTTAATTTACAAGAAACATTCAAAGAAGTGGATGAAGACAATGAGGGAATGTTTGAAGAAGAGATTTTGATTACCAATGAAGAAATTGGGAGAGATAATGTATTGCATGTCACAAATGAAGATGAGGAAGAAAATCAAGTAGATGCAGACACGAGTGATTAGGATTTTGATCTTGCTAGAAATGTAGATGATTATTGATGAGCCCCATTTTATGACCTTTTATGTAAGACTTTTATGTTTTTTTAAGACTGTTTTATGTTTTAAGGACATGGACCTTCAGACTAATACCTATTTCAAAGCTTTAATGTTGAAAAAAGTTGCTATATGAATGCAATATGAATATGTTTTCATATATAAATTTTGTATGCAATATGAATGCAATATGAATATGTATACCATCATTGCTTTACTTTGACAATGATCTTTTCTTGACAGCTCCTCTGGACTATTTACTGCTTTTATGTATGTTCTTTATCACTGCCATTGTTCTAGCATCCTTTATAAAAGCCATCATTGAAGCATTTTTAAACATTATTTCTATGTTTTCTTTTACACTTTTTTTACTAAAATAGAATTGTCTTCCCTACATATGGCATTATCTTTAGCCCTATTTTGTAATATTATTGTATACCATTGCCTTGTGAACTGCTTTGGAATTGACTGCTCACTGCCACGAAAGTATTTCTCATTGTTGTCTTCATTTGTTGGATCTTTCACCCACTGTGGCACTCGTTTCCTCACTGATATGGTCTTTTGTTCTCTATTCCTTCACTATTTATGATAGTAGTATACAATCCTTGATGATTGATCATTATTTTTTATTAATGCTCAAGGCATCAATATAGTGATTCCTCATTGCAATAGAAGCATTTCCTCATTATATCCCCACTATTTTGGCATTACATTTTGCTCACATCCTTTGTTGTCTTCACATTCTTTTTAATAGTGATATCGTTATCACCATTTGTGCTTTTGACTTTATGCACTAGAAATCACTCTCTCATATGTATCTTTATATACTATAAGGTGATTGCTTTTTTTGCTTTGATCAAATGTTCTTCACTGTTTTGCATATATCTTGAAGTTCACTGCTATTTGACTACTTAGTCCTCAAATCATGGCATTCCTTGCTTGTAACTCACTGTCCACTCCACCATATCTATTCTTTTTCATGAAATCTACCCCTTCATGAATGTATCTAGATGTTATGAACAAATTATTATGTAACAGAACAATAGAAGTAAGAATCACCAAATACCATAGACATTTCTTATTGATGGTGCTATCACCTAAGCAAAGCATTGGTTTAGTTGTACAAAATGGTTGCCATGCTACAAGTTCATGTCCAATTAAAATTTGGCAATACATATTTTTTTATTGAACCATGAATGAAAACATTATTGCTAAAGATTTTATGGATTGATTCAAATACATTGCTAAGTTTTTTATGCAACTGGCATTTTTGCAGGGCACCATTATTTAATATCCATTGACTGAAATATCCACAACATCTAATGACTATTTTTGTTTGTAGTTTTTTAGACTTTGTATGTGTTTTAATGACTATTCATTAAAATTGAGACCTCATAAACTTGTATTTATGTAATTTCTGTTACAGTTAATTATCTCTATATCAAGTTGCTAATTTATACATTATTATTTTTGTGGACATCAGGAAATGAAGAAAAATAACTTAAGGTGCAAATTAGATGATAGTGATCACAATGTTGAAATTCCAGTGATAGATTATGAGCTCTTTCATGAAGAACGTGTGGCCAAGAATAATGAATAGTTATCACATCTTGGTTTGATGTCAAACAGGCAAGTTGTAAATCCACTAAGTAGTAAATTATTTTTTTAATATTGTTTAATGAAATTTTATAGGAAAGGGATTTATGTATATAAGACATGATATGATTTTTTTTTGTTTTACAGGAAAGAAAAAGAGAGCAAAGAAAATGTAGAGAAAAAACAAAAAGAAAGTAAAGATACAGTGTTGCTAGCTCGTAGAAGCCAATGCTTTTGTGATTCAACAAATGAAGTTGGTGAAAAAAATAGTTGTGATGAAGTGAAATCTACAGAGACCACTACTAATCTACCTACTCATGCCACACATGATGTGTCCAAGGAGCATGAATTTTTGGTTAATCAAAGTCATGAAGAGAGTCAGTTTGCATCTGATGTGCCTGTTGAGAGTGCACTTGTCGCATCTACAACTTTTGAAGAAATTAGTGAATCAGCCAGAAATATTTGTAGTGGTGAAATAGAAGATGTGCCTACTTATGTTAAAAGACAAAGATTGAGTCAAGATTTATACAGATCTACAAAGAGGAACACAAAAGAAAAAATATTAGAAGGGAATAAGTCATTCTTGGTTGAGGTATCAAGAGCTAGTGAACCCATTGGGAAGAATGCTACAAGGTGGGCCTCTGAGTTGGGCGTAAGATGTAGGGCCCATTTGGATATCTACAAATAAAATTTTATAGAGCAAGATCCATGAAATGTGGAATATGTTATACAAAAAATTGAAAATTCCTTTGACACTGTTGGTGGCAAAATCTCTAGAAAATATTGCAAGCACAAGATGAGACTTCTGATGAACAGTTTTAGATACAATTGCAGAAAAAAAATATGGAGGGAAAAGAGATGTTAGACTCCACTCTATCTCCCAAACAGTGGGAGACATTGAAATAAATTATGTGTTTTGAAGAATATTTGACAAAGAGTAATAGAGGAAAGAGAGCAAGAGATAATGTGAGGAATGAATATACATTTGGCCAAGGCGGGTTGCAAGCCAAAATGGAAAAATGTGGAGTAAGTGTATGGATTTTTGGTTCAATTTACATTGTGTTATTTATTTCAATTTTTCATTGAACTGACTATATGTTGAAATTGACATTGTATTTTAGGTGGAAAATAATAATAGAGAAGCAAGTGTAGAAGATGTTGTCAATTATATGGCATCACTAGATCATACTAAATCTAATACCAGTATCAAGAGGAAATATAATTTGTCAATAGAGATTTCACAACCATCTATTGAACTCCCAGTAAGAGCCTCTCCAAATCATGTCAACTCAAATGAAGACTACCAACATATAATGAGTTGCTTAAACTGTCTCATTGAGAAAGTTTCGCAGTTGGTTGCCTCTATTGAGCCTATAATTTCTGCATGGAATGACCATAATTCCACGAGTTTAGATCAGGTAAGAGGCTATCCCTCAATATTTTGATTCTCAGCTATATCATCTTTATATTGTATTCTAAAGATGTCTACAAATTTCATAAATGTTTTTCAGAACATGCCTTTATTAAATTTCTCTCGTGATCTCCAGGCAAAGTATTATGATCATATATCGAATAGTGAATCTATGAAATTTTTCCTTTTGTTTCATTGAAATCCATTGTGATTGTGAGTTTTATGATAAAATAACTATGAGATCAATGAATGATATGTTAGGTCTTAGAAGTGTAGGTTCTTAAACCATAAGGGGGTGCCAATCCCTTAATACACCTTTGGCCCACGAACAAGGTAAACAAGATTGATTCCCTCGATATATATTAATTCCTAATAATCCATGGTTATATCAGACCATCGGGGGAATGCAAACATCTGTTCCACCGATGTTCATGTGTTACAATGATGTGCTTGCTTTTTATTGACTCTATCAGTCTATTAGGGAGGACACCTTAGGAGTCAGCCCGATAGCGTATTGTTACACTGATACTAGGTTATTAACTACTTTCATCGAGGGAATGCAAACATTCATTATATCGGACCATCAGGGGAATGCAAACATTCATTCCACCGATGTTCATGTGTTACAACGATGTGCTTGTTTTTGTTGACTCTATCGATCTATCAGGGAGGATGCCTTAGGATTCAACCCGATAGGGTATTGTTACACTGATACTAGGTTATTAACTACTTTCATTGAGCCATCAGTGAGGCTATGATGAGGGTTTTGTCGATGAGGAATTGTTAGGCTGATAGTGCTAATTTTTATTTAGGAATGAGAAAATATTATGGAGTCTCAAACTCATTTATGGGTGTGAAAATTTGGCAATGTGGGCCACATAAGCAAAAATCTGCAAAAAATCCCAATTAATCCCAATTTTTAAAAAATCTGCAGGCTTTTAGCCAAGCATCCATAGCTTGTTTGAAAGCACCTATTTTAGGATTTTATCCATAGCAGCAAGGAAATGAATTGTTTGATAAAATGCTTTGATAGACATGTATGAAAAATGTGTTAGCATAAACAAGGCAATGAACTCTTTGAAAAAATGCCTCAAAGAGAGGTCTCATGGTGTCGATGGAGTTCCATGACAATCAAGAGCAATTTGATTGTCATGACATTCCATCACCATGAGACCTCATTTATTTGAGGCATTTTTTCAAAAAGTTCACCACTTTGTCTATGCTATTGCTTACTATTATGCTTTTGATAGATTTTTTCGAAGCATCCATAGCTTGTTTGAAAGCATTGTTTTAGGTTTTTAGCCATAGCAACAAGGAAGTGAAATGTTTGACAAAATGCTTTGGTAGATATGTATGAAAAATCTGGTAGCATAGATAAGGCAATGAACTCTTTGGAAAAATGACTCAAAGAAATGTGATCTCATAGAATGCCATGACAGCCAAATGCAATTGGCAGCTGCTCCTAGTTATTAGTTATACAATGTGAAGTAATTGCATAACTCCTTAGGTTGACTTTGTAAAAACTATATTGTAATTGAAATTTTCTCATCTATCAACATCTAGTTATTAGTTATGCAATGTGAAGTAATGCTTTGATTTTGAAAGATGTACAATTCAATGTAATCAACGATATGAATATAAACTACATAAATCTATTTTTTACAATTCATTAGTTAAACTCTTTATTTTATTTTCTCTCTATATCTCTATGCTATGAATTTTCCTTTCAATTTCAAAAAAATAGTTTTTATCTCTTGTTCTACAATTTTTACCTTTTTTTTTAAATCCGATCTTTTCTTGATTTTTTCTAGACTTTTTCCCAATTTTTTCAAAAAATATTATACTTTTGGTTTGCTTATTTTTTCCCCAAAATATTTTTGCTGCTATGGAGCATAAAGCAATAATAAAACTCTTGAAATTCTATTCTTTTCTCAAAAAATTCTGATTATTTTCAATTCCAAGCTTCTGTACTTGCCCGTACATGGTTTCCTTGTTCTCTTTTGCATTGAATTAGGTGGCTAGGTGAGTTAAATTCAATTTGTTTCTGATTTGGTGGATTCTTGAATATTTTTGTGCATTTTGTAGTCAAATTGCTGAAATGGGTCTATAAAGACAGAGTTGAGGGTTTGTGAGTCTACAAAAATGGATTTTCACCCAGTCCACCTATTGTGACTTTTATGCTTGGAAAGGCTTTGTTGACTATTTTTTACATGAATTACTCATCTAGATATATTTTTTTACTTGATGGTTAAACTACATGCAAAGCAATTTTATCAAAGCAGCACAAAAACAAGAATGCCTTGATGTCAATCATAGTTGTGTTGAGGTTGAGGTAATATAATAGTTGTTGTGGAAAAAAATTATAGCTTTTTCATTCTTTACTTGACTTATATTAACTTTACATGATGATTAAACCATGTGCAGGGCAATTATATGAAAGCAGAACAAAAAGAAAAAGACCCTATCAATAGAGCTCTTTGCAAAGCAACACAACTTTAGGGCAATGTTGATAGTGATTATGCTGAATTCAAGGAGTATATGCATGATATTGATAGTACTACTGGTGTTGAACTTGAGGTGAGTGCTATGAAAAATTACTTTTCCTTGATTATGAAACCCTTCATGTATTAATGACTGTTATGATCCCAAACAATGAACAAGCTTATAGAATAGTGAACAGACAACTAAAACATTGAATGTAACCCGTATAACAATCATTGTACCTACTTTGTCACTTTTCAGTGGGGATTGCTGGCACTTCAATACTTTATGATGCTTGACTATGTTTTAGGCCAATGTAATTGACCTTGTCAACATCTTGAACTTAGCGTGTTGTTTCTTTCATTGGATGATACATGTTGTTTTTTCCTTCATGGATCTGTTGTTAACTCTTCATGATGGCTGTTGTTATTAAAAAAAAGTTTCTTCTGATATTCTTGCTGCTTTCTCTTAATGTCTTCTTGTTTTTTAGTAATGATATTTGCTACTCAATCCATTAAACTCATTGCCCTTTCATTAAACTCACTGCTACAACCATGAAACTCACTGCTACTACTACTTGTTCATTGGACATCATTCCTGACTTCTTTTTGCATTCTCTTACACTATTTTCTAACAGTGAAAGGCTCTTTATCTATTATTTATGTGACCTCTACATCCAACCTTATTTGTTACTCCTTTACTACTGCTATGAAAGCCACAGAGAAAGACTACATTGTTTCCTCAATGACTACTCTTAATGGCTGTCACATGTTTCCTTGATACATTTTGTTCTTTGTTCTTCTTTTATATGTCATCATTGACTAGGTTATGTTGACTGCATGGGGTTATGTTTCAGAGCTTTAATCCCACTATTTTTGTACATCCTAATGTATTTCACCTTCACCTTGCAGCAATAGTAGTAGTGCTCTCATATTGCATTCTTTGTTTTTGTGCATTAGCTACCTTTTTTATGTGTAATAGTGTTGTCATAACCTTGTGTCTGGTATGTGTGCATGGTAATGCAGTGTTTATATTTGTGGCCTTTGTATCTAATTATCATGAAGCTAATAGTAACATTGTAAGCATTGCTATGAGTGTTGGTTTTTTAGTAAATTAGATCATTGCAATTATTTTAACACACACGTGCAAGTACTATTTAAGTAAGTAATAGTTGTTTTATTATGCAAACAAGGGTAATCATTACCTATCTAATATAATGTGTTATTTTTTTTTCTTTTTGTAGAAATGTATTAATGATAAACTCAAAGAAGGGGATAAAGTTAGGATGTTGGATCCATTTGATGGTGATGTTGTGGGCATTAGGTGGATTCACTCCCTATCTATAGTACATGGAGTCAACTTGAAAGGAACATGAGATGCAAATGTAAACATTTTAAAGGTCACAAGTAACATACCCCTTGTTTATGAAGACAAAATAGATGGAGTTGTTCATCTGAAAGAGAAAGAGGGAACCTTCACATGGTGGCCACTAAAATATTTGCAAAAAATGACATAGTTGAACATGTTTATCATGTACTAGTTAATGTTAGACATCTTAGCTCACTGCTTTATGCAGTATTTTGAATGTGTTGTTCAGGGATCTCTAATTATCATGGTGTATTTGAAAGAGTTGGAAACTCTTAGACAAATTTGACATCTTGTAACTTTATATATTTATATATATATATGCATTAAATTTTTTATTGCAAATTACCTTTATTTATCATGATGTTGAATGAATCTTTTAATTCTAGCATGTTGTAGCTTGTTCGTATATGTAATATTTTTATTTTCTTTTATGTTTTAGTTCAAGTTTAATATTATGTTAGTTTTTCCTTATAAAATTTATGGTATTTAATAAATTATTCATTTCATGACTATATTTACTACCAATTAATAGAAACTAATAAATAAAAATGACTAAATTAATGACTAAATATATGACTAAAGTAATGACTAAATTAATGACTAAAGTAATGACTAAATTAATTACCAAATATATGACTAAATATGACTAAATTAATGACTAAAAATTGCATATAAATGACTAAATCAATAACTAAATCAATGACCAAATCAATGACCAAATTAATGACTAAAATTGTTTAGTCATAAATTTAGTGGTGTTATAAATGACTACAAATAAACCACTAATAGTCACGTGACTAAAGTTAGTCATTTATATGCAATTTTTAGTAGTTTATTTAGTCATATATTGTTGTTTGTGTACTAGTGGTAGGTAGAATTATTTGAAAGGATTGTAACCTAATATATTTAAACCATACTAGATTTGAACCAGCCTTTGCATACTTCTCATCAGATTGAACAATAGTCCTAACAAAGGATTTTACAAATATAGTCCCTCTTAGATCCTCCTATTGGATATCATAGCATTAAGACTCCCTAATCATCATGCATTTAAACCTATCTTTGAATATCCTTTGAACTCTCAAACTCACTTCACAACAAAAAAATAAATTAAGCACACATTTGAAGTAAAATATATGCAATTGCTTGAAAAACTATAAGCAATTAATTTGAAGAAAATGGAAGGCATACATGTAACAAACTTGCTCTTTATTGCCCATGTCCTAATCTTGAATACCCTCTTTCACATATTGAAATGAAGATAAAAAATAGAAAAATCATTGCATGCATCATTATAACTGAGTCTTCATTCTAGTTTTCATTGGTTTGCTCAAGTTTTCCCCTTCCAGTTGAGACAAAGCCCTAGTTTTCTTCTTCAACGTGGAGCTTTTTTTTTTCCTTCCTTTTTTCCCTCAAATTTTCAGTGCTTAACTTGGAGTCTTCTCTTTATCTTTTATGCATTGTGAATTGAATAATTCCTTTTTTCCTTTACTTGAAAGTGAAAAGCTTAATAAGACCTTTAAATTCAAAGACCAAAATTCATTCCTTTTTGCTTTTTTGACTTGAGACCAAAAGATTATTTAAATATTCTCAAGTTTATCAAAAATGGACTACAAGATGATTAACAAAGCCTACTATGTGAAAGAAGATGTTGGTATTTTTGATGATAATGAATGTTTGTTTTTGGCTATAAAAGAAGAATCTGGTCTTGCTAACCCTAAAGGTTGTGTGAAGGAAAGTGTTTTGGAGATGAAGGATAAGGTTGAAGGTACTTTCGTATCTTCTTTTCATGTCAAAGAGGATAAGAATTACTAGGTTGTTGACAGTGGTTCCTCTAATCATATAACTGGAGATAAAATTAAGTTTGTTAAACATGAAAAGTATGATGGAGGATTAGTTAAGTTTGGAGATGATTTAGGAGCTAAGATTTGTGGAATAAGTTTAATCAGTTTTGATGGAAAGAATAATACTGAAAATGTTTACTATGTTAATGGATTAATACACAATCTCTTGAGTGTTGGACAAATGTGTAGCAAAGGGTACAATATTGTGTTTAAGGATGAAGCATGTGAGATTCATGTTATCACATGAAATTGAACCCTATCGAGCACGAAGTTTAGTATTTCAATGAAACAATGGAAACAACCTCAAGGTGTGGTACCTTGGGAGAATGAGGTTGAATCTCCAGAGAAGGTTGGCTTCCTTTTTCAATCCCAGTGCAATGCACTAATCCAACCCAACACATGAAATTATACCACTAATAGCTCATAAGGAAAAGGGGAAAAGTAGAACATGAAAGGAGAGATGGAGATGATATACCAAGATGGAAAGGTTGTTTCTTCCTAACCAAGATTATAAATTACATCAAAGAAGGAGAGAAAATGACTCACACAACTCTCTATTTGGTCAATTTTAGAGGTAAACATGGAGGTTAGGGTTTGACAAAGCATAGGAAGGAAAGAGAATTTCTCAGCATAGTAGTTACAAATAATTTAACTCAAACATGTATACATAAAAATGCAAACAAACACTTAGACATGAAGGTAATGAAAGATTACTCAAACTTAAAATATGAGAGAGCCAACAACAATAATCGACTTCATTAATGCAAAGGTGTAAGCCAATCTTTACAATGGCAAAGTGTAAAATATAGTCTACAAAAGAAAAACCCTAGAGGAGCTAGAGGAAGAACCCTAAAAATGAAAATATTTCTTGCCTTTATAGATCAGGCATAACTAAGAAACCCAAGTCAAACCCTAACACTAACCAAGGTTAGCAAGAAATATTGTGTGTGCAATAATGGAGCCATTCTATGAAAATATCGATTAGGGCATATATCCACCAAGAAAATCAATAAACAACAATAAATGAGAATGGGTGCCAATGAAATCCACTTGCAGAAGGCATGGAATACAATTAATGTCATCCTTGAAGCCCAAGAACCAAGAAAGGTCGCTCAAAATTTAAATCAAGCATAAAAATGTCGCCTAGAAAACACGCCAAAATGTAGGAAGGTCAAGGAATCAGGCCTATAAAAAAACCTTTGTAAGCATTAGAAAAAAATGGTTTGGACCCCAAAAAACATTTGTCGGATGTTGGAAATAGAGTGGTGGGAAGTTAGGTGTCTGCCTTACAAATTACCAAATACCAAAGGAAAGAAGAGAGAAGGAAGGAACTACAAAGTCCAAAGAAAACATTGGGGGTAAGAGAGAAGGATTACCTTTGAAAATTGGAAGTAAAGGAGAAGGGGAAGACTGAAAGCCATAGGAGTAAAAATTTAGAGGTCAAAGGGAAGCCTTACCTCTTATCTAAAGAAGGTAAGAGGTAAGAGGGAAGGGCAAAGGGAAAAGGCCGAAAGGTGAAGGCCGATAGAAGAAAGGTGCAAGGATGGAAGAGGAAAGAGGGAAGGCCGACCCTTGAAGTTCAACAAACCAAGACTTATAAGATAAGTCTTAAAATTTAATCGATCTTCAATGGTTAGAGGTAAGGCCTGAGGCTTACCTTTAGAGATTGGTAGAGCATAAAGGTAAAGGCCGAATGCCGAAGGTTGAAATACTTAGAGGAAAAGGGAAGGAAAATAAGAAGTAGAAAGAGTGATGGGGAAGGCATGAAGGAAGCAAGTAAGAGACAACTAGAAAACTCAAAATTTTTGGACTTAGCAAAATTTAGGAAACTTCAAGGAGAAACCATGCAAGATGGCCCATGGGGAATCTCTTATACTGGTTATCAATGATGGTACATCAAAGGGGGTCATGAAATGTCAAAATTAATGGAAACTTTTGTGGGATGATTGCCTACTAATCATGGGATCTAGAGGCCTTATCAGACCATTGGGGGCATGGAGTCATGAACGTAAAACTTCAATAGCTAGGCGTCCTCAAAGAAAAACAAAACACATGTAGCTACACTTGGAGAAAATCATGAAATCTAAGAGCATAAATTCCCTTAAGGAGAATGTAGGGTGTGCAAACGTACTTCACAGAAGCAAGATGTTTACAATATATACACCAAAATAATAGAAAGAAAAGAATGGAAATTTTCCTATGTCAAAGATGAAGCTTTTGAAGGAGTTGATCTCCCTCAAACCATAGTTACAAACCTCACCTAGCTGCAACCATTGAAAATTGCTACCAACATGCATGTAACTACACAAAACACTTGCAAGGTGAAGGATCGCTTCACTATAATTTTTTCTATTGCATGGAAACCATTTAATGAAAGTGTTGCATTCATCTAACACTGGTGTCTTATCTAAACATACAAAAACAAGGGTGAAACATTTTTAAGATAGGTCAACATCCATGAGAAAACCTCCTATAAGAGGAAGAGAACTCTCCTCTCAAAAGGATAAGCCAATATCACCATTTCTAACCTACTTAATGCATGAGATAAAATAAACATAGAATGTTTCTAGCTCATAGGGTGATGTAAAATATGCCAAATATAATTTTTTATTTTCACAAGGAAATGCGTCTTCATGCACCTCAAAAGAGAAACTTTGAAACTCGAGCATACAAACAAATTGAGCAAAGAGAGCATCACTCTCCAAAAAAATGTGTGGTTTCTCAATAACTACAAAATCACTTGCATTGAGCACACTTAATCAACACAAAACTTAAATTTTTGAGACACTTCAAGTGAAGAACTAAATTCTTCAAATTGCCTCTTAGTTTTAATTCTTTCTTGGCAATTAGCTACAAAAATATCAAACTCATGGCATGTAATGGTTGCCATGTCCTCTTCTACTTCTTCATTCTTATACTACTTCCCACAAAGTTTCTCTTTTGGGGAATGAAATATTGGAATCCAAGCTTGATAAAAAAGCTTCTAAATCATCCCAAAAGAGATCCTCTACCTTAGAACTGTAGACCTCAATAGATTGTGGATGTTCATCCACTATAATAGGGGTTAAACACATTTGTTATTGCTGCTCCAAAACCATGGAATTATCTTCAACCATCAAGCCCAAACCAATATTTTTGGAGGCTTCAACTAATGTAGGTATATCTGATCTATCCTCCTCATCTTCAGAAAAACAAGGAAGGGCATCAAACAAGAGGACCGATTCCTCTATTGCATCAATTTTTTCTAATTTTTTAATGCCTTGTTGTAACACTATTTCATCTTGATTTTTTTCTTGCAACAAACCAAGAAGCTCATTTTCAAGAGCACACAAAGGCTCCAAAATAGTAGCCTCTTCACCTCTAGTCCAAAACTACTCCTTATTTTGTTCTTTTGACCAATTAGACCCCATACCACAAGTCCACATTTACAGAGTGAAATAGTCAAAAGAATATTGAAACTCTTGTTGAAGCTCTAAAAGGGGCTGCTCAATAGGAGTAAAAAGTTGAGCCTCCTCAAGGATAGGTTCTTGTGAGGAATGGAGGCTCACAAAACTTAGGATATCCAACATAGAAGATCTGCTTGATGGCACAAGAGGTTGTATTGGAGTTTCAAGGGGCTGATTAGGATTCTTGAAAATAAGTTTTTTGTGCTTGAAAACCACTTGCACAATAGGTTGTTCTGAAAAAATGAGGGCTAATATATGTTTCAAGAGGCTTGTTAGCATTCTTGAAACTTACGAATTTATATTTTCTTACCTCCTCCTTAGTAAGCTGCTCTAGAAATGGTGGAGGTTATTGTTTGAAACTAGGTACACAAGGGGCTACTTGAGTCTTAGGCACTTGTTCTAGAGCAAGGGAAAGTTTTATTTTCTCTTGCCTAGAAGTAGCATCATTACAAGCCTTTGATCCATCAGAACATGTAAGGGTGTCAAAATACTCAAGCTCCTCTAAAGTATCATGATCAAAGGGTGTATTATCTCTCCAAGCAATGGGTAAGAGATAATATGAAGCATGATCCTCTAGGAATGGAGAGAGATTGGAGTCTCCATAGATCACCCAAAGACATGTCCAAAGTGGGTGGGGACAATCAATGTCCGATATAGCCCACATAGTGTCACCATCAACACTAGACAATATAAGTCCTACTATGTGATCTCTAATGATATCCCAAGCTAGTTTTCTCTCGGAAGTGGTTGGTTCAGGTATGAGATCATACAAATAAGGAAAAATATTAAGCCACCTACAATGTGTAAGTATTCCCTTTGCCCATGACTCATAATTACCCCATTCTATAATTACAACTGAAAGGTGTGTAGAAAACCCATGATAACTCTTCAAATTAAAAAATATGAGAAAAATGACCTTACAACATGTAGATCAAATGAAATAGAGCCTAATGATGCAAACAAGAGGTTCCCAAGTGCCAAAACATCCAAGTAATTAAGCAAACTATGAAAACATAAAATACTGAATAAAATATACTTGAGGTAGAATCTAGGAAAATAAGTCTGATCATTGTGTAGATCACTAAACCATCTTTTCAATGCCTATTCGTTTGTGAAAAACAAAGCTTAGACACAAAAGTTACGCCTTCGGGAGTGCAAAAAACAAGTTCTAACTTTGACTGGAAAAAAGTGCAGCAAAATAGAAAAATCAGAAAAAAATACCTACATCACTAAATCTAGCTTCAAATCAGCTTTCCAGTGATATCTTGTTTTCAAAAAATGGAGATCGTATTCCCATTTAACACTCGATTCACCGAAAACTACTCAAAGTTGCTCAATAAGGTCCTCTTGCAAGCCCTGGGAGCTAAAAAAATAAGCCCCTAGTCCGCTCAGCAACCAGGGGGTTGGGTGGCTAGGGGCTTGTGTTTGAATCTCTTAGTCACATATGTGACTGCCGCAAGAGCTAAACACCGGTAGGAGCTGTGTGTGGGTGCTTGAGCGCCAATGTGACCGCAACCTAGCACTGTGAGGGCTTGATGAGCGACCGGATGGGGAGGCACGGTGGCACGGTGGCAAGTCTGCCACTGTTGGTGGCCGCCACCTACAGGGGTGGCGCTGCCTTTATAAATGGGCGGCACAAAAAATCAAACGTAGGTTTGATTTTTTTATATATATTTTTATTATTTTTTTGTGTTTCTTGCCTCGATATGCGATCCTTGGGACTGTACAACCTTGGGGAATTTTTTTCCTTCTAGTGCAATTGTATCCAAATTGGAAAAATTTTATATGAAAATAGGGGTTTTTGGGCACTACGGACTCAATGGAAAAGTCCGTTTTGTCCAAAAATTCCAAGAAATTTAGGCAACCCCCAAATCCACAAAAAATCAGCCTAGCTTGAAACCCTTGCATAGAAAAAGGTGCTATGAGAGAATATCTTCAAATCATGAACAGGCAGCCACAAGTCTGGAGCTTTGATACCATGTTGAAGTTGTGAAAGCCAACTTCACAGACCATGAAGATCACCTGCATGTAAATAACTTGTCACAAAAAGAAGACATTCGAGACAAAAAAGCAAGGGTGCTCTGAAAGCTGAAAATGTATTAATCAGAGAGGGATAAAATACAATGATCAATCCTTATAAAAGGATATTTTTCAACCCTAAAGAAACCCTAATAGGTAGACATTTAACAATTAATATAATTATTAAATGTCACAATATGCAAACTAAAGTGAAATCTTAAGATAGGAATAAAGGTAACTTAATTAACATAATTAAGTTAAAACCTTTACTCTAACACACTCTTCTTCTTTTTTCCTTCTTTGAGCCTCCAACTACTACTCATACCTCCATTGAGTGTCTAAATTTTTCTGGTGTGGATAATGAGCTTGATGAACAAGCTCATCATGTTGTGGGAAATAACACTGCTACCCCTGATAGGCTTGATTTTCACACTCCTCGTGCTATAGGTCAAACTCTTGTTGTCTCTTAAGCTCATCAATTTGTCTATTGAAATCAAGAAAAATGCTTATGATTTCACTTGTACTTAAATTATCAAAAAATTTGGGTTGAGTAGGAGAGACACAAGGTTGATTTTGAAAATGATGAGTCTCTTGGGGTTGCTGATAAGAATATGTAAGCATCCAAGTAGACTGAGCAGGGTGGGGTGGGTGGTATGCATTTTGAGAAGGTTGAGAACCCATAATAGCAGGGTTCTTTGGAATGAAATGGGGGGTATAACTAGCTTGATATGGTTGATTGGTGGGAACAAAGATATCATTATCATGATATGTTGGAGTATACATGTGGTTTCCATTAAAATATGGCATTTTAATACATAGCAAACACCTCAAAAATTACAAAATAAGAGAAAATGACTACCCAACCATAGATTTTGGGTACATACCAAAAGAGTCATCAAAATTGAGTTGCAAAGTCACTAGCTGCTTGAAGAATGCCTCCAAAGGATGAAATGTTGAAGAAGGCACCACTTCCTCAATAGCATGAAATAAAACTAGGCTACTTGAATCGGCTAATTTTGAAGAGTCGCCATGGTGTTTGAAGATGTGCCTCAAAAGGAAAGATGCATTGAAGAAAACACCAAATTATTCAATGGAGAGAAGTAGTCTCACCAGGCATAAAAAATATTGTCACATGAAATTGCACCTTGTCGAGCATGAAGCTTAGTATTCCAATGACACAATGGAAACAACCTCAAGGTGTGGGACCTTGGGAAAATGAGGTTGAATCTTCAAAGAAGGCCAAATTTCCTTTTCAATCCCAATACAATGTGTTGGTCCAACCCAACACATGAAATCCTACCACTAATAGCTCACAATGAAAAGAGAAGTAAAACATGAAAGGGGAGATGGAGGTGATACACCGATATGGAAAGGTTGTTTCTTCCTAACCAAGAATTCATAATACATCAAAGAATGGGATCAAAGGACTCACACAACTCTCTATTTGGTCAATTTTAGAGGTAAACATGGAGGTTAGGGTTTGACAAAGTGCTAGAAGGAAAGATAATTTGTCATCATAGCAGTTACAAAAAATTTAACTCAAACATGTATACACAAAAATACAAAAAAAAAATCAAACATGAAGGTAATGAAAGATTACTCATACATAAAAGAGGAGAGAGCCAACAAAAATAATCAACTTCATTAGTGTAAAGGCATAAGCCAATCTTTATAATAGCAGTGTAAAACACAATTTGCAAAATAAAAACCTAGAGGAGCCAAAGGAAGAACCCTAAAAATGAAAACATTTTTTACCTTTATAGATAAGGAATAAATGAGAAATACAAGTCAAACCCTAACCCTAACAAGGGTTAGCAAAAAATACTGTGCATGCAATAATGGAGCCATTTTGTGAAAATATCAATTAGGGCATATACCTACCAAGAAAGTCAATAAACAACAATAAATGAGCATGGGCACCCATGAAATCCACTTGCATAAGGCATGGAATGCAATTAATGTTATCCTTGAAGCCCAAGAACCAAGATAGGTTGCTCAAAAGTTGAATCAAGCAATAAAAAAATTCACCCAAAAAACACACCAAAACATAAGAAGGTCAAGGCATTAAGCTTGAATAAACACCTTTGGAAGCATTGGAAAAAATGGTCTAGACCCCCAAAAAACATTTGTCAAATGTTAGTAATCGAGCGGTCGGGATTTAGGTGTCGGCCTTATAGCTTACCAAATACTAAAGGAAAGAAGAGAGTAGGAAGGAACTACAAAGTCTAGAGAAAACATCAAGGGTAAGAGAGAAGGCTTACCTCCAAAAATTGGAGGTAAAGGAGAAGGGGAAGACTAAAAGCCATAGAAGTAAACTTTCAGAGGTCATAGGGAAACCTTACCTCTTACCTAAGAGGAAAGGTCAAATGCCAATAGAAGAAAGGCACAAGGATGGACAAGGAAATAGGGAAAGCCAACCCCCGAAGTCTGAGAAACCATGACTTAGACATGTCTTGAAACTTAATTGAGCTTCGATGGTTAGAGGTAAGGCTTGAGGCTTAACTTTAGAGATTAGTAGAGGGTAAAGGGAAATGATAAAGGCCAAAGGATAAAATACTTAGAGGAAAAAGGAAAGAAAATAAGAAGGAGAAAGAGTAATGGAGAAGGCATGAAGGAAGCAAGTAAGAGACAACCCAAAAAATTGAAATTCTGAGACTTAGAAAAATTTAGGAAGCTTCAAGGAGAAAACATGCAAGATGGCCCATGGGGAATATCTTAGATTGGTTATCAATGATGGAATATCAAAGGGGGGCAGGAAATGTCAAAAATCTGGAAAGGGTCTGGAATGGTGATTGCTGAAGTTAAGAGAACATATAGAAACATCTATCAGCTTAAGGGTGTTGATAGTCATTGTTTTATGTCACAAATTAATGATAGTTGGTAATGGAACCATAGGATGTGTTACATGAATTTTGATAATTTGGAAAGAATTAGTTTGGTTCATGCTATGAGATATTTACCTAAAATCACAAAACCTATCAATGCTATCTGTGAGAGTTGTCAATTTGGAAAAGAAACAAGGAGTAGCTTTAAGGGAAAGGAAAAATCTACTACCAGACTACTGGAATTAGTGCATACAGATCTTTGTGATCCTACAAGGGTGATAAGTCTACAAGGTGATAGGTACTTTATGCTTTTGATTGATGATTACTCTAGAATGACATGGGTTACTTTTCTTGGAGGAAAATATAAAACATTAGATAAATTCAAACCATTTAAAGCTATGGTTGAGAATATTTGAAAATAAAATGCTTGAGATCTAACATAGGTGGTTAATTCACCTTTGATGAGTTTAACATGTTTTGTGAAGTTCATGGAATAAAAATGCATTTGTGTGTCCCTATAACTCCTCAATAGAAAGGAGTTGTTAAAAGGAGAAAAATAATTATTCAAGAAGCCACAAGAATTATGATGAAAGAGGAAAATCTACCATAATTCTACTGGACAGAAGATATTCATCCTACTATTTACATGCTTAACAAATTTCAAGCTAAATCTAACAACACAGAGACTCCTTATGAGATATGGTATGGAAGGATTCCTATTGTGATGTACTTTAAAGTTTTTGGAAGCAAATGTTACATCAAAAGAGAAGAAGAAAACTTAAGAAATTTTGATGCAAGGTTTGATGAAGGTATCTTCCTTGGATATTCTACTAGAAGCAATGCTTACATGCATTACAACAAAATGTTGAGAAACATAATCAAAAGTACAAATGTTAAAATTGAAAAAAACTTGTAGAATTCTATTATAGTAGATAGATATGTGTCAGATGAACCTGATTATAGAGAAGTAGAAGAAAAATTTGATGAAAAAGAAATGAAGAATGAAGAGGAAGAAGCTCCAAAGAAGACCCTTAAAACCCCTAAGTATGTGCAAAAGAATCTTTCTAAAGATAAAATCATTAGAGATAAGAGGAAAGGTGTATTGAACAGAAGTAAAGCTACTGAATTTGAGGTAAAATTATGTTTACTTTATAAATTTGAACCTAAATCAATGAGTGAAGCATGTAAGGATGAGCATTGGATGAAGGAAATAGAAGAAGAACTTATGCATATAGAGAAAAATTAGACTTGGGAATTGGTCCCTAGACTAGCAAACAAAAACATAAATGGAACTAAAAGGGTATTTAGGAACAAGATGGATGAGAATGGAGAAGTAGTAAGAAACAAAGAAAGAATTGTGTGTAAGGGTTACTCATAAGTAGAAGGTATATATTTTGAGGAGACTTTTTCTCCTGTGGCTAGGATGGAAGCTATCAGAATGTTTTTGGCATTTGCAGTACACAAAGATTTTAAGGTCTATTAGATGAATGTGAAGTATGCCTTTTTGAATGGAGAATTGCAAGAAGAGGTTTACATGGAACAATTAGAATTTTTTTAGTTATCAGATCAACTAGATAAGGTATGTAAGTTGAATAAGGCACTGTATGGTTTGAAGCAAGCTCGTAGAGCCTGGTATGCAAGATTGGACATGTACTTGATATAGCAAGGATTTAGTAAGGGCTCCACAGATAGTAATCTTTACTTTAAAATTGAGGAAGAAAAAATCTTGATAGTTGTATATGTGGATGATATTATCTTTGATGGAAATGAGGCTATGTGTAAGAAATTTCCTAAAGAAATGCAAAAATAATTTGAGATGTCAATGTTTGGGGAGATGAATTTATTTCTTGGGCTACAAAACTAATAAAGGGATTTTCATTGCATAGTCTAAGTATGTAAAAGATATGTTGAAGAAGTTTGGAATTAATGAATCCAAACTAATATGTACTCCTATGGTGATTGGTTATAAATTGAGCATAGTTGATGATTCACCTAAGGTTGATCAGAGGAAGTATAGATCTATGATTGGTAGACTGTTGTATTTAACTACCACTAGACAGGATATCATGCATGTAATTTTTCTTGTTGCGATATTTCAAGAACATCCTAAAGAAACACATGTTGCAGTAGTGAAGAAAATATTCAAATATTTAAGAGGCATGCCAGATTATGGTTCGTGGTATCTTAAGGATACTAATTTCATATTAAATTATTACAAAGATGTAGATTGAGCTAGTTATGTTGATGATAGGAAAAGTACAAGTGGTGCATTCTTTCTTGGATGTAGATTGGTGTTATGGATGAGTAAGAAATAGGATTCAGTTTCTTTATCCATAGTAGAGGCTGAGTATATTACAACATCATGTTGTACACATGTATTATGGATGAGACAAACATTGAAGGATATTGGAGTTGTATTTGACAAACCTATGTCTATATTTTGTGATAATATAAGTGCAATAAACATTTCAAATAATCTAGTGATGCATTCAAGGGTAAAGCACATATCTATCGTGTATCACTTTTTGAGAGAGAAGGTTATAGAGAATGAAGTGAAGCTTGAGTATGTTCCTAAAAAGGATCATATTGCTAATAAATTTACTAAGGCTCCTCCTAAGGATAATTTTGAGTATCATCAAGAGAAATTGGGGGCTATTGCCCCTCCTTTCTTGAAATAGATTCATATAGAGGTGCATCAGTCTAGTGGATCTATGGATCTATCTCTTTTTTGGACTAATGTTGGTGGCTACCTCTTAGGGGGAGTAGGTAGTGTCATGTGTTGTCATTGTGTTGCTAATTTAGTTGGGTGTACTCCTAAGGGGGAGTATTCAGAGAAAGTAATTTTGGTTCAACGTCAAAGAAGGAGAACAATGCAAAGCATTTTATCCTTTTCCATTGATGTCAAAGAGGGAGAAAGAATCATGTGAAAAAAAGAGAACTTATCTACTCAGGGAGAGAGAATCATGTGAATGTTGTGTAGCTATTCAGAACTGTTTTGTGGTCTTTGGTAGCTTTTCACATCTTATGTTGCCATCAATGAAAAAGGGGGATATTTTTGCAAGAATGATGGTGTTTCCATTGATGTCAATAGGAAGTCTATTGATTGGTGTTGTCATTGATTTCAACTATGGGATGAAGTTGTTGAGGATATTGAGAAAATTGTGGAAAAGAGGAAAATGGGTTGTGCATGTGTAGTTGAGACCTTGAGGAAGTGTTGTTATTATATGGAGCTATTCCTTGTTGCAAAATTTGAAGATGAGTTGGAATGAAGTAATGAGTTGAGATGATGTCTCTAGTACTTTTTTTACAAAACTTTGTTGTGCAAATGTTCATAATGTGCTCTGATATTGTATTCAACATTCTTTATGTGTTGATGTTATTCATGTTCAAGTCTTATAAGTTAATCAAGGTTGACAGATGTTGCTATATTCATAATTTGGGTTTCTGGATTATTGTATAGTATGAGATATTTTCACTAGTGTGTGAACCAATTGTTCAGTGATGTTTTTTTGTGGTCTGGGAGAAATGTATTTTCTCTGTATTTTTCTACTAGTTGGATTTAGGTTGTGCAAATTTAGGAAGTTGCTTATAATTTTTTTATCTTTTTGTATTCAAGTTTTTACTCGATTTGGTGTAGTGTAGTTAGAGTTTCATTTATCAGTATGCAAATAAGGGTTATTAGTTGTTTTGAGCTAAATTATTTGTTGATGTGAGCTTGGATGAAGTGTTGGATGAATATTAAGTAGTTCATGGATTGTTCTGGATTGAGTTTAAGTAAATTATGCTATTCATAACCTTGGCTTCATTTGAGGAAGCATGTACTTAATGTCTATGGTTTTTGCATGAGTGTTGGTTGACCTTGTGTTTAACACTACATGCAAGGCTTGTGGAAGCATGTTGAAGTGTTTTGGGATCTATTTGGGTCCTAATTAGAAATTTATGTATGTATCCTTTCATTCCTATCCATTGTGGGAATGTTTAGGTGCTGACCTATTTCAAATTTGAATGTATAATGACTAGTGGCCAATATTGGAGATTTTTTTTGAGATAAAGCTTGAAATAAATATGTATGGTGTTGATGCAAGAGTGTGTACGAAAGAGTAAGAAGCAAGATAGATGTGAGTGATTTGTGTGATATGAATTTGATCAAAGCAATGTGAATTTCATGTTAGGGTTCCTGAACACAATGAGTTGAAAGGATCTAAAATATTTCATGTGAGACTATGAAAGTGTGCAACCAATTGTGGTGGGCTCCTTGTTGCATTGATAAATGTTTTCTCTATGTAAGATTCTTCTTCTATATTCTTGTATTCTTTTTGTGGCAATGAGTCCTGGCTATAACCTTTTGGATAGTGTGCCCTATTCTAGCAGTGAGCCCCTTTGTATCGATTTTGTTATTACTTATATTGTGAGCTAATCCTCACCGTGTTTTTCCCCTCATTGGGTTTTCCATGTAAATCTGGTGTTCTCTTGTGCATGGTGTTCTATTTTTTGTTTCTCTTATCTGGATTTCATGTTTAATCAATCTAAGAAAATAAGGGTTTAATGAATGCTTATGGATCTAATTATTGTTGAGGGTTTTGAATGTTTAATTTGTGACAACTGATTCACCCCCCCTCTCAGTTGTCTTGTTCATTTCAACACTATTGATATAAGATATGTTTTATTTTATACATGCATTATGTGTAAAGTCTTTATTGATAGGTTGATTGAAAAACATCTATAATTTTTAAATGGTTAAACATTTTTTGAATCTGAAAGATGTGTCACACACTATGCTTCATAAATTATAGTTTTAAAAAAATAATTAAATTTCATAATTTTTTGACCAAGTTAGGGTGGTTAGACAAATAGTTTTTAATATTTTTAAAATTCCTACTAGAAAATTCATAACTATTTTCTTGCAAAAAATTACAAAAAAATATGTGCCACATCTCGGCATGTGTCCTCTACTTATATTGAAATATTTGGCAAAAAAAATAAAAAATTCTCCCAATTAGGGTGGCCAAACAAACACTTGCTTTTTATTTTTTCTTAAAAATTTAGTACAACTACATTGAAATTTCAAATTTTCACCAAATAGATTTATTATTTTCCAAAAAGGACTAGTAGCTTAGAAATTACATTCAATTTCCTACAAATTTTGTTCTTACATATTTTTCAAATTATGTTAATAACCTATTCAAATTTTTGTCATGTTTCCTAACTCTTTTTTTGAATGTTCATTGCCACCTAGGGGGCTAGTTTGGACCCCCATGATCTTGCACTGACCCACGGATATAAAATGTTCCATAATTAATAAAGTTAGACCCTCACACAAAATGCATAGTTTTGCATTCTTCTTCTTTTCCTTTAGACAAAAATCTAGTGAAGTAGGAAGGTAAAAAGGAAAATCAACTAGATGCTTATGAAAAAAATGATAAGGAGGATACAATGGAAGCCATACAAATGAGTGTAACTTCCATCGAGGGTGAAATAGCATACAAGAACCTCTTCCACCTCCACCTAGAGAGGTTTAATAGATAGGTGATCAAGAAGTTTTTAACCACACCTTTGAAGCTTTTGTTTCTCTGAAGAACTTTCTACCTTGGGTGGAGAGTCTGGTGATTTCTAATATAAGATCCTCCATGAAAATTAGCTCCTTCCCATCGACCTTGAGGGTTCGATTATGCCAATTATTAACAAAGGCCCTAGTGATTTCAAGGTCATGACCATGTAACTTCTCAATATAGGGAGTATCACCTCCATCTTTAAGGATCTTCCAAACCATAGCTTTATTTTTGACATAAGAGTAGGAGTTGTAAAAATTTAGTGGACACTTCTAGTTGAAAAATTTGTGACCTATATCTAACTTAATTATAATAAATCCAACTAGACCATATGTTTGACCAAAATTGAATTTTAGATGAAAATTCTTAAATTCACTTGTCCTAATAAGTTGGTTGAAAGTGTGACACAATACCCTCAAACCATGTATCATCTTTCCACTTCAAAAGTTTTAGCACTTCCTAGACATTTTAGACTATTGGTTTAAAAAATAAATTTTCAATTTCATAAATTTTTTAGGTTCAAATTATGTTGATTTTTTTATAGTGTTTTAAAAATTCAAAATTAAAAAGTAATGAGAATAATTTATTTATTTAAAAAAATGTGTCATATCCACTCATATATATCATGTATTTAGATACAAGGTTTGAGATTTTTTTCTTCTCTTCTCAAAATGAGTTTTCCCATAATGGTACTTGCTAATTTTTCAAAAAAAATTAAGAGGCATATTTTTTAACTATTTATTTTTTTATCAAACTTATTTGTAATTACTAAAAAAGTGGGCCCCTATCTATATATCTATGTGAGAATCTCTAGTTAACATAGGGTTGTAATTCCATGACCAAGGATTGTGATTGATGGATATGATTCAAGAGATTTCATATATTCAATCCTAAGGTTGACCTAGCATTAACTTATCGATATTTCATAAACTATATTCAATTTTGTATAAAAAAAATTATTATTTTTTAAAAATTTTATGGATAAGTCCTTCAATATTTTATGAAAAGATACATATATTAGATAATTTTAATTTCCAATAAAGGTTGTTGTTTCACCCATCATGATATTACACTCTTATATTTATTATTCCTATAACCTATTATATTTAGAAGCTATAGATGGTTTTTAGAATTTTTAGATTTTCATCTAGTGCTGAATGTGAAGGTTTTTTTTATTATGAGTTTTACTAGCTTATTATTTACTAGCACTTGCAGCCAGGGGAGCTGCAAGGAATACGCCGATAGTATTATATGATTTGTTGAACATTATGATAGTATTATTTTTTGGAAATATCATATCTTCTCAATGCGGTACTCAAAATCACAATATTGCCATGCCCTAAGAATAATATGGATGGTCTAGTATGCTTCAACTAACATAAGAATTTTGTAAGGAAAATAATAGATAACTGCAGAATTGTTAAGCCAAAATCCAAACCCAAATATGATGTGTAATAAAATTAAGCCAAAACTGGGTGAATGCGATTCAATTTGGTAATGGTAGAATTGCAGCAGGAAACATATGGTTGAGAAGAGAATGATTTGGGAACATATAGACTTGAAAGAAGAATGAAGATCTAATGTGAACTATTTCTTGATTGATAGTTAGCTAGTTTCTTTGAAGCATGAATGAAACACATAGTCTCCTACAAACCCATCATTATCTACATATTATCATCACAAAGGTATAGTATGTCCTATGCACTTACACTTACAAAGGATCAAAAGCATCAAATTATGTTCCCTATAATTTGTACACAATGATTGTAGACAACAGTTTATTTTTTGGTTCATGCATGAGACATTGAACAATGTCTTGTGAGTTGTATAATGCGAGTACATTTCTTACAAAGATTTTATAAGATGTTTCATATGCACTATTTATGATTATACATTTTCAATAAACCATTTTGGTTTTTATTCCCCTATTGTTACTATGATGGTGAAATTTGAATTAAAAGAGACTAAAATCATATAAAACAATCACTCAATCTAAACAACAACATACACCTCCAATTAGAACATAAATGGAAACACAAAACAAAAATAATGCAAAATCTGAGATTGCTCCAATGATTGCCAGATGTTTGCAAAGGGAAATGATGTCTAATTATAATAAATCAACACACAGTATGATAATCCTTTAAGATGGCCATTCCTACGATAGTTCATAGGAGCAATGACACAGTCTTCTCAAAGACAAAGGGATCGCTACACATCTGCTTACATATGAATGGTCTTGTATACCTATAAGTGACCATATAACAAAGGTTTTTTATGCACAACAAATAAGGACGACATGTCAACTAGTTTCACCTAGATGATACCAACCAAGTAATGGAAAACACTAGATAGTTGAATTTGTTTGAAGAGTATGTGAATAATAAGATAGTTAGTCAAGTGGTAGTTTAAGGCATTAAAGGATAGTTGCAAAGGAGAAAAATGGTTGAAAAAATCAAGCCTTCCTTGCACCAATGCCTAGCTAGAGCTTTAATAGAATCCAAAGATGGAGAGATGAAGTGATTAAATATTTCATTCTCTTCTCAACAAATCCATTTTGTGTATGTTTTTCAATCACTACATTCCATGCGAGTACATTTATTACAAAGATTTTACAAGATGTTTCATATACAATATTTATGCTTATACCAATTCTATAGCCTAAAAATTGACTTCTCTTCTTTTGTTGTTTGATTTTGGGTATTATTTCTTTGTTTTGCAACCCTTGTTGCATTCTTCTATTTTTTAGACCCAAAACTTCATTAGCATAGATGAGAAGCTATTACTCAAGCCCCATTGGCTTACAAAATTTGTAATAAAATTGAATAATTATGCAGCCAAATAGGAAACACCAAATCTTTATAAAATTGACCCATTCTTGTATAGTTTTAAGAAAGTATTAAATAATTTAAAGATTTCAAACAAATTATTGAAAATAAGGCTTGACCTAAATAATTTCTTATAGAATGTTTCAAATTACCAAAATAGAGCTCTCAAAGTTTTGGGGGCTTCTTGTTAAACCTTCCACTAATCAACACTGTTTTGATTCGTATGTTTATGTAAACTAACAAAATTCTATCCCTTTTCATATTTTTCTATTTTTTAGACCTAAAGTCCAAACCTCCTCTATTTCTATGTCCTCTAAATTTTTGTTATCTTTAACCATACAAGTTCAAAATCAACCCCAATTCTGGTGATATGCTACATAGCATACATAAATCTTCATTAAAAACACCAAAATAATTTTGAAAGACACTTCTCCTAACTAAATTCACATAATGCAACTCAAATTAGGAAGCAACCACCCTGCTATCTAAATTCTTATTAGAAAACCAAAAGGCGGGAGAAAAAAAACATAAAAGGTCCTTAACTAAACTCACACAATCTAGATCAAATTAAGAAACAATATATTGAAAATTTCCATCCATTGAAATCGAATACCACACCCTTTTTTCCTTTCCCTTGAACTCTCCCATACCCTCTTTTCATGTGTCACTTTTATAACAACTTCAGTCATTTTTTTTAGGGTACCCTAAAAGATTCTATATAATTTATATGACTACATATTACTATTTTAGAGAAGATGGTTGACTATACCAAGAAGCATTTAAATTTAAAATTGTATATGAGTGTGAAAGACTATGTACATAAAAATCCAAATACAATAAACAATTATTTAATTACAAATATAAAATTAAAAAAATTAAAAATAAAATTGTATCATACATTCAATGAATTATCAAAAGAACATGTTTCTATTACAAATCTTCTTATTTTTTTCTCTATAAAAATTGTGATTTATATTATAAATTTGAAAAACTCAAATTGATTTAAAAACCTCCTAACAACATATTTCAGGATTCAAAGTCCCCTTACATTCCAGCTTAGGCAATTAAATATCTATCAGATTCCATTATTTGTGGCTCTACTTTATCTCTCTCTTTAGTTATCCTAAAATTATTGAAACACTTAGGTAATTTTCCCTCTTTTCTTTTTCTTCCTATTTTTGTTAAGATCCAATTTTTCCCCCTATTGAGACCATTTTCAGTATTAAGGTTGTAGCTATCTTCTTCAATTTGGGTATGTAGATCAATAGAGATCTACTTCCCCTTTGAGCTATATAAATCTAGACTGTTCACAGTGGCTCCTTCTGGATCCATTATATTTGGTCAATCCCAAATCCCTTTCTTCCTTGAACCAACTTCCACAATTTTAACTGTGTTATTAGTTATTACTCTTATCCTCACCATCAATTTTTGTCCTATCGGATAGGGGAGACTTATTACCTTGGTTCTCCACCCTACTAAAATTTAGTAAAGGCCTGCAAACTTGATGTTTCAGGTGGGATTTTGAGCATGTCTTGTTTGTTTAGTGTTTTCCATTTTCTCTAAAGAAATTATTATACATTTTATTAATATTTATTTTTTAAACATAATGAAATGAAATTTTTAGAAAATTAAAAAATAATTCATAACAATGGATACATCACTAAATGGGAAAAGAGAGGCATTAAATGGAAAAAAAATTATGAACAACAAAGAAGAGGGAGGCTTTAAAGGAGAAGATTTAATAATTGCAAAAGAAACCAGTGAAGAGTTTATGAAAATTTGAAAGTTTTCTAATATGTAGTTGGAGTGATATGCCATCACCATGTGTTCCATGTAGCTAAAGGTCCCATATCGTGGCTCCATCTGGCTACTAAAACACATAGTTGTTACAAGTCCCAATAAGGTAGCCTGAATGGACCCTATCAAAGCTAGAGCCAACCCATGCAAGGAAAAAGTCTTGAGGCAACCAATAAAACCAAGGAGATAGATAGATGCTTAAGTCCAAGCCTATACTTGAAAGCCACATTCCTAAAAACATTGCATATCTACCACATTTGGAGCTACATGTCTTCCAAGTGTCATTCCTTATCAATAGATTGAAGTTGCAACATTTTCACTTTGATGGCTGCAAAATTATTTTATGTTATTTTTAGACCTAATCTTTGTTTGTGTATAGATTGAAGCGACAAGCTCATGATCCTATAACATGTTTAGTAGCTCTTGAATCAAACTTAGCTACAATGCAAGCACTTCCAAGCAAGACATTGCTAAAGAATCAGTTGGATCTTCGCATAATGCAATATTGGCTTTGAGAACACACCGTCAAAACGAATTTTTCTATTTCAATCTTGTGTTTAAATTTTGAAATTTTACTTAGACTAAGCAAATTGCATTGATTTTTTATTTTTTATTCATTCTTGTGTGTAGGTGAAATGAGCACACTCCTCATGATAGCAGCAGGTTCCGCAGTTGATGCTACCTGAAGTGCTAGTAGCAACAGATCTAGTTGAAATGCTGATTTTTGCATTCTTTTAAACAAAAATAATGGCTGTGAGTTTAAGTTGTTTTCAAGCATGGGGTGAGGAATGTTTCAACTGACTAAAATATGTTTTCCCCATTCCAGACAACTTTCTGGATAACCAATGCTTTCATTTAAAAGATAGTGAGAAAAAATGGCCAAAGTTTGTAGGGGAAAATTACGAAACCCTCCACAACAATAAACCAATTTCCCTAAAGCTACTGCTTCAATCTATTTATAAAACTAACCCATTCTTGTACAAATTTAAGAAAGTATTAAATAATTTAAAGATTTCAGCCAAAGTATTGAAAATAAGGTTTGGCCTAAATAATTAATTTCTTACAGAATGTTTCAAATTACCAAAAACAACTCTCAAAGTTTTGGGGGCTTCTTGTTAAACCTTCCACTAACCAGCATTGTTTTCATTTGTATGTTTCTATAAACTAATATAATTCAATCCCTTACATATACCCTAATAGTATTGGTGCCTATGTAGCAGATCACCAGAAGTGGGGCTGATTTTGAAAGATACCTCTCCTAACTACCTAAATTCAAATGCAATTCAAATTAGGAAGCAACCACCCTGCTATCTAAATTCCTATTAGAAAACCAAAAGGTAGGAAAAAAAAACATAAAAGTCCTTCCTTGACTAAACTCACAATCTAGATCAAATTAAGAAACAATTCACATGTCCTTCCTCAACTAAACTCACACAATCTAGATCAAATTAAGAAATAATTCACATGGTCCTCCAACACATTACTTGCTACGATGCCCTAAAACTCTTCTAAAGGTAAACCCTAACAACTTCACTCTACAACAACTACCACAAAACCCTAACAATGGTGAATTTTTTTCCAAGTAGACGAATCAAATATAATAGTAAATGAACAATACATTTATAACGAATGTTGCTCATGATGAAGCAGCTCCTAGGCAGTCGAAATCAGCTTCGTAATAGGAATAGGGAGCATGAGGTGGGTATAAGCTACCAACTGTTGTAAACACTTTGGTTACAAAACAACACATTATTTGTTTTAACCCGTCGGCCCCAACAAACTAGTTTTTCTACATCTAGAGATAATCTTTAGATTATTTAATGAAAATTATTCTACTTGAAATCTAAAAATGATACAACTACTTATTAAACTATTTTTTATATTTGATAACTCTATAAATGAAGATGCAATTTAAAAATATGGTTGAAACGATTCCCAAATTAGTTCCATGGTATAACCAATGTAAGGTCATCATTCTAGCAATTATGCACTGTAGGAGATAGAGTTAATAATGTTTACTAAAATAATAATGCAAGATAAAAGGAAGATGAAGTGATATCACCTTCAAACACATGCACTCAAGGAAAATTGGAGAAGGAGTGAACTTGTAAGCTTTCAAAGACCAATGTTGCTACAACAACGAGGGGAGTGATCCAACAAAATACCAACTTGCAACTTAAATGGAGGTGGTAGAACTTGAGAAAGAACAAAGTGAAGTCGAAAAGATCAAGAGAGTTTAAGAGAGAGTGAAAGAATGGAAGAGATAGTCATTTAAAGGTGAAAATAGAGGCAAACTAGTCATTTAAATTTAGTCCAAAGGGAAGGTTACATTACACTTCATGTCCAATGGAGGAGTATAACACCTCTATACATTCCAAATGTGGGAATCCTATCAGGATGACAACACACCATACAGACGTTTGCACGTTGTGCTAGCGTCCCAAATAGAAATCCCCCACTAACATGAAAACAAGTTGCCAAGTGGATGAAAAATGGATGAAGATCATGGAATTGCATTGTCAGACTTAATTCTCTAATGTAAGAGTTATGTAAGTGTGGAATTTGCAAGGGGTGAAAATTTACACCATTACAACATTGATCATTCTTCATTCCCTCTTTCATGCTTTATTTCAATTCAAGGTTTGATTACCAAAATAGGGTTTGACCAATGCAAACCCCCATTAATTAAAAAAAACAATTTTTCCCTCTTGTGTTTGTACTTTAGATTTAGGTTGAAGAAGGATTGAAGACCTCTTGAAGTGCAAGATTGGAAAAGTTATCAAAGTTGTTAGATCATGGAATCCCACCTATAGATCTAATTTCTAACTTTTTGACAATGAAACCTAGACAAATCAAAATCTATAGATCAACATCAAAGGCTCTTGAAAGTTGTTGAAGAAACCCAATAAAAGACCCATTGGCCTATGGGAAAATGAGTCCTAGATAGCCTTCTGAAAGTGACTTTTGGTGATTGGTAAACATCATTATTCCCTTCTCAAATCTGCAAATAGTTTTGTGTTTCTATCAATATTGAGTTTTATATTGTTGTTTCAAGTTTGAATTGGCATAATTAGGTTGATTTTCTATTTTTACTTTTTCTCCCAAAAGTGTTGTTTGAAATTGACCCATATCCTCAAACCATAAGGAAATATGAAGATTCTCACATAGAGTTGATTCAACTAAGGGTTGTTAGTCAATTCTTTTGGGGATCTCATTTCCTAATGAAATATTGAGAAATAGGTCCATCATACACCTCCCTTGTTATCATTCCGTTTTCGTGAACCTATTTTTCTTTGTTTCATTTTGGTGAACCTGAATTTTGAGCATCATAAATTTCTAATTTTGGAGTCGATTTCAACCCTAGATCTAGGATTTTCATTACTTTGCATTGATTTGCATCTCATTTAGGGTTTTAGGTAACTTTCATTTTTGCATTTCTTAAAATCTAGAAAATTCAAAAATCTCATTCATTTTGTATAGTATTTACATAACATTGCGTGATTATTCATTTACATCACAAAATTCAATCAAAATTGAAACTCAAATTAGGTCTTTCTGCTTGTCATTTAACATCATTTTGCACTTGCATTTAGATCTAATTTTCCAAAAATTTGAAACTATAACCATCTATTTGAAACCAAAATTTGAAAAGCATAAAAACCAAATTAGAAAATTGTAAATTAATTTTAAAAACCTTGAAGTGAGACCCATTTGCCTATGGGAAAATGAGTCCTTGATTAGGGCTTTTTCTACATTTTTTATCATCAAAAACACTATTTCTTCCTTCTGTATTCCTACATTCAATTTGTTGTTTTAGTTTCCAGAATTTTTGTTTTCTAAAAATTTTCATATCAAGGTTAATTTGTCAAATTAGTGCATTGTTTGAATTCAAATTTTCATTTAAAAAATATATTATAATGCATGTGTTTACATAGCATAATTAGAAAGTAATCTTGTATAAAATCTCAAAATTTGTCTTACATATGTGTATTGCACTTTACATTCTAGGGTATTTGATAGTATTTTACCTATTCTCCATTTTGGGTGCACCTTGGGTTTGTGAAACTTGTATGAGCTTCACAACTTGGTGTCTTATTTCTAATACTGTCATTAGACATAGTCCAAGACTCATTTCATCTTGTGATACATCACTCATCATGGATCTTGGGTTTTCTAACTCTTTCTCTCATAGTTTTGACACTAGTCAACCCACTATGGACCATACCCTTGACACTTCATTTCCTATGACCTCCTTACCAACTAATAATGGGACTAATTTTGAATCAGGGGTTGCTAATGTCCCTCAAGAGAACCTTGGAAGAATGGATGAAGAGTTAGAGAAATAACAAAACTTTGTGAGTTTTGAATACATTGTTGGTAATGCAATTCCTATGATAGAAAACATAAGAAAGTTCATTAAAACTAAACAAGGAATATAAATTTTTCATAGCCTTGGTCCAATCATGCAACATCACATAAGAACTAAAGAGAAGTATACTATAAACCCTTCGATCAACTTCATTGAAGTTCAACCTCATAAGGGCCTAACCAAAATGCCCCTTGACATTTCTTTCTCCAACATGACATAATCAAACATGCATTCAATGGTCCTCTTTACATAGATGGAAGAATAAACAACAAGCTTACTAACTAGCTATTAATTGATCCTATTTATGTAGAGAATGTGATCATAGAAGAATTCTTATTTGTGCATGAGCTTTATCAAGATACTTATGAAAAAGTGAAAGCATGGATCAAAATACATAATGGTTTTGTTTACCCTACGATAGGTTCAATAACTCTTCCTTTAAAAGTTGGACTTAAAACATTAAGTGTCTCATTTTCCATCATCCTATCATTCTAGACCAATTTCAGGTGAAGTTAGGCTACCCTTGGCTTCACTCCATGAAATTCATCCCGTCGATAGTACATAAATGTTTAAATTTTCCATTTGGAAAATAGATCTTTATTGTGCACCATAGTGGCTTTAACCTTGTGTCTTCTTGTGGGAATTCCTCATTGGATTTCTTTTGGCCTGAACCCATGCAACCTATTAGGCCTCGTGAGGACTTCATTTTCAAATCCTATCAAAATTTTAAGGCAAAGTGCATAATAAAATTATCCCTTAGTAATATGCCTCAACCCACAACTAAGCCTCCTATCCTTGATGAAACCATAATTGAACCAAAAGTACTTCTAAATAACCAAGACTAGAACATGACAAACCCTTCACCTATTTCCTATAAGAGGCCAAGAGATAACCAAATAAGTCTTGTTGTGCCTCTTAAAATCAAACAAGTTTACAAATTGAAAGAGAAATTGGTTGAACAACCTCCCATGGTTCCTTCCATTCCTCCCTTGCGGGAAGAAAAGAAACATATGGTTGACAAACCCACTCCTACAAAATCACAACTTTATAACTGAATGAAAATAAATCAAAATGCTAAAGAGTGTAGGCATAGACATCATTCTATTTCTCATTTATAACAAGCAAAAGAAAAGAACAATATAGAAAATCAAAATCCAAACTTACCTCAAGAAATGCATGATAATTCTCCACCTTCACTGAAACAAGAAAATCCTATATCTCAGCCACTACAAGAATAAAAAATTTCCATGGATATTATCATTAGACCTTTTTTTTTCATAAACTTAGATGATGATAATGAAATTGCAAAAAAATGATGAGGAAAAGAATAAAGAGTTAAATTTATTGTTTTCCTCTTCCATGAGCTTAAATGATAACAACTATGATGATCCTCCTACAAAGAGTGATTCACCATGTGTTGAACTTGGTGATTGTCCTTGTCCTTGTTTGACACTTGACATTGTCCCTTTGGCTAGTTTCCTACCTTTCACAAATGATGAAAAATATTGGGATGTGAACAACATGCTATAGGTTGAATCACATGTTCCTTACTAGCTCTTGTCTTTATTTTATTTTTCATGTTCTTTATGTGATTGCATGTGCGTAATGTGATCCCCTATATCATTCTATTTGATATATCTTTATGTTCATTCCTCTATTTGTATATACATTCTTCCATATGTCATAAACCTTTATCTTTTCTTTTGTCCTGTACTTTCCTTTTGGGGATGACACAAGGTGTGGAGACGTTTAGGTCTCTTCCATGTTGACCCAAATTTTTTTTCTTTATTTTCACTCTCTATTTTTCATTCTTCTAGTTCTACGAGTATTTGTGGAATGATGAGGTTTCTGATCTCTATAGTATCATTGTAGCAAAGACATACGCTGACCCCAAATCTATGGATCCCTTATGTGTTTGGGATTTTATTTGGGGGCATCCACTTTTCATCACGTAGCTTCATTTGGAAACATATACTTGACATAGGGATTTCCAAGTAAGCTCTCATTTATTTTTTATAATTTACCATTTGCTACTTTAAAGTAATTGCTCACAACATGGTGTTTAGCAATTTCTTTAAAGTGCTGGCATACATTGGCATTATCCTTTTGAAATTTTTGACTATATCTTATGTTTCATAGTGCAATATTCTTCTTGGTAGTGTCATTGGGTTTGATGTCCTCCATGAGTGTGACCTTTCTTGACATACAAAATTCCTCTTAGTGGTGATGCTACACATTGCATTCCTTGAGTTGAGAATATTTTATCCTAGACTTTTCCGCTCTTGGAGACATTAGGCACAATGTTCCCTAAGAGGAGACCTTACATGAACTAATAAAAACCCCTTTGAATGTGTCTTATCCTATTTACATTTTTTTCATAAGTGTTTAGCATAACACAACTTGCTAACCTTGTGAAGCTCAAGGTTACAACCTTTTTCATGGCCACCAAGCATAACACACCTTGCTTTCCAGTGGAGCCATTTTTTTTCATAAGTTTTTACTATAATGTAGTTTACTAAGCCTTATGAAGCTTGAAGTTCATATTGTGTGGTGCCTTATTAAAGTTATTAGAGGTACAACTTTGGTATGGTTATGGGAGCCTAATAAGATTCTCTCATTTTCCACTTATGGGGGCTCACCTAGTAGACATTAGATTTCACTAGCCCATGTGAGTGTGATTTTTTGTTTGCATAATAGACAATGAGTTCCACTTGTAATTTTTTTTGGAAAAACAACTAAGGCTTGATCCACATCGAGTTGGACAAACAATCATGACTTGATCCACCCCCCTTTTCTTTTCCTTTTTCTTTCATTCTTTGAGTTTTTGACATTATATGATTATCTTGTCATTACTGCATATATATGTTTAACATAGGCATGTGTCTCCTTATTCCTTTATTGGTTTTTCCATGAGAACTTAGATCTTGTGGGCTTGATCATCTTCCTCTGTATATTTCATCTTACCTTTCTAATAGATGTACAATTAGACTTCTCTTGATTTTCTACTTTAGTTTGAGTTTGACACAAGGTCATCCTCTCACTAAAGTGGGGGCTAAATGTAGTGTAGAAAAATGCATGCCTTTACATTTCATAATTTTTTGGGCCCTCTTAATTAAAATGGACTTAATTATGAATTAATAAGCCCTATTATTCATTTACAAGCCTAATAAATTACATTTTTCGAAGGGGAAACCTGACAAGAATTAATGCCAACACATAACACTTTACCTTGAGTAATGTTTGTTCCAGGAATAGGGACCTAAGACCCATTTTCCCATGGGAAAATGGGTACTCCCTAGGCCTTTGAACCTAAATTTAGAATGTGTATTTGGCGGTATTTTAAGGTCCCCAAATCTATATTTCAATGTCATCTTGTAATATTTAAATTTTAGGATATTAAGGATACATACCTATAAGTACAAGGTTATTTCATCTTTTCAAATCCTAGAAGCAACCTAGAACTTTTATGAGATTTCAAGAGAAATTTCACAAGAGAAAATTTGATGATCAAGAGCATTCAAGAGTAGATATATCAAATATTTATTATGGCATTCAAGATCCATTCATCATGTTAAAGTCTTCTTACATAATGCATTTATATGGAGTTAATATTGTGATGTAGGTTTCAAGATCAAGTTCAAGCATTCAAATAATTATTTCAAGTATCAAGATCCACATCCATTGAAGCCATTTCATGCAAGTTGCAAAACTTCTAAGATCTACATTACCAATGTTCATTCAAGGGTTTGTTAAATGGTAACATAGCATTGATCATTCTCTATGCAATGTAGAAAAACATATCCCTTTACATTTTCACACTTATTCAGGCCCTCTCTGCTAAAATTGGGCTTCTTTATGCCTTATTTGGTCCTATTTTGCATCCAAAAGCCTTATTTAATACATTTTTCTTAGGATAATCTTGACATTTCATAAATGACCAATCATAATTCAATGTTTTTGGGTTGTGTTCCATATCTACTGACATGGGACTCATACGTCACCTTGGGCATATGGGTCCCACCTAAGTTTTGGGGCCTGATCCTAAATATTTCATTGAATTTAACATTTCCTAAAGATTGTGTCCCAAGATTAAGCTAATGGAACTCATACACCCCAACTAGCGTATGAGTCTTTCTTTAGCTTGGACCTATTTTGAATTCAATTCTTGGTAGGATTGTATTCTCCTAGATCTGATATCAACTTGTAGTGTTGTAATTTTGAGAAATTTGGCATAAAAAAGTATAAATACAAGGCCATTTCACATAATTTCTACTAAAAAGCTAGAATTTCATAAGCAATCAAGGGTAGTTTCACAAGATCATTCAAGATCAAATCATCAAATATTTGGAGTAGCATAAATCTATATAGCTTCTGGATTCGATTGTGTCCAAATTTTTTAGCATCAATGTATGATATATATATTTATGATATGGATTGTGGAAACTTATTATCATTAATTTGGAGTAGTAGTCAAGATTCAAGTATCATGTCAAATCCTTCATGCATCATGTGTGTTTTTAAGCTAACATTTGTGATTTAGGTTTTCATGATTCAAGCAAGCATTCAAAGACATTATCTCATATCAAGATCAAGATTCAAGATCCACATTAATGCTATACATTTCACACAATTTTTCAGCCTTTATATCAAGGGTTTGATGAGTTGCAACATTGCATATTGTTCATTCATCATTCCTTGATTCTATTTCATTTCATTCAAGGTTTGATTACCAAAATGGGGTTTGACCAAGGAAACCCCTATTCCCTAACACAACATCATTTTTCCCTCTTCATGTATGATTGTAGATCTAGGTGATTTAGAGCTTGAAGATCCTTTGAAGACAAAATTGAAAGATTGAAGAAAGTTGTCAAAGTTGTTAAGAAGTTGTCATCTTCATGGAAACTCACCTATAGGTTGAGATTTAGACTTTCAGACTTGGAGATCAAACAAGATGAAAGCTACAAAAGATCACTAGAGGATAATAAAGTTTCATCCAAACCCTAATGTTGGGACTAAATTGTCCCTTTGGGTGTATGAGTCCCAATATACCTATTTTCGTCAATTTTTGGTAGATCCTAATTTGTCATCTAAAGATTCCAGATTCTGCCCAGATTCTAGTAGCAGGACTAAATTGCCCAGTCTGGCATACGAGTCCCAGTACACATTAGAAATAATTTTTTTAATAGTTTTTAGATTTTGTTTAGTCATCTCTTATCCTCTAAGTACTTTTTTTTATCTTTATATTTTGTTATTTGATTTCATATTCTATGTTTCTAGGGTTTTGTTTATTCTTATTTGCATTTCCTTCTTTCTAATCATTTGCTTAGTGGTGAACCCTCTTTTATAATCACACCTAAGGAAACCTCATACTAGTCCTATTAGTAGTATCCCCTTCCCTCAATTGAGTCACTTAATTGAGGGATCTTGGTTTCCTAATGAACTAGAGCGAAATGGGTCCCCTTTGTCCTTGTGTTCCATCTCCTAAAAGGTGGAGCGCCCTATTTCCATGTGTTAATTTTGGTGAACATGACCTTTGAACACTTGCATTTTTGATTTGGAGAACATTGTAGTCCTAGATCTAGGTTAACTTTTTGTTACATTTTTATTAGTTGAATTGTATTTAGGACTCTTAAATCTAGTATTAGTGGAAAAGTGCATATAGGTTGCATTTTTGCATCTTGCATCATTGAATTTCATTGGAAAAGTATAATTTCACATATTCAAATCAACATACAAGCTAGAAATCTTAGAAACAACTCAAAATTTGATGAATTTAGTTTAAAATCCCCTATCTGGGACTCATTCACCCACCTGGGCAATTTAGTCCCTATACAAGCAGTTTTCCCCGATTTGTGGGAATTTTGTGTTGTCTATTTTTCAACATTTAAACCTTATAGAAACCCTAACTGGGACTCACTCACCTATTTGGGTGCTTTAGTACCATATCATACTTGAATCTACATTTTACAACATTAGAAACTTTTATTTATGTGCTTCTGTTTACTGTTGTCAAATCTCTATTTCAGTTTGTTGAGTTTCTATTTCATTCATTTCATTAGACCTAGTTTAATTGGCTTCATTTAGTGCATTTCTTAGTTTCAAATTTCCATTCATAACATTTCATTTTTAGATTGTTGCATAGTACCTTGTTTAGAATCTGAAAATTATATTGCATTTCATCATGGATATGTGCTTTGGTAAGCTGTGGATGTCCTTGAATTCATTAGTGGATGTGTCAAGTTGTGCTTTTGGAAATGATCCTAATGAAATTGAACTCACTCATGTTCAAACAACTCCTAATGCATGTCCTCCTCATGAAGTTGAAATCACTGGAGAATATGATGACAACATGAACAACTTCATAAATTATTTTCTTAACAACCTTGAGACTAATGCATCCTTTTATCCTTCCACGAAACAACCAATGCAATTTGATATGTTTGATCTCTTACATCCTAAAATTGAGACACAAACTAAGTCTAAACTCCCTATAATAGGTGAACCTGGAACCTCTAATCAAGTAGACATTCAACCATCCTATGTTAACAAAGTAACCAATACATTGATCAACCTAGAAGAGACATATAGAAAAGGATTCACGATCTTAAGCAAACAAGGATGTGACATAACAAGCAAACATGAAATTCATAAACTCTTAGAACAAATACCAACTGAAGATACCAAAGGAGTAGGATATCAAGATCCTCCTCCCGACATAATTTTCCTCCTTCCTAAAGAACAACCAATGTCTTGTAACAATTATGAGGATGATAGGATCATCTTAGGTCCCCCTCCTCAAGAAATTGTTGAATCTAGCAAGCAATGAAAGCCTTACAAACTAAAGAAGCTAAAATTTTCATGTCCCATGTATGCAACTAAAAGAACCTTACACATACTTCTAAGCCAAGGACTTATAACATTACCACCCATGAAATAACATCCAAAACTATATCCTAAGAACACAAAAATTCCACATTGTTGATATCATAGAGTTCTTGGACATAGTACTAATGAGTATTGTGCTTTAAACAAATATTTAAAATTTTTGATATAATAGAAATAACCCCTTAAGGAATGCATTATGCTCCTTTCCATATAATAGTTGTAGGATCTAATATTTTCACTATTACATGCTTTACATTCATTGCAAATCATTTCAACATGCAATGAGCTCTTTCTCTTCACCTACCTAGCTCTTTCTCATCACCTACCTTGGCTCATTCTTGTATTGCATGTAGTGGGGCAATAATTTGATAGCCTTGTCCTAGTTCCACACTTGTTGTTGTCCCTTTGGCTATTTTTCCACCTTCTATATATGATGAGCAAGATTGGGATGTAGACGAACTGCTATACATTGACTCACATGTGCCTTACTAGTCTTTCCTTTATTTTATTTTTCATGTTTCTTTATGTGATTGCATGTGCGTAATGTCATCTCCCCATATCATTTTGTTTGATGTATTTCTCTCTTTATGACATTCCTCTATTTGTATCTACATTCTTCCATATGTTGTAAACATTTTATCTTTTTTATTTTTCTTGTGTTTTCCTTTTGGGGATGACACAAGGAATCAAGACATTTAGGTCTCTTCCATGTTGACCCAAAATATTTTCTTTGTTTTCAATCTCTTTGTGTCACTCTTACTGTTCCATTAGTATTTAGGGAATGATGAAATTTCTAAGCTCTCTAAAAACATTGTAGCAAATACATACTAACCCCAAATCTTTGAATCCCTTATGTGATTATGAGATTTCATAAATTGGGGGAAACCCCTTTTCATGACATAGCTTTATTTGGAAACATATGAATTGGCATTTGTCTTTCCAAATAATCTCTCATGTCCTCTTTATTATTAGAATTTATCATTTTCTACTTTAAAGTAATTGCTCACAACATGGTGTTTAGAAATTTCTTTAAAGTGGGGGCATACATGTGAATTATTCTTTTCCAACTCATGCTTCACTATATAGTCTTCTTACTTCACATGATGCATCTTTCTCTTGGTGGTGACATTGGGTGTGATGTCCTTCAAGAGTGTGATCTCTCTTAGCATATTATTGTTGGATCTCAGTTGTGTTTATGGTTTGTCCTTGATGACAAAACCACTTTCAGTTGTTGGTTGTCTCAGATTAGATCTTTATGCTTTATTATGGTACTTCTTTGATCAAATTGGCATTGATTTACATTCAGATGGTTTCATTTGGCTTTTGGCATTGGTTTACATTCAGATGGTTTCAGTTGGTTTTGATATTTTGCACTTATTCATGGATAGCCTTGTGTGCCTTCATAGTGATTTAGTTTTTATTGTTTACTGATGCCTCGAGTTCCATGTGCAGATAGATGACATTCACTATTTATGCTTTCAGATGTTTGTGATGATCAGTTCAATATGAAGGTTCTTCAAGTGAAGGTATATCTTATGTTTGTTTGTATTATCACTATTGTTGCATATACTCCTTCACATGGTATTCAGCTTGCTTGCTTCATTGGAAAATTCAGTCATTATCATATGATAGCACTATCATATTTCATTGCTATGATCTCTTTACATGAGTCAATTCACTTCAGTGATACTTCATATTGGTATATACATTTGCATTGCTTATGCACTTAAGGTCAATATCATTCTCATGATCTTTCGGGCTCACACATATTTAATTGGCTCGAAAGTAATTTCCTTTGGAGAGTTTGTTTTGATAAATTACTTTGATTAAAGTCATATAATTTTAACAATGTATATGAAGACACTTTTGCACGAGCCTTGATTGACATCTAAAGGTATCTTGTCTTATACATAAGAGAAGGTAATGATTTTTGGGCTTCATTCTTAAATGTTTAGCTTGCAATGGTTTTAGGCCTCATTGCATTTGAAAAATGACTTTGGGTAAAGTCATCGACAACCATCATTCTCCATAAGCTTATGTCGACTTTATGAGATTCTTTGACAAATATCCAAAGTCACCTTGTAAGTATTATGTGTTATCTTTGAGCATGCTAATTCATGGTCATATAGTGGTCGACCTTTTTTGTGGATATATATTGGGTCGATGCCTCTATTAGCTTCTTCTTCTATGAGTTCATTATATCGGCATCTTTGGGACATCAATCCTTTATGATGATCATTATTATGTTCTTTGACTTTGTGTGGATTTCAAATCTCTTTTCATTTTATCAAAGTCATCGATGGAAATGAAAGCATGTTAGGGAAAATCATTTTCTTTTTGGCTGAGTATAGAACCCTAGCCACCACCATTGCAATCTACCTCTCTACTATTACTAACACATGGCCGATTCCAGAGGTGTTGAGTCTTTGAAAGCTAGTTGGACTATGAACTCTATGCAAATGAGAGCTCGACCTGCATATTGCTCTTCATTATTCAATGGAAGTTGATGGTTGGCATCGAATCTCTGGTATTTATTTGATTTCTTCACAAACAGGTATCATTATTTGGAGTTTTTATTTAGCAAATGGTAGTCCTTGGGCATTATTGGTTTTCTAGAAATCTCTTTATGGCTGGAGACATTTTTTCTTTGCATGATCAGATTTATGCAAATGCTATTTTGATTCACTCATATCAATGATTATTGTGTTCATTTTTGAAATGAAATAGTTACATTGCAAAATATTCTTTGTGCTTTGAAGGTTTATGATTTTCAGTTGTGAGCAATCATGGTTTTGAAAAAATGTTTCAGATGCAATTTTGAAATCCCTTCATTCTTTGCAAAATTTATAGTTTCAACTTATGGGTATACAGAAATAATGTTTTCAGCATTTGGATTTTCTAAAATTTGTTTCAAATGGTCTTTATTATGAAGAGAACTGCACTTGATCTAGGTTTTTGGTTAAAAACTCTTGCATTTATGAAAAAGAGTGGTGATATATCATTGACATGTTTAATTATAGCTTGTTGTTCAAGCGTTACTCTTGCAGTCATTTAATCTTCTGGCACATATTCTAAAATTAGCAAGAGTTTCAGATTCCTTTGATAAACACATCTTTGAAGACTTTCTTTTGATAGACATACTTGAAATGTATATAAAAAAACATTGTTGTGAAAACTCTGATTTGGCTGGTAATTCCGAGACAGTTATTTTGGTTGTATCAAGAGATGTATTGAAAAACTTTGTAATATAAAATTTGGAAAACATGATGGAGAATAGAGTTGTAATTATTTTCTATTTAATATTTTAAGGATTCAAAGAGTTGGATTCTTAGGGTATTAGGTAGATAAGAGTGTTGAGTTTCTTGAGCTTACTTGAAAACAAAGAGATCCTCTGATATTATTATTGTTCTAAAAATAATTTGAGGGGTTGGTGCTCCTTGAAATTCATGTTTCAAAATGAGGGGTTGGTGCTCCTTGAGTTGGTACTCAGAAATTATCCTATAAGGCATTGTTAATAGTGGTTTTTGAAGATTAAGCCAGTAAGGCAGTTTAGGAGTGGTTTTTCAACCCCAAGAGGGTTTTCCACTCGACAAATCCTTTGTCTTATGGTCTCTTTGTTTTGATGTCATAATGTTTCCTGATTGTGATAATTTTTATCAGTTTGAACATTGTTGAATGTTAGTTCCTTCATATCTACAAATATTTAGTTTAAATATCTTGTACAAGTCATTGTTGAAGAGTCTAATTCAAAAGGAAGCTTAAAATTTCTCATTTGATTCATTGCTCAAGAATAGTTATAATTTGCTAAAGGTGTTTGTTGTCTCAATACCTTTCTTGTCTTTAAAGCCGCATTTAAATCAATTGTTTAAGAAGTGAGTCAATAATGTTGATCATCATTTGCACAATCTTATGAGTTGCACCTACACTGTCATCATGCTTTGCTTGTTAATCAATGTCAGCCATAATTGTTTTGGAAAATGCAAGATATCTCACTCAAATCATATTTGCATAAGTTGTCTAATATACTGAGTTAATGTTGTCATATCTTTGTGCTTTCAAAGTGATTACTCTACTCCGTTGTTGATAGAAAAGGAAATCAGAATTATAAGTCTTGGTCGAAGTTGAAAAAGTTTAGACACTGATTCACCCCCCCTCTCAGTGTATGTCCATAACTCCAACAATTATATTCCTCTTAGTGGATTGATGTGGCACACTACATCCCCTATGTCGTGAATCTTCTATTCTTCGATTGGTCCTCTCTTGGAGACATTAAGCACAATGTTCCCTAAGTTAAGACCTTACATGAACTAAGAAAAACTCCTTTGAATGTACCTTACACTATTTTGCATTTTTAATAACTGTTATATGGCCACCTTGCATAACACACTTTTCTTTCCTGTGGAGCCATCCTATTTGTTCATTAGTGTTAGCATACAAATTTTTTCTTGCTCCATGAATCTTGTTGTTCATGTTGTGTGGCACCTTATCAAAGTTATCAGGAGGTAGATCTCTGGTATGGTTAGCATATTGGAGCTGAACTTAGGAGTGACTTTCCCATAGCCATTTGCTTGTGTGTGTGAACACATACCTATTTCATGCGTATGTGTCTCACCTCTCTGGGGACTCACCTACTGGATGACCTAAAGTTCCACTAGACCTTGTTAGAATGCATTTGGTTTTCATAGTGGACATTTTGTTCAACTTGTAAACATTTTTTTGGACAAACAACTTAGATCTAATCCACATCACATTGGACAAACTATCGAGACTTGATCCACCCTTTCCTTTTCTCTTTCTTTCTTCTTTATATCTTTGGTAGTGTATGCTTGTACCTTGTTGTTGCTTCATATATCATTCACATGTGTGTTATTTTGTTCTTTTTTTTTCCCATATGATCTTCATCATGGGGGATTGATCATCCCTCTTGATCTTTTTCATCCTATCTCACTAGCATCGGTACATTTGAACCCTTCTTGATGCGTGTTTGTCTACTTTAGTGTGAGTTTGAAGCAAGTTCCTCCTCTCACTAAAGTGGGGGATGAATGTAGTGTAGAAAAATGTATCCCTTTACATTTTCACACTTTTTTGGGCCCTCCCTACTAAAATTAGGCTTCTTAATGCCTTATTTGGTCCTATTTTGCATCCACAAGCCTTATTTAATGCATTTTTCTTAGGATAAGCTTGACATTTCATAAATGAACAATCATAATTTAGTTTTTTTGGGTTGTGTGTTCCAAATCTGGTGATTTGGGACTCATACACCACGTTGGGCATATGGGTCTCACCTAGGTTTTGGGGCTTGATCCTAAATATTGCATTGAATTTAATATTTCTTGAAGTTTGTGTTCCAAGCTTAAGCTACTAGGACTCATACACCCCAACTAATGTAAGATTCCCACTTTAACTTGGACCTATTTTGAATTCAATTCTTGGTAGGATTTCATTCTCCTAGATCTAATGTCAACTTGTAGTGTTATAATTTTAGGAAATTTGGCATAAACAAGTATAGATATAAGGTTATTTCACATAATTTCTACTAATAAGCTAGAATTTCATAACCAATCAAGGGTACTTTCACAAGATCATTCAGGATCAAATCATTAAGCATTTGGAGTAGCATTCAAGATTCAAGTTTCATGTCAAAGTCTTCATGCATCATATGTGTTTTTGAGCTAACATTGTGATGTAGGTTTTCATGATTCAAGAAAGCATTCAAAGACATTATCTCATATCAAGATCAAGAGTCAAGATCCACATTTATGCTATCCATTTCACGCAAGTTTACAACCTTTATATCAAAGGTTTGGTGAGTTGCAACATTGCATATTGTTTATTCATCATTTCTTCATTCTATTTCATTTCAATTCAAGGTTTGATTACCAAAACAGGGTTTGAACAAGGAAAACCCCTATTCCCTAACACAACAACATTTTCTCTCTTCATGTGTGATTGGAAATATAGGTGATTTAGAGTTTGAGGATACTTTGAAGAAAAAATTACAAGATTAAAGAAAGTTTTCAAAGTTATCAAGAAGTTGTCATCTTCATGGAAACTCACCTATAGGATGGAATTCAAACTTTTGAACTTGGATATCGAACAAGATGAAAGCTACAGAAGATCGCTAGAGGATACAAAAGTGGCAGAAAAACCCTAGTGCTGGGACTAAATCACCCCTCTAGGCGTATAAGTCCCAGTATACCTCTTTTCATCAGATTTTTTTGTAGATCCTGATTTGTCATCTAAAGATTCCATATTTTTCCTAGATTCCATTAGCATGACTAAATTTCCCATTCTGGCATATGAGTCCCAATGCACATCAAAAACAAGAAATTTCAAACTTTTTGATTCTTGTTTAGTCATCTCTGATCCTCTAGGTACTTTTCAATATCTTTATATTTTGCTATCCAATTTCATATTCTAAGTTTCTAGGGTTTAGTTTATTCTTATTTGCATTTCCTGCTTTCTAAGCATTTGCTTAGTAGTGAACCCTCTTTTTTAATCAAACCTAAGGAAACATCTTACTAGTCCTATTAGTAGCAGCCCCTTCCCTCAATTGAGTCACTTAATTGAGGGATCTTGGTTTCCTAATTAACTAGAGTGAAATAGGTCCCCTTTGTCCTTGTGTTCCATCTCCTAAAAGGTGAATCACCCTATTTCCATGTGTTCACTTCATTCCCTCTTTCATGCTTTATTTTAATTCAAGGTTTGATTACCAAAATGGGTTTTGACCAAGGAAAACCCCCATTCACCAAAAAAAAAAAAAATCCCTCTTATGTTTGTGTTGTAGATTTATGTGAAGAAGGATTGAAGACCTGTTGAAGTGCAAGATTGGAAAAATTGTCAAAGTTGCAAAACTTGTCAAATTTGTTGTCAAATCATGATATCTCACCTATAGATCTGATTTTTGACTTTTCGACATTGAAACCTAGACAAATTAGAAGCTATAGATCAACATCAAAGGCTCCCAAATGTTTCTAAAAAAGCTTGACAAAAAAACCATTTTCCCATGGGCGAATGAGTCCCAAACAACCTCTTGAAAGTGACTTTTGGTGATTGGTAAACATCATTCTTCCTTTCTCATATCTATAATCAATTTTGTGTTTTTGTTAATTTTGACTTTATATTGTTGTTTCAAGTTTTATTTGGCATAATTAGGTTGATTTTTTATTTTTAGTTTTTCTCCCAAAAGTGCTATTTGAACTTGACCCCCATCCTCAAAGCATAAGGAAATCTGAAGATTCTCACATTGAGTTGATTCACCTAAGGGTTGTTAGTCAATTTTGTATGGGGATATCATTTCCTAATGAAATATTGAGAAATAGGTCCATCATACACCCCTCTTGTTATCATTCCATTTTGGTGAACCTATTTCTCTTTGTTTCAGTATTCCATAAACTATATTCAAATTTCTATTAAAAATTTCACTATTTTGTTCAAATTTTATGGGTAAGTTCTTCAATTTGTTATGATATATAAACTATAGATGGATTTTACAATTCTTAGGTTTTCAACTAACACTGAGTGCCAAGTTTTTTTTTTAAATTATGAGTTTTACTAGCTTACTATTTCTAAGAGGCATGGCTAGGTGTCATTAGGAAATCATATTTCTCCTAACTAGTTTCTCTACATCTAAAGATAATCTTTAGATTATTTAATGAAAATTATTCTACTTGAAATCTAAAAAATGATATGACTACTTATTCAACTATTTTATTATATTTGATAACTCTATAAATGAATATGTAATTTAAAAATATGGTTGATACGATTCTCAACTTAGTTTCCATGGTCTAACCAATGTAAGGTCATCATTCTCTCATTTATGCACCATAGGAGATAGAGTTATACTTTTTATGATTAATCTTCATTAAAATTATGATATTTAGGAGATTGTTCTAATGCATGATGTTAATGTGAAATACTATAAGAGAGTGCTCACCATAATGTTCATAGAAGGATGATAACATCTTGAAAAGGAAAATGATAGGAAATTTCGTTAGGTTTAGAATGTCTTAGCTAGAAGAACATGAAACAAGAACCTTAACAAGTTTACTTCAAATATTTCAATATATGTATTTATAATTTAAAAAAGAAAATATCAAATTTATTATAAGGTATTTTATGTGACTCAAATAATTTTGATACCTAATTTTATGTGACTCAAATAATTTGGATACCTAATTACATGACATAGGAACAATAAAGGAATCACAAGGTATAAGTTAGAATTTGGATCTAAAATATGACTTATCTGTTTATTCTGACATGTATATCCTTAAATAAAAGTTGTATTTTCCTACAAGGTGGACATATTATATTCTTCCATAAATGGCTAGTGTTATAGGAAGAATTTCCAAACACTTAGATGACTAAGAAGAAAAGAAGTGTTTAACAATATTTTTGTAAAGTTATTAGTTCAACTATAAATTTTCATAAAAGGTGAAATGTTGAAAATTGCCACTCTATGTTTTGGGAGATTGAACCACCAATTTCCTTCAAGTTTGATTCAAGGAAACATTAGAGATCTCAATATAAGGATGGAAAGAAATGCAATGATATGTAAACCTAACTATGCAACTCAAGATAAGAAACTAAAAATCAAAATAGTAGACTAAGAAAGGACAAAGGTGCACCTAGAAAACTCAAGAAGCTCAAAAAAAATTTTGCACTCCTAAAAATATAAATTTTAATGCACACTAGGAATCATATGCTAGTAGGGGCAATTTAGTCCCAATTTAGGGTTTCAGGTCAGAACCGAAATCTAAAACTGCTAAACTAGGATCTATAGAAAATGCCTAAAATCTAGTATACTAGAACTCATACGCCACAATTGGAGATTTATTCCCAATATCAAGGTTGATATAAAACTATGATATCCTCTAATGTTCTCCTATAGCTTCTCTCCTATCAAATTTTCAATCTGAAACACCAAATTTTGCTCTATAGATGACTTTTCATGATCTTGCAATGTAGATGACAACTTTGACAACTTGAAAATTTTTCCACAATCTTGCTCCTTAATGGATCATCAACCTAGATCTGTAAATCACACATCAAAGAGAGGGAAAATGTTGTTTTATTAGTGGATAAGGGTTTTCCTTGGTCAAACCCCATTTTGGTAATCAAACCCTGAAATGAATAGAAATAGAATGAAGGGATGATGAATGAACAAACAAGCTATGTTGCAACTCACCAAACCCTTGGAATAAAGGCTTCAATCTTGTAAGTAATGGATAGCATGAATGGAGATCTTGAATCTTGGTTGTATGTTAAAGATCTTGACTTGAATTCTTGCTTGAATCATAAGAACCTACATCACAAATGTTAGCTCAAAAACAAACATGATGCATGATGAATTTTACATGATGCTTAATTCTTGAATAATGCTTCAAAATGCTTGATAAACACTATTGAATGCTATTTAATGATCTTGTAATCATAAACTTGCTAGGATGCTTGATCTTAAAAAGTGCTAGGAGAAAATATGTGAAATAACCTAGTATTTATACCTATTTATGCCAAATTTCCCAAAATTACAACACCACAAGTTGACATCAGATCTAGGAGAATAAAATACTACCAAGAATTTGAATTCAAAATAGTTCCAAGCTAAGTGGGAATCATACACCAGTTGGGGCATATGAGTCCCAATAGGCTAAGCTTAAGACAAAAATTTCAAGATATGTTTAGTTTTATGCCAAATTCAGGTTTAGGCCCCAAAACTTAGGTGGGACCCATTCACCCAAGGTGGTGTATGAGTCCTAGATCACTAAATATGGGCCATACAAACCAAAATCATTAAATTATGAGTGGTAATTTGATATGTTTCAGGATTATCCTAAAAAATATACATTAAATAAGGCTTGTGGATGCAAAATATTACCAAATAAGGCATAAAGAAGCCCAATTTTAGTAGGGAGGACCCAAAAAAGTGTGAAAGTGTAGAGGGATGCATTTTCTACACTACATTTAGCCCCCACTTTAGTGAGAGGATTAACTTACTTCAAACTCACACTAAAGTAGAAAAAATCGCATCAAGAGGGGTCCAAATGTACCAATGCTAGTGAGATAGGATGACAACGATCAAGAGGGATGATAGAGCCCCCAGGATCAAGATACTATGAAAAACTAACATAGGAACAAAAGAAAACACATGAAAGCAATGTATGAAGCAACAACATGATACAAGAATACATTTCCAAAGACAAATACAAAGAGAAACAAAAACAAGAGGAGTGGATGAAGCTTTTATCATTTATCCTACATGTTGTGGATTAGATCTAAGTTGTTTGTCCAAAAAAATTTACAAGTGGAACATGATGTTAACTATGCAAACCAACACACACTCACAAGGGATAGTGGAACCTTAGGCCATCCACTAGGTGAGCCCCCATTGAGACACATACACACACGGTTAGTATGTGCTCACATAGACAAGCAAGTGGCTATGGGAAAGTCACACCTAAGTTCAAATCCCATACATAATACCATACCAAAGCTATACCTCCTGATAATTTTGACAAGGTTCATATGCTTGACACCCATGAATAAAAGCTTCATATGCTTGACACCCATGAATAAACAAGATGGGTCCACAGGAAAGCAAAGTGTGTTATGTAAGGTGGCCATATAACTGACATTGTAAATGAAAAATCAGTGTAAGGTACATTCAAAGGAGTTTTTCTTAGTTCATGTAAGGTCTTAACTTAGGGAACATTGTGTCTAACATCTCCAAGAGAGGACCAATCGAAGAATAGAAGATTCACAACTTAGGGGATCATGCAATGTGTCACATCAAGCCACTAAGAGGAATATAGTATGCTAAGAGAGATCATTCTCTTGAATTACATCACACCCAATTTCACCACAAAGAGAAGGAAACATTGCATGAAGTAAGAAGACTACACAATGAAACATGAGTTGAAAAAGAATAATTCTAATGTATGTCCCCACTTTAAAGAAATTGTTAAACACCATGATGTGAGCAATTAATTTAAAGGAGAAAATGATAAATGCTAACAATAAAGAGGACATGAGAGCTTATTTGGAAAGCCCTATGCCAAGTCATATGTTTCCAAATAAAGCTACATCATGAAAATAGGTTGTCTCCAAGATGAAATCCCAAAATAATACATAAGGGATCCATGGATTCAAAGTTAGCATGTATTTGCTACAAAATTTTTTAGAGAGCTAAGAATTGTCATCATTCCATAAATACTCATGGAACAAGAAGAATGGCACAAAGAGATAAAAATAAAGAAAAAAATTCAGGTCAACATGGAAGAGACCTAAATGTCTCGACGCCTTGTGTCATCCCCAAAAGGAAAACACAAGACAATTGAAAAGATAAAATGTTTACAATATAGAGAAGAATTTAGGTACAAATAGAGGAATGGACCACAAAGAGAGAGATAGATCAAACATAACAACATATGGGATCACATTATGCAAATGCAATCACATAAAAGAAACATGAAGAATAAAATAGAGACATGACTAGTAAGGAAAATGTGAGTCGGCCTATTAGCAGGTCATCCACATCCCAATCGTGTTCATTGTATATATAAGGAAGACAACTAGTCAAAGGGACAATAGAAAATTTTGAACTGGGTTCATTACCAAGTTCAACACTCTTCCTAGGATATTTGTCATTTAAGCTCATAAAACATGAAAACAATGTATTCAATTCATTATGCACTTCTTCATCAATTTTAGCAACCTCATCATTTTCATCTAGGTTAATCACAACAAGAGGTTGAATTATAATGTCTAAAGAGGGATTTAGCTCCTATTGTAGTTCTGATATAAGATATTTTTGCTCTGGGAAAGAGGGAGACTCATCATGTATTGCTTTAGTCAAGTTTAGATGTTGATTTTATTTATTTTTTGCTCCATTTAATCTTTGAGCAAGAGAACAACGTCTACATCTACGCTCTCTAGAATTTCTATTTCTTTTAGTTTTATTTTCAAGTTATGTTTGTGTAGGAGTGGGTCTATCAACCATAGGTTTATTTTCTTCCCTAATGGGAGGAACAAAAGGAATCATAGGAGGTTGTTCAACAACTTTCTCTTTATCTTTGTAATATTTTTTTTTTTTTATCTTAGGAGGCATGACAAGATTGCTTTAGTTATGTCTTGGTATTTTATAGGAGATAGGAAAAAGATTTTTCTTAGGCTGGTCTTGGTTACTTGGAATGTCTTTAGGTTCAATCACAATTTCATCAAGGATAGGAGGCTTAATCATGGGTTGAGGCATGTTTCTAAGGGATAGTTTTTCCATGCATTTTTTCTTAAACTTTTGATATGATTTGAAAAAGAAGTCCTCATGAGGTTTAATAGGTTCCATGGGCTTGAACAAAAGAAATCTAATGAAAAGTTCAGATGGGAAGATAAAGTATTAAAGCCACTATGGTGCACAGTAATTATTTCATTGTCAAAGGGAAACTTTAAGCATTTATGCATGACCAATGGGATGGCCTCCATGGAGCATAGCCATGGATAACCAAGCTTCACATGGAATTCATCTGACATTGAGATTATGGAGAATGATACATCTAATTGTTTTGGTCCAACTTTTAAAGGAAGGATGATCAATCCCATTGTAGGGCAAGAAAAACAATTATGTTTTTTTATCCATGCTTTTAGTTTATCATATGTAACTTCTTGATAGAGTTCATGCACAAGAAATAATTCTTTAGCAATCACATTCTCTCCATAAACTAGATCAATTAATATCCCATTAGTGGTCTTGTCATTGATTTAGTCAACTATGTAAAGAGGACCATCATGGACATTTCTAATGATATCCTTAGATGAGAAAGCAATGTCAAGAGGCTTTTTAGTTTGGACCTTACAAGGTAGAATTTTGATCAATCCCACCATATCATCCATAGGACTTTGTTCATTAGTATCCATAGGACTTTGTTCATTAGTATCCATCGGACCTTGTTCAATAGTATCAATGTTGTCATCATTTGTGTCAACATTCATCACATCATTCTTCTTAGTTTCACTAGCTTTGACAAATGAAATGTTATTATTTTGCATAGGGTTGGTAAAGATTTGCAAGTTTTGGTTAGGAGGGGAAAAAAAATTATTTCCTTGACCATTAACACCTCCAATTTGAAGTCGATTGAAATTAATGAGGTCTTGCACAAGATGTTTAAGATTCTTACAATGTTTTATATCGTGTCCATTTTTTCGGTGATAATGGCAATAAGAATTTGATCTAAATTTTGTAGGTAAAGGCTTATTAGGATCAGGTGTTTTAATGGGAGGAAAAGTGATCATTTTCTATTCTGAAAGTTGTGACATTGTGTTGTGGAGGGTATCGGGCAAGGGAGTAAATTGTCTAGATGGATTCCCATATGTGAAAGTCTAGTTGTCTTCCTTATAGTAGCCACTTGGGTATCAACATTTTGAGTTGGTTGAGGGGGGTTAAGTTGAAGGAAGCCTTTATTTTATTTTTATAAAAGGTTGATAATTGTTTTGGTTTATGGATTCAGACTTCTCAGGATGGCTAGAGGTGGGTTTTGCTTCACGACTACTAACCGAGTTTTGATAATCATGAAGGGAAGGAAACTTCAGCATGCTAAGCTTATCATGTATCTTCTTCCCCGGCATAATTTGGTTACTACTGCAATCACTTCTTTTGAGATATGATAGGGTTTATCTAGAGTCAGAATGTCATCATTCAATCTGTTCAAAACAAACTCAATGATTTCTACGTTTTTGAAATAAGGAAATTCTCTCCAAATATCCAAGATTTTGTGTTTTTCTTCTTTCAACCATTTCAATTCATCGTGTGATAACAAGTTTCTTTCAGCTCTAATCTTTTCACTGTTGTATTCATCTAGTTTTACCATTCCCTTGAATTGCTCCATTTTACCTTTTGTACACATGACTTAGAAATACCAAAGAAATTCTTCAACCGTACACCAAATTTCTCAATACAATCGAGTTACCTGGTGAATTAGGGTTTCGCCACTGAATTCTCTTCACGCATTTAAAATTCCGGTGCAAAGTGATCTCCTTTTTCTTTGACACAAAGTGGCAAATGAAAGTTTCGAGATACTTTTTATATTTTTCACTTTTAACTTTTATTGCAATAAATGTTTTTTCCCTAACCTATCTAGATACCCTATTTTCTCAATTATCAAACAAAGACTTTTGCATACCTTCAATTTAGCACAATATCCTTTCCAACAACATCTGTAGATCATAAGTGTAACCACTACACTTATTCATATCCCAGTGTCATTTACTGGAAGGGGGTTTGAAATATTTTCTTGACAACTCCCCCCAGGCCAAAGGCCTAAAACTAATCCCCAGAGGAATTACCAGAAGCAGGTTCTAGTGCAGGCTCATCAGAGGAATTCTTCTTCACCCATGTTTTCTTCCTCTGATCTCTTATTTCATCCACATATACTTTCCCTTTTCCTTTACCATCTTTTTGCATATTTCTACCTTTGTATACCAGACCTCTTTTATCCATTTTCTGGTTTCTACAAAATCTTTCAATGTGGCCATATTTTTTGCAATTAAAACACACCAGATTTCCTTGTTCAGACCAATTATTCCAATGATTTCTTCTTGATCTGCATTGATTATCGATATTCCCAAATCTTCCACAAGTATAACATCTAACATTTCTTCTATTAACAGAGTTGTTTGACACATTTCTACATACAATTGACTTGTGACCAAACTTATTGCAATTAAAATGCTGACCGAAGAATGATGATTCACTGGATTTCATTGTACTTCTACACTGAGCAGCCATATGACCAAAATTATTGCAAGAAAAACAATATCCATCAAACTTCTAAGCATTAGGTTGTCTTACCAGAATCCTTTTTGCTTTGTTCAGATCCAAAACTTTCTCCTTTCTCATAACCAAGACCTTGCTTATCATTTGCATTCTTTTATCCTCGAGTCAACTCATCAAGCTTCACAGAGCTAATCTTGAATTTCTCCTTGTATTCATTTACAATAGTAAGTTCATCTCTAAGAATAATAATCTATTTTTCAAGTTCTTCTTCATTGCTTCTAGATTGTTGTAGTTCCATCTCTAACTAAATGAATTCTCCATTGATTCTGCTACATTCATCAAATATCTCTTTTAGGGACTAGACAAGATTTTCTTCATTCTTCTTGCTTTCTCCAATCTCCTTAGTCATCTTCATTACCATAGATTCCATCTCATGCTTTAGGGTAACATTGTCTCTAGCAAGCTTTTCACATTCTTTAGTTATTTCCTTCAAGGTTTGATTAAGGTGAACATCATCAATGTTTTTTCTCTCTTTCTACTTAATCTGATCATAGAGATCCTTTCTCTTATCCCTAGACTCAATAATCTGATCCTTCAACTTCTAAATGAATTTATCTGCATCCTTAAGATTTTCTCTCAATTCTCATACTTCTGCTTTAGACTGATCAAGATCATCTAGTGCCACAAAAATTTGTTGTTGAAGACTACCAGAGTCCATTACATTCCAAGATCCACCTCAAGCTACTAAACTTCTCCCAAAGAACTTAGCTCTGATACCAATTGTTGGACTCAAGCAACACTGAGAGGGGGGGTTTAATCAGTGTTGTGAAACTTTAACTTTATTAATTTGTTCCTTTAGTACCTTAAAAAAATCAATCAAATGAAAGATGCATGAATATATAACAACAAGCCACAACACCATAACATAAGGATTTTTACGTGGAAAACTAGTTAAGGGAAAAACCACGATGGAGGTCAATCCACAATTTTGAGTACTCAAAATATAAGTGTTTTACAAAATGGGAATGCAGTTGCATTTAGGCACACTGCCTAGAGCTCACTGCTCAAAATCAGGAAGGCTCACAGCCTTACAAAAGATTTGGAATACAACAAAGAGTTGAACTAAGTAGATAGCATCTATAAATGCCTGATTACAATTTTGGTTAGGCACATAGATCAAATTTGGACCTCATGTCTGATTTTGTACTTTGCTATGCTCTGCCTTAATTTTCTTCACAAAAATACTCTTTTGCACTAATGAAAATCGCTCAACTTCTCTTTTGATATTCATACACACCTCAATACATATCGAAATCACACTCATGCCTTCCAAAATGAATTAGCTGATCTCATATATATATCCACTACCAAAAATTTAGTCGCTAAATGTTGGCTTCAATAAAATAGTAAATATCTTTCAATTATCGGCTCAAATCATGAACAACATTTAATGTGCATCCACCAAAGTTAGCCATAGCATAATCAAGACCCAAAACAAAATATTCAACATAAGAATACTTTAAACAATTCTTCCTTAAACATCCACAACACTCAATATTCACTTAGTCAGCCTTCATATACTGATGAACAAAAAATTGAACAACTGGATCTCCTAACTCATACACCACTTGATGCGACAACACAAAAATTGAGAATAACATATTTCAGATACCCAACAACCTTCCCTGAGATCCATGACCAAGACTAATAAACTAATAGTGCAAACTAATTGACAGATTCAACTCCAGCCGGATACCCTATTCATCATTTTGTTTTCCAGTATAGTCAGATACTCTAGTGCGGACTAGATCAATGACAACACTAGAAGCCATATGCCAACAGGTTGGCCATTTTGATGTTGGTTTCTAGTGAAAATTTTCTTTTGAAGGAATGAAACATTTTGTAAAAGTTGATTAAGGATGGTCTCATTGGTTGTATTTTGAGATGGAGGTGAATAGGGTGGAGCTGAATATGTGTTTGAGGGGGAAGTGAATAGAATTATTATGGGAGGTAAAGTGGTAGGAGATATGATGTGTGATGCCACAAAGGTACAAGGATTGCTAGAAAAAATTCCCAAGGTATGAAAGATATTACTAGTAGGTTGCATCATTGTTGTAACTTGAGGGTTGGTACAAGTAGGAATAGAGGAAATGGTTGTAGGAGGAGGAATTTGAGTTCCTCCTTGACTTTGGAAATTGTTTGAAGGTAAAGTACAACTAGTTTTTAAGGTAAGATATTTTCCAAAACTATGAGCTAGGTTATGCACAAGTTCAACTCCTTCACTTTCAATCATGCGATGTATGTTATTTATGATAGGAATAGCAGTGGTTGAAATGTTTTAAGTACTTGGTTGATTTTGTAGGTTTGCTAAGTATTCATGGATTTGGATTATGTTTTCTTGTGGAATACTTGAAACCACTATTTCAACACTTGTCACACTACTTGAAGGAAAAGAGTTGTTAAGGGTATGGTCCATACCTAGTGAACTAGTGTCAACACTAGTAGTGAAAGAGCTAGATAACCCAAGATCCATGATGATTGTGCTATCGTGGGATGACATGAGTCTCAAACTTTGTCTCAATATAGTATTAGAAATAGGACACCAAGTTGTAAAGCTCATGCAAGGGACAATCAAGGAAATGAAAGATAAATGCAATGAAAACAAGATAAATGATATGCTTTGATTCCAATTCTTATGTTTATAAATGCGCTTAAAATGAAACCAAATTAAGCTAGATTTAATGAAATGAATGAAATAGAAACTTATTAAAATGAAACATAAATCTAACAACAACAAAGAGAAGCAAAAAAATAGGGTTTTCAATGTTGTAAAATGCAGTTTTAGGTCTGACATGGGACTTAATCACCCAAAGGGGTATATGAGTCCCAATCAAGGATTTTCAAGGATTCAAATGCTACAAAATAGTCCACACAAAATACCCAAAAATTAGGAAAAACCACTTGTATTGGGACTAAATCACCTAGAGGGATGTATGAGTCCCAAATTAGGGGTTTTACACTAATTTTAGAAAATTCTAAGTGAATGTTAGGTTTTCTTAATTGAATGATGTCTAGAAAATGTGGAATTATAGGTTTTAAGTGAAATTCAATGATGCAAGAGGAAAAAATGCAACCTATATGCACTTTTACTAATGTAAAGTTTTAGAAACCCTAGATGCAATTTAACTAATGCAAAACCTAATGAAAATTTAATGCAAGCTAGATCTAGGACTATGATGCACTCCAAATCATAAAAAAAGGTATTCTAAAAGTCAAGTTCACCAAAATGAAATGTTGAAAATAATCACTCTATGTTTTGGGAGATAGAACCACTAATATCCTTCAAGTTTCATTTAAGGAAACCTTAGATATCTCAATATAGGGATGGAAATGAGGGAAAGAGATCTACAATAAAGTATCCTAGGAATGTGATTAAAGACTAAAAGGGGGTTCACCACCAAGAAAAGGCTTGGAAAGAAACAAATACAATGATATGTATGTTGATTGTTTGGAATAATGAGAGGGGGGTGAATCAATATTCTATTAAACCATTCAACTATAAACCACCGAATTATTAAATCACATATGACTGCAAACTAGAATGAAGACATTGAAATGAACATGATGCCTCACAACATATCAACACAAAAAATTTACATGGAAAACCCAAAATGGGAAAAACCATGGTGAGGATTAGCTCACAATATAATATATCTGGATATAGAATTTTACATGGCTTACTACTAGGACTCAATTTTCTTAGAAGGATCATAGCCAACATACAAAATGAAGTGGCTAACTGCCAAGATACAAAAAGATATGGCTTACTGCCAAGAGTATGAACTGATCAAACACACCTTCTGTGTGTTGTTGTAATGACATAAATTGTAGCCCCTTCTTAGAGATAGGGAAATTTATCATTTAATCTTGACCTATTATAGTACCCTTGTATTAATTACCTTTTAATTAATCATAAATAGGCCCCTAAGACCCACTATTTTAGATCTTGAGGCTTATTTAAGCTAAAAACCTAATAAAATCAACAAAAACACTCAAAATTTTAGCAACCCACCTTGAAAATCTAGGGTGAGACTTATATGCCACCTTGGGTGTATGAGTCCCCCTAGGTGGGACCCATATGCCAGGGCTAGCGTATGAGTCCCATTTGGGGCTTTTTTAGGGTTTGAGCGGGAAACCACCTTTTTAATTCAAAATTTTGGTTGATGTCGGCCTTTGAGATCTAGATAATGGTAAATTAGTTGTAAATTCCTATATAAGTGAACCATATATTTTTAAGGTGGATGGAATGCTAAGTCTCTTTTGCTCAATTAGGGTCTTTCACCTAATGAAAAGAGATAGATCCCACACCAAAAATCTAGGTGGTTCACTCAATCTAATGTATGTATGATGTGATTAAGACTAAATGAGATGACCTAAATGCAACTAAGTAATGTAATTGACTGATTATGAATGCAAAATCTAAGAAATATGCAATGTTTGAAAACACAATGCGATATGAAAGCATGAAGTAAAAGATGAACAAATGAAAAAAAAAATTGAAAGAAGGCTGAATAGAGTGCACCTAGGAAATGAATGATGAATCTCGATTGATATGATTGCTAACAAAAGGGTATGTGTAGGATCATCATGGAAAAAACAGGCCATTCAGTGGCGAAAAATTCAAAAAAATCAGAGTTAGGCAACTTGACGTAATTCTTTTAATAAGTTATCTATATTATTTCAAAAAAATGTAAGAATAGAATCTATAGTAGATTGAATGCAGTCTCTAAACTACTAGGTTTATTTTAGAAAAAATATCCATTTGGTGAAAATTTGAAATTTCAATGCAATAGCACTTAAATTTCAGGGAAAAAATAAGAAATAGGTGTCTATCTAACCACCCTAACCACAATAAAATGATAATATTTTTTTATAAGATTTTAGATATAAGTAGAGGAATCATGTCCCAATGTGATGCATATTCTTTTGTAATTTTTTTCCAAGTAAATAATTAATTATGAATTTTTTATTACAAATTTTAAAAAATATAAAAACTTGTATGTCTATCCACCTTAACTTGGTCAAAACTTCATGAAATTCATTTTTTTTAATCCTATAGTATGTGAAGCATAGAATGTGATGCATGTTTCAGATTCAAAAATGTGATACCATTTGAAAGCTATAGATTTTTTTCAATCAACATATCAATTAAGACTGTAGTCGTAATTCAAAATAAAGAATAATTTATATTGGTGGAAAGTTGAGAATCTCCTTTAAAAACCCTTTTTGTTTCATAAATTTTGGGTAAAAAAAAAATTCGCCAGCCACATACCCATCATATTGCCACTTCTTTTCCAATCATGATCTTTCACCTACCCAAAAATTAGTGAAAATCACCAGTGGGACTAATTCGCCACTGATGGTGAATTAGTCTTGCTTCTAGCAAAAACTTCTAAAAACTAATTTCTGACTATCAGGATCCAGAATCTAATAGAATCTAGTTTTCCATCCCTAAGGTGGGACTCATTCACCACTAATGGTGAATTAGTCCTCTCCCAAAATTCTATGAAATCAAGGACCAATTCTGTAGCACCAGATCTGTACTTGTCTTCTTGTTGGGTTGGCAGAGTCAAATCTGTAGAAAAAAGATTATAGGTTATCTCCAAACTTGAAATAGAGTTGATTTGACTTGAGACACTTTTGTTGACTTCTTGTCCACCTTTCAACACCTAATTTCTTGATAAATCTGCATACAAAAGTCTACAAACACACATTCAAAAGGGGAAAAATGGTTAAGGGTTAGGTTATAGGGATTTTCCTTGGTCAAATCCCACTTTGGTAATCAAACCCTTAATGAAGAAATGGAATGAAATGAAAAAGGAAAGATGAATAAACAACATGAAAATATCCTAAACTCACCACAACCTTTTTGAAGAAATCTAAAGATATGTCAATGGTTGTTCCAAGATGCTTGATTGAATGATGCAAAGTGCTCAAATGCAAATTGAATGCTTGAATGAATTAGTGAATGAATTAAGTGTATGGGGGTTGAAATGAGAATAAAAAAACTTATTTATACACACTTGTGCCTTAGTAACCCGATGATACCTCATCACAGGCCGACATAAGGTAATTTTGAATAAAAACCTGAAAGAAAATTTGAAATATTTTGAATTTTGAGCCAAGAGGGACTCATTTGTCACCCATGGTGAATGGGTCCCACCTTGGACTTGAAAGTGGGTGTTGGGAATTAAGTCACATTTAATGTTGTTTGTTGGGTTTACATTCAAAAACACACTTAATTAAGCCTTATGAGTGCATAAAGGGGGTCAAATAAAGCATAAGAAAGGTGTAAATAGTGAAACTAAGCCTAGAAAAGTGTGAAATATTGTTACAAGACTTTACAACACTTTAAAATAGGACTTGGTAAGGGATGTAAAGGTGATTTTTAGGTGAATTGTAATGAAAAGAGTCTAGAAAAGTGTAGAATTTTTTTACAACACTTCACAACACCTTCACAAGATGTCACAATTTGAATGTTAAGGACCTAATGTGAATGTTTAAGTCACATTGCAACATTAAATCAAAGAAAAATGGACCAAGCATCATGAGAGAAAGACTTAAATGGCCATGGAAATGTCAATGATCCATTTTTCTATGGTACAATAAGCAAGTTCCTAAGTCATTATTTCATCTAAGCAAACATTTTCAAGAGAAATTTCAAGATCCAAGCATTCAAGAGTCTTCAAGAATTCTTTCACAAGAGCATTCAAGTTTCAAGAGCAAGCAAAGTTGAAGTCTTGGAGTAGAATTAAAGTGTTTTTGCAAGTCTTCAAGGTCACTTCTATTCAATATCTAGCATTGTTGAGGGTTGATCATGGTTTTATATGGTGAATCATGATGGATTCTAGATTGGGGAGATGCAACTAGCCATCAAGCCAAGCCTAATGACTTGTTTCCTAAGCAATTTCATCCTCCCTTATCACTCCACATTTAGCCTAAGGGAGGTAAAAGCATTATTAAGGCTCATTTGGGTGATTAGAGATCTCTCAAAGTGATTCATTCTTCATATGTCATTCATGCATCTTCTTCTTGCATATTAGAATAGGGTTGCATTGCATTTTAGATTTCCTAATCTTAGACACACTTAAGGTTAGGGTTTACATTCCTATATACATGCATGTTTCAATGTTTCTATTAAGGTTTAATTACTAAACTAGGGGTTTGAACAAGGAAAACCCCCCATAAGAAAATCAAGTCTATATTTTGTTTTGTAGGTCTTTTCACAAATTTAGATCCAAAAGTCAATGTGCGAGAAAAGAGCAGGTGTTAAAATGCAGATCTGAACTTTGAATTTCTAAAAAAGAAGAATGAGACTGATACGCTAAAAGTGGTGTATGAGTCCCACTACAGGCGTTTTTAAAGAATTTTGTAGATGATTCAAATACTCTTTTTTTAGAAACCTATTATTATATAGAAATAATGATCTAGGACCGATACACCTAGACTGGCGTATGAGTCCCAGTAGGTTAAAATTTTAGGTTTTTTAGTGTTTCAAAGCTCATTCTTTCCTTTTTCAGGTTTCCAAGTGCAAAAATTTCATCTTGAAGATTTTTTATTTTTATTTTCATGAATTTAGAGGTCATTTAATGAAATATTGCATCATATTAGGGTTAAGCATTACATCTTTCATTGCATTTTTCTTTCCAAGTCTTAACTTGGTGGTGAACCCCTCATTAGTTTACAATTAGTCCCTAGGAAAACCCTATTGCAAGATCTATTTCTCCTTTGCATTGAGATCTCTAGGGTTATCCTTGAATGAAATAATTTGAAAGCAGATTTTCTCCATGTCCTAAACCATATGAAAGCACCTATCCCATTTTCCACCATTCAATTTTGGTGAACCTGCATTTAGAGTATCATAATTCTATTTTGGAGTACATTACTGGTATAGGGGCACAATGTCATATTTTGTAAATAAGGTCTAAATTAGGTTGTTTTAAGTTGTTTTTAGTCATTTTTCATTCAATAAGGTTATAATAAACCATTGGAGATGTAACTAGGGTCATTTGGGGTCCATCTTACAAAAGTTGTCAATGTTTCTAAAAGTTGTAAAAGTGCAAAATGCAAAAAAATACAAAAGTGGGAATCCCAATGGTTAAGAAGTTCAAACATTAGTTAGATTCTATTGGATTAGTTTTCTTTTGGTGTGTAAGAGTTTAAAAAGGCCTAGAAAGGCTCAAGGAAGGGTTGGAAGCTTTGTAGTGAAGATTGAATCAATAATAATACAGTTTTTCCTTGCATTTACTGGTAAATTATTGTTGTAGACTTTTGCACAGATTTGTATTATGAAATAATGGTTTAGAAGATTTTTAATTTAATGGATGCCTAAGATAGCTTCATTTTGGATTTGGTTTGGTTGATTTTTATAGAGTTTGGTGCATTTTATAAGCAATCTTCTGAAACTGGTCTATAGAACCCTGTTTGAGGGTTTGATAGTTTAAAAAATGGAAAATTAAACCATTCCATTGGTGAAACTTGTGAAAAACTGGTGGAATGGAATAATTAGAGGTAGGATGTTGTGCTATTTATTTTCCAAGAGTAGGGAATGCAGGTTGCTAAATTTGGAGTGATGTCGTAGTTCTAATTCTTCATGATTTTGGTGAAAAGTGATGCTTTGAAGTAGGTTTTGGTAGAAATAATGATAGAAACCCTTTCTAAATGATGTAATAAGATTTTGAAGCCTTCATATGGAGTTTCTAATGCATCTATGAAGTTTTTTGAGGTTGGGAGAGTGGATATTCAATATACCCCTATACAAGCATGCCTAAATTGGCTTAAGTGAGGGTTTTGTAATTAGGTGACCTTGTTAGTGTTTCATTTACCAAAAGTGGTTGATTCAGAGTTTTTGTGACCTGGTAAAGGTCTTTCCATAGAAATTTGTGGTTGGCAGAGGATCTGGTTAGGTGTTGCTTTCAAAAAGAGGGTTAATTGTAGCCATTTCCAATGTAGCAGTCATTTTTAAGAGGTGATGGTCTAAAACAAGCATATGAAAAAAGGAGATATGTTGAAGAATGCCATAATGGGTGTCTAAAATGCCAATCCTCATGTGGGTTTGATTTTTCTTTTGAAAGATATGCATAAATTTCTCTAGTTGATATGCTACAAGGAGATTATGAAGGAATTGTGAAAAGCTGCTAAGTTAGGATTTTTGAGGATAGAAAGATTGATTGAGTTTTATTGAATTGTGATTTTTGGAACATTTTCCTCCCCAATTTGCATCAATTTGGTATCATAGCATATGTATTAGATCTTGTGAGGGTGAAAATTTGAAGATTGAAGAAGATAAAGGTTGAAGGTTGAAGGTTGAAGGAGAAGATGCCTCCTAAAGGAAGTGGAGCCCTTGGTAGGTAAATAACATTGTTAAAGGAAATAAAAGAAGGAATTTTAGCCAGATTTGTAGCATGGGAGACAAATCAAAGAAGAGGAAAGGCCACTAAAGAGGAAAGCGATCGAGGGGAAGATGAAGAGGGTGAGGATGAAAACCCTCCAAGTTGAATAGTCCAAGGTGATGATTTGGATCCTAATGAGAGAAGGATGGCGAATATTCTCAAGGCTATTAGTGGAGATTATTCTAGTGAGAAAATAGATTTGTCAATGTACAATGGAAAATTGGATGTTGAAGAGGTATTGGATTGGATAGATGCATTGGATAATTACTTTGATACAAGGAGGTTGTTGAAGAACAAAAGGTAAAGTTTGCAAAGACTAAGTTGCAAGGTCCTACTTTGACATGGTGGAATTATGTTCAAGAGGAAAGATTGAAGAAGGGGAAAACAAAAATTATTTCATGGGATATGATGGTGTCAAAGATCAAGAGCCAATTCTTGCCAAGTGATCATGTTATACAAACTTTCAAGAAGTTGCAAAGTTTAAAACAAAAGGATAAGGATGCCATGGCCTACACTGAAGAATTTCACAAGTTGAGTATTAGGGCTAGTCATGTTTAAAATGAAGATGAAAAGATAGCAAGGTATATGTGTGGGTTAAGATTTCAAATTAAGGATGAGTTGAGTTTGGCTATTCCTAGAACACTTGAGGAATGTTTTCAATTGGATGCTAGGGTAGAGGAGAAACTAAAAAGAAGGTAAGAAATAAAAGAAAGAGGCAGAGGAAACACTAATAGAGGAAAAGGATCAAGGAAGTTCTATGAAGAACAAGAAGATGCAAGCAAAAACAAAGACCAAGTTGTTGATCAAAGAGGTGGTTTTAGAGGTTCTAGAGGAAGATTTGGTGGAGGTAGAGGTTCAAGCTCATTCTCAAGTAGATGTTATCATTGTAATTAGTTTGGTCATCTAGCATGGAGGTGTCTAGAGAAACAAGGTTCTACTTCAAGTGGTGGTGATAAAAGAGTCCAGTTATTATAAGAGGATGATTGTGAGAGTCTTCATTCTCCTAATCAACTTGTTGCTCCAGATGTTGGGGAATAATTGATGGTGAGAAGAACACTTCCTAAGGAATCAAAGGAGAAGGAGATGAATCAAAGAAGTGTTGGATGTTGTGGTTGTGTTGTTGATATGTAGTTGTCATTGATGTCAACACTATTGGCCTTTAAGACATTAGAAGCTATATATGTCGAGGATATTGAGAAAATTGTAATGGAATGAGTTGCAGGTTGTCAATGGTGAAGTGAAGTTCAGTTTGTTGGTTAGCTCAGTATTTTGATGATTAGAGGTTGTGGATTAAAGGGTTTTTTTTTTAGTATATCTAGTTTATCCATGTTGAGTTTTAGAGATCCGCATGAAGATTTGATCGAGCTATGAGCAGTTGTGTTCTGACAGTTATTCTGTTGCTTCAGTTGGTGTTCCTGATTGAAGATGATGTGATTGTAGTAAGTTCAGCTATTTTGGATGCTTCTCTAGTGATTCATGATGTTTTTGGATGTTTCTAGATTGTGCTCTATCTGTGTTGCACATCTGCATTGATTCTTGTGCTCATGTTTTGTGCTTTTCTTTTGCGTGTTCATATTTTTCATGCTCATGGCCGACAGGGTGATTGTAGCATGTTGTGGATCCTCAAGCCGAATTTGTTTGAAGTTTTTTCATGTTTGAGATTTTTTTTGGTTCTTCATTATGTTGTGGCCAATATTAGTCAATTCACATTGATAATTGTTATTTATTTAGGCTGACAGTTTGTATATGTTTTATTATTTTGTTGAAGCTGACATGTAGCGATGCAATTTCTAGTTGCGGATATATATAAGCAATTGTTTATTCCATTTGAAGGAAAGTGAGTGTATGAGATGTGTGAATAATTTCCTAATGATTCGAAAGTAGAAGCAGAGTGTAAAGAAGAGTGAGTAGAGTGTGAAGAAATGTTCATGTGCTTATCCAGGACTATAATCAGGCATTAGTAGATGCTATTTTCTTAGTTCAAAATCCTGTGGATGTAATCCAAATGTTTCTCAGTGTGTCTTCCTTTGGGCAGTAATCCTTGTTGTATTTGAGCAGTGAGCTATAGGCAGTGTGCCTAAATGCATGTGCATTCCCCATTTTATTCTTTATACTTTTAATAGGGTATACTCTTGTGGACTGACCTCCACCATGGTTTTTCCCCTGACAAGGTTTCCACGTAATTTTTTTTGGATTTATGTGTTTTTTTATGTGTTGATGATTTATGCTTTCATGGTTATTAATTAGATCTAAGAAGAAGGGTTAATAAGTTTAATAACTTTGATTTTTTGTGACAACTGATTCACGCCCCTCTCAATTGTCTGCCCTTTTGTTTCCAACAATTGGTATTAGAGAAGGTTCCTTGGAAGAAGTTTAATAGTTTGAGGTGATCCGGGATGGCAACATATAAGAAGGATAGTCCAATATTTGATGGAACAAATTATTCTATGGAAGACTCAAATGGAGTGTCATCTGAGATGCATTGGTGAACCCTACTGGAACATTACAAGGAATAGGTATGTTATCCCACAGAATGGCTCTTCTACTACTATTGATATTAAGGATGTTGAGTACAATATCAGGGCTAAGGAAGCATTGAGTGCTTTTACTAATTCTGAGATGACAAATGTGATGGATTTGAAGTTTTCTTATGTGATTTGGAAAAAGTTGGAAACTTTGTATGAAGGTGATGCTAATGTGAAGATTGCTAAGTTGCAAAGTTTGCAAGGGAAATATGAAATGTTGAGAATGGGTGATGATGAGAACATTACTTCTTTCATGCAAAGAGTGAATGAACTTGTGTGCGATGTCAGATGTGGTGGTGGACAATTGGAAGAATCAAAGAGTGTTGCTAAAGTGCCCAGATCTTTTCCTGCAGCATACAAAGTCAAAGATACTGCTATTGAGGAGCTCCAAAATGTGATAAATGTTACCCAAGACATGTTGATTGGTACACTTGCTTTTTTTGAGTTGAGTGAATTTGGTGATGCTCTTCCTAAGATAAAATCTGCATTCAAAGCCACTACCTCTAAAAGGGATAAACAAAGATATGATCTGGGAGAAAGTTCTAGAAAGATATTCAAGTATGAGGAGGAAATGAGAGAGATTGAAGCACTTATTGTCAAAAGGGAAGCCAGAGGAGAAGGTAAGTATAAAGGGAAGTTTCCTATTAAATGTTTTTCTTGCAATAAGATAGGTCATTTTTCATTGAGGTGTCCGAAAAGAGTTCCTAAGTCAAAACCTAACAAGCCTAGATTTCAAAGAAAATATTATTATGCTGCTGATGAAGGTGTGATAGATGATGAATTTGATAAAGGGAATGTAAGTGAGGATGAATGGGTATATATTTCTATCAAGGAAAATAATCATGTGTCTACTGAATCTGCTAGTTGTACAAATGTGGAGAAAGCCCTAGTTTCTTGAGTTGAAGAGAAAGATGAATGGGTGATTGAAAGTGGATGATATCATCACATGATAGGTGATAAAAGTAAGTTTGTGAGCTTGGAAAAGCATGATGGTGGTGTTGTAAGATTTGGTGATGACAAAGTAGGTGTAATATGTGGCAGAGGATACATTTCTCTTGATGGTAAGTATAATACTGATGATGTCCTATATGTGGAAGGTTTAAAGCATAATATTTTAAGTGTTGGATAGATTGTTGATAAGGGATACAATCTTCAATTCAAGGATGGAAAGTGTAGAATATTGGGGAGTTTCAGAAATATGATTGCATCAAATACAAAAATAAAGGGTAATATCTTTCACCTGAGTGGTGCTAGTAAAAGTTGTTTGATTGCTCAAGTTGATGAAAGTTGGTTGTGGCATAGGAGAATGTGTCATGTAAAATTTGATAATATTATAAAGATAAGTTCTACTTAGGATGTGAGAGATCTTCCTAAGTTGATGAAACCTACTAATACCATATGTAAGGAATGTCAGCTAGGGAAGAAAACTAGAATTTAATTTCAAAGAAAACATCATATTTCAAATGAAAAATTGGAGCTTGTGCATACTGACTTTTGTGGTCCTTCTAGAGTCAGAAGTTTACAAGGTTATAGGTGTTTCATGTTGCTTATTGATAATTATTCTAGAATTATGTGGGTTACTTTCTTAAGGGAGAAATATGAAGCTTTGGAGAAGTTCAAGATCTTTAAGGCTATGGTTGAGATAGAGACAGGTCTGAAGATTAAATGTCTGAGATCAGATAGAGGTGGTGAATTCACTTCTGGTGAGTTTAATTCTTTTTGTGAAGAACATGGGATAAAAATAAAATTATTTGACCCTTAGCAAAATGGAGTTGTGGAAAGGAAGAACATGACAATTGAAGATGCTACTAGAACTATGATGCTAGAAGGAAATGTTTTTCAGCTATTGGAGAGAAGTTGTCAGTACTATTGTTTACACACTCAACTAGGTACAAATCAAAGGTGATACTGGTAAGACTCCTTATGAGCTATGGTATGGTCATAAACCTACTATTAGATACTTCAAAATATTTGGGAGTAAATGCTATATCAAAAGAGATGATTGATATATGAAAGTTTGATGCTAGGAGTGATGAAGGAATCTTTTTGGGTTATTCTACTAAAAGTAAGGCCTGCCAATGCTACAATAAGAGATTGAGGAAAATGGTTGAAAGTGAAAATGTCAAGGTTGATGAAGACATAGCTAGACCATCCAGAACTTGTGGATATGATTTAGATGATCTTAATGACAGTACAAATAAAGGTAAGAAAGTTCATACTTCAAATCAAATTCAAATCATTCTGGTGAATCAAGAAAATCAAGAGGAAGGAGAAACAAGTGCATAAAAGAGATCACAAGAGCCTAAAGTTCAAGAAAATCCTAATACTCCAAGGTATGTTAGATTAAATCATTCAAAAGATCAGATCATAGGTGATAAGAACAAAGGTTTTCAGACTAGGAGAAAAATTGCAAAATAATACTATTTGATTTCAAAGACTGAGCCTAATAGTGTGAATAAAGCATGTAAAGATGAACATTGGGTGGAAGAAATGAAAGAAGAGTTACTACAGATTGAGAAGAATGATACATGGATTCTTTTTCCTAGACCTAAGGAAAAAAATATAATTGGAACTAAATGGGTCCTTAGAAACAAATTGAATGGGAAAGGTGAAGTTGTTAGAAACAAAGCAAGACTGGTGTGTAAAGGATATTGTCAGATGGAAGGAATTGAATTTGAAGAAAAATTTCCCCCTGTTGCCAGAATTGAAGCTATTGAAGCTATGAGACTATTTCTTGCTTATGGTGCTTACAAAAACTACAAGGTTTATCATATGGATGTCAAGTCAGCATTTCTAAATGGCGAATTGGAAGAAGTGTATGTTGATCAACCTGATGGATTTCAATTGACTGATCAGGGAGATATGGTTTGTCGGTTGAAGAAAACATTTTATGGACTTCAACAAGCCCCTAGAGCATGGTATGCCAGATTGGACAAGTATTTTCTAAAGCTTGGATTTAACAAAGGTATTGTTCATAGTAATTTTTATTTCAAGATTGATGATGATAAAGATTTGATTGTTGAAGTCTTTGTTGATGATATCATTTTTGGAGGAGATGATAGTTTGTGCATGAAGTTTGTTGATGAGATGCAGAGTGAGTTTGATATGTCTATGATTGGAGAGATGAAATTATTTTTGGGATTGCAAATTACTCAGTTAGATAAAGGGATATTTATATCTCAGTCCAAATATGTGAAATAATTGTTGAAGAAGCTTGGTATGGAAGATTCAAAGCTAGTCGGTATACCTATGGTGACCAGATGTAAGTTGACACAAGATGTTGACTCTCTGAAGGAAAATCAGATAGATCGATGATTGGTAGATTGCTTTATTTGACTCAAACTAGACCTGGTATCATGAATGTCATATGTATTGTTGCAAGATTTTGAGCTGATCCTAAGGAATCTCATGTGACAACTGTGAAGAGGATTTTAGATACTTGAAGGGGATAGTTGATTTTGGCCTGTGGTATCCTAAAGATGATGATCTTACTTTGAGTGCTTTTACTGATGTTAACTGGGAAGGAGATGTGAATGACAAGAAAAGTACTAGTGGTGGTGCATTTTTCTTGGGAAATAAACTTATTTCATGGTTAAGTAAGAAGAAAAATGTCATTTCTTTATCTATTACAGAGGCAAAATACATTGTTGTTGCTAACAATTGTACTCAAGTGTTGTGGATGAAGCAGATGTTAAAAGATATCAGAGTTGTGTATGATGAACCTATTGCTATATTATATGATAATTCAAGTGCAATTAACATTTCTAAGAATCTAGTGTTGCATTCAAAGACCAAGCATATATCTATCAAGTTTCACTTTTTAAGAGAGAAGGTGAGTGAAAAGGAAGTCAGATTGGAGTATGTGCCTACTAGGAGCAGATTGCATACATCCTTACCAAGCCTTTACCTAAGGATACTTTTGAGTATCTCAGAGGGAAGTTAGGGGTGATTACCCCTCCTAATCAGAACTAAGATGCATTACTTTGCATCAATCTGTGCACTTCATAGTCATATCTTGATTTAGACTGATGTTGTGGTGGTTGCTACTTAGGGGGAGTAGTCAGATGTTTAGATATGTGGTTCAGAGCTTGTGTGGAGAAAATAGATCTTTGTCATTGATGTAAAAGGGGGAGAAGAGTCATGTGAAAAACTATGAATTATCTAGGGAAAAAATTCATGTGGTGAGAAGAGTCATGTGAAAGAGTTGAGGAGAAAAAAAGTCAAAACCTAAGGGGGAGAAAGTGTTAGTTGCATTGATGGTGTTTTTCACATCATGTGTTGCCATCAATTCCAAAGGGGGAGATTGTTGGAAGTTGTGGTTGTGTTGTTGATATTTGGTTGTCATTAATGTCAACACTATTGGACTTTAAGACATTAGAAGTTATATATGTTGAGGATAGTGAGAAAATTGTAATGGAATGAGTTGTAGGTTGTCAGTGGTGAAGTGAAGTTTAGTCTATTGGTTAGCTCAGTACATTGATGATCAGAGGTTGTGGATTAAAGGGTTTGTTTTCAAGTATATCTAGTTTATCCATGTTGAGTTTCAGAGATCCACATGAAGATTTGATTAAGTTATGAGTAGTTGTGTTCTGATAGTTATTTTGTTGCTTCAGTTGGTGTTCCTGATTGAAGATGATGTGATTGTAGTAAGTTCATTTGTTGTGGATTCTTCTTTGGTGATTCATGGTGTTTGTGGATGTTTCTAGATTGTGCTCTATCTGTGTTGCACATCTGCATTGATCATTGTGCTCACGATTGGTGTTTTTCTTTTGCATGTTCATGTTTTTCATGTTCATGGCCAATAGGGTGATTGTAGCGTGCTGTGGATCCTCGAGCCAAAGTTGTTTGAAGTGTTTTTCATGTTTGAGAATTTTGTTTTGGGTCTTCATTATGTTGTGGCTGAAATTGGTCGATTCGTATTGATAATTTTTATTGATTTGGGCTGACAGTTTGTATATGTTTTATTATTTTGTTGAAGCTGACATGTAGCGATGTAATTCCTAGTTGTGGATATATATAAGCAATTATTTACTTCATTTGGAGGCAAGAGATTGTATGAGATGTGTGAATAATTTCCTAATCATTTGACGGTGGAAGTAGAGTGTGAAGAAGAGTGAGCTGAGTGTGAAGGTGTTCATGTGCTTAACTGAAACTATAATCAGGCATTAGCAAATGCTATTTTCTCAATTCAAAATCCTACGGATGTAATCCAAATGTTTCTATAAGACAACGTGTCTTCCTTTGGGCAGTAATCCTTGTTGTATTTGAGCAGTGAGCTCTAGGCAGTGTGCCTAAATGCATGTGCATTCCCCATTTTATTCTTTATAATTTTAATAAGGTATAATCTTGTGGAATGACCTCCATCGTGGTTTTTCCCCTAATAGGGTTTCCACGTAAAAAATATTGATTTTATGTGTGTTTTTGATGTGTTGATGGTTTATGCTTTCATGGTTATTAATCAGATCTAAGAATAAGGGTTAATAAGTTTAATAACTTTGAATGTCTATGACAACTAATTCACCCACCTCTCATTTGTCTACCCTTGTGTTACCAACAAGAACACTTTTCAAGACCACTTGTAAATGCAATGGAAAGGTATGTAAAGTAGTAATAGAATCTGGAAGCACTAATAATATGGTGTCAAATGAAATGGTTGATAAACTAAAATAGGATAAAATACTCATGAAACACCCTACAAAGTGTCTTGGTTGAATGATGATCAATCTATTTTGGTTAATGAGCAAGCTTGGATTGAGTTTAACATAGGTGGATATAAGGAGAAGACTCTTTGTGATGTATTGCCTATGGATTGTTGTCATTTATTACTTGGAAGACCATGGCAGTTTGATAGACATGTCATATATGATGGTAGACACAATACTCATATTATTGAAAAGGATGGAAATACCTTCACTTTAACACCATTGTAGGAAGATGTTAAAGAGAAAACCAAGGCAACAAAGGTGATTATGTTAGGAAAGAAGGAGTGTATAAAGATTGAGGAAGAAAAAATTGAAGAGTGTGCAACCACTATAAAAGAAGATGTGAAGATAGTAAGTTCGAGGAATGATTCCATGTTAGAAGGAAGAAGAGATGATTTGGTATCAAAAATAGTTCAAGAGAAGGTCAAGGATGAATTACAGGATTGGGTAGAAAATTATGTTGAGATCATGGCGGGAAAGATATTTTTTTCCATTGAATGAAAAGGAGGTTAGAGGGAAATCATATTCTGTCAGTATAGAGGTTTCTAAACTTGATAACACAGAGGTTCTTGGGGTAGGAAATTTGAGAAAAGAAATGAAAGTCAAGAAAAAATGAGTGAGTTCAAGTATGCTTCAAAGGTAAAGAAGAAAGAAATCCAAGAAAAAGTTGGAAAAGGTAACTTTGTAAGTGTTCAAGAAAATTTAGCATCAGTTCTAGGGAAAAGCTGAGAGGACATTCAGTAGGTCAGTTTGTGAAGCTGAAGCAATTTCTAGGTGGCAAGGAGCTTATCAATGCAAAGAACAATGCAAATATTAAGTACCTGATCTAGTGGAAGGGATTACCAGGTGGAGATACAACTTGGAGATTATGGAATGATAAAAGGTACCATATTTTGATATCATGTAGTCCTCAAAGGGACTTGAGATCTTTTTCTGGCCGAGTGTATGGTGCAGGGGCACCATGTCATTTTTTGTAAATAAGGTCTTTAGGTTGGTTTTGTTGGAAAGATACACTACACAAGTTATCTGGTGTTGTCATTTATGGAAACCCTAGTCATTAATCATATCCACATCTCAGTATTTTCTCATACCAAAAGTCAGATTGAAGATATGTGATAACTGTCAAAGCTAAAACAGGGCATCTGACAAAGTTGTGTACATTGATTCATACATAAATTTTTGTTATCATTTTCAGATGTGGATCTCAGGGAAGGTCTTTTGATGCATTAGATTTCTTATCTTTGAATCATAGAGCCTTGTATTGATTGGTGTGCAAGATAGAAGATCTGGTTTATTGTTTTTCAGTTTAACAGTGCAAAAAGTCTGACTAGATGAGTATAGCGTGTTGTGGATCTTTGAGGCAAAATTGTTTAAGGTGTTTCATGTTTGAGGATATTATTTTGGGTCCTCAATATGTTGCGGCTGAAATTGTATGATTCACATTAATAATTGTTTATGGATTGAGCCAAAAATTTGTACATGTTTTATATTTTGTTGAAGCAAACATATGGTTGATGTAATCTCTTGACGCAGATATATATAATCGATTATTCATATCATTTTGTGAGATGATGCGATAAGATGAAAAGTTTTGAAAGATTATAGATGGATTGTGTGTAGTTTCATTTGAGCAGAAAGAAGATTGGTGATCTGAATTAAAGCAGACAGAGGTTTAGGAGCATAATTAGACAAAATGTGAAGAATGCTGCAAATATGCTTAATCGAAACTATATTCAGGCATTAGTAGATGATATCTCATAGTTCATACACTCTAGATTGTCTATCTATGACTGTAAGATGGTGAGTCTTCCTTTGCGTAATAAGCCTTTTGTATTTGAGCAGTGAGCTCTAGGTAGTATGCGTGAATGCATGTGCATTCCCCATTTGTAGACACTTATTTTGAGTATACTCATATTGTGGATTGACCTCCATTGTGGTTTTTCCCCTAATAGGGTTTCCACATAAAAATCCTTGTGTTATGGTGTTGTGGTTGATTTTCTTGTGTTCTTGCATCTTTCTTTTGGTTCAATGCTATAAGTAGTTTAAATAACAAGTTAATAAAGTTAAATTTTGTAGGACATTGATTCCCCCCCCCCACTCAGTGTTCCTTGATTCCAACAATTGGTATCAAAACCATGTTCCTTGGAAGAAGTGTTATAGCTTGGGGAAGATCTGGGAAGGTGATTCAATGGATTCTGGTAGTCTTCAACAACTTTTGGTGGCACTAGATGATCTTGATCGGTCCAAATCTAAAGTCTGAGAATTGCAAGAAAGCCTTATGAATGCTGAGAAATTCATTCAATCATTGAAAGATCAAATCAATAATTCCAAGGAAAAGAGAAAGGATCTCTATGATTAGCTCAAGCAGAAAGAAAGTAAAAGCATGGAAGATGAACAACTAAGTCAAGCCTTGAAGGAAAAGACTAAAGAATGTGAAAAGCTCACTAGAGATAATATTGTCTTAAAGCATGAGATGGAATCTATTGTGATGAGGACATGACTAGGGATATTGAAGCAAAAAAGAAGAATGAGGATAATCTTGCTCAGTCCTTGAAAGAAAAATCTAAAAATGTAGTAGAATTAATGATGGATTCAATCAATTGGAGCTTGAATTGCAACAATCCAAAAATAATGAAGAAGAGCTTGAAAGACAAATTGTTACTCTCAGAGATGAACTTGCTATTGCAAATGAATACAAGGAGAAGTTCAAGATTAGCTCAGCTAATCTTGATGAATTGATTCAAAGCCAGAAGATTGGAGGTGACAAGCGAGGACTTGGATATGAGAAAGGAGAAAGCTCTGGGTTTGGTCAAAGGAAATTTAGGCAAGGAAATCAAATGAACAAAGCTAGAAGGTATCTAGTAAGACAACCCAATGCTCAAAAGTTCAATGGATATTGTTTTTTTTGCAATAAATATGGTCATATGGTTTCTCAATGCAGAAGTAGAATGAATCCAAGTGGTCCATCATCCTCCATTCAATGTTTCAATTGCAATAAGTATGGTCATAATTCAATTGAATGTAGAAATTTCAATAGAAATGTCAAATGTTATGCCTGTAATAGATTTGGCCATATTGCTAACTAGTGTAGATCAAGATAAAATCAATGGAATAGCTAGTCTAGAAAAAGAAATGTTGTGTGCTATAATTGCAGCAAATCTAGTCACATTACAAGATTCTATAGAAGCAGGAAGGGTCCGATAAACAAAGGGAAAAATATGCAAAAGGATGATAAGGGAAAATGAAAAGTTACTATGGATGAGATCAGAAAGAAAATGAAGAATACATGGGTGAAGAAGAGTGCTTCTAATGTAGGAAATGATTCCACACCAAAATTTGGTGCTTGAAATTCCTCCGAGAATTAGTTTAAGGCCTTTGTCCTAGGGGGAGTTCTCAAGAAAATCTTTTACCCCCCTTGATGGTAGTTAGTGCCAGGATGTGGAAAATAGCAATGGTTGAATTGATGATCTACATATGTTTTGGGAACTCTTGTGGAGGAAATTTATGCAAAATTGAAGGTTCACAAAAGAACTTTCTTTCATAGCCTATGAAAATAGGGTATTCGGAAGACCTAGGGAAAAAGAATTTACTGCAACAAAAATTTAGGCGTGCGAATGATAAAAGGTTATTTCTATTCCTCATTTGTCACATTGAATTTCAAGAAGAAGAAGTTTGGAGAGCTCAATAAGCAAATTTTGGTAAGATACAAGTTTGAAGGTGACTTGACAATCAAACCCTAATCCAGCGAAAGGTATTTATCTGCACAACTCATGAACTTGAAATTTCTAAAAATGGCTACTCCTTTGGTTGTTGATATTAAGGATAGACCCCTTCCAAAATTCAAATGTCCATGCACCCATTCAAATCCATTGAGATAGAACCATTAGGTGCATTTTCTTCCGTTCTGTATGGTGTTTTGCATATTGAAGATATTAGGGAATATATTAATGTGAACGGTGAAGAATTAGGAAGCTCCCAGTTCTTAAATTTGTATACAAATCAAATTATGGGAGAAGATCTCTGTGTAAGTCCTGAATTTAAGACTTTGGAGGAGAAGACGTTCACACAAATAGTGAAGTTTCCTGTGTTTGATAGAAATGAACGGGTTTAGTACATATTAAGTTGAGTACATGTCGAGTTCATGTGGTTAATTCAACCCTTCAAGATCACAAGAGAATCTATAAGTATTGTTACTGGTTTGAATTCATCTGGTGGGTTGCCGACATTGAAAGTTATGAAGAACCAAACAGTCACTGAGGCAACCAATTTTATTTTCGACAAAAGAGCCATGATAATTAATGAAATCATTGAGTTGGATGTAATATTTTCTTATATGGTTATTGGTTATAAAATCTATCACTCTAGCCAGGATAACTTTGTATTTGATACTGCAATCTATGCAGCTTATTAGATAATCAAGGGAAATGCATAATATGACTTGTGTGAGTTACTCCAGAGCTAGCTAATTGAAAATCTTGGAAAAATCAAGAAGGACAAGAAGAAATCCTTCAAGTATAGCAATCTGTTGTTATGCCTAGTCTTCTACTTCATGAATGAAGTTCTGGGAGTTGGTAAAGTGCAATGGGAAGGTTATAGACCTATAGTTGTTCAAATCAAAGACATCTTATATAGAATTGGTGATAGAAAAGAAAGGAAAACTGCTATCTAGGGTTACTTCAAAAGCTTTCAGAATGAAATGCAAACTAGGGAAAGGATTCAAAAATCTATTGTGGAAAAACATAAAGATACTATTTGCTTCATGGTTGACATTGATTAGTGTTTTATGGAAGTAGTAGAACCTAGAATAGTTCGGATAATGCATATGGGATGAGGTTGAAGAACACATCTTGGAGTTGTATGCCCAACACCTATTGAGTAAACCTTAGGATCTAATAGAAGAAATGTTTGGTACCTTTGAAAAGAAGGATATGCAAGTGCATACACAACTGAAGAAGCCTCTAATAGTCTAGAAGGTGAGAAAGGAAGTTGAAGCTTTTGCAGAAAGCATGGGCATATCAACTGAAGTAGTGAGGGAAGCTAGGAGGAAAATAGAACAAGATGAAGAAGGAGAGACTGCTAGAACTCAGTCAGCTAGTCTGGCAACATCCTATGCCAAATCTAGATTTACAAGGAGCTCTGCACTCTCATCCGGTCCTGCAAAGCAATCAAGCCTAGTAAAAGTTCAAGTCATTACATCTAGGAGAGAAGGAAAGAGGAAGAAGGATAAAAGTACAAGAGTCTATGTTGCTATTACAGATGATGAAGAAATAGAATCAAATGAAGAAGTAAGAAATCAAGAATAAGGGAGAAAATGCATCAAAATTTTCTAAGGACTTTGGTGAAGAGAAATCAAAGAAAAATGTGAAAACTGATAGATCAGGTATGACTGTAGAGGAAGTTGAAAAAGCTTTAATTAAGGATGGTATTCTCAAACCACTTTCTAAATGGTATGCCACTTTTGATAATGCCGATCAAAGAATTATTGAAGAAGATACAATAAAATATTTGAATGTTTTCAATGTGACTCTCATAGAAATAATGTATGAGTTACCTAAAGGGTTATATGAGGTCTTAGAAATGAGGAGAGTTAATGCAAGAACTAAAGAAGAACAAATGAGAGAACACATACTTGTTGATCTGTGTCCGGTAATGTCAATAGAAGAAATGAAGAAAATCCTCAATGATGCTAAGAAGGATTTTAAGAGAAAAAAAAGGGTGAATAAGCTTATGATCGGTCAGACAGAGGAAGTAGTGAAAGACATTGAGAAAATTCTCAAGGTAGTTCTATTGAAGAACATATATAATGTTGTTTCTGAAGAAATTCATGATGAAGATGTTCCATCTAGTCTTGGGAAAATTGAAGAAGTGAAAGAAGACACAATTGAGGACACTTAGAATCCTCTAGATATGCAAGATACTAAAATTCCCATAGAGACTGAAGCTCCTAAAGTTGAAGAAGCAGAAATTCCCAAAGCCAAGCAAGAATCTATGATTGAGGAAAAGAAGGTTGAGGCAAAGGAGGTTGCTATTGAAGTAAGAGACACTGAAAAAGTAGTAAAGGATTTTTTAGAAGAACAACAGTAGGAGTTTGACCCTAAATTGGTTAAAGGTCTTATCAACTTGGCCACTCTATCTCCTATTCAGAAGCTGAAGGTAGCATCATTTGATTAGGCCAAGGCTTGCATCTGGTATCTTGGAGAAGATCATGCCTACATATGTAAAGGATTGATATGATTCTCCCTCTAGTTAGCTGAAGAAACTTATCAACTCTATAAGTACTCACTTTGAGTCTCTTGAAGAGTCAGCTGAGGATAAGGTTCAAACAAAATTTGATGCAAACAGGTTCAGTAGACTGAAGAGTATGATTGCTAATGATAAATCCTTATTAGCTACCTATGTAAAGAAGATTCAAGGTGCATTATCTGAGGGTGGAAATATCTACAAGTCATGCTTATCCTTGTCCAAATTCACTGAGGTCACTAAGAAGAAAATTAAGGAATATCAGAAATAGTTAGCAAATATTTCTCAAGCATTTGATCCTCTAACCATTTCTATGGGTAAGCAAGAAGGTCAAGTCATATCCCTGCTTGAAAAAATCAAAAGTTTGAAGCATGAAAATGATAGAATTGTTGAAAGGGTATGTGATCTTAGAGGACTAATTGGTCCTAAAATGGAGACAATGCTTAGTGCATTGAAGGAAGCACATGATGCTATGGCTATCGGTGATCCGAAAAACCTTGAGTCAACAAAGATGCAATCCTACCTATTATGTGGTCACATGACTATTTTGGAGAGTCTCAAAAAGAGTTGAGGCACTAGTTTAAGCCTGTTGAAGAACAATTTTGTAGACATATTCCAGTCCATGTAAGTCAGAGAAGCATGTTTGTACATATACAGTTTTGTATGATTTTTTGGTATGTGGATTCCTGTCTTTGTCATTGATGTCAAAGGGGGAGTGTGGGATAGTGAAAAATTCCTTATTCATCTCAGGAGGAGTTGTGTTTTGAAGTTTTGAGGATTGCAATGTATTCATGTTGGTACTGATTCTGACACTTAGTCATTTTTCACTAAGTGGTGCCATCAATGCCAAAGGGGGAGATTGTTGGAAAGAGACACTGCACAAGTTATCTAGTGTTGTCATTGATGGCAACTCTAGTTAGTAATTATATCTGCATCTCAGTATTTTCTCGTACCAGAAGTCAGATTTAAGATATGTCATAACTATTAAAACTAAAACAGGGCATCCGACAGAGTTGTGTACATTGATTCATATGTAAATTCCTGTTATCATTTTGAGTTGTGGATCTTAGGGAAGGTATTTTTATGTATGAACTTTCTTATCTTTGAATCATAGAGCCTCGTATTGATTGGTGTGCAAGTTAGAAGATCCAGTTTATTGTTTTTCAGTTTAATAGTGTAGAAAGGCTGACTAGATGAGTATAGTGTGTTGTGGATATTCGAGGAAAAATTGTTTAAGGTGTTTCATGTTTGAGGATATTATTTTGGGTCCTCACTAAGTTGTGGCTGATATTGTATGATTTGCATTAATAATTGTTTTTGGATTGAGCCGATAATTTGTACATGTTTTATATTTTGTTGAAGCTGACATATGGTTGATGTAATCTCTTGACGTGGATATATATAATCAATTATTCATATCATTTTGTGAGGTGATGCAATAAGATGTGAAAGTCAGAAGGATTTATAGATTTATTGTGCACAATTTCATTTGAGCAGAAAGAAGATTTGTGATCTGAATTAAAGTAGACGGAGGTTCAAGAGCATAATAGGACAAAATATGAAGAATGTTGCAAATGTGCTTAACTAGAACTATATTTAGGTATTAGAGATGCTATCTGATAGTTCATCCACTCCATATTGTCTATCTATAACTGAAAGAAAATGAGTCTTCCTTTGGGCAATAAGCCTTTTGTATTTGAGCAGTGAGCTCTAGGTAGTGTGCCTGAATGCATGTGCATTCCCCATTTGTAAACACTTATTTTGAGTATACTCATATTGCGGATTGACCTCCACCATGGTTTTTCCCCTAACAGGGTTTCCATGTAAAAATCCTTGTGTTATGGTGTTGTGGTTGATTGTCTTGTGTTCTTGCATCTTTCTTTTGGTTCAATGCTATAAGTGGTTTAAAGAACAAGTAAATAAAGTTAAATTTTGTAGAACACTGATTCACCCCCCTCTCAATGTTACTTGATTCCAACATGTTTAAGGTTTTTTTAGTCATTTTTCATTCAATAAGGTCATAATAGACCATTGGTGATGTAACTAGGGTAATTTGGGGTCCATATTACAAAAGTTGTCAATGTTTTTAAAAGTTGTAAAAGTGCAAAATGCAAAAAATGTAAAAGTGGGAATCCCAACAGTCAAGAAGTTCAAACATTAGTTAGAGTCGATTGGATTAGTTTTTTTGGTGTGTAAGAGTTTAAAAGGTCTTGGAAAGGCTCGAGGAAGGGTTGGAAGCTTTATAGTGAAGATTGAATCAATAATAATACAAAATTTCCTTGTATTTTACTAGTAAATTGCTATTGCAAACTTTTGTATGGGTCTGTACTATGAAATAATGGTTTAGAAGCTTTTGAATTTGATGGAGGCCTAAGATCGATTCATTTTGGATTTGGTTTGGTTGATTTTTATAGAGTTTGGTGCATTTTATAAGCAATCTTTTGAAATTGGTCTGTAGAACCCTATTTGAGAGTTTGATAGTTTAAAAAATGAAAAATTAGGCCATTCCACCAATGAAACTTGTGAAAACCTGGTGGAATGGAATAATTAGAGGTAGGATGTTGTGTTATGTAGTTTCCAAGAGCAGGGAAGGTGGGTTGCTAAATTTGGAGTGATGTCGTGTTCTAATTCTTCATGATTTTTGTGAAAAGTGATGCTTTGAAGTAGGTTTTGGTAGAAAGAATGGTAGAAACCCTTTCAAAATGATGTAATAAGCTTGTGAAAAATTCATCTAAGGGTAGAAATATTCATTTAATTTAATTTAATTGTGATTGTTGGAAGGTTTTCCTCCCTGATCTGCATCAATTACCATCCTAGATCTTGCTTGCATTAACATTGCATTAGTTAATTGGTATTCTAGGGTTTCTAATTTTGTATCAGTGAAAGTGCATAGAGGCTTATTTTTTGCATTTCAAATAATTGAAATTCAAACAAAATATACATTTTCACTTAGGTTACAAATCATACAACATAAAAAGCATAAAAATAAATTGAAAATTTCTAAAGTTTTTGAGAAAAACCCTCACTAGGACTCATACGCCCCTTTGGGAGAATCAATCCCAGTGCAAATTTTGCACTACATTTTCCAGAGTTAAATTCCCTATTTTTGAGTTTCTATTTGTTGTTAAATATTTTTAGTTTTAGTTTGCATAGCTTTTGTTACATTAAAATCATTAGAGTTAGCATAATTTACATTCATTACAATTGTGGATAGAATTAGATTCTTGCATTTTTAATTTTTAGCATTAGTTCATAGTTCAATTAGATTACATTACATTTGGCATACATTAGAAAAGAAAACAAAAATAAGACCAAACAAATAAACCAATTGGAGAAAGTATAATTATTTGACTATGTCAAATCTCTTTTTTCAAGTTAACCTAACCCTCAAGCCTTTTAGTAGTGATGAGTTTGACATGTTAGATGAAGCCCTTGAGGATTTCAACTCACAAGGTTCATCCACTAAGGCTTGTAATGACAAATCAAAACCAAGAGATGTTAATGTGATTCAACCTCAAATTATCCTTTACCCACCTTCACATAAACCTCAAACTCAAAACAAACCTGTTTACACTCTTGAACCACCTAAGAATAATATTTTGTAGCAATCAAGTCATAATACCATTGCTCATACATATAACACTAGAAAGAATCCACAACCAAAACAAACAACCTCAACATCTTTACCTTTACCCAAATCCATTTTTCCTAGTGCCCCTCATTTTCCTTCAAATAGTGGAAATGAGTATGATCCTTTTGAACAACTTAAGAATACTCCTACAAAAATATCCCTGTAGGATTTTATTCAAAATTCACCTAATTATCACACTATGCTTCAACCAGCCTTACAACAAGTTGTGATCCCCTCTAATACAAATGCAAGTTATGTGGCAAATCTAATTAAAGGAATGTTGAATATAGTTAATGTAGACATTACTTTTCACCAACATGAGCTCCCTCCCTTGGAGATAGGAAAGAAACATGATGCCTTCATGATAATAGCAAAATTCAATAGAACAGGAATAAAAAGAACCCTTATCAATAATGGCTTAGCCCTTAATGTGTGTAGTGTGAATCTTTTAGATAGATTGGGCATAGATAAATTAAAAATTGAACCTGATTCCTTATTGATTCAAGGATTCGAGAATATAGGAAAGCAACCACTTGGTGTGATTACTTTACCTATTACAGTTGGAAAGGTTACCTTACAAACTCCTATTCATGTTATGCCTCATGACCTTTCATAGAATCTTCATTTAGGAAGACTTTGGATTCATGAGATGCAAGTGGTGCCTTCGACTCTTCATCGTATCATGAAGTATGTCTATAACAACAAGGTATATGAAGTTGAAATAGACCTCAATCTTGAAAGTTTCTTACAAGTTGAAAAAGGAATGACAAGCCCTCTAATCATATTAATTCCAACATCAAACATAAAACCTAGGAAAAAGGAAAAACAAGAGATGGAAAAAGTGTTGAAATTATTGGATGATGATTGGGGTTCTTTAGAATTCACACCCTCATTTATGGGAGAGTACATAATCACAAGTAAATAAGATGACAAGAAAAAACAACCAATGGTAATGTCAACATAGAATTCAGAAGAATAATCACAAGTGCATCTACCTCATCTACTCTAGAAGAAGACACAAGTTATACAATAAAATTTGATGAGAGATTATCAACAACCACCAAACCCACAAGAAATGGAAAGAATTTATGGAAAAGGCTACGAGTTCATGAAACATCTTGGTTATAATGGAAAAGGATGTGGCAAGAACGAACAAGGTATTCATTTTCCTATAGAACCTAATACTCATGAAACAAAAAAGTGGTTTGGGATATTTCCCTTCTAAGATTACACAAGCAATGAAAAAACCCTCACTAAACATGAACACCTTTAACCTTGAAGCATCTGGAATTGATTGATGCAGCTTGTGAAAAACCATTGGAGTTTTTTGAAGATGATGAAGCCTTGAAATAAATTTTAGGAGTTTATGATAAAACATTTACTCCCCCTAAAAAGAAATGTCTTACATGTGCTATGATTAGTACCAAGCAAAAAGCCAAAGAATGGGAAAGTAGTGAAGTTGAAATGAACAAAGAAGAATGCAACCTTGAATTTCCAAAACAAAATGAGCTTCCTTTAGGAGATACCATGGACATATAGATGGATATTAATAATTAAGATCAGGTGATTAAGATAGGAAAGTGCATTGATGATGCAGAACAAGAGGACCATGTAACTTTACTCCATGACTTTCTCAAAATTTTTGCTTGGAGTTATTTAGATATGTTGAGAATTGATCCTAAGATTGTAACACACAATATAGTCCTCATTGAAAATGCTAAGCCTATTAGACAAAATATTTGAAAAATGAACCCTAAGATAGCCTTAATAGTTAAGGCTGAGATTGAAAAGCTCCTTGAAGTTGGTTTTATAAAACCTATATATTATTCTCCTTGGATTTCAAACATTGTCACAGTCACAAAATTGAACAATCATATTAGGATGTGTATCGACTTTCATGATTTGAATAAAACATATTTAAAAGATGACTTTCCCCTTACTAATATTGACATGATAGTAGATTCAACTGCAGGACATGCTTTTTTTCCATTCATGGCTGGATTTTCTAGATATAATCAAATCTTTTTTTTTGAGTAAAAGGCCAATGGCCTATATATTTATATTTATAATAAAATAATTTTGTACATAATATTTTAGGATTTGTATTATATGGAATAGGATTTACAAAATTCCATAAAATTTCCCAAATTGTTCATGAAAATAGCATTTTTAGTTACAATGCAGTGGGAAACAAAAAATTCATAACATATTTTTTATAATACTTGCAAATTTTCAAGAGAAACAAGGCCCATTCTATATACCCATCTTCAATCCTTCCACTAGACCCAGGTTTGATGCAAAATTTCCAAAAACTGCTTGCTAGCAATTTGATTATTCTTTCATTCGAACCACTTGGATTGAATTTTCATCTTGAGCCTTTGCAGCCTCCAAAGCTTGGAAATCATGGGAAAACAGACTACCTTCTACAACTAGATCAAAGTGAGCTTGCATCCCACATACACAGGAGCCATGAACTATAATTGGTTCATTTCCTATTTTGATTCCCCCAAGCCAAACACGACTGAGCTATCAAACACTTTCCTAGATCATGTTCACATTTTTTGCACTATCACGAGCAACCCTAGCTTCCACATGACCTGCATTTGAACCAAAGGAATTCCCTTGACCTTTCATCCTAGCAATATTTAAGGGAGAATGAAAAGAGTGTGCATTGAGGAAAGAGATAGTATAATATTTTTCCTTTATATCCATATCCATGTTCACACAATATATAAAACAACATTTAGAATAGCTTGGGGAACATTTTGTTGGGTAATGATGCCTTTTGAATTGAAGAATGTGGGTGTAACATATCAACATGCTATGACATTGATATTTCACGATTATGAGTATGTGTAGGATCATCATGGAAAAAATAGGCCCTTAAGTGGTGATGAAAATTCAAAAAAATCATAATTAGGCAACTTGACGTAAAAATTTGAATAAGTTATCTATATTATTTCAAAAATATGTAATAATAGAATCTATAGAAAATTGAATGTAGTTTCTAAACTACTAGGTTTATTTTTTAAAAAATCTATTTGGTAAAAATTTGAAATTTCAATGCAGTAGTACTTAAATTTCGAGGAAAAAATAAGAAGTAGGTGTCTCTCTAACCACCATAACCAAAATAAAATGATAATATTTTCTTAATAATATTTTAGATATAAGTATAGGACTCATGTCCTAATGTGATACATATTTTTTTGTAATTTTTTTCTAAGTAAATAATTAATTATGGAATTTTTATTACAACTTTTTAAAAATATAAAAACACGTATGTTTGACCACCTTAACTTGGTCAAAACTTCATGAAATTCATTTTTTTTAATCCTATAGTATGCCAAGCATAGAATGTGATGCATGTTTTGGATTCAAAAAATGTGATGTCGTTTGAAATCTATAGATGTTTTTCAATCAGCCTATCAATCAGGACTTTAGTCATAATTCAAATAGAAAATGAATAATAATTATTTATTGAATTCAAAGTAAAGCATAATTTATATTGGTGGAAAGCTGAGAATCTCCTTTAAAAACCCTTTTCATTTCATCAATTTTGTGTAAAAAAAAGTCGTCAGCCACATACCCTACACGTACCCATCATATTGCCACTTTTTGGCTCATCATGATCCTACACATACCCTTACATACTTAAGATTTTGGAAGACTATGTTGATGATATTCTAGCCAAATATTTAACAAGACAAGACAATGTGAATTTCCTTCAGAAAAGCTTTGAGCGAATGTGAAAATACAACATGAGATTGAATTTGAAAAAGTGTGTCTTTGGTGTAGATAGTGGAAAACTTCTAGGTTTTATCATATCTCACAAAAGGCATTGAGGTGGACATGAAGAAAATTGATGCTATAGTTAACATGCCACCTCCTAGAAACATCTCACAATTACGTACCTTACAAGGAATAATTCAAGCTATCAATCATTTTGTGGCATTCTTAGCAGATCAAATGTTACCATTTATACATCTCCTTAAGAAAGAAGTTCAATTTAATTGGAATGCAAATTGTAAATAGGATTTTGAGAGTTTGAAATATTATCTTGCTACTCCTCTTGTCTTACAACCTACTATGCAAAACAAACCATTCATCCTATATATAGCAACATCAACCCATGCTCTTGCAACATTGTTGGCTCAACAAGATGAAAATGGTAAAGAGCATCTTGTTTATTACATTAGCTAAACTTTGATTGATTACAAGAAATGATACACAATGATAGAGAAACAATATTTGGCTCTTGTATTTTCTACTAGTAAGTTGTGACATTACTTATTGAATGCTAAAATACATGTGATCAACAAAATTCAATCCTTTAAAACATTTTTTTGCTAAAATATATTTATTAGGATGATTATCTAAATGGGTTATGTTGTTGAATAAGTTTGACCTTAAGTTTGTTTCACAAAAAGCAATCAAAGGACAAGCCTCGACTAACTAGCTAGCTGATGCTCCTTCTCCCCTAACATTACCTAATCAAGAAGCATTTCTTGATGAGAGTGTATTGACTATTCAAGAACATGAAAATGCATTGGAATTGTATTTTGATGGATCTAAGTGCATAATAGACTCTAGCATGGGAGTTATAATAGCTTTGCCTGGAGGAAAACCTATTCCCTTATCATATCAATTAAATTTCCTATGCACAAAAAATACCACAAAGTATGAAGCGTTAATCATTGGATTACATGTCGCTTTAACTCTGGGAGCTCAAGACATCAAAATATTCAGTGATTTGCAATTAATCATTAAACAAATAAATGGAACATATCAATCAAATCATGTTCAAAACTATCGAAATACAAAGATCTTCCAATGACTTTATTAGAGAATTTTGATTTGTTTACCATTGATAACATCCCACAAAAAGATAATAGACATGCAGATGCAATGACAAGTGCAACTTCTCTAATATCCCCTCATCATGCCTCAAAAAATTTCATGTTTGTCCTCCACACAATTATGAAACCATCAATTGAGTATAAAACAGATGAGATATTAGCAATCACCACAGAAAGCTCTAGTGAATGGTATGCACCAATATTTTATTATCTAAAAATTGGTACCTTTCTTGATCCCACAACTAAGAGTATTAGAAAAGACCTTCAGAAACTTACATCTTAGAAGTATATAATTCTTGCCAATGTATTGTATCAGAGGTCCTTTGATGGTCTCTTTCTTAGATGCCTTAAACAATCCAAAATCCCTATAGCACTTGAGGAGGCTCATTCAGGTACTTGTGGAGGACATTTTGGAGGAAGATCATTAGTGAAAAAGTTAATTCGTATAGGATATTACTGGAGAAACATGGAACAAGATTGGTTTGCATATGTTAAGAAATGTCACAAGTTTCAAGAACATAGTAGACTAATTCATGCTCTTTTTTCTGAGCTTCACACACAAGTCCCTATTTGGCCTTCTTCGATGTGGGGCCTGGACATGATTGGAAAAATTTCACCTCCTTCCTCTGTGGGACATACATTCATAATCATTGCAATAGATTATTTCATGATGTGGGTGGAAGAAATTCCTCTTCGTTCAAAAACTATTGATGATATGTCATTTCATATTGGAGCACATTATTGCTCATTTCAGACTCCCTTCTACTTACTTTTGGACAATGGGACACCATTTAAGAATAAGGATGTGAAGAATTTATTAGAAACGTTTAACATACAACATCGCTTTTGAACACCTTACTACACACAATCTAATGGTCAAGCTAAATCAACTAATAGAACCCTTGAGAAAATCCTAAGGAAAATAGTAAGCAAACATAATAAAGATTGGCATATGCAACTAACATATGCATTATGGGCCTATCATATGAATGTTAGAGCATCAACTAGACATACCCCTTATAACCTTTTCTATGGAACTGGAAGGTGATAATTCCCTTGGAGTTAAAGATACCTTCATTAAGAATCACTCTTCAAGGGGTTATTGATGGCAATACTTATAAGGAACAATAGTTGCATCAGCTTGAAATGCTCGACAAACAGTGCATTAACGCTCTTGAGCACCTTCAGGATTATTCTAAAAGAATGCAATATAGTTACAATGATAATGTAATACCCCTCTCCTTAAATAAAGGCAATTTGGTGTTATGCAAGAATCCGCATAATGTCAATGCTGACTTGATGGAAAAAGGAAAGTCTAGCCCTAATTGGTTAGACCCTTACATAATTGATGAAAATTATGGATTTGGGGGTTATACGATAATAGAAATGAATGGTACAACTCTTAAAGAACCTATTAATGCCACACACTTGCATCGGTATTATTTCTAATCTTCTTGAATAGTGTGAATTATAAAGCAGTAGTGTTAGAGTTAGTAGATGATAGAATATGCCCTCTCGCATTGCTCCATTCTTGATAAACAATTATTTATGTATCTTGGATGCTAAAGTGATTATTTAATATGATTACTTTAGGTTTCATGCTATTCAAATTCATCTTGTGTGTTATGTTAGATTAGATCCTTATATGCATTTAATGTTCTTTAATTAGATCATAGGTGCATTTAATTTAACATAACATACGAAATCACAATGTTGCATCTAAGAGAAACTATAATAAGTTTTAATTAGATCACATACAACATGTTAAATCATGGATACATTTATTAAATTATTACAAAGATTATTTAATCAATCACATTTCCATTTAACATCAAAACACATAAACATAAATAACAAAACATCAAATGATCATACATGTCATGAATATATACAATTCTACTGAGGTCTATGACTACTAGATCCCTCAGGATCTGGTGATCGCATGTGTCTAGAGGCAGTTCATTGTGAGATGATGGTATGCGATTGTGATCGCGAGCTGCTAAGTACATTCAGAGCATATTGTAAACCCTATACCTCTCCAAGGGCCTCCCAAAAATCCTTTGCTAGATGATATCTCTCCACCTATAGTTTGGATACCTCTGATTAAATTATCTCAACCTCTATCGGGGCTCGAGATGATTTAGCATCCTGGGAATCCTCGACTCAGTGCGCATGCCTCCTAAAACTCTCATATGTTGTGCATAGTTTGATGTATGGATCAAATACCTCTAGATCCTACTTCACAATGGGTGGGGAACATAGTCTATATCAACAGCCTCCTCGTAGGCTAATGGGGGCACTATCTTAGTAGCCACCTGGTGATAGAGATTATGAAGGTCTCTCATAGCTCCTACAAGATAGAAATCATAAATATAATCAATACACACCATAATAGATATATATAGACAAAAAATTAAAGCATGGACATTAGCATAAAGCATCACAATAACTAAAATATCCTCACTTAGCTCTCTGGTTGGTTGTGTAAAGACAACCTTGTCATGTGTAGGAGGCATGGAGGATTTCCTAGCCTCTCCATGACTATAGGTGTTGGTGCCTGCTACACCTACTGACCGTGATCTATTCACATGAGTAGGAGTTGGCTCTCCCCGCTTGTGGCCCACTAGATCCTCATCCAATGTCTCATCACCCTCACTCATCAGATGCTCCTCCTCATCCTCCTCCTCGTCCTCCTCATCCCCCTCCTCTTGGCCATCATAATCAATATATACAACCTTTTCATACTCCTCATCTATCACATCTATGAATATGTCTACAACCCTGAAGGGTGTCTCCTCAACTCTATCCTCCTCATCTATTTGATCTGGGAGTGGCCCTGTGTCACCTATCTACTTATCCATTGAGAATATAGGAGATGACCATGCTACTGGCCACCACTCCTCATAGGCATATGTGGTAATGAGGTCATCAATGTTGGAGATTGGAGGCATATCATGATCCTCATAATCAGATTGAATGTAGATGACATCATCAATAGTGAATCATCTAGTGTCATCGAGCCTCTAGGCACTTCATACTAATCTCCTAAAAAAGGGTCGTGCCTTGGGTGGTACCTAGACCTATCCAAATTATCTCATGACACGATCATAGTAGAAAGGTTGTACTATGTAATTATGTCCTCCTATAAAAAATATATCCATCTATAATCTCCTCAGCTGAGGAGTCTCATCCGGCCATTATGGTATAAGCTGGTAAGGTCTCCATATTATCTCCTCCTCATCCATTCGGTCGAATCAAAATCCAAAAATGAAAATCCTGTATTGTTATAGCCACCTCAATGGATAGTTGAATGCACGCGGGTACCCTTGGGTTGATGTACATGGAGATCCTGTCAGCCTAGTGCATATGATAGGTTGAAGGCACCACACCTGTAACAACATACAGTGTACCATACTGTCCACCTCATGAAATGAAAATTGCACTAGATCATAATATAAGTGTGTTAGGATGTTGCACCCCTAGGTGCACATGGTCCTTTGCTCTACCATCCCCTGTACCATATGTACTAGTCCTCCCTCTAAATGTGCTCCCCAACTATCAAGGATGAGTACTAGTGCTATACTAAACATCATAGTCCATGAAACAAGTGGGGTCCGTGAATATAGTAACATGGCTAGATCAATTTGTGGTTGCATGATACTATCATGAACTGAACCTCCAAGGAAATACTGCATATCGTATTTCATCTCCTAAAATGATTGATTAGCTAGAAAATGTACCCTCACCCTAAATCAAAACTTAGAGTATGCAATGGACATCCTCTAATGTGATCATCATATTGCCTATTGGGAGTTGAAACATGCATGTATTCGCATCCCAACACTCTACCAAATCCTTCAACATAGCATCATGGTACCTCATGGGGGTCAGGAGGTATGCCCAATATAGCCCAACCATCTGTAAAATATGTGTATCCTCCTTTGATAGAGTCAAGGCTAGGTCTCAGAGGAAACAAATCTATCAACTACTAAGATGTTGCCATGAATGGGGTGGAACCTAACAAAAAACAAAAAAATATGTCCTATAATGATGGAAAAAGCCCCCCCCTAACATGACCATGATTTAGTGTTGCAATGTGTCTAACATTATCATAGTAGTTCTTGGGCCCTTCTGAACTAAATCAACTTATTGGTGCCTTATTTGGAGTGTTGTAAAGTGTTGAATCACACTTTCACACTTTTCTAGAGTTTTATTTAATAATTGGGGATTCTTTATGCTTTAATTAGCCTTATTTTGCATCCACAAGCCTCATTTAATGAATCTTTTTGAGGATGATCCCAACAAAAATCAAAATCCAATCATAATTCGGTGTTTTCATGTTATATGGCCAAGATTTAGTGATCTAGGACTCATTCACCACCTTGGGCATATGAGTGCCACCTAGGGTTTTGGGTCTTGAACCTAGTTTCACACCTTTCTAAGAAATTTTAAATTTGGTCCCATAAATTATGCCTAATGGGACTCATTCACCACCTTGGGCATATGATTCCTATGTGGCCCAAAATTTAAAATTAATTTAAAAATTTTGGTGGGATTTTATCCTCCTAGATATGATGTCAGCTCGTAGTGTTGTAGTTTTGGGAAATCTTGCATAATTAAGTATAAATACAAGTTTATTTCACTCATTTTACACCTAGCAAGTTAAATGAGCATACTTATAGAAAGTTTGAGTTCACAATAGCATTCAAGAGTAATTATCAAGCATTTTAGAGCATTCTTCAAGCATTAAGCATCATGTCAAAGACTTCATGCATCATTTTTTTTTTTTAGCTAACAATTGTGATGTAGGGTTTTATGATTCAAGCTACCATTTCATTCAAGATCTACCCTATTCAAGAAAGATTCAAGGTCTACATCCATTGGATCCATCTCACACATGTTTGCAACAATTCATTGCTAAGGTTTGGTATGTTGCAACATAATATTTTATTTATTCATCATTCTCCATTCCTATTTCATCTTATTTCAAGGTTTGATTACCAAAACGGGGTTTGACCAAGGAAAACCCCTTTCCACTAACAAAGCAACATTTTACCCTCTCTTTAGTGTGTTATTTGTAGGTTTAGATTGAAGATACATTGAGGAGAAAGTTTGGAGAAAGTTATCAAATTGCCTAAACTTGTCAAACTTGTCACCTTGCAATAGAGATACTTGGAGAACTTCTATATGTTGCAAATCAAGGTTCTTAATCCAAAAATCAATTGGGAAGCACAAAGAAGATATTGAAGACCAGCTTCAAAACTTGAAATTTCAAAAAACCCTAACTAGATTGATTCACTAGTTTTGGCGTATGAGTCTCAATTTAGGGAAAAATTCAAATTTTTATAGATTTGGATACCCATTTTCCAGATTCCTATTTCTAGATAGAAACCTAGATTTGGGACTGATTCACCTAGCTTGGCATATGAGTCCCAGTCAACATTAAAGTTATAATTTTTATCATTTTAGAGTCCCATTCAATCTCCTCTAGATTTCAAAGTGCACACATTTCATCTTACAACTTATTATTCTGTTTTATATTCATTTCTAGGTCATTTAGTGAAGCATTGCATCATATTAGGGTTTAGCATTACATCTTGCATTGCGTTTATCTTTCCAAGTCTTAACTTGGTGGTGAAACCCTCATTAGTTTACAATCAGCCCCTAGGACAACCCTATTGCAAGATATATTTCTCCTTTGCATTGAGATCTCTAGAGTTATCCTTGAATGAAATAATTGGAAAGTGGGTGCACTCTATGTTCTAAACCATGCGAAATCGTCCTAACCCATTTTTCCTTCATTTCATTTTGGTGAACCTACATTTAGAACATTATAATTTTGATTTGGATTTCATTACCATCCTAGATCTTTCTTTCATTAACATTGCATTAGGGTTTGCATTAGCTAATTGGTATTCTAGGGTTTTCTAATTTTCCATTAGTGAAAGTGCATATAGGTTACATTTTTGCATCTCAAACCATTAAAATAAAAATAAAATCTGCATTTTCACTTAGGCTATAGATCATACAACATAAAAAGCAAAAAAATCAATTGAAATTTTCTAAAAATTAAAAAAAACCTCACTAGGACTCAGATTCCCCTCTGGGAGAATCAGTCTTAGTGCAGATTTTACACTACATTTTTCATAATTCAAAGATTTGTTTATGTGTTCATGTTTGTTGTTTATACCTTTCTATTTTAATTTATAGAGTTTTTGTTATAGTCATTTCAATGTTCTTAGCTTATATTGCATTTGCATTTATTTTGCATTTAGAAGCCCTTGCATGAGTATTTGGTGTCCTATTTCTAATACTATAGTGAGACTAACTTCAAGACTCATGTCATCCTGCAATAGCATGATCATCATGGATCTTGGGTTGTCTATCTCTTTCATTCCTAGTATTGACACTAGTACACTAGGTATGGACCATACCCTTAACAACTCTTTACCTTCAAGTAGTGTGATGCATGTTGAAACAATGGTTGATAGTGTTCCACAAGAAAATATAATTCAAATCCATGAATACTTAGCAAACCTACAACATCAAGTGAAACATGACAACATTTCAACTACTACCATCCCTACTATAGGTAACATTCATCGCATGCTTGAAAGTGAAGATGGACTTGACCTTGTGAGAAACATAGTTCAAATCTTTGAAAAAAACTCATCTCAACCACTAGTTGTCCTTTACCTACAAGAAATGTCACAAGCCAAGGAGGAATTCAAATTCCTCCCATAACAATTACCTCTATTCCTACCTATACCAACCCTCAAGTCACAACAACAATGCAACCAACTAGTAATGTGATTCCTTCCTCGGGTATTTTCGCTAGCATCCCTAGTACCTTTGTGGCATTACACATCATATCTTCTACCACTTTACCACCTATAAGAATTCCATTCACTTGCCCCTCAAACACATATACCCGTCCACCATTTTCACCTCTATCCCATAACATAAGCAATGGCCCTCTCATAAATCAACTCTTCCAAACCATTTCATCCCTTCAAAAACAAATTTCCACCATCAACCAAAATCAAAATGGCTGACTTACATATTATGTCAAAAGAAGTCCATTGTTCTTGGAGATATTATAAACATCGATGCCACAAGGTGTAGAGGTGCCTATATTCAAGAAATACATAGGAAAGGGAGATCCTTCTAACCATGTTAATGCTTATATCACCTTATGTAGTGAATTTGTCCTTGATGATAAACTATTGGCTAAGATTTTCCCTAGGTCTTTGAAAGATACTACATTGGAATGGTTCTCTTCAATACTGAACAACTCAATTCATTCATTCAATGAACTTTTTAAGGTATTTTTCAACCATTTCCAAGTGCATATGACCCCTAAGATGACCTTGGCCAATTTGATGAGATGCAAGCAAAAAGAATAATAAAAGATAACTGACTTTATCTCACACTATCAATCACTTTATTCCCAAATCAATGTCAAGGTTCCCAATCCTCACCTTCAAAATATGTTCATATAAAATTTGCAAAGTAAGATACAAGATAAGCTTACCATGATGAAATTTTCCTCCTTCATGCACTTGTGTACTACCCTCCATGATTATCAAAATTTAGTTAGTAGTCGAGATACCAAATCCACCTCTAGTTGTACTGAGAAATCCGAGTCCACAAACCAAAACAATTCTCAACCTTTTAGAATATAGAATAAAGGTTTCCTTCAATTCAATCCCCCTCAAAAAACAACATATAATTTCAATAACCAAGTAGTTGTTAAATCTATTATACCCTTTAGCTATGGGGACCTGAAAAGGAAATTCACTCCCTTACCAGATACCCTTCACAACACAATGTCACAACTCCTAGAATAGAAGATGATTACCTTGCCTCCAATTAAAACACCCAATCCTAATAAACCATTTCCCACAAACTATAGACCAATTGCCATTATCACTGAAAAAACAAACACAATATAGAACATTGTAAGTGTCTTAAACATCTTGTGCAAGACCTCATTGATTTCGTTCATCTTTCTATTGAAGGTGTTAGTGATCAAGGAAATAATTTTGTTGCCCCTCCTAACCAAAACTTGTAAATTTTTACCAACCCTATGCCTAATCATAAAATTTCATTTGTCAAAGCTAGAAAAACTACAAAGAATGATGTGATGAATGTTGATACAGATGATGATAACAATGATACTATTCAACATGATCCTTTAGATAATGATCCTATGGATGATATGGTAGGAGTGATATACATCATTCCTCGTAAGGGTCAAACTAAAAATCCTCTTGACATTGCTTTCTCCTCTAAGGATATATACTTAAACATGCACCTAATGGTCCTCTTTACATAGCTGATCATATCTATGATAAGCCCACTAATGGGATATTAATAGATCCCATATGTGGAGAGAATTTGATCACTGAAGAATTCTTACCTATGCATGAACTTTATCAATATATATGACAAACCGAAAGCATGGATCTTGAGGCACATAATGCTTTCGCTTGAACTATGATAGGATCAATCACTCTTCCTTTACAAATAGGATCGAAAATATTATATATCTCATTCTCCATAATCCCATAGTTGAACCAATTTTATGTGAAGCTAGGCTATCCATGGCTTTTCTCCATGAATGTAGTCCCTTCAGTCATGCATAAATGCTTAAAGTTTCCCTTTGACAATGAAATTTTCACTGTCCATCATAGTGGCTTCAACCCTTTGTCTTCTTGTGGGAACTTTTCCTTAGCTTTATTTTTTCCTAAGCCTATAGAACCTATCAAACCATAGGAAGACTTTTTTTTAAAATCCTATCAAAAGTTAAAGGAAAAGAAAATAGAAAAATTATCCTTGCAAAACATGCCTCAACCTATGACCAAGCTACCATCCTTGACGAAACCATGATTGAGCCTAAAGAAATTCCAAACAACCAAGACAAACCCAAGACAAAAACTTCACCTACTTCCTACAAAAGACCAAGAGATAACGAAAACAATCCTGTCACACCTCCTAGAATAAAACAAGTTTACAAAGTCAAAGAGAAAGTGGTTGAACAACCTCCCATGGTTCCTTCCGTTCCTCCCCTTGGGAAAGGAAAAAAACCTATGGTTGATCAACCCACTCCTACACAAAAATAACTTGAAAACAAAATTAAACGAAATAGAGGTACTAGAGAGCATAGGCATAGACGTCATGCCCTTGCTCACAAGTTACATGAAGAAATAAACAAAGAAAATCAAATTCCAAGCTCGAATGAAGCAATGCATAATGAGTCTACCCCCGCCCTGAAACAAAATGATCCTATAATACAATCACAACAAGAGTTGAACCCTTCTTTAGACATTATCATTCAACCTTCTTTCATGATTAATTTAGATGATGATGATGATGATGAGATTAATAAAATTGACGAAGAGGTGCAAAATAAATTAAGCACATTGTTTTCCTCTTCCATGAGCTTAAATGACAATTCTCCTAAGAAGAGTGTTGAACCTGGTGATGACCTTAGTTCAAAACTTGCTATTGTCCCTTTGGCTAGTTTTCCAACTTCGGTATATAATGAACATGATTGGGATGTAGAAAACCTGCTTTAGGGGGTAAAATCACAAACCCATGTCACACTTTATAAAGGAATTGGCCAACAACAAAAAAAATTATGAACTTCAACCACATAAAAGTGGTCTTTATGTTTTCAATTTCAAAATGATGTAAACTAATGAAATGTAGAACTTTTGATAAATTTTATTCCTGTAATTTTTCAAAAATTTAAAAAAATTGTTTTCATTATGTTTTTATCAATTTAAGGACAAATTTTGGAGTGCTGAAAATTTCAGAAAAGAGTGACTTCACAGGCCATCAAGAAACAAATTGAAAAAAAATTCATTTCTCCCTAATTTTTTTCTCCAAATAGTTAAATTTAATATCTTTTGCATGGAAAAAATAAATGAAAATTTTATATATATTTTTCTCATAAGAACGTTTTAAATTCAGACTTGTTAGAATTTGACAGTTTTCATAGGCCGTCAACTATTGTCAATTTTTTTAATAATTTTCAAAAAAAAAATTATACCCTTTTGAAGAAGACTCTCTCCTCTTGTGCCCCATATAGTTTTTAAAAAAAATTAATATGTTTACTATTTTTTTAAATTTCTAATCAGACTCTTTTTTAATTTTAACAACCTACTTGCATTATTTTAAAAATAAAATATATTAAAACTAATCAAAATATTAAAAAATTATATATTTGGATTCACCACTCTGAGATCTACAAAATAGTATTTTTCTTTTTTGTAGAAAAATCATTCTGACTAGAGAAATACTATACCAAATTTGAATGTTTCAAAAAAATCTGAAAAAGGGTGAGTAGGCTGCCAAGTAGGATGCCAACTAGTCATGCTTGGTCAAGTATGTTTTGGTCAAGCATGTTTTGGACCAAACATACTCGACCAAAAATTGCTTGATATTTTCAAGCTATATATACCAAATATGCTCACTATTTTCACATTTTTGGCTAGATGTATTCAGTCGAGTGACTTTTGGCCAAAACCTCTTCAGCCGAAAAGGTACCCGCCATGTCGATGTCACATGGTTTTGGCTGAAATTCACTCGCCCAAATATCTTCTAGACGAAAATAGTTCGATCTTGGAACTATTTATTTGGCCGAAAGTGTGACACACTATTGTGCTTTTACCCTAGGTTGACTCGCATGTGCCTTACTAGTTTCTTTGTATTATTTCATTTTCTTTTTGTCTGATTGCATGTGTGTATTATGATCCCCCATATAGTTCTATTTAATGTTCTCTCTTTGTGACATTCCTCTATTTGTACCTTTCATTCTTCTCTATGTTGAAAATATTTTATTTTTCACCATTTATATTTTCATTTGTCTTGTGTTTTCCTTTTGGGGATGACGTAAGTCATCGAGACATTCATGTTTCTTCCATGTTGACCTAAAAGGTTTTTCTTTGTTTTCACTCTCTTTGTGTCATTCTTCTAGTTCTAATAAATGGTAGTTTTGAGCTCTCTAAAAACATTGTAGCAAGAACATACTAACCCCAAATCCAGAGATCCCTTATGTGTTTGGTTTTTCCATTTTGGGGGAAGCCCCTCTATTTTCTTTGCATGACATAGCTTCATTTGGAAACATATGACTTGGCATAGGGCTTTCCAAGTTATCTCTCATGTCTTCTTTATTGTTTGCATTTATCATTTTCTACATTAAAATAATTGTTCATAGTATGGTGTTTAGCAATTTCTTTAAAATGGGGGCATACATTGGCCTTATTCTTTTGCATTTTTCTTTTTCATGGTTCATAGTGTAGTCTTTTTACTTTATGCGATGCATCTTTGGCTTTATGGATGACATTGGGTGTGATTTCCTTCAAAATCATGATTTATCTTAGCATATTATATTCCTCTTAGTGGCTTGATGATACACACTACATCCCCTAAGTTGTGAATCTTCTATTCTTTGATTGGTCCTCTCTTGGAGACATTAGATATAATGTTCCCTAAGTTAAGACATTGTATGAATTAAGCAAGACTCCTTTGAATATTCCTTATTATTACATTTGCAGTTTCACTTATGTGGCCACTTTTCATAACACAGCTTGCATGCCTGTGGAGCCATCTTGTTTGTTCATGAGTTCTAAGCATACAAATTTTTGCTTGTCTCATGAAGCTTGAAAATTATTTTTGCATGGCGCCTTATCAAAATTATCAAGAGGTATAAATTTGGTATAGTTTTGATAGGAATCCAAATGAGGGCATGAATTTCCCTTAACCACTCATGTGTGTGTGTGAGTTCATACAAACCCTATGTGTATGTGTCTCCCCTTCTTATATTTCTCACCCAACGAGCAACCTAAAGTTTTGTTGCCTCAGAGTGAGTGTTCATTTTTTGAACAAACAAACTAGATCTAATCCACATCGTGTTTGAAAAATAGTCAAAGCTTGATCCACCCCTCCTTTAATTTTTTCTCTCCATGTATTTTTCACTGTATGATTGTTCCTTGTTGTTACTCTTTATATCATTTTCATTTGTGTTTTCTTGTGCCTATGTTGGTTTGCCATAGGACCTTGGTCCTGGGGGCTTGCACAACACTCTTGATCATGAACATCCTATCTTATTAGCATTGGTGCATTTGGACCCCTCTTCATGTGCGTTGATCTACTTTAGTGTGAGTTGGAAGCAAGTTCCTCCTCTCACTAAAGTGGGGGCTAGATGTAACGACAAAAAAAGCCACCCTAACTTGGACTTGATTTAGTGTTGCAATGTGTCTAATATATTCACATTAGGTATTGGGCCCTTTTGAACTAAATGAGCTTATTAGTGCCTTATTTAGATATTTTTAAAGTGTTGTAATACACTTTCACACTTTTCTAGGGTTTTATTTAATATTTGGGCTTATTTATGCTTTAATTGGCCTTATTTTTCATCCACAAGCCTCATTTAATGCATTTTTTGAGGTTGATCCTGACACAAATCAACATCCAATCATAATTCAGGTGTTTTTAGGTTGTATGGCCTAGATTTAGTGATCTAGGACTCATTCGCCACCTTGGGCGTATGAGTCCCACTTAGGGTTTTGGGTCTTGAACCTAGTTTAACACCTTTCTAAGAATTTTTAAATTTGATCCCATAAATTATTCCTAATGGGACTCATTCGCCACCTTGGGTGTATGAGTACCATGTGGCCCAAAATTAAAATTAATTCAAAATTTTGGTAGAATTTTATCGTCCTAGATTTGATGCTGGTTTGTATTGTTGCAATTTCATGAAATCTTACATAATTAAGTATAAATACAAGTTTCTTTCATTCATTTTACACCTAGCAAGTTGAATGGGGATCCTTATAGAAATTTTGAGTTCACAACAACATTCAAGTGTTTACAAGAGAATTCAAGAGACGATTACAAGAATTTTAGAGCATTCTTCAAGCATCAAGCATCATGTCATAGACTTCATGCATCATGTTTGTTTTTGAGCTAACAATTGTGATGTAGGGTTTTATGATTCAAGCTAACATTTCATTCAAGATCTACCCTATTCAAGAAAGAGTCAAGGTCTACATCTATTGGAGCCATCTCAAACATGTTTGCAACACTTCATTGTTATGGTTTGGTGAGTTGCAACACCATAATTTGTTCATTCATCATTCTCCATTCCTATTTCATCTTATTTCAAAGTTTGATCACCAAAACAAGGTTTAACCAAGGCAAACCCCTTTCCACTAACAAAACAACATTTTTCCCTCTCTTTAGTGTGTGATTTGCATGTTTAGATTGAAGATACATTGAGGAGCAAGTTTGGAGAAATTTGTTAAAGTGCCTAAATTTGTCAAAGTTGTCACCTTGCATTAGAGATACTTGGAGAACTTATAGGTTACAAATCAGGGTTTCAGATCTAAAAATCAATTAAGCAGCACAAAGCATACCTTGAAGACCAAATTTATACCTTAAAATTTTAGAAAACCCTAACTAGATTGATTTTATAGTTCTAGCATATGAGTCCTAGTGTAGGGAAAATTTCAAATTTTTATAGATTTGGATACCCATTTGCCAGATTCCTATTTCTACATAGAAACCCAGATCTGGGACTAATTCATCCATCCTAGAATATGAGTCCTAGTCAGCATTAAATTCATAATTTCTAGCATTTCAAATCCCCATTCAATCTCCTTCAGATTTCTAGGTGCACATATTTCATCTTATAGCTTGTTATTTTTTTATATGCATTTCTAGGTCATTTAGTGAAGCATTACATCATATTAGGGTTTAGTATTATATCTTGCATTACAATTGACTTTTCAAGTCTTAACTTGGTGGTGAACCCATCATTAGTTTACAATTAGCCCCTCGGACAACCCTATTTCAAGATCTCTTTCTCCTTTGCATTGAGATCTCTAGGGTTATCCTTGAATGAAATAATTGGAAAGTGTGTGTGCTCTATATTCTAAACCATACAAGATCATCCTAACACATTTTTCCTTCATTTCATGTCCTATAAGCATTCTACAATCTTAAATCTATACATCAACAATAAAAAAAGTGTACTAAAGATGTTTTAGTGTACTCTTCTAAGGGTCCTAGGCACTTTAGACCCCTTTTGGGACACTTCACGAATAAACATGACACTTTGCGATAAAAAGGGACACTTCACGACAAAAAGGGACACTTTGTGAAAAAAAGGGACGCTTTGCAAATTTTTATTCCAAGTTCCTAAATCAACCTATAAATGTGTACAAATCATAAAATAAATGTGTAAGGACAAAGATAAGGAAAAAAAATCAACTCACCTAATAATGGTGCTTGTTGCAGGCTACCTGATCTCGTAGGACGTCTAGTCTCGAAGGCTTGTAATCTCATCGAGTCAGAATCTTCAATCACTCATCACCAAAATCAAGATACAAGAAGGTAAAAGATAAAATAGTTAGAAATGACTTCACTTTTTACTCTTATATATGTTAAAAATTAGGGTTTTTACTATATTAGGGTTAAAAAGTGTCTTTCATTAAAATTAACATAACAAGAGCTATAAAGATCTATTTTTGATGTTGTTTGTTGCATTGGATTCATGATTCTACTCTTGTTCTCATCAAATGTCTATCATTATGTGGTATGGTACTGGGAAATACCCTATGATGTGACCTACCTTATTTGATGTTCAACTAGAATGCTACCTTGATCCCACCTCTGTCAAGCAAGCGAAATCAAGGGGGGAATACATCTACCCTCGAATTTGATTTCTAGAAGAAGTTAGATAAGAGGATTTTTGGACAACTAATGAATTTGTGTTATAGGATGCAATTCCTAACATTATGGTTTTGTAGATAGCTACAATGGGGGCTTCATTCTCCCATGTTGTGAATGAACCTATATGAGTATCCTTTTATGAAATGAAGTGTATTGTTCAAATTCCTTTAGCTTGCATATGCATGTAGAGTCATATGGGTGCTAAAGTGGGTGCTAGATGTAATGATGCAAATTGTACCCCCTTTTTGGAGATAGGAAAATTTATCATTAATTTGGACCTATTCTAGTACCCTTGCATTAGTTATCCTTTAATTCATGATTAATAGGCCCTTAAGACCCTTTATTTCAGATCTTGAGGCTTATTTCAGCTAAAAACCCAATAAAATCATTAAAAACACTCAAAATTTTAACAACCAACCCCAAAAATCTATGGTGGGACTCATATGCGATCTTGGGCATATGAGTTTCCCTAGGTGGGACCCATATGCCAGGATTGGCGTATGAGTCCCATTTGGGGATTTTTTAGGGTTTGAGTAGAAAAATTACCTTTTAATTCAAATTTTTGGTTGATGTTGGCCTTTGAGATCTGGACAATGATAAATTAGGTGTAAATTCATATATAAGAAAGCTCCTAAGTCATTACTTCATCTAAGAAAGCATTTTCAAGAGCAATTTCAAGAACCAAGCATTCAAGATTCTTCAAGCATTCTTTCACAAGAGCATTCAAGTTTCAAGAGAAAGAAAAGTTGAAATCTTGGAATGAAATTAAAGTGTTCTTTTAGGTCTTCAAGCTCACTTTCATTCAAGATCTGGCATTTTCAAGGGATTTCATGGTTGTCTATGGTGAATCATGATGGATTCTAGGTTGGGGAGATACAACTAGCCATCAAGCCAAGCCTAATGACTTGTTTCCTAAGTGATTTTGTCCACCCTTATCACTCCACATTCAACCTAAGGAAGGTACAAGCATTATTAGGGCTCATTTTGGTGATTAGAGATCTCTCAAAGTGAATCATTCATCTTCATATGTCATTCATGCATCTTATTCTTACACATTAGAATAGGGTTGCTTTGTATTTTAGATTTCATAATCTTAAACACACTTAAGGTTAGGGTTTACATTCCTATTTACATGAATGTTTCATTGTTTATGTCAAGGTTTAATTACCAAACTAGGGGTTTGACCAAGGCAAACCCCCCATAATAAAATCAAGTCTATATTATGTATTGCAGGTCTTTTCATATATTCAGATACAAAAATCAATCTGAGAGAAAAGAGTAGGTGTTGAAGTGTAGATTTGAACTTTGAATTCCAAAAAAAAGCAGAATAGGACTATTATGCCATAAGTGGTATATGAGTCCCACTACATGAATTTTTCAAGATTTTTGCAGATTTAGATACCCTTTTTTTAGTAACTTGTTCTTGTGTAGAAACTCAGATCTAGGATTGATATGCCCAAACTAGCATATGAGTCCTAGTAGGTCAAAATTTTAGGTTTTTCAGTATTTCAAAGCTCATTCTTTCCTTCTTCGGGTTTCTAGGTGCACACATTTCATCTTGTAGCTTTTTGTTTTGATTTTCATTCATTTATAGGTCATTTAATGAAAGATTGCATCATATTAGGGTTAAGCATTACATCTTGCATTGCATTTTTCTTTCCAAGTATCAACTTTGTGGTGAACCCCTCATTAGTTTACAATTAGTCCCTAGGACAACCCTATTACAAGATCTCTTTTTCCTTTGCATTGAGATCTCTAGGGTTATACTTGAATGAAATAATTGGAAACTGGGTTTGCTCTATGTCCTAAACCATACGAAATCACCTATCCCATTTTCCACCATTTCAACTATGTTCAGTTCCAATGAAGCTCTGAATGTGAGGTACTACTTTGTATAGCAATCACATAATAATTCTGCTTTAATCCTTGTCTCCTTCCACAATACACTACTCGCAATTGATAAATCATTTAAGCTCACACATTTTCAATACTCTTCATCTCATACACATCCCTTTCCACACTCATGTGTGCACACACACACACACACTCCTTCAAATCCAAAAATTCATATATATATATATATATTTCATACATCAATTAGGTTGGCCTAATTAGATGTAAACAAACCAATCAAAATAGCTCTTGTTGGCACCATATAAGATTTAAAACATGTCTATCCATGTGGTGTATCATATCATGTCAACGTAGATCTGTAAGGGATCCAACTAACATCTTCAAAGTATAATTATTCTTCTTAATGCATGTCATTTATTAGGTCGGCCAAGAATAGGACCTAATCACAAAACTCCAAACTAACACACACTTCTCAAGGTAGACACCTTTCAGATCCAATATTACTTTAGTTTCTCATCACATTAACATCAAGGAGATTACCATTAGAACCACAACATCAAAATGTTCTTCCTAAGAAAATGTTGAGTCTCCCACACTAGTATATACAGAACAAAGAAACAATTGTAGTGTATAGAGTTAAACTCTGTCATTGATAACTTTTTGTACACAACATAAAACTTCTCAAGATCTTGTATATGGATATTTAAATTATTCATAATAATGATATTAAGAGACCAAATTCATATCTATTTTTGTAGTGAATTTTGGACTCAAAAACCAACATATGTGATCTTTAGTAAAAAAAACTTCCAATATTGATCAACTTCCGATATACCAAATATGTTTCCCACAATGTTTCCATAATGTTGACATCAATGACAACATTGGAACAACCAAATAAACCTATATACACTTCATGCTCATGTTGCAAGGCTCCCATATTTCCAACAATCTCCCCCTTTGGAATTGATGGCAACATGCATGTCAAAAAATATTTGTATCCCAATATAAAGCAACTGAATACTCCCCCTTTCAAGGTTAATGCTTCTCCTTACAAAATTGTTCTTGAAAAAAATTCTCTTCCTCTATCTATCTATCTAATGTAAACCTAAATAGATTCAACTCAAGATAAGAAACTAAAAATTAGAATAATAGACTGAGAAAGGACAGAGGTGCACTTGGAAAGAGTTGAAGAAGCTCGAAACAAGGTCTGCACTCTCAAAAATCTAACTTTTAATGCACACTGGGACTCATATGCTAGTAGGGGTAATTTAGTCCTATTTTAGGGTTTTTGGCTAGAACTGGAATCTGGAACTACTAAACTAGGATCTACATAAAATGCCTAAAATATGGTATACTAGGACTCATACACCACAAGTGGTGATTTAGTCCCAATAGCAGGGTTGATCTAAAACTCTAATATCCTCTAATGTTCTCTTGTAGCTTCTCTTCTATCAAATCTTTAAGTCTAAAACATCAAATTATTCTTTGTAGATGACTTTCCATGACCTTGCACTGTAGATGACAACTTTGACAACTTGACAACTTTTCTACAATCTTTCTCTTTAATGGATCTTCAACCTAGATCTACAAATCACACATCAAAGAGAGGGGAAAATGTTTTTTTGTTAGTGGATAGGGGTTTTCCTTGGTCAAATCCTATTTTGGTAATTTCATACCTTGAAATGAATAGAAATAGAATGAAGGAATGATGAATGAACAAACAAGCATGTTGCAACTCACCAAACCCTTGGAATCAAGATTGCAATCTTGTAAGTAATGGCTAGCATGAATGAAGATCTTGACTCTTGATTGTATGTTGTAGATCTTGACTTGAATGCTTGCTTGAATCATAAGAACCTACATCATAAATGTTAGCTCAAAAACAAACATGATGCATGATGAATTTGAAATTATGCTTGATTCTTGAATAATGCTCCAAAATGCTTGATAATCACTCTTGAATGCTGTTGAATTCTCTTGTAATCATAAACTTGCTAGAATGCTTGATCTCAAAAAGTACTAGGAGAAAATATGTGAAATAATCTTGTATTTATACGTGTTTATGCCAAATTTCCTAAAATTACAACACTACAAGCTGACATCAGATCTAGGAGAATAAAATACTGCCAAGAATTTGAATTAAAACTAGGTCTAATCTATGTGGGACTCATATTCCAATTGGGGCATATCAGTCCCAGTAGGCTAAGCTTGGGACACAAATTTTAAGAAATGTTTATTTTATGCCAAATTTAGGTTTAGGCCCTGAAACTTAGGTGGGACCCATACACCCAAGGTGGTGTATGAGCCCTAGATCACTAAATATGGGCCATACAAACCAAAATCATTAAATTATGAGTGGTCATTTGATATATGTTTTAGGATTATCTTCAAAAAGATGCATTAAATAAGGATTGTGGATATAAAATAGGACCAAATAAGGCATAAAGAAGCCCAAGTTTAGCAAGGAGGGCCCAAAAAAGTGTGAAAATGTAGAGGGATACATTTTCTACACTAAAAAAGGAAAAAATAATTACCAAATTCAATGTTTTAATGTTAAAAAAATGTATTGGATTATCAATTTTATAGCGAACTGCTACCAAAAATTGAAATAGCTATCAAAATCATCCATTTTTAATGTTTGCATAAGTTAAAATATTGATATGTAAGATCCAAAAAAATATTGTTGTTTTCTACTATAATTATTTTTATTTTAATTGTGAATTCCCATACCATTCAAATTGTAATGACTATATACTTTACTTATTTGATGCAGGAGCATCCACGGTTGTGAACAATCTTACATCAACCAAAAAAAATTCAAATTTGAAATTTTTATTTGCATTTCATGTTAGGTGGAAAATTTCATGTTAGGAGGTTAATTTGAATTAGTGAGCATAAATATATTTAATTAAATAAATATTATTTTTGTTATGCAAGTTGGTAGGTAGGGTTGTGGAGGTGTAATTGCATTTTTTTGAAAAAACTAAAAAAAGTGAACTTGGGCGTTGGGTTTGTGGGAGTTACTAAATGGTATTAAAAATGATATATTGATTTTTTCATATTGTAAACCACTCATTCCATGGAGGTGGTTGTGAATTTTCCAATTGGAGGGAAAAAATCAGATTTTTGATTTTTTGAATGGGTTTTGTTGCATGTTTTTGGAGCATTCATTGGTGGTTGTAGGTTTTGGGAAAAGAGAGAGCTTGGAAATGTATTCTAAGAGGGGGTTTTGAATACCTTTTGTTGCAGGTTGAGAGGATTATATCAAGCATTAAATATTGAATCCTCCAAATTTTTGAAATTTGAAGGGTTTCAAGTGAATGATTGCAGGAGAAAGGTGTAGATTTTGAGGTGTTCATGGAGCACATTGGTTTCATTTTGTTGTAGTTCATTTTTTGTTTTATTTCAGGTTATGTAAGGGGCATATGTTGCTAACCATAAGTCATTTTATGACTGAAAATTATTGTGTAATCATATTTTCATAATGAGAATATGTTTTGTTGTAAACTTCAAATTAATTTCATGGAACTTTGTTGTTGATTTGTATGCATTGTTGAGGTTATTTGAATCTCTATTTTCAGAAAAGAGGTTTGGTTAGAATACCCTCTACATCACTATTAACAATATATATATTTATAATCTAATTTGAAAAACACAATATTAGAGTTGATGCCAATAATAGTCAAATAAATCTAATTCTAAATGCTTATCTATAAAAATTTTGATACCTACTTTAATTGATCTTAGATGCATCAATCTAAATCTAAACATTGCTACTGTAGATATTTATCAAAATCATATTTCTATCATGTATTCATAGTGTTTTGAGGTCAAATCATTTCCAGTAAGAGATGGAATGTTACATAATATAACATATATAACTAAATTTAATTACAAGTATTTGCAATCATTACTAGGAAATGCAAGCTATCACATCATTTGATCCTTATGAAAATATATTCAATTTGATTATTCATTCTTAAAAATAAAATGTTACATTCTACATAAATATTCTATATATCTCAATATTAAATTATTATTGAAATTTTTATGTCTAAATTGGTTTATCTACAAGGTATGTGGTGAAGATGAAAAAAATACACACTCTCAACCAACTCAACAAAATCTAGATTATGCAAATTTAGAAAAAATGATTTACTCAAATTTGACAATTACTTGTGTAAAATTATCAATCGATTTACAATTTGCTCATTTATATTCCAATTTGAAAGCAACTAAAATAATCTTTATTCATACAGACTTCATGAAATAAAATTTTTAGGTATTTGGATAGCTCCATTATCCTCCAACTCTTCAATTTCCCTTCAAGATTCTCTAATCTGGTTTTCCAACCTCCACATTGGGATTTGCATTAAGTTGTTCTCTTGATCCTATCGTATCGACTTTCTTTCTACATGATTTTTGGCTTCCCTCAATAATCTCATTACATAGAGTTTATTATTCCCTCTCTGGCCACAAACTCTTCCTCATTACTTCCCCAACAGGTTGGCCTTATCTTTCTTTGTGAACTCCTTACCCTCTTCACTCTAGCAATTTCTTAGACTCTAACGAGTGGCTCCTTCCACCACAATATTGGCCACCTTTATTCCATTTTAAAAAATAAATAAATCTGCCAACAGTTGGTAGATGAGGCTAGGCATTTGATTCAAATGAGCTCCTTATCTTTACAGTGTGACCCTTCTCTTTGTTCTATTCAGCAAACTTGCTCCTTCCCACATACACCCATATAAATGCTTGTGATTGTTGTCTTGTTCACAAAGATATTCTACGTAGCTTCCCTCATTATTCCTACACTAAAATCTTCCTCTCACTCTTATTTTGATTGACCCTCCATGCCCAATCAAATGTTCATGTGATATTTTTTTAACGTACCATTGCTTGGACCTTATCATTCTAAGCTTGTTGCATTTGATTTGAATGTGTAAACAGCTAGTTGATTCTCCTTTCACTAGCTTTGGACTACACTAGAGTTACCCTAGCATGACTCCTCACACGCTACCTCCCAACATAGCCCCCAATCTACCCTCTACCACCCTTGTCACCTTTTATCTCTTCTCAACTATGCACACCTTTTCATTCAATGGCTTTCTTTTTATATTGAAGACTATACTATTGGTTCATCTTCACTTACCTATTAATCTTATGTCCTTTCACATTATTTCTTATACAATTGCACCTAATTTTTCTTTCTTAAAACCTTTCTCCTACGACCTTTCATATTCTCAAAGTTTTTCATTATTCCTTTTATTCTTGTTTAACCATGAATTTCTTATTTTATTAATTTGATGTCTCTTTCTATTTTATCCTTGAAAATTTAAAATCTTCAATGTTGACCTCGTATTTTACATTCCTCTTCCACCAAAAAACTAGTGATCATTTAATTTTAATAAATTGAAAAGAGAAAGAAGTTACCTTCCAACAGGTCAGAGAAATAATCCCTCATCCAAATTTTGGAAATTGATCAAAGCATCCAAAAATGTAAAAGAATTAAAATCAAATATTTTTGGTGATGTTGATCGTGCATTCACCAGGATGCTCCTACATCAGACACACCATATAATAAATTTGTGAGCACGGGCTCACAAAGGTGGAGTTAGGTGATAGAACCACATTTTGTGATTGCAACCAATCTCTAGCGAACTCCACACTAACAATCTGACCTCCTCCACCAATAGCCCAACCCCATCTACCAATTACTCTTCCTTTTCTCTCCATGCCCTCTTCTAGCATGTCTTCAGTACTCTCAACTCTTGCAATATCCATGCTACACTCGTACCTCAATCTTACAAAGATTCAACTTTGTCTATTGTAATATTCTATCATCACACCAATTTTCTTTGTGCCTTCTGCTCTCAACCATTCAAAACTCCACACACTTGCAACGATACTTTTGAGCTTCTCTCATGCTTCCAACTTTGTGCTTTCTAGCCCTCAACCACTCGGGACTCCACTCACTTGCAACAGTACTTTTGATCTCCTCAATTGTGCTTCCACTATCCATAGGTTTGATCATAGTTGCCTCATGTTTGATGGTCTGCTTGTTCCCCGAAACCTCTGCTCACTTCCCTCTCCACCCATAGGTCCTAGTGTGAACTGCCTCTCTCTCAATGCTCTATTTGCACACTCAAAACCTATGGCTCTGATACCAATTGATGTAGACGAAAAAACTATACACTCTCAACCAACTCAATAAAATCTAGATTACGGGGTGATCCCACAATACTGGTTTACAATTTTTGGCCAAATTGGACATTGAACTAAATCTTCACTTTCAGACACCTATAGCGGCTAAACCATGAGGAATTTGAAGAGGATGCAAACTAGTGATTTGTGACATTTTGTCTATAGATTCTAAATATATATTTTTCAAAACTTTTGGAATCATATTGCACTTCTTTTTCCATCTCCTTCGAAAACTATTTTTTAACAGTAAACACCATTTTTAAAGAGTGGCGTTATTGGATAACACATAATTTTTTTTATATAAAGGATAACATTCTATTTTTTTTTAATTTAGATTTGTAACTATGATATCTAGTGCATGGAATTGGTTTCATAGCATTTCATTGAATATTTTTTTCTTAATTAAGTTTCAAAAGTCAAATTGGTTATAATTTAGACATGATTTATTGGCTAAAACATAACTTTTCTTGTATGTACCAAAATTCAATTCTATTTCTTTTGTTGGATCAAGGACATCAATATCTAGTGCATAGATATTTTATAGATTTTTTTTTATAATCTTCTATTTTTCGACATGTGAAGAATAAAGAGCTTGATTTTCAGTGAAAAACCTACATTCACAAGAACTTAAAAAATAATAATAATCAAATTAAATTTATTTAAAATTATACTTTTTAGGAAGCTTATCATAAGGACTACATACAATTTTTTTTTAAAACGTTCAATTCATTTGATCCCCCCAAAAGTAAATCAAAGGTGGTTTTTTATCAACATTTTGATAGGTGCAAAGGAGATTATGTTATAGGTATTCTATCCAAGGGGGTTTCATCTAAGGTGGTTTGATCAAACCCTCTTCCATTGGAATCCTTTAAATGGAACTTTTCAAGGCTTAAATCATTATATTTTCTAAAAATATGTGATTTCAACAAAAATTAGGATCTCCTAGAAAGTGTAAACCACTATTGTGGGATCACCCTAGCTCAAACTCAAAAAAATGATTTACTCAAATTTGGCAATTACTTATGTCAAATTATCAATCAATTTACAATTGCTCATTTACATTAAAATTTGAAAGAATCTCAAATAATATTCATTCGTATAGACTTCATGAAATACAAATTTTAGGTATTTAGATAGCTCCATTATCCTCTAACTCTTTAATTTCCCTTCAAGATTCTTTGGTCTGGTTTTCCATCCCACACATTGGGATTTTCATTAAGTTGTTCTCATCTTATCCACCCAACTTTCTTTCTATAGGATTTTTGGCTTCCCACAATAATCTCACTGCAAAGAGTTCATTATTCCCTCTCCGGCCATGAACTCTTCCTCATTACTTCCACAACAAGTTGGCCTTATCTTGCTTTGCACACACCTTTCCCTCTTCATTCTGGAAATTTCTTAGACTCTAACAAGTGGCTCCTTCCACCACAATACTAGCGGACTTTATTCCATTTCTTCTTTTTTTTCTAAACAAATCTACCAACTATTGATAGATGATGCTAGTTGTTTGATTCAAATGAGATACTTATCTTCACAATGTGATCCTTCTCTTTGCTCTGTTTAGTAAACTTGCTCCTTCCCATATATACGCCCATATATGCTTGCGACTATTTTCTTATTCACAAATATATTCTACATAGATTCCCTCCTTATTCCTACACTAAAATATTCTTCTCTCTTATTTTGATTGACCCTCCACACCCAATCAAATGTTCATGTGATATTTTTTTAATATACCATTTCTTGGACCTTATCATTCTAAGCGTGTTGCATTTGATTTGAATGTGCAAATAGCTGGTCAATTCTCCTTTCACTAACTTTGGACTGCGCTGAAGTTATAATCCTGGCATGACTCCTCCTTACATGCTACCTCCCAACATAGCCCTCAATCTACCCTCTATCACCTTTTATCTCTTCTCAACCGTGCATTCTTTTTCATTCAATAGCCTTCTTTTTATCTTGAAGACTTTATGACTGGTTCATCTTTTCTTACCTGTTAATCTTCTATCCTTTCACATTCTTTCTTCTACAACTGTGCCTACTTTTTCTTTCTTAAAACCTTTCCCCTGTGACCTTTCATATTCTCAATTTTTTGCATTATTCCTTTTATTCTTCTTTAACCATGAATTTCTTCTATTATTAATTTGATGTCTCTTTGTATTTTGTCCTTGAAAATTTAAACTCTTCAATGCTTACCCTATATTTTACATTCCTCTTTCACCCACAAACCAATGATCATTTAATTTAAATGATAAATTGATAAGAGAAAGAAATTACCTCCCAACAGGTTGAAGAAATAATTCATCATCCAATTTTTGGAAATCGATCAAAACACTAAAAAATGCAATAAAATTAAAATCAAACTATTTTTGGTGATGTTGATTGTGCATTCACCTGGATGCTCCTAAATTACTATGCATGGCTAGTGTGTTGGTTCAAGAATATCCAAAAACTTAGATGATTAAGAAAAAATGTAGTGTTTAACAATATTTTTGTAAAAGTATTGATTCAACTATAAATGTTGATAAAAGGAAAACATGATTACTAAATACAATGTTTAAATGTTAATAAATAAATAAATTTTCTAGGGAAATCCACATATGTCTTGTCATGGCTACCCACCTCATTACCCAACGTACTCATGCTTCCAAATGGTGGCAGTGTATGTTTCTCCGAGTAGGAGATAGGGTGGTACACACGCTTTGTACAACATGATAAATTAATTGGCGATTAAGGCTTAAGCACACTTCATTTCTAAAGGTGGAAAAGTAGTAGAGACAATTTACCTTCTCCTTTGCATTTCAGTCTTTGGCTTATGGTGTGTGGTAAGTGACTAATGGAGAAGCGATCAAATTTTGTTGTGCACATGTTGGCAGACACTCTGGTGTGCTTCACCACATATACCCCAATACATTTGGACTGCAAAGCATGAAAAAATTCTTTTCACGAGGTCATTGATCAACGCCTTAAGTGCATCATGCTCAATATTGACCCTTTGACAGTGGTCGCCATCAATATGGCGCTTGGGAAAGGGCATTTTTTGTTTCATGAAACTTTCAAGGTGAACACTCAAATAGTTATAATATTTTTGGAATCCCTACTTAACATTCACACAGCTAAGTTAGAAGCAAAGGCACTAGTTTGAAAGCTATTCAAAAAAGAATTATTGGGTGGTTTGGATGAAGTTCTTCATGCAATGATCCTAGGGTCAAGTGTCTCGTGGCCATGTGACTTGCCATTGCTAAAAAAATTTAATTTTTGAGCAAAGTCATCAAATATGTTCCTCTTCTGTTGGACCTAAAAGGTATGGCTCTAGTTATGATGTAGGAACATCCAAGGTGTAAGAGCAATCTTGCATCACCCAAAAAAAATGTTGTTTCTTTTCAATAAGGGCTAAATTTGGTAGGGTTACTATTTTTGTAAGTTTGCTTTTATGCACAATTGGATATGAAATCTTACACAGACCTCCAGAATGGTAAATTGAAGCTAATGGTGAAGAAATCACTTAAATACCATTTTTCATTTGAGAGATTAAAATTTCAATTTTCAAAAAATCCTAGTAAAATCTTCGGGTCAATTTTGAGGCACTTAGAGGCTCCGGATGGGCCTAAAAATTGGTGGAAAATGAAAGTAGTGGGTCTTTAGGCCCTAATTTTTGCCACAAGATTTTCTTGATACCTTTTCAAAAAGGTGTTATAATTGAAAATCCGACGGTCAGATCAAAAGTTATGACCCCACGAAGTTGTAATACCAAAATTAATAAAATTTCAAAATATCTTCCTCAGGAAGTTACACTTTCTAGAAGATTCTAGGGTGGTTACACTTTCCAGAAGATTCTAGGGTGGTTACACCTTCCAAATAAAGGATGTAAAGGGGGACTACAGAGGAGAGGCCAAAGCAGAGTAGATGGTGGCTCCAATTTACAGATTTGTAGATTTATGTAATTAGAAAGCCCATGTAATGAAAAATATAATGTTGTAATTTCATTTTCATTTCAATGATAATAGAAAATATTTTGTTTCCTTCTTGCATTTTGTTTGTGCCATTCTCTGTTGTTTTTGTGAGTTTTAGATTGTAAGGGGAGTACCCTTCATTAGGTTAGGCATATGATGATTGTGGTGGTTGGGGAAGACTTCCTCAAGAAGGTGATGTAGCTGGAGGCAATGAGCAACTTTGAGTGGGCTCCATAATTCGACACCTTTGCCAAAGAAAATGATGTTTTGTAAGTGTGGGGTGGTCTATTGGTTTTTTATTGTTATTGGGTGATCCCACAATAGTGGTTTACACTTTCTGGGAGATCCCAATTTTTGCTAAAATCACATATTTTTAGAAAATATAATGACTTAAGCCTTGAAAAGTTTCATTTAAACCCCCTTGGATAGAACCCTACTAGTTTTAAACCATACCTATAATAGAGTCCCCTTTACACCTATCAAAATGCTGGTAAAAAACCACTTTTGATTTACCTTTTGGGGAATCAAATGAATTCATTTACAATTTATTTTTTGTAAGTATGTATTCCTTATTATAAGCTTCCCAAAAAGTATAATTTTAAATAAATTTAATTTATTTATTATTATTATTTTTTATTTCTCGTGAATGTAGGTTTTTCACCAAAAATCAAGCTCTACATTCTTCACATGTGGAAAAATAGCAGATTATCAAAAAAATTCTGAAAAATATATGTGCACTAGATATTGATGTCCTTGTTCCAACAAAATAAAAATTTGAATTTTGATACATAGAAAAAAAATTATGTTTTAGCCAGTAAATCATGTCTAAATTATAATTGGTTTGACATTGAAACTTAATTAAGAAAAAAAATTCAATGAAATGCTATGAAACCAATTCCATGCACTAGATATCGTAATTATGAATCTAAATTCGAAAAAATTAGAATTTTATCCTTCATAGAAAAAAGTTGTGTTAGCCAGTAACGTCACTCTTTAAAAATGGTGTTTACTGTTAAAAACTAGTTTTTGAAGGAGATGGAAAAAGAAATGCAATCTAATTCCAAAATTTTTGAAAAAAATATATTTAGAATCTACAATCAAAATGTCTCAAATCACTAGTTTTGATCATCTCCAAATTCCTCACGATTTAGCCGCTATAGGTGCTCGAAAGTGAATATTTAGTTAAAAAAATTCAGTTCAATGTCCAGTTTGGCGAAAAATTATAAACCAGTACTATGGGATCACCTTGTTTGTTGGTAATTTGAATGAAGTTTCATTGTATGGCCAGTTCTTTCCTTTCTATGGTTTGGGTGGTGGATGTTTGGTTCAGCCATAGGTCGGTTTTGTCAACATTAGGGTTTCTCTGGTGTTGCGGGGTTGGTATGGTGTCTGGTGTGGCAAGGTGTGTCTGGTCGGGGTTGGTTTGGTGTTTGGTGTGTTGGGGTGTGTCTGGTATGGTGTTGGTCCAGTGGTAGTTAAGTTGGAATTCTGGTAAATCATGGTAGCTCCTACATTTGCAGACGGTTGTAAATTTTGCTACAAATTAATACAATTTCCTCTTACGAAACAAAAATAAATAAATAAATAAATTTTCTATTAGATTATTAATTTGATAGAAAACTACTACCAAAAATTGAAACAGGTGACTATCAAAAACATCTTTTTTTTAATGTTTACAAAGGTTAAAATATTGATGTGTAAGATCCATGAGATATGTTGTTGCTACTATAATTATTTTTATTTTGAATATTAATTCCCATGTCATTCAAATTGTAATGATTACATTCTTTACTATTAACAATATATAGATTTATAATCTGATTTATAAAACATAATATTAGATTTGATGTCAATAATAGTTAGATAAATCTATTCTAAATGATTATCTAAAAATATTTGATACCTACTTTAATTGATTTTAGATGCATCAACGCAAATCTAAACATTACCACTATAGATATTTATCAAAATCATATTTGTTATCATGTTTTCATAATATTTTGAGGTCAAATCATTTCCAATAAGAGATATAACAAAATCTAATTACTTATTTACAATCATTACTAGGAAATGCAACCTATCACATCATTTTTCCTTATGTAAATATTTTCAATTTGATCATTCATTCTTAAATATAAAATTCTAAATTCTAAATAAATATACTATATATCTCAATATTTACTTATTGTTGAAAAATTTAGATCTAAATTAATTTAAATATTTTAAAATAATTTTAAAACAAATATATAAAAATACAAAATATAGTAATATAAAAATATAAAAATATAAAAAACACACTTTTTTTATTTGATTCTATTTAAAACACATAGATGACTTGAATTACTTTCCAGTTCAATAAATTGAAATTTACTTAAAAATTACTTAAAAACAAATATATAATAGTAACCTAATCTTTGAAATTCATTTAAAAATCTTTCTTAAAAAATAAAAACTAAAATGACTAAACAAATCATTCTCCTTGTTAAATCTTAGTCAAAGCGTTTTACATTCTTTAACTTGCTGTTACGTCACGAGTATTCACACAAGCATTGCCATTGCATTAAATAAGAAAATGCGCACTACCTTCCCCAAAAGAATAATATCAGACCAACTTCCATCTTATCAAAGATAAGATTTTATTTTTTCAATTCAAACTAAGAATCAATGAAAAGGATACCTATTTTCATGGTGTTTCCCACTTTCTTTTTGTTTGTGTCAACTTATCCATCCCACTTGACAGTAGAAAGCTACATATGTTTTACTTTTGACTTGACTATTTGGTAGTCAGTATGTTTGTATCTTTATCTCCATATCAATCAGCTCTTCCATCTTAATCATATTCCATTCTAAACAAAAATTTCAAGCTTCGCTTTCTCCCTTTCTCTACAACTCTTCTGGTTCATGTATGCCACAGTCTTTAACTATAAGAAGTAACAAGTATAGTGATGTTTATAGACATTCTTCTAATTGGAAAAAATATAAGTAGGTGAATAAAAATCTAAAGAATTAATGTTGTACGACTTGATCAAAAGATTTCACAAGATAATAGATGATTCGACTTATATCAAGGTAGTTGAAATCAGATGGTATTATATATGATTGTTTTTGGTTTTGACAGTTTATGTTTTTCAATTAAATTACATTTAATGATGTATCATTAAGAAAATTAATTGAAAAACATACACACCCACAACCAAAATCAATCAACTGAGAAACATACAACCCACAACCAAAAACAATCATGCACACCCAAAACCAAAAGCAATCATACACACTACTTCATGAATTATGAAAAACTCATTTCAGAATGATCAATAATACTATGCTATGTGAAACTCGAAACCAAAAACAATGATACACACTAGTTCATGAAGTATAGAAAACTTACTTCAAAATAATAACATATTATGTGAAACTCAAAGCCAAAAACAATGATACAAACTGCTTCATAAACTATAGAAAATTCATTTAACAAACAGACGACATATTATTTAAAATTCAAACTTTTCTTAAATCAATTGTTACACTTACATTTCATTTCATTTGATTGAATATGATCCGAAATATTGATTAAAAAAAACAAATCTAAAAACAACCTTATCCAATCTACATAGATTCAGTGTAGATTTTTTAATAATGACTGACTCGTAAGTAGATACATTGTTACAGTATATACTTATTTTTAACGATTGAGTGGTGTTATCAATATATGTTTCATGATGACTGCAAATACGTTATGATGTGAACATTCTCATCTGTTGGTTGACGGAAGCCTAAGACTGCCAATAGTTTCGTTAGCTGCAGTCTGTCAATGTGGGGGAAACTGGGCTTGTTTGAATTTATAGCTTTCTTGTTGCTTCAGTTTTCTTCCCCACCACGTCTCTGTTAATAGCCAGACAAATTTACTGTCATTTTTATAATGTCTCTCTGCACGTTTTCTTCTACTTGTATCAGTCATAGTCCATAGAATTCAATAGTCCAACTGGAATTATAATTATAAATATTTTTTTATTATTTAAGGGCAGTTGAGCTTTGTAACTGGTGTTTTTATTTATTTTTAATATATAAAAAAATTTATATGGATCCACTAAACAGAAACAGAAAATGAAAGGTGATATGTATTTCAACTACATATTAAATGTGAGAGAAGGTAGTGAGTTAGGTACGCACCAAATAAATAAAAATAAAAAATGTGTTAAATACAGAAAACATAATAATTAAATTGCTATTTAATTAAAAAAATATAATAATTTATTAGATAATTATAAATATTTCTAAGCAATCAAAAGCATTGTAATCATAAGTGGTATAAGATAAATTTTAAATATCACATTTTTTATACTCTATTGTCATGACTTTTACGCAGTCAATTACTTTTTCAATTTTTTTTTTAATTTGAAAAATCTAACATTATTTTGTGTAAAATGATAATAAACAATCCAACATCTCTCGTGATGGTCAAGCATACTCTTTCAAAGTTTTAAAAATATAGATATCATGATTATCTATCTAAAAAATGTTTAAAAGTTATTTTATTCATTTGAATAATTATTTTATTTTTATATCCATGTTTGAAAAATTATAGATAATGTTATATATTATAATTTCATTTGATGATATTAATATATATTTTAAAATTTTGATGCATTTATATTAAAAAATAATAATTTTTCTACAAAATATAAATTAATTAGTATATTATTTATATATCGTTTGCATTCGTGAATTGTTAAAAAAATGGCTATCTTTGGAAAGTCAGTACAATGGCTATTAGGTCTAACACAATCTTATATATCAATAAATTGATGAGATATTGAAGCAAGAAAATATTAACAACTTAAATAGTCATATTTATATAACAAAGAAATATAATATACTACTAACATAGTAAACTTAATAGCCTATAACTAAAATACTAGCAACCATCATCCAACTAGACATAACCAATGAGTAGATAAACCAAAAAAACATCACATAAACCATAGTATATGCCTTTTTCTAGCACTATAAAGAGAAAAATTACATCACATGTTGAGGAAAATTACACAGTGCTGCCAACTACCATATTAAAGAACACTACAATTCAGTTCATTACATTTATTAGAAGAAGAAACCTTATTGAGATGATTGTTTTCCACTTCCTCCATAGACTCATCCTCATCACAACATTTAGAGAAATAAAAAATGGATTCCATTGGAAGAGAGACCTTGTTCCCATTACCAATAGAATTCATGGTGTTTTGTAGAAAAAATTGCATCTACTTCATTGTGCAAAAATGGTCCAAAATAAATTATTGAATTACACTTAATCCTAATGAACATCTTCAATGACATTCTAAAGGAAAGAACCCACAAAATTTGACAATAAAAAGGCACAATTCAGGGTCTAAGCCACATAAAAAATTCCTCCATCCCTATGTATGGCCTAGCTCTAGAAATATGTTAGTCAAGATGGATTCAATACTAGTACTGTAGGAAAATATATCAAGATCCTTACTGAGTTCAAAATACTTATCCCCTAGTGACTAAGATTAGGGTTTTTGATTTCATACTCCAAGAAAGCCATAAAATCTTCTATCATCTCCTCTCTTAAAACTTGTCACTTGTGCCTTTATCCCCCTTGTCCTTCAAAGAGACTTTCTCCCTCACCATTTTAATGTTCAAGATATCCCACACCTAGTCCAAAAATATGTTATTGTAAATTACAAAGAAATAAATGCCAAGACTAAAATGCACTACCATTATCAATCAAACATAATCATTAATAAGACCATCATGAAATGATAAGTTTCAACCCATTCAATAGGAATGAGTGCACACACACATGTTTTGTTTTAGATTTAATAGATTTAGTTTCTTAAATATATTGTCATTGTGAACATGAATATGAGTCTATGTACCCCAAAATAATTGTAAAATAATTCGTGATTTAAAAAATTTATCATCTTATTTATAATGTACTTTCAATTTTAGGAGATTCACCTTTAAAACAATATCTTATCATGCATATATGCGTGTGTGTGGGGGGGAGGGCATTTTTAAATAGTTAATGTGTAACCCAATATATAATTTCTTCTATGTTAGGGAGAAAGAAAATAATTTAATTAATATGATGCAAGTAATTATAGGGGTTAGAAACCATGTGTAATAGGGGTTGGAGTGTTTATATGTGTTGTTCTAAATACTTTAAAGATAAATTGGCATAGGTCAATCATTGGAAATTTTATTCACTTTTTTGGTCTTTCAAGGGTTACAAAGATATCTTCTCTCTACACTACATAGTCTTTATTTGTATTAAATTCTCATAATCTTGTAGACCTTTGAATAATCCAACTCTATTATAGTTCACAAAAAAAAAACTCACACTAAGGTCATGTAAGTTCAATACAATCCTAAACAAATTTCCTAAAATTACTACAAAAAAGAACCACCACAAATATCTAAACCCATTCTATTATAATACATTTTTATTTATGTATATTCTTATTGAGATATAATTTCTTATTAAGAGGTTTTGTTTCTTAGATTTGGTGTGATAGGGGTTTAGGGATTAAGTTGTATAAGTTCTTTTAAATCAAATATTTGTGTAAGATGATATATTTGTTCTCACTCATCTAGGATCACAATCAAAACTAGTTTTGAGTAAAGTGTAGGTGTGGGAAATTCCCTTAGTTGATAAGGTAGAAAAAATAATGATATAAAAATATATAGAGTAGGAAAAGTGATCCTAGATCCAACTAGATTGACTAGGATTTAATTCCTTTCACTTCCCCTCTACATTTGGATACAAAACCAACTAAGGTTGATGATTGGCATGCTGCCACAAGGGAGATCCAATCTCCTAGGGTTTGGTCCTTTTGAGTTGTGAAGAGGAGAAATTTAATGTGTGCTTTAACAAGCTTGTTTGACATAAACCCTAGATGTAAAAATGTAATTTATCACACAGACGAAAATGGAAACTCTCGGAACAATTGCATATTTGAGAAGGGGATATAGAGAGGAACCTTCTATTAAAATTTGGGCTTGAATTGGAGGGAAGAGGGTGGTGGAACCCTTGTCAAAAGATTCCATTTTTCTAGGATCTAAAAACTCTAAAACATAGGTTGCAATCTATTATGTGTTTCATGTGACTTGCTCTTGACAAAACTTTTCAATCTATCCCACACATGAAAAGAGGGAAAAGGGCTATGTTGTATAAGGTCCTACCTATTTCAAACCCATTTTTGGTATTTTTACTTCTACATGTAGTAAACAATGATGATCAAGAGGGTGTTCCCTAGGTCGAGCAATGGCCAAAACAATAATTGGCTAAACTGACAAATGATAAATCGATAGTGTTACATTAGTCATGAAACCCTTGTCGAAGTGATTTTCACACCATAAGTTACCACCAAAGGATGTTTGGTGGATGCTTGAGTTGCTTGAAGACCTACAATAGGTTAGTCCACAAAACATAATAGATTGTTGTAGCGAGCAAGTAGAGGATACATCATACATCTTCATGGCATGATTGATCATAATAGCTCCTTCTTCATAATTTCTTCTTGATTTCTAATGTCTTGCAAACATGATCTTGATTGATTAAAGTGTTGTAATAATATTACTAATTTTACCCTTGGATTGCCTTGATTTATTTTCAAGATGCTTAGTTGCTCAAAATATTTGCTAGGATTTCAAATATCAAAAAAAAGACTTGTATTTATACGCATGTGCTATAGAAAAATGTCCCCTTGTCATTTTCATTTCCTTTTAGGTCTTGTTTCATGGTGTTTGATATATTTTGCTTTAATTTTATGTTGTAACATGGCTTGAACATGCATATTTAGGTACTAAAATTCAAATAACGATGTCTTATGAAGGTGTTGTGACATGTTGTATGACATTTCTACATTCTTCTAGACTCTATTTATTGCAATTCACCTAAAAAAACCTTTTCATCACTAAAAAAGTCCTATTTTGAAGTGTTGTAAGGTCTTGTAACAAGATTTCATGCTTTTCTAGGCACATATTCACTATTTATCCCTTTCTCATGCTTTATTTGACCCCTTTATGCCCTCATATGTCTTAATTAAGTGTATTTTTGAATATTATCCTGAAAAACAACATTAAGTACAACATATTTCTTGACACATATTTTCAGGTCCTAGGTGGGACCCATTCACCATGGGTGGCAAATGAGTCCCCCTTGGCTCCAAATTCAAATTTTTTAAAATTTCCTTTTGGGTTTTTATTCAAAAACACTTGATGTCGGCCTGTGATGAGGTATGAACGGTTAACTAAGGTACAAGTGTGTATAAATATGTGATTTTCACCTCATTTTACATCTCCTCATTCATTCAAGCATTCAAACATTCTACAACATCAATTCAAGAAATATTCAAGCACTTTGGAGCATCCATTGACATTACTTTAGATTTGCATTATCAAGAGTTTGACCTAGGTATGCAAATTTTACAAGCTTTTTGGTGTTGAAGATTGGTTTACAAAGTTAACTAGGTGCTTCAAGTCAACTCAAGTCTATTTCAAGCTTGGAGAAGGTTTTTTGTCTATTTCTTGCAGAATTGACCTTGACAACCCAACAATCAATGATTTCCAGATCTAGTGTTGTAGAGTTGTCTCCTACTTTTTTAGAAATTTGGGAGAGGACTGATTCGCCACCAGTGGAAAATGAGTCCAACCATAGGATTGAAAATCTGAATTTTGTCAGATTATGGATCCCAATAGACAGAAACTTGTTTTCGACACTTTTTCACCAAGAGGAGGACTAATTCGCCACCCTGGGTGAATGAGTCCCATTGTGAAAATTCAATGATTTCAACCAGCATTCCACAGATTCTAGGTTCCTCAAATATTTCCTGGGCACACTCTGTTTCATCCTATTTCTTTCTATTTTGCATTATTTCTTCATTTAGTTCATTATTTGCATATCATAGTGTGTTTTCAAACATAGCTTAAATCTCACTTTTGCATTCATTTTCATCCATTTAAATCAGTTAATTTCATTTATTTTACTTCATTTAGATTATAAAACATTGTACATAACATAATTTAAATGAACTAGTTACCATTTTTGGCCCTACCTCTCTCCTTTTACGTGAAAAACCCTAGAAGAGCTAGAGAAGTCCTAGAGAGCCAAAAATCAACGGTTCAATGCAATTATTTGTTTTTTCTCTAAATTAATTATCAAAAGCTAACAAATGAAATTGGATTTGTAAATGTTAAAATATCGATAATACAATATTTTAATTGGGCCAAACTAGGCTGGAAAAGGGCAATGACACCCTAGTCCAGACCCATTTTGGGACTTTTGTCACTGTTAAATAAATAATTAATATTAATTCTCAATTATATCCCGATTTCTTGAAAACGATAACAAAATGGGAAAATTATAAGAACAATTAGGTCCAAGCACATACGGGGAGATAAACATAGTGCCAAATTGTCAAGGGTGATAACTTAAGATGCTACATTTAGTCCCCACTTTAGTGAGAGTATAAAATTATGCTCATGCTCACACTAAAGTAAGCATAATATAGATTTATTTATCAAAATGCTAGAGAGATAAGAAGAAACCAAGTTGAGGGGTGCACAAGCCCCCAACATAGAATCCCATCAATCCACAATGTTCAGACATGTTGGCATATAGTTGTCATTGATGTCAAAAGAGGGATTAGAAGTGAGATGGAGTTGATCCTATAAAGGAGAATTTTGGAATTAATGTAAAAGTGTCATTGATGGAAAAGGTTGAAGTTGTGTTGCAGATGTTGTGCAAGTGTTGAAGAGATTGCAAAAGTTTAGGTCTTAGGTCTTAGGCTTACCGTGTATCACTTGCTAAAGTAGGAAGGTGTTTGGAGTTAGTCATTTTTTACTATACCTACAAGGTTTCGGGCATCAGGCCTTGGTCATACCTCTTACTGAGTCCCTCAGAAAGATGAAGAAAAATCCACTAAGTCTAATTAGGCTTTAGGCTTCGGATTTCATGCTTACAATATGCTAAAGGTATCGAGAGTCGGGAATCAGGGTTAAGGCTTACGCCTTAACATTATGTTTATGGAAGAAGGCATGGAGGAACCCCAACCTTCGAACCCCGAAATGGTTTCGGTAACTTGCGAGTTGATTTTAAGGCTTATGCCTTAACTGTTTGGAAGGTATGCAATAAAGAGGAAGAGTGACCTCTGACCACTGAAAGGCTTCAATGTTTGCAGGTTGGTAGGAAGGCTTATGCCTTACCATAAATTTTGGTAAGCGGTATGCGCGAACACCGATATCCAACAAGCTCAATGCAAATTTGGTGTTTCACACTTTGGATTTTTGTGGGTATGAGAACTTATGGTATGCGATAAATGTGAAAGGAGGTAAATAGTAAAGGGTGAGGTCGATGGCCAAATCTTGACAGGAGAAAAAGGAGTGTCAGGCATAAGGGCTTTGGCTTGTTTGTTGAACTCGGAAATGCACTTCAATCATAAGTTACAAGGGAGATTAGCGACTCCCAACTCCCAAAGGAGAGAAAATGGAATGTCACTAAAAATGGAGAAGTAATTCCATTTGAAGTTTGTGTTGACTCCATGGGCTTGTGAGATTATGACACTATGCCATAGAAAAAAAGTACTCTTTGCTTGACATGGGAATAATTCATGATAAATTGGAATTAATGAGGTCTTAATGTAGTGTTGTGAGGCATTTTATGCATCCACACTAGGTCTTGGACCATTGCAAGTTGAATAAACAATGTCTTGTAAAGGTGTTGTAAAGTGTTGTAAGATACTTTCATGCTTTTCTAGACTTAATAAACTCATTTCTCCCTAATTCAACATTATAAAATATGTTTAATAACATTATTACATCAATCTAGAAGGTTTTTGAATTAAAATTAATCTTAAACTAGTGTTTTAATTTGTCTTTCACATTCACATTTGTTTTTGTGCCTTCCTAGGCTATGTAGACCTCATTTTAGTGTTATAAAGTGTGTTTAATCACACTTTTACATTGATTTTTGTGTCCCAAGCCCTATTTGACATTCACATCATCACTAATAGTCCCATATTAACCCATATTGTGCATCCTGAGGCCTTAATTGATCAAATACCTGACAAAGTTGTATTTTAAACCTTATTTCCTTATCTCTTGGATTCCTAGCTATCAAATTGGCCCCTATGGGACTTATTCGCCATGCATGGCGAATCAGTCCCATCCAGGTGGGACCCATTTTCCATGGGTAGCGAATGAATCCCATTTGGCCCAATTTTGACCTTTAAGTGGGAAAAAAGTGAAATTTAAGTTTAATATTGCTTTAGGTCATCCTGTGATGAGGTATTAACAGGTAAAATAGGTGAATTGCCTATAAAAATAAGTCTTTTAACTCATTTTCACATCTCCTATCTCTTATCATTTATTCATCCATCATTCTTCTATCTCAAGTCAAGCAACTTAAGGTTTTACCATTGCAAGACATCAAGAAAGCTCCTAAAGACATTCAAGGGCTGAATCTTCCTCCATTGCTGCAAAAATTCAAGAAAAAACATCATGGCAAGGTAATAAATTCCATTATTTCATCATTTTGGTTTAATTACCTAAAAGGGGTTTGACCAAGGCAAACCCCCATGCCCTAGCATTCGACATTTCTCTCTCTTGCTTTGTGTGTTTGTAGATTTAGGTCTCTTGGAAGCTTGGAAATCATTGAAGATCAATTTTCAAGGTTGCTAAAGTCTTCTCCTCATTCAACAAGCCAAAATATCAACAAAAACTCATTTTCAGACCCATAAATCAGAGTTTTAGAAGCAGACACCTATAGGAAGTCAAAGTGCAGATCGAAAGCTTCGGATTCCACTTTTGAAAATCCAAAAATTCAAAAGTGGACTCATTCACCATGAGTGGCGAATGTGTCCCATGCCAGGGTCAATTTTGAGTTTTCTGCATTTTTAAGTACCCTTTTATCAAAAACGGGTTTCGGCTCAATTTTGCAAAACTAGGACTAATTCGCCCAGAATGGCGAATGAGTACCACCAGGCCAAAAAATTAAGATTATCAGAATTTCAAAAGCCATTTCAAGTCTTCATCCATATTACAAGTGCACACTTTCAGTTTGGTTCAATTTTGTTTAGTTTTGCATTCATTTCTAGGTGATTTTTCATTACACAATGTGTTTTCAAACAAGCCACATTTCTTAGGTTTTGCATACTTAATCAATCAATCTTATCAATTAGTTTCACTTAGATAATCTCATTTAGTCATATTATAAACATCATGCATAGCATATATTGAGTGAACCTAGCTAAATCTTTTGGCCCTACTTTCTCCTTTTAGGTGAAAAACCCTAGTAGTGCTATAGAAAGGTCTAGGGTGCCAAAAATCTTCAGTTCAAACACGTGGAAAGGATGAAAAGGTAGAAGCATTGTAGCTTGAATTTGAGGTTGAATAATTTGGTGACACGTGGGTACAAGGTACATCAAGAAGATAGTGAATATTGGTGAGACAACTCTTTTTCAATGGGAGTCATTTTTGAGTCCCTTCGACATGACGATAAAGTGGGGCCCGATTGAGAGGTGATAAGGGTAGATAGTGAAATCACCCTAGATAGATGGAAAAAAAATATTACATCACATAAATCCTTCACATTTTTATAATATAAGTTAAAGGTTATTTGCTTTAGCGATGCACTATATGTTAGTGATGGGAGTTGAATGACAATGATCAAACCGAGGAAGATCAATGGTGCTCGCTAGCCCACAACACCTATGGTGGGACCCTGTTCATGCCTCGTAGGGGAGCAAGGAATGGTGGAGTTCAAAAAATGTTTTGATTAGATGGAGGATAGTTAATATTTTGACGTGGCAGGATATCGCTTGGTTGCTTCACATCATTGTTGTGAAGTAGGACAAAGGAATCCCTTGCACGATGAGCAATGGACATTGGGTGCTAGTGGAGAATGACACAAGCATAGCTAGGTGTCAAGATATGATTGCATCACATGTCTTCTTCACATATCAATTATGAATTCAAAGGAAGTCAAGACTTGCTCAATGAGTGATGAATGACAAGCATTAGTGGAGCATGTTGTCAGCCAAGATAGGTGGCAATTGGAAATTGCATCACAAAGAAAATGGTGGGTCCCAAGTATATATCAGCAATGTGTGATAGATTAGATGGATTCCAGAGATTCAATGAAGGTAATCGGATGGTGATCGTTGTATTCCTTCACAATGTGGAAATGGATGTTGACGCATAATGCAAAGTAGCGATATGTGATGAGATAAGGTGAATGGCGAAGATCATAAGGCTAACATCTAACAATAATCATGAAGGTGCTTCACATTGAAAAAATGAATGATGATTCCAAAATAAAAGTAGTGATGTGTGATGGCTATAAGGTAGACGAGATCTACGACATAGGTTTAAAGGAAAATAATCTAGATAACAGTCAGGTTTTAAAGTTTTCAAGATCAACGGAGAGCCAGAGGATAATGGTGTGAATATAAGAGATCGACAACCCATATTAAAAAATGAAGATCTCAAATGGCTAAGTCCGTGTAAATGAGGGTTTCGGTTGATAACTGACTTTGTGATTGAATTCAATTGGTTGAACCAAGTGAGCTACCAATTTTATTGGTGATGAGATAAACTGTCAGAAACATGGATATGTAAGTGGTGAAAATCATATTCATATTAGGTACAGTGAGTATAAATTAAATGACCTAACTACTCCAACTCGACCAATATGAATGGAGATTTGATTTTCAGGTCAGCAAAATAGATCACCATGTCGAGAAAAATCAAGATTAGATCAGATAACTGAGAAATGAATTAAATGCATTTTTGACCCTAGGATTTTGAAGAATTCTATTCTTAGAAAATTCTCTATATCTGAATTTAATGTGGATGTGGTTCGATGTAGAGGTTGTGTGTTGAAGAAGATATCTAGTAAATCCTACTAGATGTTTCTATGATGAGTTGGATGATGGTGCAAGGCTTGAGATGAATAGGTTGCTTGCTGGTGAAGTTAGCAAGTGAAGGAAACCTTAAATAGAGAATGTTCGAAATGATTTGATCTTGTGTTAGAATCTCAAGGTACTAATTGCAGGTTGGCAGAGTTAAGAAAAAATAGAAGTCAATCAAGAAGGTGAGCATGTGTGACAACTGTAAGTATAGTGGTATCATGTCTACAAGTGTAGAGGATGAGAGAAATGTAGAACATGATAACTTGCTGAGTGTGCAGCTGAGACAGTGAGGAAAAAAAAAAGCAGCAAAGAAGACAAAAAATGCACATTATGAATGAGCAGAACCCAAACAAAAATCAAAGATTCAAATATGGGTTATTATTTAGAGGATAGAACAATGAAGGTTCTAAGTGCAAAGGAGAAAGAGAGTGTAGAGAAAAGGGGATGTTTTGTTGAGAGTGTAGCATCAACAATAGAAAGTGAGTTGCAAAGAGTGCAATAAAGTATTGTGTAGTTGCAAAGAAAGTTGCAACATTGAATTGTGTTCAATAGAACAACTTGTATAATTTGTCTTTGTAAATCTGGTTGGTTGGTGCCATTAGATAACTAATTTGGTGCTTAACTAGTATAGGGGATTGGTGTCTCCTTGGAGTTGGTGCTCCTAAAACTAGGGGATTGGTGTCTCCTTAGGGTTGGTGCGGTTAAACCTTGTAACAAAACATTATTGCTTGTGAGGTTGTATTAGGATAGTAGATCCTAGTAGCATTTCTCACTGTGCTTTTTCTCATCTTGGGTAAATTCCACATATATTTGGTGTTATGGGCTTTTATGTGTTGATTGTATGATTGCATGTTTATGTTGCTACATCTTAAGTCTTCAATCTACACATTAAGGATTTAAGGAATTAATCTGCATAAAGGGTTTAGGGAGTTAGTCTACACAAAAGGCTATTAGACCCAAGTTTTAAGATCTACTGATTCATCCCCCCTCTCAGTTGATTGTTCTATTCCAACAATTTCTATAAGACCCCTAGGTTCCCTAGGAGAAGCTTAATCAACTCAAGTAGATCTTGGCTAAGTGAACAAAAAAATGGCCAATCAGGAAGGCTCATCTGCAGAAGAAGTATCTCTCTTTGATGGATCATACTATAAATTTTGGAGCAGTAAACTGAAAGCATATCTGAAATCATTAGGGTTTGATGTGTGGATTTCAGTTGAGAAGGGATACAAGGTTCTTGCTACACCTCCAACTATTGAGGTTGGAAAGAAGGAATTTCAAAATGATGCTAAAGTAAGGTTTTCCATTATAATCTGGTTTTCTAGATCTATGTTTAACGGAGTCATGCATTATGAAACTACACATGAAGCATGGAACAAGTTAAGGAGGATGTATGAAGGTAATTCTAATAGTCTTAAGACAAGTGAAGATGAGAAGACTGCAGAGACATCCATGAGAGATGTTGTAAATAGAAGGGAGATGATAGAAGCATCTACATCTAGATCTGAGAATACTAATGAGGAGGAACCTGATTTCATTAAAAGACTGAGGAAAGGCTCCAAAAAGCATAGAGGTAACCTACCCCTTAATAGTTTCAAATTTGGTAGGATAAGTCTTCTTGCTGCTAAATGCCCTCATGATGAAAATGATAACTTTAAGAAAGAAGAGGATAGTAAAAAGAGAAATAAGAAGGATTTGCACACAAAAGGAGAAAATAGGTTATTAGATGTTTTTGGCAGCTCAGATGGTGGACATTAAATTTCCTATGAGATTGATAGGAAAATGAATCTATGTCCATGTATTTTGGAACAACTTCTGATGAAGAAGTTGACAGGTCTAGTAAAATGGAAGAAGAAGCTGAAACCTCTAATGAAAAAGGAAAAGTGGATCTTGAAGGTAAAGTCATCTATGCTCTAGATGAGATAAAAGGTTTGAAGAAAGAAAATGAAGAATATAAAATGCATGCACAAGAGGAGATTGATAAGCTAACCAAGAATCTTGAAGAATCTAATTAGATGGTGATCGGCTTGAAGAAACAAGTGGAAGAAGAAAAGAGAGTAGAAGATGTAGTTAAATATGAACTACAATCTAAATCAGATGAATGCATGAGGTTGGAAATAGAGATAGTTTCTCTAAGAAAGGAGTTAATCTAGATGTTAAAGAGTACATTGATAAAGGCTTGAAGTTGAAAGGTGGCTCTAAGATGTTAGACGAATTGGTAAGATCACAAAAGCCATCAAGACCAAGAGTGAAGATTGACCTTGGTTGTGAGAAAGGGAAGAGTCCTAATTTTTCACCTAATTATTTGATGGATTTAGAGAAGAAGAAAGATGTTGCAAAAAAGAACAAAATGTCTACACAAGTTGTAACAAAGAAAATGCCTCTAGAAATGAAAAATCAGAAAAATGTATTGTTGAGGTGAAGAAAGCTAAAGAAGAAAAGAAGCCCGCTATTGACAAGAAGAGAGTTGAAAAAGAAAAGAGACCTACTACAAACAAGAAGAATAATCATTCAGTTCTTGACTATCAGAAGAAGAATCCCACAATGGATAAGAAGGTGGAGAAACTAGTCCCTGAGAAATTAAAGAAGAAGCAACATACAAAGGGAGCTGATAGAGATGGATTCACAAGGATGAGATACATGAAGAAGCAAAGGACAATAAGGCCAACTCATCCTGAATAAAGAAAAGATATGACCAGGTACTCCCCATGTTTTTATGGTTACTGTTACTCATGTAATCAATTTGGTCATAGAGCTAGTGAATGTAGAGCCACACCCAAAAGGAGCACAAAATATATGTATATGAATTCATTTGCTCCTATAGTAAACATGAATCTAATGTACTACAATTGTAATAATTTTGGTCACATAGAAAATAATTTTAGATTAAACTATGTAAGACCAATAGCACATTATGAAAGGAAGAGAAATAGGTCCCCCGGAGTGAACAATGGTTCACATGTTTTTGTTAATAAAGCTGAAAAGATAGAAAAGAAGAATAAGATGGTGTGGAGAATGAAAGGTCAACAAGAGGCAACACTCAATATGGCTACTCCTACCTCACATCACTAAATCTTAGTGATAGGGCATGAATCTAGGGGGAGCTAAATTGTTATCTATTCATCCCTGGAAATGAAAGGATAGATCAAGTCTTGTAAAATATGTTTTACAAATTTCTAACAACTTGATGATTGTAGATTTATAGTTACACTTTTTCTCCTTGTATGGCTTGTTAAAAGAAAAGAGTATCTGTAATTGGGAGAGAAATTGTGTAGTTTCTCTAAAATTCTCCCTATCTGCAAGAAGAACAAGAGATATGTTTGGGTATGTGCAGGATCATCATAGAAAAAATAGACCCTTAAGTGGCAAAAAATTTAGAAAAATCAGAGTTAGGCAACTTGACATAAAAATTTGAATAAGTTATCTATATTATTTCAAAAATATGTAAGAATAGAATATGTAGAAAATTGAATGTAGTTTCTAAACTACTGGGTTTTTTTTTTTAAATATATTTGGTGAAAATTTGAAATTTCAATGCCAAGACTTAAATTTCAAGGAAAAAATAAGTAGGTGTATGTCTGACCACCCTAACCATAATAATTTAATGATAATATTTTTTATAAGATTTTATATATAAGTAGAGGACTCATGTCGCGATGTGACGCATATTTTTTTTAATATTTTCCAAGTAAATAATTAATTATGAATTTTTTATTACAAATTTTAAAAAATATAAAAACTCGTATGTCTGACCACCTTAACTTGGTCAAAACTTCATGAAATTCAATCTCTTTTTTTAAATCTTATAAAATGCAAAGCATAGAATGTGACACATGTTTTGGATTTAAAAACTGTGATACTATTTGAAAGCTATAGATTTTTTTCAATCGGGACTTTAGTCGTAATTCAAATAGAAAATGAATAATTTAATTATTTATTAAATTCAAAGTAAAGTATAATTTATATTGGTGGAAAGCTAAGAATCTCCTTTAAAAATCCTTTTTCGTTTCATCAATTTTGGGTAAAAAAAAGTCGTAAGCCACATACCCTACACATACCCATCATATCGCCACTTTTTGGCCCATCATGATCCTACACATACTCGTCTGAGGGGGATCTATTATGTAAATTCACTCACAATTAATTTTGTTAAAATTGGTATAGAGTGGTTCCAATTGGTGTCAAACCATTGTGAATTGGTTCAAAATAGTCTAGTTGGTGCAAAGCCCAAAGTGAAGCGAATTCTCGAGCATGCTAGTAGAGAATGAAGCAAGGTCTAAGGGGGAGCTTCTAGTGGTATCAAATCAATCATATACTTGATGCAATGCAGTATAGAATATCAATTGGTACAAAGTAGTAAGTGAGAACATCTACAATTGGTATCAGACTTGATCAATTCAAAGCATGTAATGGCACTTCAACTGGCATCAGATAGTGTTAATTGGTATAGAGTAGTTGGAGCATATGGTTTTTCCATTGCAATCAAAGAATGAGAGTAGCAATTGATATAAGAGCATAAATTGGTATCAGTTGGTATTAGTCAAAGGGGGAGAAAAATTCCCTTTGTCATTGCTAAGGAGAAGTGAAGGCTACAACAACATGATAACCTGAAACAAGATGTTCAAGAGGGCGACCCTTTGCCATTCATGTCAAAGGGGGAGAGAGTTGAGAAAATGCTCAAAGTAGGAGCATGAGAAAAGTATGCAATTTCTTATAAGTGTGAGCAAAGGAGAAGGTATGTCAAAGGGGGAGAATTGAGAGCTCAGATGTTATCCACAATTTGTATCAAACCATTGGAAGTTTGTGCATTTATTTTTTCCATCAATGGCAAAAAGGGGAGATTTTTGGCATATAGTTCTCATTGATGTCAAAAGAGGGATCAAAAGTGAGATCTGGAGATGATCCTATAAAGGAGAATGTTGGAATTAATGTAAAAGTGTCATTGACGTCAAAGGTTGAAGTTGTGTTATAGATGTTGTGCAAGTGTTGAAGAGATTGCAGAAGCTCAGGTCTCGGGTCTGAGGCTTACCATGTATCGCTTGCTGAAGTAGGAAGGTGTTTGGAGTTAGTCATTTTCAACTATACCTGCAAGGTTTTGGGCATTGGGCCTTGATCATACCTCTTACCAAGTCCCTTAGAAAGATGAAGAAAAATTTGCTAAGTCTGATAGGGCTTCGAGCTTTGGATTTAAGGCTTACAGTATGTTGAAGGTATCGAGAGTCAGGCATTAGGGTTAAGGCTTACGCCTTAACATTATGTTTATGGAAGAAGGCATGGAGGAACCCTGACCTCCAAACCCTAAAATGGTTTTAGTAACTTTCAAATTGGTTTTAAGGCTTATTCCTTAAATTTATGGTAAGGAATAATCCTTCCTACTAACCTGCAAACATTGAAGCATTTTCAGTGGTCAGAGGTCACTCTTCCTCTTTACTGCATACCAAACAATGTTTTGATCAGACAAAGAACAGTTAAGAGTTTGACACGTGGCAGGGTATCACTTGGTTGCTTCACATAATTGTTGTGAAGCATGATGAAGGAAGCACTTGCACGATGAATGATGGACATCGGGTGCTAGTGGAGAATGACACAAGCATAGCCAGGTGTCAGGATATGATTTCATTGCATGTGCTGTTCACATCATGATTATGAATTCAAAGGAAGTCAAACCTTGTACGATGAGTGATGAATGATAGGCATTAGTGGAGTATGTTGTCAACCAAGATAGGTGGTTATTGGAGGTTGTATCACAAAAAAAATGGTGGGTCCCAAGTATATATCAGCGATGTGTGGTAGATGAGATGGATGATAGGGATTCAATGAAGGTGATCAGACTATGATCACTGTATTCCTTCACAACATGGAAATGGATTTTGACACATAATGCAAAGTAGTGATACATGATGAGATAAGGTGAACGATGAAGATCATAAGGCTAAGATCTAATGATGATCGCTAAGGTGCTTCACATCATGGAAATGAATGATGATGCCCAAAGAAAAGTAGCGATGTGTGATAACTATAAGGTAGATGAGATCTATGACACAAGTTTAAAGGAGAATAATCTGATGGTCATTTTTTAAATTTGTCGAGATCAATGGAGAGCCAAATAATTGTAGCGTGAAGATAAGAGATTGACAACCCAGATTCAAAAATGAAGATCTCAAATGGCTAAGTCTATGTAAACAAGGGTTTCAATTGATTACCAACTCTATGATTGAATTCAATTGGTCAAAACACCTCAGCTACCAATTTTATTGGTGATGAGATAAACTGTCAACAACATGGATATGTAGGCTATGAAAATCATATTCAGATCAAGTACAGGGAGTATAAATTAAATGACCTAACTCCTCCAATGACTAATATGAATGGAGATCTGATTTGCAAGTGGGTGAAATAGATCACCATGTTGAGAAAAAATCAAGATCAGATCAAATAAACTGAGAAATAAATTAAATGCATGTCTAACCCTAGTATTTTAAAGATTGCTAATTTTAGCAAATTCTTTATATCCGAATTTAATGTGGATGTGGCTCAATGCAGAGGTTGTGTGTTGAAGAATATATCTAGTTTAAACCCTACCATATTTTTCTATGATGAGATGGACGATGGTGCAAGGCTTGAGATGAACAAGTTGCTTCTGGTGAAGTTAGCAAGTGAAGGAAACCCTAAATAGAGAATGTTCAAGATGATTTGATCTCGTGTGACAATCTTAAGGTACTGATCAAGCAAGTTAGTGGAGTTAAGAAAAAGTAGAAGTGAATCAGGAAAGTGAGTGTGTGTGATGGCTACAAGTGTAGTGGTATTGTGTTTGCAAGTGTATAGGATGAGAGAACTATACAACATGATAACTTTTTGAGTATGCAGTTGAGACAGTGAGGAAAAAAGAGAGTAGCAGAGCAAATAGAGAATGCACATTTTGAATGAGTAGAACCAAAACAAAAATTAGAGATTCAGATTTGGGTTAATATTTAGAGGATAAAACAATGAAGGTTCTAAATGCAAAGGAGAAAGAGAGTGTAGAGAAGAGGGGATTTTTTGTTGAGAGTGCAACATCAACAGTAAAAAGTGAGTTGCAAAGAGTGCAACAAAGTATTGTGCAGTTGCAAAGTAAGTTGCAACATTGAATTGTGTTCAATAGAACAACTTGTATAATCAATCTTTGTAAATTTCATTGGTTGGTGCCATTTGATAACTAAGTTGGTGCTCAATGTAGGGGATTGGTGTCTCCCTGGAGTTGGTGTTCCTAAAACTAGGGGATTGGTGTCTCCTTAGGGTTGGTGCCCTTAAACCTTGTAACAAAACATTATTGCTTGTGAGCTGGATTGGGATAGTAGATCCTAGTAGCATTTTTTACCATGGTTTTTCCCATCTTGGGTTTTCCACGTATGTCTAGTGTTATGGGATTTTATGTGCTGATTGTATGATTTCACGTTTATGTTGCTACATCTTAAGTCTTAAATATTCACATTAAGGATTAGAGAATTAATCTGCATAAAGGTTTTAAGGAGTTAGTCTACACAAAAGGTTATTAGAGCCAAGTTTTAAGATCTATTGATTCACGCCCCCCCTATCAGTAGATTGTTGTGTTCCAACAAGACAAACATGAAGTAGGTTTATCACATGCAAGATAAGACAAGATTCATTCATACATAGAGAAATCAATGGAGTAAATATAAAAGCATAGATAAAACATTCATAAAGAAAACAAAATTCATACAAGGAATATAAAGGAAAACACATGGAATACAAGAAAGAAACACATGGAATACATGAGGAAAACATGCAAAATACATGAAGCAAACACATGGAATACATGAGGAAACACATAAAATACATGAATCAAACAACCAATATACACAAGGAAAGCACGATACCCCCATAAAGAAAACATAACACACACATGAAACAAAGAACACCAAACTTTAGTACACAAAAGCTAAAGAATCAAGTCAGCCAAGTAAAGAGACCTCAAAATGTAAGGTTTTCTAAATTACCAAGCATCATCTATAAAATGCACAATATACACATCTAAAAATACTAAATTGATGAGATACATAGATCTACTAGCTATAAATTCATGTTATGATAGGTATTCATGCAATATGATGGGCTTCACAAGGCTATCAAGTTGCATTATGCTAGTTGACTCATGAAACACATGGCTCCACTACAAAGAAATTTTTGTTATGCTAGTTGATAATGTGAAAATGCTCAAATTCATAGGCCAACAAGCTCCATTAAGCTAGGTCTATGGACCATTTTTCCAATCACACTTCAAGAAGCACATAAAATTTTAACATCACGAGGGATAAATCGACGATTAATGTCATAGGGAAAAAATTGATAACCATGCCTCAAGAGTGTTATAAACAACACTACCACAAAGGGGGTATGTCAATAATTCAAAGCTCACAAGATGCCAATAAAAATGGATAGGGTGCTATGCCCCCCTTAAAATTTTGACATACTTTCTATCTTGATATTTTAAGGAAGCAAGAGATGAAGAGGGGATCCTTGAAAAGAATACACTCCTCCCAAAACCAATTTTCCTTTCCGCCAAAGTGCATAGGCAAGGACAACCATCTAAGAGACTATCATGTTTCTACCATACATGAAATATGGTTGCACATAATATTGTACCACTATGAATGACAATGAGCAAACACATGAAGCTACAACTGCAACATAGTGAGGGGAAACACCATAGAAGAGAGATTATCATTTATAATGATTAGGTGCACCAAATAATGGAAGAGAACTAGAATTAATAAGTTGTATTTTAGTACTCAAGGCTCGAAATTCATTAGTGGAATGACCATGCACTCAATGATATGCACAAAAATTATGGATTTTATGAAACTTCTTATGTGTTCAAGGAGAGAGATTAATCAAGTGGGCTTTGAGAAGCCTCAAAATATATGCTCTTGCTCAAATAAAGGATAAGCAGTAGGAGATAATACTTTCTCTTCTATAGAAAATTTAGCTTATTTACCACAAGATGTTATAAATTGCAAGAGAGGGGGACTAATCACATTCAAGGGCCCAAGTCATGGAGAGCCAAGAGGGAAACGCTGCCTTACTTACCTCACTCTAAAGTGGTGTCTTGAAATGAGGGGAAAGAATGATGAGGACTATAAGGTCCTTCAATCACTCTGTAGACTCAAAATCTAGAATGGGGCTAGGCGAGCCAGTTTTTGAGTTCAACACTGTACCTCAGGTAGCTCTCTGCCCGAGGATGGAAGTGTGGTTTTGGGACAACAACACAATGTATTGGTGTCTCTTAGGTGCGTTGGTGTTTGTATAACCAAAGGACCAAAAACACAATATGAACTGCCAGAAAACAAGTTGATAGCCTAGCTAGTCACTTCTAATGGAACAAAACAAAACTATGAAATAGAAAAGATACAAACAAATATGATAAAGCAGATATATTAAAGCTAAGGTGACAAAGATAATATGACAAAAGAACTTGTTTGCCAGCTAGCTCCAAATACACGTCCACCTACACACAAGAAAGAGGGAAAATTTTTGGGGGTTGTATAGGGGTCTGCCTCAGTCAGACCCCTATTGTGCTTTTTCCACCTCCACAGATAGCCAAGATAGCAATGATAGAGAAATGTATGATAAAGGACACAATAAACACTACAAAATAATAAAGTGCTACTCAACGAAATCGTGGAGGAGAGGAGTGAAAACATTACCACCTCCACCAAGAGCTCACTAGCCAATGGTGGAGAAAGAGAGCTTGAACAATCACCATAGCCTCAACTTTGATGAAGGGAGGCATTGAAAACCTCAAGCCCCTGCTGCAATGGCCTGTTCCACACTTTCTCTACGAAGTTGATGGAGTGTTGTTGTTGTAATGGAGTGCTCAAGTATTGCTTGAGAGTGAAGTGAAGGCTGAGAATGCTTGAGAATGCAAGAAGTGATTGCTAGAATGCTTAGAGTATGCCTGGAGAGTGAAATGGAATGAGAATGGGTCAATTTGAAGGAAGAATGAGCAAGAATAAGGAATTTTCAGGTCGGTTGGTCGAAGAGGGATGTTACAAAATGTTCCCAATAGGAAGTGTAACACCTCTACCAACTTTAGGCATGGGAATCCATTAGGGACATAAGCATGCCATGTGGGAATCCCTGATAATTATTCTTCTACTGACACAAAAAATAGATGCCAAGTGGAACGAAGGCAGCCTACTGATGTGGAATTTTTCCTTCGAATTTGGTTTTGTAAGGCGAGGAAGTGTAAAAGGGGAATTTGCATAAGGGGTTTAAATTCACTCCTATACATTTTTCCCCCACTTTAGCGAGCACAAATACTAATGAGTGCTTCGGTAAAGTAGATAGAAGAGTGAATAGGGTTAGAAATTTATACCTGAACCATTGAGGAAGCAGACCGCAATCTGGCAAGCTTGAAAGTGCAGGGTAGAAAAAGGACTTCATAGCCCCGCAAAACTATGAAGCTAAAGAATGAAAGTGTCTTATAGACCCACAGACCTGCAAGGAGGCAACCCCAAAGATCTCTCACATGAAGGAAGCCCCAAGAGGTAAGCACCTCATAGGCCTGCAAACATGCAAGGAAGGTATCCTCCAAGATCTCTCACATGGAGAAAACCACAAGAAAAATCACCTTACAGACCCGTAGACCTGCAAGGAAGGTGTCCTCCAAGATCTCTCACATGAAGGAAACCTAAACAAGCACCCTACAAACCCATAGACGTATAGGGAAGGTTTCCTCCAAGATCTCTCACATGAAGGAAACCCAAAAAAGTTCCCTACAAACCCACATACCTATAGGGGAGTGACCCCCAAGATCTCTCACATGGAGGAAGCTCAAAGGAAGTGCCCTACAAGCTTGCACACTTGCAGGGAGGTATCCCCCAAGATCTCTCACATGGAGGAAATCCAAAGAAAGAAGAATCCGCTAAGTGAGAAAGCAGCCTTACAGGCACACCCGTAAAGAGACATGTCTACCCATAGATAGAACATGTCAGAATGCAGCCATGCAAGTAAATAAGCGGACAATCATGCAAACCATCAACAAGTTGGAAGATTTTCAAAGGGATCGCATGGGAACCCAACATAAAGAAGGGGTCCACTCAAGGGACACGTTGTTCGAAAGTATGGAAGAGATGTTTCTTTCTTGAATCGATTCATCATCAAGGAATTTGAAAGTAAGAAAATTCCCCCGTAAGGTCAAAGCTACTCTCGCCTCGAAGGAAAGGTTCTCAAATTATTTCTTTGCGAACCCATGATGAATGAAACACGTTCCATTTGGGTTCCAAGTAGAGAATGAGATTCTTTGAAAAAATAAAAGGTTCATGAAGATTTTTAGAAAAGATTCATTGGAAACAAATGCATTTTATAAAAATTGAAATGTTACAGAAATGGCATTGTCACACATGAAAGGGACAACTCAAGCAAAGAAGAGATAAAGATAAAAGAAAATCTAAAAGAAACATCACAAACAAAGGGAACAGGGGTGATATGATATTTCAGGGTCAGAACTGCTCATAAATATATATAAGTATAATAATAGTATATAAAATGAACTATCATCAACCCCCTACTATATTAGACCATGTGAAGAATGCACGAGAAGAAAAAGTAAAAATAAAAAATTGGGTCAACATGGAAGGAGAGCCTAAATACCCCCAACACTTTGCATCATCCCCAATTTACCGAAAATCAAGTCATAAACATGGATGAATGATGATACAAATAGAAGAAGATTTATGACACAAAAACCAGGCCTGTATCCAAGCACCAACAAGGGTGACAAGGGTCATCTAGGAACAAATAGTATGATCACCCACTCATCTAATCTAAAGATAATGAAGAGGCCTCCCCCTAACACTGATTGACCAAGAGGTCATCTGCTTCCCACTATAGATCATCGTAGGGGGAAGAAGGATGGGCTTGCAATAGTGGAATGTTAAGAGGAGCTTTCGACCCTCCCACGACAAGGGCTAAGGAAGAGGGCCCCACAAGGTCCTCTCCACCAAGCTCTTGTGGAGCTAAGGTCAATGATTTTTTGAAGATCACTGACAAGGTCAGAACTTCCTCCAAAAAGTTAAACATGCACTTTATAGGAGTGCCATGTTTTACCTCAATGGACGAAGAAAGCTGTGTCTGAGTTCACCGCTAGGCTTGCCAAATGATTCAGGAGAAGTGATGAACTCAAGGGAAGCTGAGATTGGTTCCATTACTAGGATAGAACAAGTCAACATGGGACCACCTTTCGAAGAAGGTAGGTTCCTCTTACATCCTTCGCTGCTAGAAGGACTACCATCCACCTTCTGCTTCGTCAGGGAATGAGAACTCCCCATAGATGAGGCGAGAGGTGTAGAGGAAGAGGAGGAGGATAAAACCATAGCAGATACCACCAAAGTATTCGACATATCTACAAGTTTCAGGAAAGGTGGGACATCCGAAAGGGACATCAACAAAGACAGCTCCACCAAAGGAGTGATGAAAACATGCACCTTTTTGGGGTAAGGCACATTTGTACTCACAACAGAAGCCATAAGTGAGACTGAACTAGTTTGAACAGAAGTAGAGGGGAGGTGAGAGGAGGATGTGGCAGGAGGTCCTGATACAGGGGCGGTCATCTCCTCTTCCTTCTTTTGCAAGGCGACCTACTCGGCTGTGAGAGCCTTTCTCCAACACTTGCATTCGCACACAAGAAGGTTTTTGTGACTTTTCAAATCGGAGGCCAGAGGCTACGAAGGAAAAAAAGGCTCCTGCTCAGCCATGGGAGTGTCCACTACAGTTGTTTCCGATGGATAAACATACTCCTGAATAGGATCAGGAGGAGCAAGTTGGGAAACAATGAGGGGAGTCAGCTCAAGTGCCTCAATAGCGGGCCTTTTCCTATTTACTACTTTTAGAGAAAAAGTGATAGGAGACCGCAAAGGCTAAGACATAGAGGATTCCCCACGGGGACCTTTCTTTCTGCTATATTGAATGGACCTAGGCTAAGTGGGAAAAATAGGAAGCTCAAATGTGAGACTCTTGGTCTTTCACCAAGCGAGCACCATAGGATTCTCTCACAAACATAGAATGGAATATGATGGTGCCACAACAAGGTGAGAGGAAGCATCGGGCTGAATAGCGGAAGAGGAAGAAGGAGGATCTCGAGACCGCTTCTCTTCTTCCCTTCTACATGCCTTGGCGACATCACTATCAGCTTTTAAGCAAGCCCTATGTTAAACAACATAAGCTGATGGAGGGTATCTCACTCTTGGCATCAAGCACCCTCTCTTGTAATTCTAATAAGTTTGGTAAAAAAGGTCCTTCCTAGGTGGAAGAGGACCAACAGGCATAGGCCAAGAGTAATCCAAGGAGTAGCTACCACGAGTTACCGGTGGTTTATAATCGGTGTCATGAATCATGTTCACAGAACCCTTGTGGATAAATTTTAGACATTTATGCACAACTGTGGGTATGGAATTCATAGCTACTAACCAGGGGATACCCAACTTTACTCTGAAGAGTTTAGATCTAAGGATTATGTTGAATAGAAGCTTCACATATTTAGGTCCAACTAAAACCGACAAGACGATACTACCCAAAGGAGGTACGAAAAGTCCATCATGCATGTGGATGGTGCTTACAGGTGCATCATACCCATCTTTATGAAAAAAGTTGATTAGCATGATCTCCTCAGTTATATTGTTTACTTGAGATGTTGAATCAATGAGAACACCTGCTACAATGTTTCTGTTGATTCATGCAGGGATGTAGAGAGAAGATGGTTCCCTATTAAAACCCATCAGCAAACCCTATGAAGTGAAGGTTATACCAGTACCACTGCTCATAGGTTGCACTAAGGGGATAGGTTGATGTAGGAAAGAGGCCATCACATGCAATAAATGAAACTCTCACAAAGCCCCGCCAAAGGTTGCAAGATAGGATAGTGACCCAACTAAGGTTTCATTACACAACACTTTCAGAACCTTCCAACTATGCCTATTAGGGGTCACAAGTTGGGTTGTAAGGCAAAGGCCTCATAACACTCACACCTAAAACACTCTTAGAATATGAGGAAAGGAGCTTTCAGTATTGCAAAATGGAACCAAAATGGTTCACGTCGGGTTCACCAAAAATGTAAGAGAGGGGGACCAACCACGTTCAAGGCCCCAAGTCATGGAGAACCAAGAGCAGAAGGCTGCCCTAACTTACCTCACTCTAAAGGGGTGTCTTGAAATGAGGGGCAAGAATGATGATGACTATAAGGTCCTTCAATCAATCTGTAGACCCAAAATCCAGAATGGGGCTAGGCGAGCCAATTTTTGAGTTCAACACTGTACCTTGGGTAGCTCTCTACCCGAGGATGAAAGTGTGGTCTCAGGATGATAGTGCGGTGTGTTGGCATCTCTTAGCTGCACTAGCATTCATACGACCAGAGGACCAGAAACACAGTACAAACCACCAAAAAAAAAGTTGATGGCCTATCTAGTCACTTCTAAGGGAGCAAAACAAAACTATGAAATAGGAAGGATACAAATGAATATGATAAAGCAGATATATGAAAGCTAAGGTGACAAAGATAATCTAACAAAAGAGCTTGTTCACCAGCTAGCTCCAAATGGACGTCCACCTACACACAAGAAAGAGGGAAAATTGTTGGGGGTTGTATAGGGGTATGCCTCAGTCAGACCCCCATTTTGGTGTTTCCACCTCCACGAACAGCCAAGATAGCAACGATAGAGAAATGTATGATAAAGGAGAAAAGAAAGTAGAGAACACAATAAACACTAGTTAGAAAACAGTAAAGTGCTACTCAACCAAATCATAGAGGAGAGGAGTGAAAATGTTACCACCTCCACCAAGAGCTCACTAGCCAATGATGGAGAAAGAGAGCTTGAACAATCACCACAACCTCAATTGTGATGAAGGGGGGTGTTGTAAACCTCAAGCCCCTACTGCAATGGCATATTCCACACTTTCTCTATAGAGTTGATGGAGTGTTGTTGTTGCAATGGAGTGTTGAAGTGCTACTTGAGAGTGAAGTGAAGGCTAAGAATGCTTGAGAATGCAAGAAGTGATTGCTATAATGCTTAGAGTATTCCTGGAGAGTGAAATGGAATGAGAATGGGTCAATTTGAAGGAAGAATGAGCAAGAATAAGGAATTTTTGGGTCGGTTGGTCAAAGAGGGACATTAAAAAATGTTCCCAATATGAAGTGTAATGCCTTTACCAACTTCAGACACATGAATCCATCTGGGACGTAAGTGAGTCACGCAAACATCTATTCATCGTGTGGGCACCCCCGACAATTATTCTTCTACCGACGCAAAGAATAGATGCCAAGTGGAATGAAGGAAACTTGTTGATGTGGAATTTTGCCTTCGGATTTGGTTTTCTAAGGTGAGGAAGTGTAAAAGGGGAATTTGCATAAGGGGTGAAAATTCGCTCCTATACATAAATATAGTATATGATGGAGGATGAGATGTAGAAGGAGAATTTTGGAACCCTAAACCTTCATTGTCAAGGTACGATGTAGAATTCACTTGATCCTTAACTCCTTGTTCAATATTTTTATTATATCCAATTTTAGAAATTATTTTAAATCCAAGCCCATAAAACTTTTCCAACTCAGATGGAGAAGTCTTATCTAAATTATTTTGAGAATAATTGATCCTTTTGCAAGAGTGAAAATCATTTTTAGGTGTTGAAATATTAGGATTAGATATATCCAACACACGAGGGACAAAAGCTAAAGAGCCCCCATCACCATCATGTGATGATGTTTTTAGATTTGTTGATATAAAAGAAGATTGAGAAAATGAAACGTGAGACTCCTTAGGATTACATTATGAGATTTTACCTTCACCTAAAAAGGAGGGTGTAGAATCTAATGAACCCCAATAGTCACCAAAACATGCATTTGAAGGTGAAGAAAATGTTATTTTGATCAGTATTTGCAATTTGAGAAGAGGAATGATAAGATTGTGTTGAAACAATATTTGACTCTATAGGGTTTGATGGTGAGACTTTATGCTCCATAATGAAAGTAGATGTAAATCTACCAAACCCCAATCATCATTTAAGAGTGCATTCATAGTATCATTATCATGTGTATGTGTAGGATCATCATGGAAAAAATAGGCCCTTAAGTGGTGAAAAATTTGGAAAAATCAAAGTTAGGCAACTTGACATTTAAAATTTTGAATAAGTTATCTATACTATTTCAAAAATATGTAAGAATAGATTTTGTAGCAAATTGAATGTAGTTTCTAAACTACTAGGTTTTTTTTTAAAACTATTTGGTGAAAATTTGAAATTTCAATGCAGTAGTACTTAAATTTCAGGGAAAAAGTAAGAAGTATGTGTCTATCTGACCACCGTAACCACAATAAAATGATAATATTTTTTTTTTAAGATTTTAGATATAAGTAGAGGACTCATGTCCCGATGTGATGCATATTTTTTTGTAATTTTTTTCCAAGTAAATAATTAATTATGGTTTTTTTTTACAACTTTTAAAAAATATAAAACTCATATGTCTCACCACCTTAACTTGGTCAAAACTTCATGAAATTCAATTTTTTTTATTATTAATATTATAGTATGCAAAGCATAGAATGTGACGCATGTTTTGGATTCAAAAAATGTGATATGATTTGAAAGCTATAGATGTTTTTCAATCAACCTATCAATTAGGACTTTAGTCGTAATTCAAATAGAAAATGAATAATATTTATTTATTAAATTCAAAGTAAAGCATAATTTATATTGGTGGAAAGCTGAGAATTTCCTTTAAAAACCATTTTCGTTTCATCAATTTTGGGTTAAAAAAAGTCGTCAACCACATACCCTACACATACCCACCATATCGCCACTTTTTGGCCCATCATGATCCTACACATACCCTCGTTGGAATGTGATGGTTCCACTTTTGAATATGGAATAAAAGTACTAAGAGAGTTAGAAATGTTATCTTTTGATTGTAAATTATAACTTTTGCATCCACTTTTTTGCACAAACGATTGTTGTTGCACCAAAAGATCGACCTATTAATGCTTGATACAACTATTAGAGTTAATGAATCCACGGGAGTTGATTAATCCATGTCATGAACTTAAGCATTGTTCTACACAACACAAGGAGACCAAGGATGTACACCTTGCAATAATCCACCCAATACAAGCGAGGGGTTCAAACCCGTGACCCAGGCTCTGATACCAATTGTTGTACAAACGGTTGTCATTGCACCAAAAGATTGACCTATTAATGCCTGAAACAACCGCTAGAGTTCATGAATCCACAAGAGGTGGTTAAGCCATGTCATGAACCCAAGCATTATACTGCATATCACAAGGAGGCCAAGGGGTGCACACCTTGCAATACACTTTAACTATATACATCTTGTTATTATATCTATATTTCATTGTACAGTGAAGAGTAGACATGACTCCCTTCATGGCATGAATCCATAGTCTACCTAGAAGAAGTTTATACGAGAGAGGATCCAATATGACATGGATAAGGGTAGGTAAAGTCACAGATCCTACCTTGATAGGTAGTGTGACTATACCCAATGGTTACCTAGCAACATTATCAAAGCCACAAATAGAAATATTATCAGGTTTTATGAGAGTCTTATCAACAATAAGTTTTTGTAAAAGGTCAATGCTACAAATATAAGGCCCGATCCATCATCAATAAGATTATGTCTAACCATATTTTTATTAATGAAAACAAATATCCTTAAAGCTTCATGTTTGTTTTGGACTTTGGTAATTCATGTTGAGGGAATGTAGTATCCAAATTTGTTACATTCATCCTATCTAACAAGGTTGCTACATCATTTAGTTTAATAAAAAAGGTGGTACAACAATATTTTGTAAAGCCTTTTGGAGCATACCATGGTAGGTAGGTGAAGTTTGATTTAAATTCCAAAGAGAAATCTTAGCTAGATTATTACAAAGTTGCTCAACACAATCATACTCCTTAGCATTATGTTCAGGAAGATGAGGTGTGTGAGAAAGATACAGTTGAAGAAATGAAATGGGAATTGATATTTTCTTTGTTTGTTTATTATTTCAAGTGTTATTTATGAGAAAAATTGTATGATAATTTGGTTGTTGTGATAAATTTTTGTGTTCATGATTATTTTGGGTGAGTTCATTTGCAAATTTTAGGATATGAACAAGATGTTTAGACTAGTTTTAAGGAGGTACAATAATGAAGGAAGGCATAGTTTGACATTTAGGAACATGGGAAGGAGGATAAATGACTAATTTTTGTCATATAATTTCAACTAAGTTGACTATCTGTTGACAATCCTATATCAACAAGGTATCAATGGTTACATCCTCTTGTGCCAAGATATCCTCAAAAGTAGGAGAGATATTTGGAGATGGACAAACATGAGTATCAATAATTGCATCCTCTATCACCAAGATATCCTCACAAGTAGGAGAGATATTGGGAGAGAGATAAACATGAGTATAATGATTACTTCAATAATGAAGATTAGGTATTAAAGTGATGTTAATATATATCAATGATTTATTATTTTGCACTAAGATATTCTCATGGGTAGGAAAACTCTTGGTCAATCAAAGGATATTATATATCCTTTTTGATGGCACAAATTTTTTTAGACAAGCCATATTTTGCTATATCAAAAGTGGATATTTTAAAGGAAAACATATTTTATGTCCCTTTTTTAGGGGTAATATACTAAATTAGGTAAATTAGGGCCAAATTGTTGGAATCTAATGAAGAAGAATGGCCATCTCTACAATTTTGTGTTGTCATTGATGTCACCATGTTGTGATTGCAAGTATAAGTCAGTGCTTAATCCGGTATTTTGGTCTAGTATCTGAATCAATATTCAAGCTGCACCCTTCAATATTCTAGTCTGCAATCCTCCACAATTGATTGTTGATGCTTGCAGTTTTGGGAAACAGTTTATGATTGCTAAAAGCATGTATGTTCAGAATCTCTTGTGCTCTAGTGCTCGTACGACATATCGAAATTATTCTATTGATTACTTTTTGCAATTAATTATATTTTTGGCTGACTTCTTGGATAAGTCAGGATATAGTGAATTAATTTTTCTTATGCAGATATATGTGTGACCTATCTTAGGTCCATGCCAACAAGATGTAGCATGTTGGACATTTGGATTACCTTTTGGAAATATTTTGTGAATTCTTGTAGCCAACAAGTTGGTATTTATTGATAAACAAGGAAATGCATCTAATTAGGCTGACCTAATTGATGCTTGTAGATAGATCAAGTATATATATATGATGAATAGTTTTTGAAGATGGTGTGGCCGATGAAGCAATAGTGAATGCGAAAGTGAAGAAGAGTGAAAAATGATGACTTGTGTGTTAAGTCATTCTATTGAGCATCACCAAAACAGAATTGACACTTGTTAGGTGCACTCTTTTCAGTTCATTTTGGTTGTAAAGCCCAATTTTGTTTTGTAAATATTTTTGTAGGCAATGAACCTCCTTGTAAGCAGTGAGCTTTTGTATCTGGATAGTGAGTCCTTTCAGGGCAGTGAGTCCTTTCAAGGCAGTGAGTCCTTTCAAGGCAGTGAGCCTTATACATTCATTTTTTGAACTACTTTATAGTGTGAGTTAATCCTCACCATGGTTTTTCCCTCATTGGGTTTTCCATGTAAAATATGGTGCTCATTGTGTTGATTTTACTTTCTATTATCTGCATTTCATGTTCAAACTTAATAATAGAATAGTGTGGTTGTGAAGTTAATAAGAGTTGAAGTTTTTTGTTTAATTTTGGTGACAACTGATTCACCCCCCCTCTCAATTGTCTTGCACCTTTCAAAAATTGGTATCAAAGCTTTGGTTCCTTGGTGTAGAGCTTAACCACTTGAGGAATATCCTGAAGGTTGATCAGATGGATGATAAAGAAGAACTTCATACTACACTTGAAGATCTTGATAAGGCAGAAAATGTAAATAAAGACTTGAAAGAAAATCTAGATGAGGCTAATGAATGTGTCCGGAAGCTAAAAGAACAATTAAAAAAATTCAAGGAAAGACATAGAGAAGTAAGTGAGCAGCCGAAACAAGAGATCATTGGACTGAAATTGCTTGTAGAAGAAAAGAAGAGAATTGAAGAATGTCTTAATACAATGGTGCAGAACAAATCTGATGAATTCTCTAAACTTGAATAGGAGGTAGTAAACTTGAGAGTTGAGCTAGAGAAGGAAAAACTCTATGAGAACAATTTCAGATCTAGCTCTGACAAGCTTGGAGATCTGCTTGTAGGACATAAACCAAGTAAAGACAAAGGTGGCTTGGGAAATGAAGCAAGTGAAAGTTCTAAGGACAATCAAATGACTCGAGACAAGGGAATGTAGAAAAGAAATTTTGCAAGGAGACCGCCTGTGAGACATCCTAATGCACAAAGGTATCCCTCTTTCAATGGTATTTTTTTTCTTGTAATAAATATGGTCACAAGGCAACAAAATGTAGCAGTAGGATGAATCAATTTTCTGGTCCCTTCACTGGACAATGTTTTGAATGTAAGAAATTTGGACATAAAGCTATTGAATGTAGATCTCAAGTGAGAATGATCAGCCAGGTGATGATGAACATGTTTAATGGAGGTAGAATGAATCAATCCTTTAATGGCTACTGCTATACCTATAACAGATTTAGACACAAAGCAAATCAATCTATATCGAGAAGGAATGGAGGTTAGACTAATCAGAAAAGTGTTGTTTGCTATAATTGTAACAAACATGGACATATCTCAAAGGTTTGTAGAAGTAAGAAGGGAAAGCAATATGCTCTGGTAGAGAAAAATGAACTGGTAAAGAAGATTGACAAAGAAGATCTATGAAGCAAGAGATGAATAAGATATGGAAGAAGAAAGAAGAACCTGAAACTGTTGATGCGTTTGTGCCCTTGAATCTAGTATGGACAATTCCTCTGAGAATTAGACCTAGTATGGTCTTAGGGGGAGCATTATCAGAAGATTATAAAAAACCCTTGGATGAATGGTGTGTCAAAGGCTGGCACGAGGATGGAATGTGAAGAATAAATAATCAGAGGTTTTGGAAAAGGAACTGAAAGAAACATGTTGACATATTGATTTGTAGACTAAATTGGGGTTTTCTGTGTTGAGAAGAATGTTCTTAGCAACTTTTTGATGTTTGTCGCATTTAATATGAATTAGGGAAAATCGATGGTGTATAAGGTAAAAATTGTAAGCCTATTTGATTAGTTGAGCACTTGAAGAGTTTGAAAAGGTATCTTGGAGAAATCTCGAAGCAATCTGAAGCATTTTTGAAATAAGCTAATGAAATTATTACGAATACTTAGGAATTATTATTCAGTTTATGAAGGAAACAAAGAATTCTTAACTGAACATTAACAAATTCAGGAAAGTTAAGCATGAAAATGGATAGAGGATCGAGTGGCGACATTCCACTAAAGATGAAAGGAGTTGAATTGGAAGAATTTGATCATAGGAAGATGAAAGAAATGGAACTAGGGATAAAGGAAAATGAATTATAGAGCATAAAAACCCTAGGTATGGATTTATGGGGAGAATTTCCTTGGTTTGCTAATAAATATTTCATCTTGTTCTTGTTGATTCATTTCAAGAATGGTAGCATTGTATTGGAAAAACCCTACCTAATCACAAAGGAAGCGATCAAAACGATTACTAGCTTATGCAGTATTGGGGATCTCCCTGGAAAGAAAATCATGAAATACAAAGATGTGGATGAAATTGCTCGAATTAATAAAGATCCTTGAGATCTATTGATAAACACTCTTGTGGATTCAACTATAAGGTATGTTGCATATGGCATTTCCTATAAAATCTATTTCAAAAATTGTGAAGGCTCAACATCGGCTATTGTTGTATTTATTGTACATATGATGGTTAAGGAAAATAGGCAGTTTGATTTGTGTAGCCTATTACTTGAAAATCTAACTAAGAATTCTTGAATGTTGTTGGGTGAGGGTTATCCCTTTCAGTTTGTATCTTTGCTTGTGTGCTTGGCCTTTTACTTTATGACCTCCCTACCAGGAAGAGAAAATGTAGTGTGGGAATACAATATTCCTATTGGGAAACAAGTCTACAGATACTTGGAATCATTGGTGGATAATGTAAGTGATTGCATATCATATTTCACATGGACTTAAGAACAAATCTATGCTTCGATATCTCAATACCGAGTCAGTTTGAAGTGGGTTCATCCTCTGGTAAGAGAGAGTTGGAAGTTATCATTGGTGAGTCTCCTCTAGAATTGAAAAAGAGGAAAACTATTGTAACAGGTGTCTTGGAAGAGAAGAATGATGAAGAATTTTTGTTTGGATCTAATACAAAGGATATATGAATGTTACTAGATAAGGGTGAAATGAAGAAGATTGGTGAAATGTGGAATGTGTGCTCTCTGGTTGAGAAACATAAAATTGATGATACATGTGTTGGTTGATTATTTGTTGAATAAAGGTATTTCAATTTCAGATGTGTCAAATTCTTTATCAGATTATCTTATAGAGATTGTTGAAGAGATAGCATTGTTGGAAGGACTCGAAGGACATAAATTCAAAGCTATACTTGAAAGAAGGTGTAACAAAGCAAATAAAGTACTATCTAAACATATGAATGAGACAAAATAATGCATCAAATAAATATCTGGCATTTACAGGTATTGTCTCTGGTGGCCGTCAGCTATTGATAATTTCAGAAGCAGGATTGAAGCTATTGAAGTTGAGATGAATAGTATTGGAAAGAACTATGATTTCTTCAAAGACAGGGATGGAAAATGGAGAATAAGTGTTGGAGAACTGTAGGTAGAATTGTTGAATACTCAAAGGAAAAGAGAAGATATGGTTAGAACCTTTTGGTTGGTTAAGGAAGTTGTTGAGGTCCGGTTAGATCATCTCTCTGAAATCCTCTTTGATGTTGAAAATTATGAATGATTGTGTCTGTCTTCTGATCAGACATCCTCCTTTACGTAGTTATCTTTGTTGGAAGGTATGAGTGCAAGAATTAATTCAGATGTAGTTTCCTGGAAAAGAATTCTTCCAATCATAAGAGAGAGGTGTAAGAAAATATTTCATGTAAAAAGTGTCATTCTTGTTTGAATGTTTGAAATGGGAAGTTGGAATTCTTGTGTCATCATATATACATCCTACCTTTTTAATCTCCCTTTTCCATTGATTTCAAAGGGGGAGAGATTTAGAGTATAAAGTTATGGGGAGAGAGTCATGTGAGCTGGGAGAATGTTGTGTTTTGAAAATTTTGGCACATGTTGCCATCAATGACAAAGGGGGAGATTTTTGGAAGAATGAAGAAGAATGTCCATCTCTACAGTTTTGTGTTGTCATTGATGTCACCATGTTGTGATTGCAATTCTAAGTCAGTGCTTGATCCAGTATTTTGGTCTTGTATCTGAATCGGTATTCAAGTTGCACCCTCTGGTATTCTAGTCTGCAATCCTCTACAATTGATTGTTGTTGCTTGCAGTTTTGGGAAATAGTTTATGATTTTTGAAAGCATGTATGTTAAAAAAAAATTTGCTTCGGTGCTCGTACAACATATCGGCATTATTTTTTTGATTACTTTTTGCAATTAATTCTATTTTTGGCTGACTTCTTGGATAAGTCGTGATATGGTGAATTAATTTTTCTTATGCGGATATATGTTCGATCTATCTTAGGTCCATGCCGACATGATGTAGCATGTTGGATGTTTGGATTGCCTTTTGGAAATATTTTGTGTGTGCTTGTAGCCAACAAGTTGGTATTTTTTGATAAAGAAGGAAATGCATCTAATTAGGTCGACCTAATTGATGCTTGTTGATAGATCGAGTATATATATATTGAATAGTTTTTGAAGATTGTTTGATCAATGAAGCAATAGTGAATGTGAAAGTGAAGAAGAGATAAAATGATGAAGTATGTTGAGTCAGTCTATTGAGCATCACCGGAACTACATCAACACTTGTTAGGTGCACTCTTTTTAGTTCATTTTGGCTATAAAGCCCAATTTTTCTTTGTAAATATTTTTGTAGGTAGTGAGCCTCCTTATAAGCAATGAGCTTTTGTATCTAGACAGTGAGCCCTTGGCGGTGAGTCTTATACATTCAATTTTGGAACTACTTTATATTGTGAGTTAATCCTCACCGTGGTTTTTCCCTCATTGGGTTTTCCACGTAAAATCGGGTGTTCATTGTGTTGATTTTACTTTTTGTTATTTGTGTTTCATATTCAAACTTAATAACAGAATAGTGTGGTTGTGAAGTTAATAAGAGTTGAAGTTTTATGTTTAATTTTGGTGACAACTGATTCACCCCCCTCTCAATTGACCTGCACCTTCCAACACAAACTAGCAATACATAGTAAAATTTGAAAGTTTCAAGAAAAATTGATAGAAATATGCCATATAGATATAAGTGAAAATACAACACACAGAAAATAAAACAAAGTTAACATATGGTATAGGACATATAGATTATGTATGGTTGTATATAATTTCATACAATCTATACCCTTAAGGCTTGAAAAAATTAAAATTATTTCTTACAATAAAAAACTAAGTTTTATATATATGTTAATCTCCATTTCTTGGTCCTTTTGGATGTAACTGTTACATTCACTTCATCCCAAGAAGTTCTTATAAAAATTTAATTTCTATAACCTCTTTGGAAGACCTACAACTTGTAAGACTAGAAACAACATCACTCATAGACAACACATTAGATTGAAGGTTAGCGTGTTCACGTTAGGTTCACCAAAATGTATTGCAATGGAATTAAAAATAGGAAATGATAACATGAAAGAATAAAAATGCACTAGCATTAACAACTCAAATTCCTATTTAGCAATCACTAAAAACCTCAAATTGAATATTGCTTCCCCTATTTGGAATTTGGATGCAACTTAGTATAAAACAATTTGATTTCATTAACAATATATTTTGATAGAGTGGATTTTCATAAAGATTTGAGGACACTAGGAATAGATAGATGGTTAGGGGATTGGTCATTATTTGATGACCACTATAGTTTATATTTATTTTTTGTTGGATTTTTTTTTTTGATGCATGAGCCTAAGGAAAATCAATGGCATGCTACAAAATATACACAAAAAATTATAGCCTTGAATATTATCAAAAAATTATGACTTATTGTATCCCCTAAAGTAGACTATGGTGTTTATCTTGATAATAGATATCTACTATGATTTAGACTATGCACATGAGTCAAACTATTTCTTCATGGTGTCTAGTAAGAAACATGAACTATTTACACTATTCTAGAGAGTAAATTACATTATAGCCTAAAATTCTTTTAATGAGATTTAATTCTTGCAACATATTCTCATTGATCTTAATGTTTTTATTTCTTTCTCTTACCCTTTCTTCACATTAAGATGAAAAAGAATCTTCTTTTTATGCCCAAACTAAACATATAAATTTCATGTATAACTAATTGTTGATGTAGGTTTCCAAAAGGATTATATTTTGTATTCCCTTGCTACTAATAATACAACTAATATCTTGAACAAGCTCCTTGACTACATCAATTTTAATAAGTTTCATCGTCAACTTGATGTTTTTTTATGAGCTCTCTCTAATAATAGATTTTTTCTAAAATTTTATATTAGACTTTGCATTTAGATCAAAAGGGATTTTTTGGATATTATGCTAAAGAATCCATCACCATTTTTATACAATGATAAGTTTTCTTGTGTTGTTGATCATGGTAATTACGAGCTTGACCATTTTTATATGGATTATGAATGCCTTATGCAAATGATCTAATTATTTATTTCTTTCTCTTATCCTTTCTTCACATTAAGATGAGAAAGAATATCCTTTTTATGCCCACACTAAACATATACATGTCGTGTATAACTAATTGTTGATGTAGGTTTCCAAAAGGATTATTTTTTGTATTTCCTTGTTATTAATAATACAGCTAATATCTTGAACACGCCCCTTGACTACATCAATTTTGATAAGTTGCATTGTAAATTTGATTTTTTTTCGATGGGATCTCTCTAATAATAATATTTTAAAAAAAAAATTAAATTAGACTTTGCATTTAGATCAAAAGGGATTTGTTTGATATTATGCTAAATAAACATCCATTTTATTTATAATAGAGGCATGTGTCTTATAATTTATAACCATGCCCTTATATTAGTATAGTCTATAAATAGTCTATTTAATAGTTATATTAGTATTAATTTATTTTAGATCACTGTGCACATTGACTTGGCTATGATCATAAATTACATATATTTTAACTTTAACCTTTGCTTATTTTATGGAAAGAATAATTATATTCAAGCAATTCTTTTTTTTTCTCAAAATAAATAAATATTAATGTACTCCAATATATGACAAAAGCTTCTCCCTAATTTAAACATTATATATATGCACAATTCAATTCTTTAAAATTACTTGTATAGAGAGTAAAACATGAAAAAAATGGCATCTATTAAAGATAGATTTGTTTATTTATTTATAGTTCATCAATCCTTATCATGGTTGTTCGAGACCAAAGAGGCAAAGTTATATTCCACTTAAGAATGAATCTAGGCCATTGTGCCCATTTACAAATCCCATTTCCCAATTTTCAGCTAATGAAATTTTAATTTTGAGTTTTAGTTTTGACTTTGAGAAATTACCACTCATATCATTGCTTTTCGCTTCCATTATTGTTGTCGATTGTCAGATCTCTCATCATCAATGAATCCTGCAACTTTTCATTTGTCTTTCTCCAAGTCTATTATTCTTGGGTGGGGGTTGAGTTTTATAGCAGCCATTGGTTTTTTATGAGTATATCAGAAATTTAATTGGACCCATCAAAGAAAAAAGAAAAACAAGATTCCATTGAATTAAATAAGAGTTCCTTAGTATTACGAAATTTGAACAATTTCTATTGTAGATAACGTTAAATTAGATTGCTAAAGCTTTCCTCCTCTTTCAAGTATGCTATCGCATTCATGCATTGCTTGAGTTGAAAGGGATTCACTTAAATCAATAGTATAGTATGTGTTTGTAGAATGTTAAAAGCATTTTTCTTTTTGAGATTTATGTTTTTTATACTTTCTTTATATATTGGTATAATTAAAATATTTTTCTGTTTACTAGATATTTTATGTATTTATTTTCAGATATATTTATTTTTTTCTTGATATTTTCATTATAGCAAACTTTCATTTGTTACAAGTAGTCTGTTTTTCCATTGCAACAATCTATTGTTACAAGTGAGCCAATGCTCACCCTCCTCTTTTTTGTGATCCTTGTGGCTACAATAATCTACCTTTGCTACAAGTGGCTCTACATTATGACGACTTTTTCGCTAATGACTAGAAGTAAAAACCTCCAATGGTCACAAGTGCATGTTCTCCTCTAAATGACCATAATCCTATACCTTTGGTTCATTCCAATTTTAAAAACCTAAAAACCTAGGATACTGCAACATCAAAAAACATATGAGATTATGATGCTTTGCCATGATATAATATTATATGGTGTAGAAAATGATAATATTCATGTCTCTAGCAAGACAAGTGTAGTGAATGTCATTTATTTTATTTGGCTAGTGCAAAGCGATATGTGGAGGATTTGGAACACTACTTAGTAACATCCTACCCCTTCTACACATATTTTGAAACTCTCAATAGATATGTGCATCATATCAATAAATTATCATTTTTCCTTAAAATTGAAGTGATATATTGAGCTACATTTTGGTTATTTAAAAATTTTCAATATACATACATGGGGTAAGGTATTTATTTAGAGATGAATCCCTAGGAGTCTAACTAAGGATTATCAAACTAAGATGTAAGTCTTAAAAACAATATGAAATTGAAATTTTATTTAATACTTGAAGAGTACAATTTGATTTAAGAGGTTAGAATTCTCTAAAACATTTCTTCTAGCTATTATAGAATTATGATCACTTTAATTAAAATATTTATTGAAGAATTATTAAATTCTATTGCTAGATCATACCATGCTACACTCAATATGTCACTACATAAGAATCTAAGTAAATCATACACATTGAAGCTTATTGGTAAATGTTCATAGTCCTGTCACACTTTTGGCCAACAATCTAGTTTGTGGTGAAAATATTTTTCTTAAAACTACTTTGTACCTAAATGGCATGAAGAGTTTTGGATGAAACCCTTTCACCCAAAACATTTTAAATTGATTAACAATATATTTTTATAGAGTGGATTTTCATAAATATTGATACATGAAAATATGAGAGAATGAGGATATTTATAGAATTTCCAAGGAAAGTGAGATGAAATATGAAGATATGATTATAGACCTAAGTTAAATGAATAGGTTATGGGGTCAACTCAACTAAAATTTATTTATTTATATCATTCCAAACCTATGAGAGGATAAAAATAAATTATTTAATTTAACAAATGTATGAATGAGAGGAATAAGTTATCTATTCAAGACAAAGTTGATTGATGAGTGAGGAAGAAGTTTCTAAAACAAGACGGAGTTAATAAATGAGGGAAGAAGAGGTTTCTAAAATAGGATGGAGTTAGCTAATGAGGGAAGATAGAGTTAACTGATGAGATAAAAATAAAAAAATTATTTGAAAATAGATAATTGGCTCTCATTTAGTTAAATAATAAAATACTATTTAATTAAATAAATAAGTAAAAATAATTAATAAATAATAATTGATTATAATTAGCTAATGGTAGGATAAATGATAAATTAATGACAATAAATTATTAATTTGATGATTAATAAATGATTAAGTAATGATATTGATAAACTAATGTGATTAATGATTAATGGATTATGTGATGATAATTAGGGTTTGTTAATTAAATTAATGATTTTAGTGCCTACAGTAAATATATCTCATAATTACTAGAAAGGTTTTGAATGATATTCATTAGCCCACTCTTACTCCGATTGAAGAAAACTTAAAGTTGTATTTAAGGCTAGTGATGATGTCTTTGTTGATGACACTAGGAATAGATAGTTGGTTAGGGGATTGATCACTATTTCATGACCACTAAAGTTTATATTTCTTTTTTCTTTGGCTTTTTTTTTTATCAATGAGCCTAAGAAAAATCATTTACATGCTACAAAATATACAGAAATAATTATAGTCTTGAATATTGTTAAAAAAATGACTTATTGTACCCCCTAAAGTAGACTATCGTGTTGATCTTGATTGTAGATTATCCACTATGATTTACATTGTGCACATGAGTCAAACTATTTTTGCATGGTGTAGTAAGAAACATGATGTAATGGGTAATTATTCTAGAGAGTAAAATACATTGTAGCCTGGGATTCTTTTCATGAGATTTAATTCTTGCAACATATTCTCATTGATCTTCATTTTTATTTCCTTCTCTTACCCTTTCTTCACATTAAGGTGAGAAAGAATCTCATGTTTATGCCCACACTAAACATATAAATGTCACATAGAACTAATTTTTGATGTAGGTTTCCAAAAGGATTATTTTTTGCATTTCCTTGCTACTAATAATACAACTAATATCTTCAACAAGCCCCTTGACTACATCAATTTTGATAAGTTTCATTTCCAACTTGGTGTTTGTTCAATGAGCCCTCTCTAAAAATATATTTTTTTCTAAAATTTTTAATTAGACTTTGCATTCAGATCAAAAAGGCTTTGTTGGATATTAAAAGCTAAAGAAGCATCCATTTTCTTTATAATAAAGTCATGTGCCTTATAATTTATAACCATGCCCTTATATTAGTATAGCCTATAAGTAGTTTATTCAATAATTAGATTAGCATTAATTTATTTTAGATCAATGTGCACATTGACTTGGCTTTGGTAGTATGTTACATAAGTTTTATAAGTTTTAACTTTAATCTTTGCTTATTTTATGAAGAGGACAATTGCATTTAAACACTTCTATTTTTTTTTCAAAATAAGTAAATATTTTTTACACCAATATATGACAAAAGCTTCTCCCTAATTTATATAGTATATGTACAATTCAATTCTTTAAAATTGCTTGCATAAAGAAAGAGACAAATAAAATAAAATGTTACTTTTTGAAATATATAAAAGATCAATAATAAATAGAAACATGAACACAAATATTTTAATGATAAGAAAGATATTAATTTTAGTTTTAACATTGATCATAGTTATGAGGTTAAGATTTGATTGGACCTTCTCAATTGCATAAACAATAACAAAATAACAAAATAAAAATGAAAATGTAGTAGTTAAATACAGCCCAACCTCCCTAAACAAAGACAATTAAACCAATCACAGAAACAATGACAAGGAAAATGTGTGCTAATTTAACCAGCATCTGTCTTATTAAAGATAGATTTGTTTATTATTTATAGTTCAGCATCAATCCTTATCATGGTTGTTCAAGACCAAGGAGGCAAAGTTATCTTCCATTTAAGAATGGATCTAAGCAACTTAAACTACCTTCTTTGTTTGTGCCCATTTACAGATCCCATTTCCCAATGTTCACCTAATGAAATTTTGTCTTTGACAAATTCCCATTCATATCATTGTTTTCCACTTCCATTATTGATGTCCATTGGGAGATCTCTCATCGTCAATGAATCCTGCAACTTTCTTTCATTGTAAGCAAAATATTTAAACCATGAATCCTTGTGTAGATTGGCGAAACTTGTTTAATGATGTTTCAATCCATTCTAAGGTGGTTGAGAATTCAGGCTCTTGCGAAGTCAGAAGCGTATGCTAAGGAAACATATATGGAAGCCCCCACGTCCACCATGGAATTTGTTAGTTATTCAGTAGTTTTAGCAGACCAACTAAATCTTTTGACATAATCTTTATCGTCATCTTTTTCTTGTATTTTGTAGTGATCAAGGAGTATAAGGAGTGAGTTACAAGATATGCAGTAAGCTAAAAAGTTCCCATTCCTGCACTCTGTCAAAGTTGACATTGGTTTTCTTGTTGCTTCAGTTTTGTTCCATCCCACGACACTGATAACTGTCACTTTTCATTTGTCTTTCTCCAAGTCCATTATTCTTGGGTTGGGGTTGAGTTTTATAGCCGCCATTGTTTTTTTAATGAGTATATCACAAATTTAATTGGACCCATCAAAGAAAAAATGTAAACAAGATTCCATTGACTGAATTGAGAGTTCCTTAGTATTACGAAATTTGAACAATTTCTATTGTAGATAATGTTAAATTAGATTGCTAAAGCTTTCCCCCTCTTTCGAGTATGCTATCTCATTAGGCATTGCTTAGGTAAGGGGATTTTGTAGAATATTGATAAGCATTTTTCTTTCTGATTTTTGTTTTTATATTTACTTTTATGTATTGGTATAATTAAATTTTTTTTTGTTTATTAGATATTTTATGTATTTAGTTTTAGATATATATATATATATATATATATATATATATATATATAATATTTTTATTTATTAATCAAAGACACCATCTGCATTAATATTGATAGGACTTCTGAAAATTTTTGTGGTTTTGATATTTCATTTAAAAATTCTAAGCGTTTCAATGGTATTCTAGGCTAGGGTTTGTAATTTCCTGCGCCTAGGGTTCACCTAAGGGCTAAAACCCTCTTTAAACCCTAACATTACTAAGCCTTACTCATATTTTATATTTGTTGGTTGACTTGTTATTGCCAGTTCCTAGTTCTATTAGTTACAAATTATGCCATCAAAATCATGTGTTTACTAGCCCCAATGTCCTAGCATTGCCGGTTGCACCCCCTTTAAAATACTTGTAATGCTTTTCCTATGGGTCATGAAAATATTTCCCATAATGTCCAAATATTCTAAGTCCTAGGTTTGAATTAAAATTTAAGTCTTAAAAACATGTATCAACCTAGTAAATGGGCCCAACTTAAGTCATAATTAAAAGCATGTGTGCTAAAAATGCTTTAAGTGAAGCGTTGCTTGGTCCCACATAACAGGTGTTCATTCTTTATTAGTCCCCGCAAACCCGCATTGAATAAAATATTCAATAAAAAGTATGTGTGGTGGTGTGTGAGAGTGCAATGTGGCCAACTTGTACAGTGTTATATGGTAGGCTTTGAAAAGCTTTTGGCAAGCCCCATGATTTGAGGGCTCTAACAACACGCCATATAGCACCATCCTAGTTATTCTATGCCATTCCATAGGGCTCACATGTTAAGAACTTGGTTGACCACGAGGGTGTGGGAAGATGCCAAGTGGTGATATCTCAACGGCTCGATGGAGGATAAAGGCAAGCTTAAATTTTTTGCTAAGTATGTAAGGTATGTGCAGGATCATCATGGAAAAAACGGGCCCTTAAGTGGTGAAAAATTCAAAAAAACAGAGTTAGGAAACTTGACGTAAAAATTTGAATAAGTTATCTATATTATTTCAAAAATATGCACGAATAGAATCTAGAGAAAATTGAATGTAGTTTCTAAACTACTAGGTTTATTTTAAAAAAATCTATTTGGTGAAAAATTGAAATTTTAATGCAGTATTTAAATTTGGGAAAAAAATAGTGTGTCTGTCTAACCACCGTAACCACAATAAAATGATAATATTTTTTTATAAGATTTTAGATATAAGTAGATGGCTCATGTCCCGATGTGATGCATATTTTTGTAATTTTTTCCAAGTAAATAATTAATTATGATTTTTTTATTACAACTTTTAAAAATATAAAAACTCGTATGTCTGACCACCTTAAGTTGGTCAAAACTAGGTGAAGCCACAATAATGGTTTACAATTCAAGTGAGGAAGGAAAACTCACAAAAAATGACCCCAAGGCAAAAAATGTTGTTTTGGGGGTTCGTACGAACCTACTGGTTCGAGCGAACCCCTTTGAATCTTAGGCGCCAAAAAAAACAAAAAAAATGCATTAGGAAAGGGTTCGTACGAACCCCCCTTATCCCTCATCCCCCCTAAGACACAAAAAACCTAAATTTTGGCACTTCGGAGCTTGGGTTGAGGATAAAAATGGAGGAATCTTCACAAACCCAACTGGAATCAAGTAGTCCTCAAAATGAGCTATCCAATGAATATAATTTTAATATGTTTTGGTTTTATTATGTATTTGTTTTTTAATTTTATTAAACATAGGTTTTTCATCGAAAATGAAGGTCTTTGTTCTGCACATGTGGAAAAATAGCAAATTATCAAAAAAAAATTGAAAAATATGAGTGCACACCAGATATTGAAGTCCTTGATCCAACAAAAAAATTGAATTTCGATATATAAAAAAGTTACATGTTATACGGTCGCTATGTCCGAATTGTAATTGGTTTGACTTTGAAACTTGATTAAAGAAAAATATTCAATAGAAAACTTTCTAACCAAGTGGAAGCACTAGATATCGGAGTTACAAATCTAAATTGAAAGAATTAGAATTTTATCCTTCATGGAAAAAATATATGCGTTATACTGTGCGTCACTTTTTAAAAATGTTGTTTTTGAAAAAAAACCAGTGGGAGATAGAAAAAAATGCAATCTGATTCCAAAAAATTTGAAAGAATATTTTTAGAATCTATAGATAAAATGTGGCGAGACTCTAGTTTGCATCATCTTCAAATTCCTCACAGTTTAGCCACTATAGGTGCCCGAATAAGAAGATTTAGTTAAAAATAATAATTTCGATGTCCAGTTTGGCCAAAAATTGTAAACCACTATTGTGGGATCACCCAACTTCATGAAATTCATTTTTCTTTTTAATCTTATAGTATGCAAAGCATAGAATGTGACACATGTTTTAGATTCAAAAAATGTGATATCATTTGAAAGCTATAGATGTTTTTTAATCACCTATCAATCAAGACTTTAGTCATAAATCAAATAGAAAATGAATAATAATTATTTATTAAATTCAAAGTAAAGCATAATTTTTATTGGTGGAAAGCTGAGAATCTCCTTTAAAAATCCTTTTCGTTTCATTAATTTTGGGTTAAAAAAAAGTTGTCAGCCACATACCCTACACATACCCATCATATCACCACTTTTTGGCCCATCATGATCCTGCACATACCCTGTAGGAATCAAAGGGGAAAGTAAAGGGCGTGTATCTAAAGACACATGATAATTTTCAAGCATAGCAGGGTGAAGATGTTTTAATCTTGGCCATCCAATTTGCAGAAGTTTAATCACATGGTATAAATTAGCCTAAGTATAGGTGATGCACAAGGAAATGGAAAATATTTGGAGAATGAAGGAAGAGACAAAAGAAAAGGAAGAATTTGTACCATCCTCCAATGTAGATGTTTCCTTTGGAAAATAAGTCAAGAGCTATGGCTTGGGAAGAGCTTTAATGGATTTTTTTTGTCCCCTACCAAAGAAGAGATGCTAATGCCTCAACACAAAGACATATGATGAAGATCAACATGCTTGATCTATTGGTGAAGATTGTGGAAGAAAATGTGATGATGTGGAAGTTTGCGGAGCTTCAGAAGTTGACTGTGCATATAGATAAAGGGTTGCCAACTTTATTGATTAAAGCACTTAATACAAAATTAGTTCAAATCGAAGGATTATAAGTGATTTCTCTAAGGAAAATTCATTTCACAAAGGAATTCAAGAAGGAGCGGAGCAATGAGGAAATAATTCAAAGTGTTCAAGGAAATTTGAGATTTAGTGCATTGAAACCCTAGTTTAGTAAGTGAAGAAAAAGGTATTTATAAATATTGTTTACCCTAGTTTTTGAAGAACCCTATTTGAAAAGCAATTTGAATATGTTTTTCAATGGCTACACCAAGGGTTATCGAGGTAACAAAGAAACGAAAACCTAAATTCAAGAAGTATCCTGCAAAATCCATTGGAGATGACTCGTTAGGCGCATTTTCTCATATTCCTTATGGGGTTTTTCCGATTGAAGATATCGGAATATATATTCATGAGAAAATAGATGAATACCCTCACATTAAACTAGGAGATTTGTGGGAAAATGAGCTAAGTGGAGATGAATTCGCCCTAAAACTAGAATACAAAAGCCTAGTTGCAAAGAAACTTGATGTATGGCAATGGTTTTCAAACTTTTTCTATGAGAAAAAGTGGGTTAGAATGGAACTTAGTAGAATACATGACTAGTTTGTTTGGACTGATATGCCTAGTATGATAACTAAGGAAGTGATAATAGAGGTTATCAATCTATGCTCCACCATACACGTTCCTATTTTGAAATCTGTCAAAAATGTAGCTATGGAACTTACTAGTGCTACTTATGACAAGAGATCCCTAATCATCAATACTATGAGAAATCATGTTGTTAGGTATGCTACAATGGTTATTGGATACAAGATCTCTTTTACCAACAAGGAAAATTTAGTATCTACCACAACAATTAATGTGACATATGAAATGGTTGAAAAGGGTGTGGATTATGATCTTTGTGAGTTGCTTAGGAAACAATTGATGGATCTAACTTGAAGAAAAAAAAGGAGAAAAATTATTCATTTAAATATGTCACTTTGGTTAACTATGTGTTTTCTATTTTATTTCTTGAAGGAGCTTCCCAAAATTGGAAGTGTAACCTGGTTGAAAGAAAGACCAGTTGCCCACCAGATTGTAGATTTCATGAGAAGTCATGGAAATGTAAAAACACAAGATGAGGCTCTTGCTACTTTATTTGTTGTTTTTCAAAAGAGGATGCATGAAATGGATAGGATACCTAGAAAAATGGTTGAAAAATATTAGAATGACCACTTCCTAGTGTCAACAGATGAGTGTATGATGGAAGTAGTGGAACCAAGGGCAGTGTGGATCCCTGCATTGGGATATGAGATCAATGAGCAAGAAATTACTGGTTATGTTGACATTTTGTTGAAAAGTCCAAAGGACACCACTAAAGAAAGGTATGACACATATGAAGAAAAATTCATGGAAGTACACATAGAAGAAAAGAAACTAGTTATTTAGAAGAAGGTCAGGAAGATGGTGGAAGAGATTGTAGAGTAAATGGGTGTATCAAAGGAACAAATGCAACATTTAAGAGAGGAAAAAGCTAAGGTAGAATCAAGTGTTGCAGGAGGATGCAGAAGCACAAGAAGATCTAGTAGGATAGCTACCACTCCTCCTTCTATTCAGAAGTACTTTGAGACTAGGAAACCTATTGGACAAAAGAGGAAAACAATTGCCAGCCCTCCAATAAGGGATAAATCCCCTCTGGTTGTGCAAACTACAAGATCTGAGAAGAAAAATATTTCCACTACTAGTACACCTGCTACCCCTACCAAAAGAAGAGTTAAGCAAAAGGAAATGAGAGAGAAGGGTATAGGAATCAATGTAGCAGAAGAAGAAAAAGAAGAAGAAGAAGAAATGGAAGAAGGACCATATTTGGTCCATAGGAGAAGAAATGATGCTTCACAAGGTGAATAAATGTTTAAGTGGTTTCAGAGAATACTAATTCACCCCCCTCTCAATATTCTAGGTGTTCAACATAACCAATACAAGGTGATCCCACAAGTCTAGAAAATAATATAATAGAAGCATGCAATGATCCTTATTTTCAATCTTGTCACCAATAGAACCCAATTAAGCTAACAACATATTAAAAGAATTCAGATGATCTACAATGGACCTCCATCTTTTATTTTGAGAGAATACATGATTTATTTAATACAAATAACTTTTTTGCCAAGGATTTAGCTTGATAAACATCTCCAAGTTTCTTCCAAAGATATTCTGCAGTCTTCTCTTCATGAATATTTAGGAGCACAAAATCAACCAAATAGAGTCTTATCAAACCCTTGGATTTTTGATCCATCAAATCCCAATTTTCTTGGGTCATGCCGATTGGTTTTGTATCGGATATTGCAACCCATAAATATCTATCCATGAGAACATCTTCCATTTTCAACTTCCATAATTTGAAGTTTCCTCTGTTAAACTTCTCCATTTTTATTCTAATAGATATTTTTGTCATGTTTTACCTTTAACAAGGTCACAAAATACCCTTCCGCAAAACTCCCATTAAAACTAAGATCGATGCAGAAAACCCTTCAACCCAACAAAGGAAACAAATCTAGTTAGGCTTTGATGCCAGCTGAAAGGAAGACAAGAACATGTAGAAGATGCTTCCTACACCAATCTAAGTAGGAGAGTAGATGCAAAATTTTCTTTTAAGACCTTAAATAGTTGCATATTTAGATGCACATAGATATCGTAAAAATATAATTAATGAAACCATAACATAGAATTTTACATGGGGAAAACCCTTTCAGAGAAAAATCACACACTCAAAAATATAACTCAATTATATTATTCAACAACAACAAAAATATTAAAATATAATTGTTGAGCTATTCTCTTATAGGAGTCTTCACACTTCTTGTTTTTGGAGTAATTTGGCTACATAATGACACTTCAACAAATAACAACCTACAACTCCAAAATACAAGTGCACAATTTGTAGGAGCTTACAATGTATTAATTAGACATTTCTAAAATCCAATACTGAACTCTGAAGATGCAACATGGAAATCACCAAAACCACTACACATGCATAACATGGTAAGTTTCCACATGTCAACACATGCAACATTGTAGCTTATAATTGTCACTAAACTTGCACCCGCCAAAATAAAACTACACCTCCAAACCACTCACATTCCGTGCAAACTCAACATGAAATAGAAAAAAATTCATGCATAACTCAACCTATAATAGAAACTTTCCACTTCTAACTCTATCATGAGTTATATTCAACAAATGAAGCCCACAAATAATAAAATAGGAAACTAAATAAATAGAAATGCTAAGAATAATCAAAAGATTGAGATACCTTTTTATCCTAACATGGTAAACTAGTATTGCATGGTGCAGTAAACATGATGTAATGGGTAATTATTCTAGAGAGTAAAATACATTATAGCTTGGGATTCTTTTCATGAGATTTTATTCTTGCAATATATTCTCATTGATCTTCATTTTTCATGGCTTTCTCTTACACTTTCTACACATCAAGATTATAAATAATCTCTTTTTTTTTATGCCCACACTAAATATATAAATGTCATATATAACTAACTATTGATGTAGCTTTCCACAAAGACTATAAAATTTTATTTCCTTGTTAATAATAAGACAACTAATATCTTCAACAAGCCCCTTGACTACATCAATTTTGATAAGCTTCATTGCCAACTTGGTGTTTATTTAATGAGCTCTCTCTAATAATAGATGTTTTCTAAAATTTTAAATTAGAATTTGCATTTGGATCAAAATGAATTTGTTGGCTATTGTGCTAAAAAAAATCCATTTTCTTTGTAACAGGTGTATGTGTCTTATAATTTACAAGCATGCCCTTATATTAGTCTAGTCTATAAATAGTTTATTCAATAGTTTAATTAGCATTAATTTATTTCAAATCAGCGTGCATATTGACTTGGCTATGATAGTAAATTACATAGGTTTTAACTTTAACCTTTTTCTTATTCTATGGAAAAGACAATTAAATTCAAACACCTCTACTTTTTTTTCTCAAAATAATTAGATATTTATGTACATTGATAGAAGCTTCTCCCTAATTTATACATTATGCATACAACTCAATTTTTGAAAATTACTTACTTAGAGAGTGAAGCAAGAAAAAAAAGACAAACAAAATAAATTGTTACTTTTTGAAATATACAAAATATTTATATAGTAAAAGGATATTATTTTGTAGTGAGGGTCTTAGTTTGATTTCCTAAAGTATCTTGTTGTAGGCAAAAGGTCACGAGGTCCAATCTCCTAATGTCCCTATAGTACTAGAGGGCGTGTTGGCCAATGCCACTAATCATGTGGAAAAAAATTATCAGACACACTGCAGTTTATTAGGGGGCTACCTGATTCCTACAATCGTGTGTGTGTATATATATATAATTGATTTGATTGGACCTTATCAATTACATAAACAATAACAAAATAAAATGTAATAGTTAAATACAGCCTAACCTCCGTAAACAAAGACAACTAAACCAATCATACAAAAAAATACAAGGAAAATGTGTGCTAATTAAACCAGCATTTGTCTTATAAAATATAGATTTGTTTATCTATTTTAATTGCACATCAATCCTTATCATGGTTGTTCGAGACCAAGAAGGAAGAGTTATCTTCCATTTAAGAATGAATCTAGGCCATTGTGCCCATTTACAAATCCCATTTCCCAATGTTCAGCTAATGAAATTTCAGTTCTGACTTTTAGTTTTGGCTTTCACAAATTCCCACTCATATCATTGTTTTCCACTTCCATTATTGGTGTCGATTGTGAGATCTCTCTATCATCAATGAATCCTGCAACTTTCTTTCATTGTAAGCAAAGTATTTCAGGCATGAATCCTTGTGTAGATTGGCGAAACTTGTTTAATGATGTTTCAATCCATTCTAAGGTGGTTGAGAATTCAGAAGCGTATGGTAAGAAAACATATATGGAAGCACCCACGTCCAGCATGGAATTTGTTAGTTATGCAGTAGTTTTAGCATACCAACTAAATTTTTTGACATAGACTTTATTGTCATCTTTTTCTTGTATTTTGTAGTGATCGAGGAGCAAATGGAGTGAGTTACAAGATATGCAGGAAGTTAAAAAGTTCCCATACTTGCATTCTGTCAAAGTTGACATTGGTTTTCTTGTTGCTTCAGTTTTGTTCCATACCACGACACTGTGAACTGTCATTTTTCATTTGTCTTTATCCGAGTCCAAGTATCCTAAGTCTATTATTCTTGGGCGGGGGTTGAGTTTTATAGCCGCCATTGTTTTTTATGAGTATATCAGAAATTTAATTGGACCCATCAAAGAAAAAAGAAAAACAAGATTCCATTGAATGAAATCAGAGTTCCTTAGTATTACGAAATTTGAACAATTTCTATTGTAGATATATAATGTTAAATTAAATTGCTAAAGCTTTCCTCCTCTTTGGAGTATGCTATCGCATTCATGCATTGCGTGAGTTAAAAGGGATTCACTTAAATCAGTAGTATGGTATGTGTTTGTAGAATGTTAAGCATTTCTCTTCTTGAGATTTATGTTTTTTATACTTTCTTTATATATTAGTATAATTAAAATATTTTTCTGTTTACTAGATATTCTATGTATTTATTTTCAGATATTTTTTTTTTTTCTTAATATTTTCAGTATAGCAAACTGTTTTTTGTTATAAGTAGTCCATCCTTGTATGCAACAATCTATTGTTACAAGTGAGCCAATGCTCACTCTCCCCTTCTTTGTGATCCTTGTGGCTACAAGAATTTACCTTTGCTACAAGTGGCTCTACATTATGACAACCTTTTTGCTAATGGCTAGAAGTGAAAACATTCAATGGTCATGAGTGCATGTTCTCCTCCAAATGACCATAATCCTATACCCTTGGTTCATTCCAATTTTAAAAACCCAGGATAGTACAACATCAAAAAACATATGAGATTATGATGTTTTGCCATGATATAATATTATATGGTGTAGAAAAATGATAATATTCATGTCCCTAGCAAGGCAAGTGTAGTGAATGTCATTTATTCTAATTGGCTAGTGCAAAGTGATATATAGAGGATTTGAAACACTACTTAGTAACATCCTACCCCTTCTACATATATTTTGAAACTCAATAGATATGTGTATCATATCAATAAATTATCCTTTTTCCCTAAAACTGAAGTGATATATATTGAGCTACATTTTGGTTATTTAAAAAAATCAATATACATAGGTGTGGTAAGGTATTTCTTTAGAGATGAATCCCTTGGAGTCTAAATAAGGATTATCAAACAAAGATGTAAGTCTTAAAATGTAAAACTATTTTTAAAAAAAATATGAAAGTGAAATTTTATTCAATAATTGAAAGAGTACAATTTGATTTAAGAGGTTAGAATTCTCTAAAACATTTCTTCTAGCTATTATAGAATTATGATCACTTAATCAAAATATTTGTTGAAGAACTATTAAATTCTACTGCTAGATCATACCATGCTACACTCAATATGTCACTACTTAAGAATCTAACTAAATTATATTCATACAAGCTTATTGGTAAATGATTGTAATCCTATCACACTTTTGGCCAACAATATGGTTTGTGGTGAAAATATTTTTCCTAAAACTACTTTGTACCTACATGGCATGAAGAGTTTTGGATGAAACCCTTTCACCAAAAACTATTAAATTGATATGATTTAATTACAAATTCAATCAAATTTTAATTTATATGCAATATTTCAACTAAAACGTTTTTAGGGGTAAGAGTTCCAATCAAAATGCTTTCACTTAAAACTATTTATGTGACAATCTAACCTATCTTTTGGGAAAAATTTAAGAAAAAATCAATTTCAACACATGATTTCTCAAACCAAGGGTACTTTCATGAAAATATGGAAAACCCTTTTGTAAAACTTGGAATCTGGAATATAAATTTATATTTATTTGATATTTTGATTAGTTTTATTATGATTTTTTTGGAAATTATTGAAAGTGGGTTATTATTCTTGAACATAGGTTACCATTGATGTCAAAGCTTGTCAAAGATGAAAAAGATTGTAGGAGTACAAGAATTATCATTGTGTTCCTCTAATTTTGAGTTACAAAGATTTACAAAAATCTCTGTTATATTTTTGGTAGTATGCTATGTGCTAGAAGTTGTCAATCATGAAGAAGTTGTCTCATCAATAATATCACTAAATCAAGTTTTATTGAGATGTGATTTCCTTCCAAAAAGTAGTGTGATTGCAATATCATGCATGTATTTATTCAGTATAACAGTGGTGGTCTAGAAGTCTGTACTTGAATGTTTTAGTTTAGTGCTTATCAGGTCTAGAGTTTCTTAGGTCTCCCTTCTGGAGATGTTGTAGGCTTGTGGTTTGAAAGGAGAGTATGCCTACACTTGCTTTATCATATTCTAGAGTTTTTGAAGGATATGTTCAACATGAAGAAAATTTACAGTGACAAAAGGTTCTTTGTGTATGTCCGCCATCTAGTTGTTATTTGAGATGTGTGCAATAATAGTTAGTAGTGTGCAAAATTTAATTATTGCATGTGGATTCAAGATAGGACCTGATTAAGGTCCATGTGGTGGCACATGGCTTCATGTAATTTTGGTGGCAAAAAAAATGATTTTGGACCAACGTGCTACACATTTCATGTAATTTGAATTTAGGTCCACTATATGTCATCTTGGCTATTTGTGGATCCTTGGTTGACATAGAAGAATGTTAATGTAATGTCATGTCTATATTTCAAATGTTCAGATGCATTGTATGCATGTTATTTGAGTGAGTGATGCCAAGTAGAATTACACTGGTGTGAAGAAGAGTTTGTAGTAGGTGTAAATTGAAGAGGTGGTGAAGATTTGTATTTTATGTGTGCACTAGTATAGAAGATCATATGTAGTGAGGAAGAGTGTTAGCTCTAGCTTTGGAATGTGTATGAGATTCATAGAAGATCTAAGCATTATCTCTATATTCTCATAGGGTGGTGTTCTACCCATTGTACTATTTTAATTGGGGACTGGTGTCCCCAATAGGTTGGTGCCTACATATACAATAGGGGATTGGTGTCTATGGTAGGTTGGTGCCTACTTCATATTATAAAATTCACTTTTATATTTCTACATTGTGAGGCTAGATTTGGACAGTAGATCCAAGCAGTTATTCTCACCGTGGTTTTTCCCATTTGGTTTTCCATGTATATTTGGTGTTCTCTTGTATGCTTTATTATTTTATGTTTAAATTGATTATGTGGGGTATATTATGAAAAATCATATGTTCTAATAACTGTAACAAAGTTAATAACTTTTAATTGATTATATCTACTAGTTCACCCCCCCTCTCAGTAGATTGTGTGCCCTTTAATTGGTATTAGAGCCCCCCCTCTCAGTAGATTGTGTGCCCTTTAATTGGTATTAGAGCCAAGTTCATTTGAAGAAGCTAA